>CAUDMG010003969.1:0-677500 GCA_958450375.1 Homarus gammarus
TGTGTAAGGGTAGAGTAACTCATACACTCTATACACGTCTTCTCACACACAGAGCAGGGGTGAAATACTCAGCTGGTAGGGCACTGGCTGACGAAGGTATACACATAACCCACAGCCAAGAGCATAAGGAGTCTGCAATAGGCCGGTTGGCCTGTGCATGGCAGCTCCTGTCGAGAGTTACTACCACTCTCTATCATCCATGAATCTATCTAGCCTCCTTTTAAAACTCTCCAGGTTCCAGCACTAATAACAAAGTTGCTAAGCTTGTTCCACTCGTCCACCACCCTATTTGTGAACCAGTTCCTTCCTATCTCCCTCCTAAACCTTAGCTTATCCAACTTAAATCCGTTGCTACGAATAAAATCCGTCATGTTTCCTCCGTCAGCTGTGTAATGACCACGGTCATACACATCAGTTAACGTAAAATCAGACGATTCATATTACGCTCAATAGCCCACAAAACATGTAGCTATGCTTTCTTATTGAAGTTTCCCATCTGAAGAGTCCGTAATCTCATCGCTTCAGGACGCCTGAGTTCTCCGTTTTCTCTCAATCTTGAATGTACCCGAGACTTCATTATTCCTTAGTAATGACATAATTTGAAATTTCAACTGTGGTTGTAATTGGTGAGGCAACCTAGATATATGTCTGTTTACAGTTGGAACATTCAAGATCTATTGTGAGTGGTGTTGAAAGCTTCATTGTTATTAAAACTTGTCAAGTAAGTGAGTGTCGAGTTTGCCAGCTGGAGTGGCACATTTTATGTCGTTCGTGGGAGTATCCTGAATTTCCGATCGCTACTGAAGTTATATAATTGTGTCGCCCAAACCTCAGGGAATCCGATGTTTATAGTTTAGTTAGTGTCAGTTGTCTATTTAAGAAAGTCATTAATCTCCTGAACAGTTCCTGTCAAACTCGAAAGTATTCAAGACTTAACGGCTTTTTCGACCTGGAATGGGTTCATATTTTACCATCCAGATATTCATATGTGTTTGCGTATTTCTTGCTTCTGACCATCCTTCATTTATTTACTAACATAATTTTATCTCTTAATTGCCATCGTTACCTGGACTCTGATAAATTACCCGAGTTTACCTTACCTATTAGTACTCGCTTACAGGGAAAATACAGTTTGTCATGTGTTGACATGTGTTTCTGTTGGACTAGGTATATAGACTCATTTTGGTCGAGGTTACTGCCCCGGATCTAGAGTTCAATAACCTAATCCAACCTAACTTAATCTGAACTAAAACTAACTTGAAGTCTGGTTTAGTTTAAAATACATCATTTTAAACTAAACCAGACCTAACTTACCCTAAACTAGAGCTATTTTTAATTAGTCTAACCAAACCAAACCTTTACCATTATTGTTAGTATAGAGTCTGGACAGAAATCAAAGACACCTACTGCAGCTCACCCATGCCGTGTGACTCGTGCCAAATCACCGTCGTGGTAGTGTGCTGGTGCCGCTTACACCGTACACCAGGTAAGGCTCACCCAACGTCTCCACCGTAAATAAATTATAAACAGGTGTGTGTGGGTCAGCGACAACATAATCTCTGTTTTAATTGGTGTTTTTTTAGGTTTATGTTTAATGTGTATTGGTTTACGTCAAGTTTTATAATGGACACGTTTATTTTGTGGGATTTTTGTTGAATTGTCTGTGGGGTACGGTAATGTTAGTTCACACTCAGGATGGGATGGAGAAAGGAAACTCACAATGTGCTTGTAGCATACTGTATGTGGCCAGTTGTCAATTTTCTTATTATGGGCACACAAACGTACGTACATGTAGATATCTCACACTCAGGAATGAGGTAGGATAGAAACTCACGATGCGATTTCTGTATATATATGTATATATTGTTGTACAGCGCAGTGCTTAGGAGTGACTAGGTGAGGAGAAACTTGCTCAGAGGTCCTGTAGGGCGAGGAGGTTTCTGAGGAAGCTGGGTGGTGTGGAGCTGTGAGAGGTGCTGTTGGTCCAGTAGCCGAGTGTAGAATGGTCTCCCGATGATGATGATGATGGAGATAAAATGGCAATGGTTTGCCATGGGAAAGGAGAGAGGAGGTAAGGTAAAAGGAAAGTTATGAAACGGGAAGTAAAGTAGTAGAGAATAAGAGCAGGTGGGCTATCCACCGAGCAGAGACGATTTGATTGGCTGTGGTGAAGGCCGCACTAAGAGGTCGCCTGAGCTCAAGGGAACAGGGGGGGAGGAGGCTAAGCTAGCTAGCAAGGGGGTGTTTGTTATTGTGCTAGCTGGAGAGGTCTACTAGGTCCTTGTGTAACTAGTAGAAAACTCTCATCATTTATCTTATTGGCGTTGTTACCGCCACAGTAACATAAGCTAGAAGAGAGAGAGAAAGAGAGGGATAACCATAATGAGATATGAGATGAGAGATATAGTGTTGACAACGAATTTGCTGACCAATCTGCTGAGGTGTTTCAATACGAAAACATATGGCCCTCGCCTCCGGGCTGAGATTGCCCTCGAGGGTAGTCTACTGATTTCTACAGGCCAGACAACACGTTGGTTCAGACCACTAGACCCTAAAACGTGAGTGATCGTGAAGTATTAGAATCTGCTAAGAAACTCTAAATAACTTTAATAAGTATATTTGTGTACTGTAATTTTATCATATTATACCAATTGTCTCCTGTATCAATAGTTATAACATGAGTTATATTTAAGATGTTAACAGGCTATGTATTGTATATTGATTGTATTATTCATATGATGTGTCCTGAGATAACAGCATTTGTTATATGAGAAATGTTCTTTAACAGGTTTTGACTGAATTATATGGTACGCGTCAACGTTGAGGGTTTATTTCTCCAGCAACAAACCAATAACGCTCCTATGAGCGTTAACAGGCGTCAAGAAGTCTCCCTGGCCAGGCATGGCCGTATTTATACAATTTACGAGGATCAGGAGTTGGGGTGAGCGTAGCGAGAGGGCCAATCACAGCTGCTTAAGCGTAAGGTGTGAAACGCTCTGATCCTGAGCTGGAGGTTGAAGGTCGAGACTAGGTCGGCGATCGTACCCCTACGTCCTCTGCATAGACCTAGTCTCTCGGCGAAGCTGGCTGTACGCAACCCTCTCTCACCATGAACGGTTACGAGTTTGATAATGTGGCGCGGATACGTCCGGATACGCCGACCTGCCCCAAGAAATTAAACCTCCTAGTTCTCATGAAGTTCTTTGAAACTAATGAGATCGTGGGGGTCACCAAGGTGGAACGACTGAAGCTCCATGGTGACATCAAGATCACCTTCGCCGAGAAGGGTATGCCCGTACAGCTCGCTGAGATCCCAGACATCAACGGCATTCCATTTAAAATGATTGCCTACAAGTGGGACAACCTGAAGCTGGGAGTAATCTCCCACGCCGAAATTGCCCACGTGGACCAAGCAGAGCTGAGTGAGCTCCTCAAGGGGCAACTCCAAGTTGTGAAGAAGCTGTCCGAAACCACTGCCCTCATCGGACACCATACAACCTTACCCAAGGAGGCTCAACTGGCGTGGGTAACTGTGCCAGTCAAGCCCTACTGCAGACCGAAAAAATGTTACAAATGCCAGCACTACAGACACACTGTCAACAAGTGTGAGGCGCAGGAGGACACCTGCTCCATGTGCGGCAGCCCCGGACACTGCTACACGGTCTGCCCCAACACAGTGAAAAAATGCGCTGCCTGTGGCGGCCCACATTCCTCCACTGATCGGACCTGCCCGAAATGGAAGGAGGAATGTAGGATAGCCAAGGCTCGACTCGACAAAAAACTGTACGCTCCCAAGACAAGAAAAAAACAGCAGAAAAGAAAAACCAAGAAAAGAAAACCCAAGAAAAGAAAACCCAAGAAAAGACACCCGCCACACAGAATCAAGAACACCACGAGGCCCGTGGAGCTGAAGGCCACGTGGTCAACCTCACCGTCTCCGACTTCTTCCACACCTATGAGGACATAAGACACGAGGAAGATGAACAACAAGACCCAAACACGAATGAATGGACACTTCAAGAGAGCAAGAAGAGGAGGAGAGTTAGAAGAAAATCTACATCAAGCTAAGAATACCAAGACAGAAGACCAAGACATTTCCTCCACACAAGAAAACAACACACACAATCTAGCCGACCAAGCACTGAGAATCCATGGCCCAACGCAACACGCACCTGATGCTAGCCTGACTCTGTCCTGCCGCCTCCTGGCCGCGTCCGGGCGAGTTGCTGCTGCCTCCAACTTATACTCCCTCACGCAAGCGGTGTTTAGCTACTGCACCTATTCTCTCCTCCTAAAATTCACTTCAATCCTCCCTTTATTCTTCCCCTGAACCTCCTTCTCCCCTGTCACTAGCATTTCATGTTCATGTTGTACGCTGATTGGCTGGTAGGCGCGCGGCCGGAGCTCAGTTGGGAGTTGTAGGGGAGAGGAGCCACTACATGCTCTCTGTATACATATTGTATTGGATGTACAGTGCAGCTTGGTGCTGGGAAGTGGCAGCGTGGTTACAATTGATTGATACGTTTATTGAGATACAAAAAAAACATTAATACATCTCAAAGGGATGAAGTGACATAAGTCATCCCCACCCCAGTCCAGGAATGTCCCTCTCAGGACTCACATAAATCCCTAATATTTCATATATTCAGTTACAGTACATAGTTATATTCTAGATGCAAAATCTCTATATTTCTTTAATATTTCATCTATTTTCCTATTTTTAAACATCCACTCTATTTGCATGGGGACATTATTTATATGGGCATTCCAGTATATAATGTGGCAGGGTGTGGGATCTGGATGTTCTACAAACTCTACATTCTTTATCCTGTTCACTTCTCTCAGGTCCAAGTTCCCAATAATATTTATATCCTAATCTTAACCTCATATACACTGAATCTTTCCACCTACTCCTATTTTTCCCATATGTAAATTTTGTGTTCATGAGAACATGATGGTAATGTTTCATTGTTTCACTTTTCTCGTATATTTCATTCCTTTTGAAATTATCTTCTATTGATTGTATTTTCCGTAATTTGCTTCTTAATTGTTTGAAGGTTTTAGTACATATTATGTCGATCTCAGCCTTTTCCGTGGCTCTTTTTGCTATTATATCTACTGCTTCTTTAAGACCAATGCCTACATGTGAAGGGACCCATACAAATTGAACATTATGGCCATTTTTCCTTATTGTATTTACTAATTTTCTACATAACCAATAATGTGTTCAAAGACTGGACTTCCACTGTTCAAAGAATCCAAAGCTGCCCTACTACCAACAAAAAAATATGCATCTTTATACCTTTTCAGCTATTAGTTCATACAATAATTTATCATGTTTAGAGAAGAAATTGAGTGTACCTTGAATAGTCTGCTTCATTACCAATAAATCACTTAATGTAACAGTTGAGAAAATCATCAAAATCCATTACTAACCAAGTAATGCTTGCTTAGTAGCCTCCTCTCACCTTCCTGTGTTTTTTTCATTTTGACTTCAGTCACGCTTACTTAAGGATAAGCGACTGTTACAGCAAACCAACAAACTTAATATTACTTATTGAATACAATTAACGATTATAATGGAAATATTACAAGAAAGTGTCATCATGGAAACAGCAGGCTAGACTAATCATGAATTGATAAATCATTAAGCTAACTTACTAAATTTATGGCTAATTATTACATTTACGTTCTGCTATTCAACATGATAGGTTAGCAGTTACGATAATATTTACATCTATAAAACACTATACTGTACACAATATTTACAACGTACTCTGAATATGGTAAATGATGGGCAAAACATAAAACTCAGGAAATACTGTACAAGGTAAAACTGATCTATTGTAACACAATAGATATTTATAGTTTAATTAGCCTATTGTAAGTTGGTGAGCTTCATTTGCTGAAGGAACTGCACAACTTTTCATTACTAATTGGTACATATTTTACGTTTCCATTGTTTACTGGCAGTAAATGGTAAATATTTTTCATGTCTGAAGCTAAAAGTTGCATCCCCCCCCACACTAGTGGTGGAGTTGTTACATTTAACCAAAAAGATGCTGGTGTTTTATCCCAGCAGTGGGTGGACCAGCATTTTAGCTTAAGGTCCGCGTAGGTAATATTCCTAAAAAAAAAAAAAAGTTCAGATTTTGTCCGAATTATCCGAAATCTGGATTAAAGGGGTCCGAATTAACGAGGGTCGACTGTACGTAGATTCATTCAGTCACAGTTAAGGTAAAATATACTTGGGATGTAATATTTTAATGAAAACACGGTATCGTAGTTTTCTTTTGTTTCAAATTAAATTAACAAAGATTGATGTCTCAAATGTAATGAACAAAAATTTATGTCCAGTATCTATAAATAAACTTTAATAAATGAATACTTTATGTTTTACATCGTCCTGTGCTACCATACCATGGATTTGGCTACTTTGAGCTTGTTATGATGATGCAAGAGATCTGCCCTGGCAACTGTACCGACACTCACAGCTGGTGGTGCGTTGGTGCATCGTTTCCATTGTTTACTGGTAGTTACTGGTAAATATTTTTCAACCTAACGAAACTATTACCCGTTTAGAGGTCGACCCCCAATTTTTTGCCAAATAATTTGGTTTTAAAAACTGGAACTACACACAGGTATATACGGTAAATAAGGACATTTGGGGAGGGGGGGGGGGGGGCCGGGGTTTTTTTTTTTGGGGGGGGGGGGGGGGGGGTTTTTTTTTGGGGGGGGGGGGGGGTTTTTTTTTTGGGGGGGGGGGCAGGGTTTTTTTTTTGGGGGGGGGGGGGGAAGCAGCACATATACGCGGATTTTTAACATCCATGGGTATCTGTTACGTGACCCCCGCATATGTTAAGGGCCGACTGTATATATATTGTTCATATCTCCCTTTTCTCTTCTCTTCTATTTTCTACTTTCTCTTAAACGTTGTGTTATGCAATTGTGTCTAAACGCCCCAGCAATATTTGCTCTTCTGTTAACTCCTAAACAAATGGTTAGCACTTTAAGTTGAGTATATATTGTCTTTAGTACAATTAGTGTGATCTAATCAGGTTTAATATAGGCCCAACGAGAGCAATAGGCTGCACGAGAAAAGGAATTCCCATGGCTAATGGAGGCAAGAAACAATGCTCACGTGTCATTTTGTAGACTGAGTGAACACTCTGTAGCCGAGGAAAGTCGCAATTGAAGTGCATTCTGATGGCAAAGCCCACAAAATGTGCACATCTGCCGTTAGCTTTACGAGGGCTACTGTGTTTCATGTAGGTGGCCCTTTGAAGCTACAAGAACATACTGTAGTGAGCCACTCAAGAAAGCTGAACTGCAGCTGCCAGTTACTGTAAGTTGTCACTGTTCAGTATCAACTATCAACCACTTAAGTGAAGTGATAAAGAACAATGGTGCAGGAAGTAAACTAGAAAACTTGTGGTTGTATCAAAGAAAGTGTTCAATGTTGATCAAAAGTGTCATCTCCCCTTCCCTTGAGGAGGAGCTGTAGAAGAAAATGATAAATGCCAGGAAATACTGCCTGTGGAATGACGAGTCTACTGATGTGTCAAGTGACAAAAACTTATGTGTGTGTGTTACATTTTACGATGATACTGTTAGAAAAAAGGTAACTGCTTTCATAGCACTTATGTGTCACTGAAACTACAGGCAAAGCATTATTTAAGGTTACTAAGGCTCTGCTTGACAAGAGTGGTAATGCTATCAAAGATTGCATAGGATACTCAAGTGATGGAGCACGCAACGTGACCCGGAAAAATGACCCGCTGTGGTCCCATAGTAAAACCTGGGTGCCTGACTGCAATGTACATGCCACAGCCTAACTTTGTGTTTCCAAAAAGGGTTTGACAAACTCCCATCCAAAGTGATTTAGAAAAAGTACTCTAAGGCGCGAGAACAAGATACTGTTTGAGACAACGAAAGCTGCAAATTAAAGGCCGGGTACGCCCCTCCCATTCTTGAGCCTCTTGGCAACTCTGTGGTTAGTGAGGGTTAAGGTGAATTACAATATTCTAGTTAACTGGATACAACTAAAAAAGTACTTTGAATGTGTTAATGTATGAGGATTCCGTGATGTACGTCACAAGGCTCACTCGCTGGCAATCTTTCGTAACGCAGGGAACCCTGGTCCCCAGGCCCTGAGCAGAAAGGTTTGGAGTGATTTTCTCTCAATTTTCTCAGATTTTCCGGTAATTGCGCATTACTGTATACAGTTACTGCCCTACTTACGACCCAATCAACTTACGACCACCCGGACATACAACCGCCTCAGTCGCACCAAAATTTTGTCAAATTACGTATTTTCGAGTCCCAACGTCAGTGATTGCGCTGTGTACTGACCAAAAAAAATTTTGTAATTCACTTTAGAATGGCTGGCAAGCTTAAGAGTGAGTTTTGTGGTGCTGAGAAGAAAAAGAGACACCCATTTTAGATTTTTTATGTATTATTTAAGCATTTTCGACTTGCAACCATTTCGACTTACGACCTGGATTTAGGTCCCTAACCCCGTCGTAAGTCGGAGAGCAGCTGTATTTCATAATCTCCCAGACCCAGAAATAAAAATTTGGACAGATTTTCCAGATTTTTGTTGCGAATATTCAGAAAATGCTCCAGATTTTCAACCTCGGAATTTGTTCCCAAACCAGGATTTTAGGGATTATTCCAGAAAAATTCCGAGCAAATTTCAATTCGGGCTATTGGAGAGTTCCGGGTTTGAGGGATTCCGGCTAATGGAGATATTAATAGTACAGCCCCCCCCCCCTCCCCCCAATTTGTGGATTTTTATTTCATGGTCCTCTATTATTCACGGAAGACACTCTGGATGTACCCTTGAATGTCTGTGGGTAGTTTTAAAGTTGTCGTCATTTTGCGGCTGGGACAGAGAGCCATTCATTCTAGAGACAGTAATTTCCTTTGTGTGTATTGTATATATGTGTGTGTGTAGACACACACACACATATATACAATACAATACATATATACAATCGGAAACAAATTTATTAAAATTGTGACATTCTACCCTCAAGTCAGTGCTTTAATAAATAAAGCAAGGACTTGAGGGAAGAATGTAACATTTTTAATAATTTTTTTTTCTGATTATTTGTGAGAATATTTTCCCATTATTATTTATTTGTATGTATTGTGTGTGTGTGTGTCTACACACACACACACACACACATATATTTACAATACAGGTAAAAGAAATAATTGTCCTAAGGGCAAACACAAAGGGAATATACATTTCTTTGTAAACAAATAAAAATCCCCCCCCCCAGTCAGCAAATGTTATTCGCGAATTTGGAGATTCGCGGCCATTTTGAGAAACTAATCCCCGCAAATTTGAGGGGCCCCTGTATATACAGTCCCACACAAAGCAAACAAACCCAGTTCCAGTAAACAGGACATCAATTAAGTTGTAATAGAAAAATTTCCCAAAATGAGAAGTGTGCATCAGACAAACTGTGTCAAAATACTAATCTAGACATATGTCACATGTGTGAAAGTATTATTTTAGGCATGTGTCAAAATGTGTCAAATTGGCTGAGGGGCTGTGGAACCTGCTATCATCATCATCAAAGATAAATAAAAAAAACATTACTTCCAATGGATTATTATTATTTACACGTAGTGTTTATTGTAGGCAATGTTCTTAAACATTTACCATCCTTATCAACCATACCATGAAACTTGTCCCCAACTGAACTAAGGTTTATAAATGTGGGATCTCTGCAGAATACTGAGAGTCTATTGAAAGTTTAAATGTAAGTCTTCAGGGGTAAAGTTTGGATGGTCCAGGAACATATCCCCTATTCCAATGGTTCTTACCTTTCACCTACTTAACTACCTTTTGATATCCAACTAAAAAAACTCAATACACACATTTTATAAAATTTCTAGACGTTTATTATTGTTTTTCATCTGGTATTAATGGAAGGGTTGACAATTATTCTTCTCCACAAGTATTTGAAGTCTTGGTGAGGTGCAAGAATGAGCACTCAGCATGTCAATTTCAACATCAAGCCTGTTTAGATACTTATGCCCTATTATTAAACAACATCTTCCCTTGAAGAGGGTCGTCGTGTTTCAACCCAAGTTTTAAACTAAATGTGTCCTGAGGGACACCAAAGTACAGTATTTAACAGGGTGATGTGGCGGTAAAATGAACTAATTCCAATATTATAAATTAATTTTATTGAAATTAGTTCATTTTGCCGCCACACCACCCCATTAAGTACAGTACTGCGGAGTCCCTCAGGACTCATTTAGTTTAAAACTCGGGTTGAAACACGACGACCCTCTTCAAGGGAAGATGTTGTTTAATAATACAGGCATGAGTCTTCACAGTAACAAAACTGTCTCACAAAGGTAGGTGGAAGAAAAAGGAACAATCACTAACAATGCGTGCTAACTAAGTTCTGGGTAAACAGGCAAATATTTCACTCAAATCTTTATAAATTGGTAGGAATTTGAAGTCATAATGAGCAGATGAATTGAATTTCATATTGAGAAAATTACCTCCCAAATACTAAAAGTTTGACAAATTTGGAGAAAAATTGTGAAATTTAATAAGGACATCAATAATCTGAGATCTGCAAATGTATCTTTCTAGTTATTTAGGAAGAACTGAAAAATAAATTGGGAACCCCAGGCTCCATTAACACTGTCCCAGCCCAGTTAAACACAACTGCAGCCCTGATATGTTTTCAAACACCGACATTACTTTTTCTTCTTAATTTTAATTTTTATGTTAGTCTTTCTATTACTGAATTTCACCTACAAAATTTTTTATATTACCCTTGTGGGGGACCATGAAATAGAATGACATCTCTGGCAACACTACATAAAGTTAAGAGTTTATCCTGCCCTACACTGCCTTGCCAAAGTATAAATTACAAATTTATTTTGTGAGAATATATATTCAGTCATTAATGTTCAATCCCCCCCCCCCCCCCCCCCATACCCTGAAAGACTGGCACGCCCCCAAGTTAAGAACCAAAGCCTTATTCCATCATCTAATAATGGGTTCCTCAGTCATGGTCTTCCCAAGTAACATACGCCATGCAATTGAGGAGGGCAACCTATGTGCTTCTCATACATTAATAGTGGCCAAAAACAGTCTTTCTTTACATTTTACACAACTTCAAACTGCAGTTTACATTGTTTTGGTTTAGTAGAAAATCATGATATTCAATAACAACACAACACATTAAGTGTACATGCTTGTGGGAGGCTGTGGGGGTTGTGAGGCTTCATCGATACAGATTGAAACAATATGACGGCCAGGAATCATAGCCAACCCCAAGACTCGTGGCTCCTCTTCTCTTCCATCCTCTAAAACAAAGAAATGGTTAGAGTACATCGCCATATATAGTACTAAAATAATACAAAAATTTCTACTAAAATATCATAAATGTAACACCACTGTTCTGGCTTACACGAAGAACTAATCCTGAAATTCTATTTTGTGATCAAAGGCTGTGTGTATGGCCTCAGAGTTAGTGAGCTGACAGATGTTTTCAGTGCATCCAACCTTAGCTTCACCATCCAGGTTGTGATGTTGTCTGGTGAACACAGTAGCTAAAACACACCTTTAGTCTGGTACCATATTTTATGGCACATAAGATGCACTTTTTTATCTGAAAAATGACTAGAATATTAGCCTGCGATCTGTATGTGAAGTTGTGGTCTCCCGTAAGCTAATGATTCCCCAAGGTGCAGTCTCCAGAAAGCTGAATTCTACTTAACCCAACTTAAACATAATATCATTACAGTATTTTCTTGATTTACTGAACAAATCTGAGCCACCCGTTCGTTAAATGGAAAATTCCGCTAAATCGAGCTCTCGGTCAACAAAGTGTATATCTTCTATTGCCCACAAATTTGATGTACTTGGGTTCTGTGAGACCAAACTCACTAATGATATTCAACATTTGTATAACATTCCTAATTATAATAGACACTGCGTCAACACGTCACGACACAGTGGTGGTGTCGCCCTATATGTTAATATTAAGTATAACACTTCTGTAAGAGATGATTCAAAGGTTCAGGAGGAGTTTATGTCGAGTGTTTTCACTGAGTTACGCAACGACACACGAAATATCCGAGTAGGAATAACCTACAGAAGACCACACAAATGTAAGGAACTTTCTTGATAAATTTTTGGAGTTTATCACTATCATAAGCTCTGAAAGGAAACCTTGATCTATTAAAATCTGAGACAGACACCTCAGTAATTGACCTTCTTGCTACCTGTCATTCTAAGCTCTTCCTCAACACAATAACCAAACCCACTAGAGTAACTGCCACCTCTGCCACTGTGATAGATCATATCTGGACTGACAACACTCCTAACAATCTTGCAATTGAAATTATTTATAACAACATCTCAGATCACTTCCCAGTTTTTGCCATGTATAAAACAGCCACAAGACCTGAAAGGTCTAGTAGAGTCTCAGTACAATACAGAGACTACTGCACTGATGACATGCTACTTTTGAAAACAACCTAATGAATGCTAACTGGGATCTTGTCTATGCCTCCGACAACCCTAACGTGAACAGTTGCAACTTCTCTTGCATCTTCAATGCTGCTTTGATAAATGCTTCCCCCTCAAGACCAAGTTAGTAAAACCTGTATCTATATCCAAACCCTATATCACAAGTGAAATCAAGGCAATGATAAAATAAAAACACAAACTCCAAAGAAAATTTGCAAAAAACCCATAACTTTCGGTGATGCTTACCAAAGTATCAGAAATAGAGTAACTCAAGCAGTTAGAAATGCCAGACATAGCTATTATACAAATAAGCTCTAGTCAACATCAGGCAACAGTAAGAAAACCTGGAGTACAGGTATAATCAATTCTAATCAGAACAGGAACACACAGCCTTTGGCCCCCCCACTCAGCTTTTATGATAAATCATTTAGTTGTAACGGAACCCTCCCCCATTACCAACCACTTCAATGACTTTTTTATCAATGTTGGCAAAAATCTTGCAGAGAGTATCCCTGATCACCATGTGGAATTTAGAACCTACCTGCAAAACAGACAGCAAAATGAGCTGTTCCTCTCCCTTGTCACAGCAGATGAATTACTGACCATCATGAAAATGTTCAAAGATGCAGCAGCAGGCGATGACAATATACCATTGAGCATCATTAAGAAAGTAGCCCACTTATTACTACCTGTTTTCCTACACATTTGTAACTCCTTCACTAGTGGTGTCTTTCTGGATAAACTGAAAATTGCACTAAAGTTCACCCAGCATATAAAAAATCTGGGGACAAGGGTCTTTCCAAGAATTACCACCACATATCAGTCTTCCCAGCCTTAAGTAAGATACTGGAGAAGCTAGCATGTAGTAGACTAAATTCCTTCTGCAGGGTCAATAACATCCTTACAGACTTTCAGTTTGGATTTAGAGCTAGAAGGCCTTGAAAAAACCCACTACACGATCTTTCACAGAAGGAAAAACATACTCCCAGATTTGGACCCCCTGTACCTTGGAAATACAGTCCTCAAAAGTGAATAAAATTCTAAATTCCTCGGAGTTATTGTTGATAAGAAACTTAGCTGGAGAAACCACATACAAGCCATTCACAGTAAAGTCAATAAACAGTGCGGTATCATGTATCACACTTGACAGTCACTCACTTATAGCAATGAAAGAAATCTATTATGATCTTGTTTACCAACACCTGATACACTGTCACACACAATGGGGGGACCTCTGGCTCTACAAAAACACAACCCCTGATCACTGCACAAAAGAGTGTTGTGTGAACAATGACTTAACCGAAAAAAAACTAATCACACTAACAAACAATGTGCTAAATTGAAAATATAAAAATTTGAGGATATTATCACCTACTGCTGTGCCTTATTTTATTATGAATCTGTCAATCACTTGATTGACAATAATTATTTCCAGTTCCAAAATAATCAGAGATACAACTTGAGGCACCCAGAGCTACTAAGACCACACCCCATGCACTGCTCTCAGTCTCAGACCTCCATAAAATATCATGGTGTGAAAGTGTGGAACAACTTACCCCCACCCATCCCAGCAAAGACTACGCTCCCTTCCTTTAAATCTTCTCTTAAAAAATATCTATTGTCTAAGTATTAATATTTTTGTAATACAGGGGACTCCCCAAATTTGCTGGGGTTAGGTTCTCAAATTGGCCTCGAATCGCCAAATCCGCGAATAACATTTGCGGACCAGGGGGTACATTTTCGCTTTTTACTTGTGTACAAAGAAATGTATACCCCTTTATGTGTTTGTCCTGAAGACAATTATTTCATTTACCTGCAGTATTGTATATGCGCCGCCGCCGCCACCACCACCACCACCACCACCACCACCACCACTTCTACTCCTACTTTACTCTCACTTGGAAATGAGTATGAAGATCATCCAGCTATGATACAATGATATGAGGTATTAGGGATGTCATCAAGGTTAGTGAGTTTTGTGGTGACTCAAGAGACCGATACAGGACCCGCAGCGTCTTTCACATTTGTTGCACATGTGGAGGGCGTCACCTACTGTGGGAGGGGTGGTGGCAGGGTCTTTCCGGCGGTGGCGCTTGTCTTCCTTGGTTTGCAGTCAGGCTAACTCGAAAGTATTGACACCTCGTGTGGTGCTCTTCCAAGCGTTACGATGTGGAGTAATCGACTCCCAGGTGAGGGGGTCAATTCGGCACTTTTTCAGGTTTGTCTTAAGACTACAGCTCCTCCCCGACTAACGACCTACTCGACTTACAACCTGCCTCAGTTGTACCAAAATTTTGTCAAATTACTTATTTTTTAGTCCAAATGTCAGTACACAGAAAAAAATTTTGTTTGTAATTCACTTTAAAATGGCTGGCAAGCTTAAAAGTGAGAGTTTTGTGGAGCTGAGAAGAAAGAGAGACACCCATTTTAGATTTTCTATGTATTATTTAAGCATTTTCGACTTACGACCTGGAATTGGGTCCCTAACCCCGTCGTAAGTCAGGGAGGAGCTGTATCCTCATACCTTTTCAATTGCCCGCCGGCGTAATACAAGCATCTAATTCACTTTGGAATTCTCCATTGTTACTTGCCCCAAAGCCAGACGGTACCTGGAGGCCCTGCGTAGACTATCGTCATCTTAACAGTCACTATCCCCTACCATTTCCCGATGCCTTTGTTGGGAGATCAGTTGAAGAGTCTAGGTCATAGTAAAGTTTTTTCAACCCTGGACCTGCTATCAGGTTTCTGGCAAGTGCCAATGGACGAGGAAAGTCGACCCTTAAAGTCCTTCAGTACACCCTCGGCACATTGGGAATTCCTATGCTTGCCCTTTGGACTACATAGTAGCCTGATTACATTTTCAAGGTTGATGACAAGTATTTTTCCATCCATTTTAGGCTCTGAAATCCTAGTGTACCTGGATGATATATTTGTCATGTCTCCAGACGTTTCCTCACACCTCGTGAGACTGGAACATGTGTTTGCTAAACTACAAGATGCTAATTTAAAGTTAAAATTGTCACAAAGTAAGTTTTTACAACCTAGAATACAACATTTAGGGCATGTGGTTGACCAAGATGGAGTTAGTGTTGATGCTAGCAAAGATGAAGTCATCCATAAATATCCTATACCAAAGTCAGCAGATGATGTACGCTCTGTCATTGGTATGGTGGGTTTTTATCATTCCTTTATACAGGGATTTTCAAAAATAGCTCTTCCTTTAACTGATTTACTTAAGAAAGATGTACCTTTCAAGTGGGAAGAACAGAATTTGTTCAGGACAGGTTAATTGACAGGGAAAAAAGTGCTTTCAGAAATTGTTCAGGACAGGTTAATTGACAGGGAAAAAAGATTAAATGACCAAATCAAGGAGGAGAAACTGGAAACATTTTAAACAATGCACTGTACTGTTTGCAGAACAAGTAAATAATGGCAAGCAGAAAACATTCTCTATAAAAGCAGATGGTGACAACAACAGTGTTCAGTTTTCGTCATTAAGTCAGCCTGTACACAAAGTGCAGTATGTCACTCCTGTTGGATGCTTAAATCAGTTTGGTACCTACCATCTGGTCTGAGATGCTCTGTACATGATCCAAGGATGATGTTATTATCTCTGTCAGTACACACGAAGGAACCAACAAGAGTACGGCCATCTGTCATCTCTATCTTCATGGATGAGTGCAGCCACTTCTCAAGCTTCATGCGGCCAGGAGTACTCTGGAGAACAAAGTCCCATTAATGGTTTGTCATTTGCCTAACACTGTTTCTGCTTTTAACAGCCAGTGATTGAGACATGTCAACAGAAAACCCCAAAAAGGTAAAATCTGAAATATGAGCTATTATCAAATACAGTACAGCAAGTCCCCATTGAAAATAACCCTTTCAATGAATCCCCACTATCACAAAACCAAGTTTTTACTACCCATTTGCCGATTAATGAAAGATTGTTCGACTACTACAAAAGGTAAGTCATAGAGCTTTTGTGTGATTCACATCTTAAGTGGTGAGTACAGACTAAGGAGTGATTACTGACAAGGCTAATATATACAATAAAGGAGAGTGAGATCAAGTCCCTAGGGACAGCAGATGTTCACCATATTCAGGTCATAAGGTAGGGTGACCCAACCCTTTCACCTGGTTACAAATCTTCTTAATCACAAAATTATCCAGTTTGTACATGCCATTACTCAAATTCATGTTGACAGATTCGGTATGTTTAATGAGGCTAGATTCTATAATGTTCCTACTGACAATTGAATTATACAAGGTAATATTGTATTGAGAGGGCATTATCCCAGTCAGTTGCAATGCTTATTATCTCTCATATGAATGAACAGAGCATTGGATTCTTGGACTGTCCTAACACTATATTTATGTTGTTTATGTCTAGTTACAAGATCTTTACCTGTCTGGCCTTAGTAGAACATATTACATTCCTTGCGAGGAACCTTGTAAATGTAGCCACCTGCACTGCTGGGGGAGTTCTTAATTACCATTTGTTTTACAGTGCATGAGTAACTAAATGTTACATTTATGTTACAGGTTTTCAGTTGTAGAAGAATTTGAGATAAATTTTTTTTAAATGGTAATCCAGGGTACTAAAAGATTCTTATTGTCATGGGGAGGGTTAGGATCAGTCCTATAAAAAGATTTCTTAGTGATGTTTAGGCATTTGTCTATACAAGAGCTCAGGTATTTTAAGTTGAAACCAATATTATAGGATTTATTTATATTCCTCATCAATGAATTATGGTCTGCATATTCATAGAGCATGTATAAAAACATTGATGAAAATACTGACTGTTTGACTCTATTATGGTGAGCAGAATAATAATGAACACACATTAGTAGGTTTCCTATAAATACTGAACTTGAAGGTGTTACTTACTCTGCTGATCAGACAGTCTAGGAATGGTAATTTACAGTCACTTTCTAATTCCACTGTGAATTTGATCGAGAGGGCTAAGTTGTTAAGTACGTAGTGGTAGAAAGGTCTTCATTACATGGCCAAAGACACATTACATCATCTACATATCTCAACCACACTGCTGAAGGTGGTAAAATATTGAAGTAAAACCTCGATAAATCGGATCTCAATAAATAGGAATTTGCCTTTTTCGGACTCCGAGATGATCTAGTCACTAAAAGTACAGTGGTCCCTCAGTTAGGGAACACATGCTCTGGTCACTAGAAGTACAGTGCTCCCTCGGTTAACGAACACATGCTCTGGTCACTAGAAGTACAGTGGTCCCTCGGTTAACGAACACATGCTCCGGTCACTAGAAGTACAGTGGTCCCTCGGTTAGCGAACACATGCTCCGGTCACTAGAAGTACAGTGGTCCCTCGGTTAGCGAACACATGATCTGGTCACTAGAAGTACAGTGGTCCCTCGGTTAACGAACACATGCTCTGGTCACTAGAAGTACAGTGGTCCCTGGGTTAACGAACACATGATCTGGTCACTAGAAGTACAGTGGTCCCTCGGCTAATGAACACATGATCTGATCACTAGAAGTACAGTGGTCCCTCGGTTAACGAACACATGATCTGGTCACTAGAAGTACAGTGGTCCCTGGGTTAGTGAACACATGATCTGGTCGCTAGAAGTACAGTGGTCCCTCGGTTAACGAACACATGCTCTGGTCACTAGAAGTACAGTGGTCCCTCGGTTAGCGAACACATGATCTGGTCACTAGAAGTACAGTGGTCCCTCGGCTAACGAACACATGCTCTGGTTACTAGAAGTACAGTGGTCCCTCGGTTAGCGAACACATGATCCGGTCACTAGAAGTACAGTGGTCCCTCGGTTGACGAACACATGATCTGGTCACTAGAAGTACAGTGGTCCCTCGGTTAACGAATACATGCTCTGGTCGCTAGAAGTACAGTGGTACCTCGGTTAACAAACACATGCTCTGGTCACTAGAAGTACAGTGGTCCCTCGGTTAACGAACACATGCTCTGGTCACTAGAAGTACAGTGGTCCCTCGGTTAGCGAACACATGCTCTGGTCACTAGAAGTACAGTGGTCCCTCGGCTAATGAACACATGCTCTGGTCACTAGAAGTACAGTGGTCCCTCGGTTAGCGAACACAATTCGTTCCAGAAGGTCGTTCGTTAACCGAAACCATTGTTTCAATGGGATTTTGGGTAATTGGTTACAGCTCACCAAAAATTACATACAAGCTAAAAATAAATGCAGTAAAATACACATACTTTGAGGTGTGCATGTAGAAGGCTCCTAGTTGATGATGGGAATTGGAATGGGGGTGGAGGAGAAGGGAGAAGAGAAGGCATTGGGGTGGAAGAGAAATCGCCCCGTGCTTCATGCCGCCATTTCACCCATAAAATTTTAGTTCATTTGGTGAAATTCAAGATTATTTTCTTTAAATCAACACTGCACTGTATTATATGTTGTCAATATGTAAAATAAACTTCAGAATGACCAATAATTGTACTGTAAAAACATAAAAATAGTTTATGTTCAAAAGAGTCTCAAGCAAGAAGCTTCCTCCACAAAGCAGGGACACACACTGACGCCATTTTGGGTGTGTTGAGTGGCTGTTTGGCGTGCCAAAAACTAGTTCCCTGTGCCTAAATTATGTTAAATAATTGTTAAAATGACTAAAAATTTTAATATAAAACTTGGAAATTATTGAAAAGAACAACTTTCTTGATATTTACTCAAATGGTAATGAATTCAAGCCCTAAAACCGATTACCTGTACTGTATTGGTGGACTAATACTACAGCTGGTGAGCAGGCGAAAGCAGGTGAAAACATGTTGGGAAAAATTTGTAAGGAATTCGTTCACCGAATTTTTTTCGTTAACCGAATTGAATATTCTTATGGAAGGTAATTCGTTAACCGAAATTTCGTTAACCGAGGTATTTGTTTACCGAGGGATCACTGTACTAAAAAAATATAAAAAATAAAATAAGAAATGAGGGAAGATTAAATAAAAAAAAATCTGATGAAATGAACAACACTTACTGAATACTCTACAGTGGTTTAATCAGATTTGCTTTTCATTTGTTTTGAGGGCGGGCAGGTGGGTTGAGCCTTCGATGTTGAGCGGCAGGAATTGGACAGTGATTACATAAGAACATCAAGATCGTCTTAGTAATGTGAAAGTGCAAATCGATGTAGGATTTTTAATGCTAGATGCGATTGTTTTTTTGAAAACTCAATTTCCACCGAGTTGGAGGTACAGCCAAGGTCACGAAGCCTATAACCACAAAACCACTGCCATATGTCAAAGCTTTTATTTAATTTTTTTAAGGAGTTGTGGTCACGGCTGTGATAAAGGTCAACCAGGGAGTGTAGTACTGTGATTCCAGGTAAATCAGTTCATAGTGTCATCAGTGACCCCAGAAGAGGCTGTAAATAACTTAAAGTGAATACATATTGGCAAGCAAGCTGGTAAGGCACCACTGCCAGCAGAGACCTAGTCATGTCATAGGTGCCACAGAAACTTTAAATTTTATTATGTTTGTGTGCTTTCTCAAGGACTGAAACTGTGTCTATAATACACCATTCACAGGGAGATACAGTGTACACAGTGATAGTTCATAGTGTCATCAGTGACCGTGGAAGTTGTAAATAACTTAAAGTCAGCGCAAACTAGCAAGCAAGCTGAAAAGGCACCGTGCCAGCAGAAACCAAGTCGTGTTATAATTGCCACAGAGACTTTAAATTTCATTTTGTTTGTGTGCTTTCTCAAGGACTGAAACTGTGCCTACAATACACCATTCACAGGGAGATACAGTGTATGCAGCCGCAGAAGACAACTCTATAGGCAACAGAGAGCAGCTAAGTACTGTTCTTTTTCTCTCTTTACTTTTTTTAAATAGGTGTAGATCTATACACAGCCTTCACCCCCCCCCCCCCCCCCACACAAAAACACGAGTATGACATGTGATTACTGCAGGGAGACGTCGGATATGGAGGATATAGGCCTGACCCTTATGGCATTTAGGAAGTTGCAAACTGCCGTAAAGCATGAAGGCTGTTGTTGGTATTGCCCTGCCTGCATAGTCAAGGTGAATGAGGCGATTGCAAGCCATAAGGGAACGAGTTCTCTAGGGACGAAAATAGATGAAGCTGGAGCCCTGCTGGTTGCCAAACTAGAGCAAGTTGGGAAAGAGATCCTTGCTAAGACTGAGGATGTAGCCGATAGAATGGAGATGGTTGCTAAGAGGAGTTATGCTGACATATTAGCAGGGCCACGGGAGGGGGCGGAGAGTAATGCAGGATCAGAACAGGTTCTACAGCAGCTAGGGACTCTGAAGAAGTGTGTCGAAGAAATGAAAATTAACGGACCTACTGTTAGGGGAGAGGAGGAGCAACAGGAACGTTTCCAGCACAGGAACAATGTACTGTAATAGTTTTTGGAGTCCCAGAGAGCCAGGCGGAGGGAACTGTGAGTAAGTAACACACGATAAGATGCAGTTTCAAATATTTGTACAGAGGTTCTGAAGATTCCATCAACCCCTCAGGATGTGAGGAGGCTGGGACAAAAGCAGGGGGATAAGCCTCGCCCCCACAGGATCACACTAGCGAGCGGGGAAGAGAAATGACAGGTTATTTGGCAGGCAAAAAACTTAGCAAGGAGCGAGGCATCTCAGAGTGTATTCATTCACCCAGATCGCACGGTAATGCAGAGGGAACAGCACAAAAAGCTCCTGCAGGACTTCAAGCAGAAGAGGGAGGAGTCAAGGAAGAACGGGGACAGGTGTACATGGGTTATATTCAGGGGAAGGGTAGTGGAAGCAGGTGTGCCGACACAGGGCCAAGGGGCAGCAGTGGACCCTCCACCCACTCTTAATCCCCACCCGGGAGGTGGCACCAGCTCCGCCTACCAGACTGGAGGAGGCGAGCACCGTGTAAGCAATGACATTTCTAACCACACCCTGCAAAATACAGTGTACTTACCAAATGCTGCAGCTTCTGAGAATGGGGGGGGAGTTACTACTAAGAGCAGAGATGTTGCCGAGAACAAATTCTGGCTGGAATGTCATGTACACTAATACTGACACGTTCCTTGATAAGAGAGAGGAGTTTGAAACACTACGAAAGTACACCAACCAGATATTGTAGGAGTTGTAGAACTGTTGTACAAGAACAGGAGAATTGACCCAGAGGAATGTGAGTTCAGTATTGCTGTCATTTACGAACCTTTCTCAAGAAACTTGCAAGAGGGGTGTGGATATCTATGCTAGGCAAGACCTTAGAGCCAGCCAGGCAAGAGTACAGGGAGAGGATGTTTTTGAAGAGTCCAAATGGTGTAAAATTAAATTAAAAGGAGGGGACTTACTTATCATCGGGTGTATCTACAGATCCCCAAACTGTGGCCCACTAAATCAAAGGAACTTAAAGCCTTAATAGACAATGTGGCGATGCTCAACCCTAGCCACCTCCTTATCATGGGGGACTTTAACTATGGCGACATCGACTGGAGAAACGAGTCCACCCCAAATGACTTGAATAAGCCTGCTACCCTTTATGTAGAAACTCAGAGATAATTTTCTGTTCCAACATGTTAGAGACCCGACACATTACAGAGGGGAGCAAACACCGAAGCCACTTGACCTCATCATAACAAACGAGGAGGGTATGGTGGCCAAACTGGAACACCTTGCCCAGTTGGCACCAGTCACCATATAGTAGTGTCATTCAGATTTAACTGTTACCTAGTTCAGGATAAGGCCAGGCCAAGGTGCAAAAATTGCAAGGGAAATTACAAAAGGATGAGGGAAGAGATGAGAGGTATCAACCGGCCTGACTCATTAAGGTACAAGAACGCAGACACTACGCTGAGTATCATAACTAGTAAAGTGACCCAGTTGATCGATAAATATATACCCAAGACCAAACCCAGTGCCTCTAGGAATACGAGGGGATCCCTACACATGAACCATGAGGCGGTCGACAAAGTTCAGAAGAAAACCCAGAAATTCAAGACGTGGGTTGGGTCAAACGATGAGCAGGACAGGAGAATGTATGCAAGAGCCAGAAACCAAGCAAAGATAGAAAGTAGAAGGGCTGAAAAGAATTTCCAGAGGCTTGTTTGCAAGTGAGGTCAAGTCAAATCCAAAGGCGTTTGACCGCTATGCAAAGTCGAAATTGAAAACGCGAGTAGGAGTATCAGACCTGAGGCTTGAAGATGGTAGTTACAGAGATTTTGACCAGGATAAAGCTGAGGCATTGAACAGCTTCTTTTCCTCAGTGTTCACAAGAGAGGATGCGATTAACTTTCCTGCATTTGAGGACAGATGGTTCGACACAGCACTGACCCACATTGTGTTCACAGAATAGGGTATTAGAAATAAACTGTCCAGGCTAAAGGTCCATAAGAGTCCCAGACCTGACATGGTGCATCCCAGAGTGCTAAGAGAGTTGTGCAACGAGCTTACCGAGCCCCTGAAGACCCTGTTTTGTAAATGCCTGGACGAAAAAATGGTCCCCAGTGAATGGAAAGTGGCTTATGCGAGTCCTATCTTCAAGAAAGGCGATAGTCACTCCACGAACAACTATAAACCGATGAGCCTGATCAGCATAATATGTAAAGTACTTGAGAGTGTTATCAGAGATGCCGCAATGGAACATCTAATACGAAACAACCTTGTAAAGGATTGCCAACACGGTTTTATGCTGGGGCGCTCCTGCTTAACACAATTGCTCAAGGTATTGGATATTTGGACCCATATTCTGGAATGGGGTGCTAATATTGACAATATTTACCTAAATTTTGCCAAACTGGAAGGGTACGGAAATCAGGGAAATGTCCTAGCGTGAATAGAAGACTTTCTAAATGACCGCAAGCAGTGTGTGGTGATTAATGGCACGAAATCGTCATCCGTACCTGTCACAAGTGGGGTACCACAGGGCAGTGTATTGGGCCTGCTGTTGTTTGTGTGTTTCATAAATGACATGCCTGACGTTGTACACTCCTCCATACAAATGTTTGCCGATGACGCCAAGTTATTTTGGGAAATCAAGACCCAAGCAGACTGTGAAGAGCTGCAGAAGGACCTCTGTGGGCTCCAGGAATGGTCGAAGAAATGGCTGCTGAGATTCAATGTCATGAAGTGTATGAGGATGCACCTGGGGCGTACCAACGGTATCATATGTCCCAACAGGATGAAGAAACAGCACTAGTTGAGACTGAATGTGAGAAGGACCTAGGTGTGTATGTTGACAATGAGCTGAAGTTCTCGGGCCATTGTGAGAAGAAGGTAAATCAGGCAAATAAAGTACTGGGTCTTATAAGAAGGTCGTTCAGATATCTAGACGGTCCACCCCTCACAACGATCTTCAAGAGTGAAGTGCTTCCCCACCTGGAGTACTGTCACCCCGTCTGGTCCCCGAGATATGCTAGGGACTGTCAGTTGGTTGAAAATGTTCAAAGGAGGACCACTAGACTGGTGCCTGCACTTCGGCACCTCAGTTACCCTGAGAGATTGGAGCACCTGAACTTGCCTAGCTTATACTACAGACGGGCAAGGGGTGACCTAGTTGGGGTGTATAAACATCTCAAGGGGCACTACTCAGTTGAGTGTCCTTACTTGGAGCTGGCGGACGCTCGCCCCACAAGGGTCACAGCTCAAGATTGAAGAAGCCACAAGTCCAGAAACTGTGAGAGCAAACTTTTTCGGAGTGAGGGTTGTAAACTTTTGGAACAATCTACCAGAAAGTGTTGTGACGGCACCGAGCGTGAGCTCTTTCAAGACAAGACTTGACCAACACTGGAGCGGGTTCAGGTACATTCAGGAGCCGGTGCATGCCCAGTACTTGCCAACAGTGCGTGATGGAGACGTGACCGATCGCCCGGGCGGCTAACGAGCCGATCAGTGGCGAAGAGGATAAAGGAAAAAGTAAAGGTATAAGCCTACTGAGAACTAAGACACTGTAAGCAGATGGGGGCTGATTCAGTATTATATTCTCATATGATTGGCCTCTTATGGTTTATGGTTCATCATCATTAATATAACATCATCAGTAATAGAGAAAAAATACAATACTGTATGTAATTTGTAATATGACTTGAAAATAAAAGGATAAACCTTATCAGAAGGTTGTTTACTCGAGATGCGTTCGTGTGAGAGCTTTCAGTAGACCAGCTTATAATGGGTCACTATAACACACTGTATAGTATTGATATTAAGATACCTTCTTAAAAATGCTATTTACTACCAATGAGTGTTATATGATGACTCAGTTTGGCTACTTGTATTTAGACAAATGATTAATGAATAAACCAGGTATATGCAGATGCATAATACTTTACACTACAGTATTACTTATTAAATGATGATTAATACACAACAATAATATTTATTAGGTGGTGATAAATACACTGCAATAGTATTTATTAAGTGATGATAAATACACAACTGTACTGTACTAATTTACTAAGTGTTGAAGACAGACATGGTAAGCCAATCAGCTGTTTGCTCTTTGTAAACAAATGAGTATGAAATGACTCATGGTGTTCAGTGTGGGATTTTTTTTCAGGAAAGTTGATTCTTTTAGGGTAATATTTTATCAACCTGGCACCAAATGATCCTAAATTATTTGAGAATTGTGGTGGAATTGTATAAGAAATGTTAAAGGAATCTTGTTGGAGTTAGTGGGAGGGAGCCACCCACCCATGCTACCCCCCTCCCCACCCCTCTGCCAGCTGCTCCCAGATAAACACTTGTCTTCCACACACAATATACTCCTACACTTATTAGTTCTTATTTCTATCTTTATAGTACTGTACAGTATACAGTTTTCTCTTTATTCATATGATATATTCTGTGGTTACCTACATATAACACTTTACAGTAAATAACATTCATCTCGGTGACAACAGTTGTTGTCAACAAGACTTACTTGTCTGATTTTCAACCCAGAGAGTTGTTTCATATTTTTTATTTTATTGTTGATGCAAAATTCTTTTAATAACCTTCTTTTACACTAAAAGACCTTAGTTGTTGAAGTGCAGTATTAACATAACATAACTGATTTTCTTTAAACAGTTCAGATAAGCAGTGTTATCTGCAACTCCCCCGCCCCCTATATTCGCTTTTCTCGGACTTTCGCATTTTTCGGACTGGGGTCTGCCCCAATTAGTCCGATTTATTGAGTTTCTACTGTATTTAATAGATTTTTTCTCAAAAAAAAAAAAAATATATAAGTTGCACAGTACTGGTGAGAGCAGATTACCCATTGTCATACCAAATTTTTTAGCTTAATATTCTCCATTGAATTCAAATTTACAATCCTTAATACATAGTTTGATGAGTTCGATGAAGTCATCTTTCGAGATGGGCAATGAAATATTCTCCAGGGAATCTGTGAGGACCTCCAGTAAATCATCAACTGGGACCTTTGTAAAGAGTGATGTTACATCAAAACTGACCAGTTTAAAATAATAATCAATGTGTAAGTTATTGAGTTTATCAACCAGATCAATATTATTCTTAATACAGTAAAAGTCCAAAAATCCGGATGCCAAAAATCCGGACCACCCGAGAATCCGGACTTTTGTAAAACTAATTATTTTTTTTTTTTAGTGGGCTTTTGTGTGTATGTGCGCATGCGTGAGCGCCACAGCTGCACAGCGACAACAAGCGACCACGTGGTCTCCACTTTAAAACGAGCAATCAAACTGTGACAACATACCGTATACAGTATACTCATCTATAAACCCCCCCTCGTTTATCTGTCGACCCTGATTTTTTGACCAATAAATCGCTAATTTATGATATTCCTCGTTTATAGTTCGACCCACGTTTTTGAGGGTAAGCGAACAACAAAACCTTCAGTAAAAACGCTCTACGTCCTATAAACTGAAACACGAGTGCCCAAGGCAAATTGTTTACCATTTATTATTACAACACTTTACACTGAAACGCGGGTAGTTTCAACAAAAATATTGTATATTTCCATTCAAGTATTTATTCAAGTCAATTAGGAGGGAATATTATTGTAATACAACAGTTTTTTAACTAAACCATTCGAAAAGTGATTACGGTAACATCTTTTGAACGAAAGAAAGTGAGTCATTGTTTTCGTCACGATTTGATCCCACTTTCCACTTTAATACGTACGTCATTTCAACAAAAATATTACATTTCCGTGAATGTATTATATCAAGCACAGTATGAATAGAATATCATTGTAAGAAAACAGAATTTTAACCGAAAACTATCAAAAAAACGAGTAACATCTCAAGAACATCGGAAGCTTAGGTAAAGTCTTTTGTTTTTGTCATGTATTTTATCCTATTTTACATTGAAATACATCACGCTTCAGCAAAACTACTATTTATTTCCGAGAATATATTCATTCAGGCGCAGTTTAGGTAAAATATACGTGTGATGTAATAGTTTTTTAACTGAAAACGATTCGAAAAACACTTACCCTCTAGCCCTGTTCAAGGAGAGGACTGGGAGGAGCTGTTTGGTGCTGCAGACGATGACAAGGAAAATGATTTTGATGGATTTTAATGAAAATATTCAGAAATATGGTATCGTAGTATTTATTCAAGTCAATTAGGATATTATTGTAATACAATACAACAGTTTTTTAACTAAACCATTCGAAAAGCGATTACGGTAACATCTTTTGAACGAAAGAAAGCGCAAGTCATTGTTTTCGTCACGATTTGATCCCACTTTCCACTGTAATACGGACGTCATTTTAGCAAAAATATTGCATTTCCGTGAATGTATTATATCAAGCACAGTATGAATAGAACAATATTTTGAGTCTTACTCTTTCCATTTACAGATTACTGTACAAGCCCATAATAATGGCTCCTAAAGTAGATAAACTTCGTTGTGTGAAGAGAAAGAAGAACACGTTGAAACTGAGTGACAAACTTGAAATAATTAAGAAACTAGTACGTGGTGTGAGCAATACTGTTCTAATGGAAAATACAACATTGGAAAGTCTACAATTTATGATATCAAAATGGCAAAGAATAAAATTCTAGAATTCACAGCTTTTTCATTAAAACTGCTCGTTTTGATAAATGAAGCATGCTATATTTGCTAATGAATAAACTATCAAAATGTACCTGTTCAACTCTTCTTTATTCCTCCTTAAATTTTAATTTTAAAAGTACTGCCTGAGAATCCGGAAAATCCGAAAATCCGGACCGACCCAATCCCCAAGCAGTCCGGATTTTTGGACTTTTACTGTATTAGAGTTAGAAATGTTGCCAACTAGGGGATTTAGTAAAGAAACTAACCACTAATGATGGGTCTTGCTGGGTTATTAGGCTTGTGAGTCTTGATTAGACTGTACATGTATGGCAGTGGAGGGGACGTTGAAGTAAAATGTTTAATGAGAGTATCTTCACCTCTCAACAGAGACTTAAGTTTTTTGTTAAACTGAGTGTTAACTGTGTTGAGAGGATTATTTATGAGCTTAGAATATGTTGCAATATCACATAAAAGGTCAATTATTTTAGATAGGTAATCATCTTTGTTAAAATCAATACTGTGTTGGCTTTATCTGCTTTGGTAAATTTTTCCAGACAATTTGGAACACAAGGCTTAGAAATAGATGCATACACAATACCTTTACATATGTTCACTTTTTCAGTTTTTAAATTGCAGTAATGACCTGAATATGGTGAACACCTGCTGTCCCTAGGGACTTGATCTCACTCTCCTTCACTGTATATATATTAGCCTTGTCAATAATCACTCCTTAGTCTGTACTCACCACTGAAGATGTGAATTACACAAAAGCTCTTTGGAACTTCCCCATTTTCTTGTTTCCTATGTGGTTATCAGCATATACATGGATCACGCGCACAGCTCAGAATTACATTGATTCATTACTGTATTATTTTACTTTTTAGTATTGTATTTACATTTGCAGAGTAATTATAAATAGACCCAGAGCAAAAAAATCCAGCGTTACCCAAGGGGTTGGTCTTCTCACCCAGGCACCAACCATGTGAGGATGCTGCTAAATATGATGCAGTCTTTCATAACGCCGGGAACCCTTATCCCCAGACCCTGGGGTTGGTCTTCTCACCCAGGCACCAACCATGTGAGGATGCTGCTAAATATGATGCAGTCTTTCATAACGCCGGGAACCCTTATCCCCAGACCCTGGGGTTGGTCTTCTCACCCAGGCACCAACCATGTGAGGATGCTGCTAAATATGATGCAGTCTTTCATAACGCCAGGAACCCTTATCCCCAGACCCTGGGCAGAAAGGTTTGGAGTGATTTTCTCGCAATTTTCTCAGATTTTCCAGTACTTGCACATTACTGTATTTCATAATTGATCTTTGCTCCCAAACCCGGAAACATAAATTGGGAAAGATTATCCAGATTTTTTTAATTTTTAATTTTCAGAAAATGCTCTGGATTTACGACCTCGGAATTTGTTCTCAAACACAGAATTGAGAGAATTTTCCAGGAAAATTCTGAGCAAATTTCAATTCCGGCTATCAGAGAGTTCCAGTTAAGAGGGATTCCAGAAAATTCTGAGAAAATTTTCCCAATACAGTGATATCCCCTTTTGCCGGAACAATTGGTGCAGAGCACTTCCGGGGATGAGAGATTTCTGGGTAATGAGACGACTCTCTCAAAGCCGGAAAAAATCCCTCATCCCCGGAATTTTCCGGGTAACGGAAAAATTTTCTCAATTTCCAGAAAATGCGCCCTTCAGAAAATGGAGATATTACTGTATGTATTTAGGATAATGTGTGCATGTAAATGAGCAAAAATATATGAAGAAGGTTATGCATATTTACCCAAAAACATTAGTTGAAAAACTTGTACCAAAATGTACTACACTAATGGACTAAAATTTGTATCTATTGACCAAAATATATGATGTATATATTCAAATTATTCTCTGTCTTACAAGGATTCCTGCAATGTAAGTTACATTGTGCTGAGACACAACTGACGCCTCACACCTGTGTAAGCTTCGGCCGCATCAGGTCATGTTCGGCATCACTCTGGTTATGTCGTGCACACGAGTGATGCTCCAAAAAAAACTTTCAGTTTTCAGAACTTTTCGGATTTCGGAATTGCGGAAAAGGGATTGTGGACCTGTAATAAATAAGCAATATTGTATCATCAATGACAGTCATTAACAATACAATGTTGTTTATCATTATTCATTAATTAATACTCCAGCACCACATCATAAACAACATCTAGTTCACAAACTTTTGTGTGAGACACTGTGAGTGGGAGGGAGGCAGGGAGCATGCAAGGTGCAGGCAGAGAGCAGGCAGGCATGCAAGGTGCAGGCAGAGAGCAGGCAGGCATGCAAGGTGCAGGCAGAGAGCAGGCAGGCAGAGAGCAGGCAGGCATGCAAGGTGCAGGCAGAGAGCAGGCAGGCAGGCAGAGAGCAGGCAGGCATGCAAGGTGCAGGCAGAGAGCAGGCAGGCAGAGAGCAGGCAGGCATGCAAGGTGCAGGCAGAGAGCAGGCAGGCAGAGAGCAGGCAGGCATGCAAGGTGCAGGCAGAGAGCAGGCAGGCATGCAAGGTGCAGGCAGAGAGCAGGCAGGCATGCAAGGTGCAGGCAGAGAGAGCAGGCAGGCATGCAAGGTGCAGGCAGAGAGCAGGCAGGCATGCAAGGTGCAGGCAGAGAGCAGGCAGGCATGCAAGGTGCAGGCAGAGAGCAGGCAGGCAGGCAAGGTGCAGGCAGGAAGGCTGGCAGGCAGGCAAGGTGCAGGCAGGGAGACTGGCAGGCAGGCAAGGTGCAGGCAGGAAGGCTGGCAGGCAGGCAAGGTGCAGGCAGGGAGGCTGGCAGGCAGGCAAGGTGCAGGCAGGAAGGCAGGCAAGGTGCAGGCAGGGAGACTGGCAGGCAGGCAAGGTGCAGGCAGGGAGACTGGCAGGCAGGCAAGGGAGACTGGCAGGCAGGCAAGGTGCAGGCAGGGAGGCTGGCAGGCAGGCAAGGTGCAGGCAGGGAGGCTGGCAGGCAGCCAAGGTGCAGGCAGGAAGGCTGGCAGGCAGGCAAGGTGCAGGCAGGAAGGCTGGCAGGCAGGCAAGGTGCAGGCAGGAAGGCTGGCAGGCAGGCAAGGTGCAGGCAGGAAGGCTGGCAGGCAGGCAAGGTGCAGGCAGGCAAGGCTGGCAGGCAGGCAGGGAGGCTGGCAGGCAGGCAAGGTGCAGGCTGGCAGGCAGGCAAGGTGCAGGCAGGAAGGCTGGCAGGCAGGCAAGGTGCAGGCAGGGAGGCTGGCAGGCAGGCAAGGTGCAGGCTGGCAAGGTGCAGGCACTCCCCTTTTCACCAATGATCAGCCTTTTATGGTGTATGTTTTATCATGGTTAATATAAAATATTAAACACATTAGAAAAAATACGATGTATAATTATTAATTACACATCAAAATTACATAACAAGTCGAATAATGAGGCAAATTTTTCACCCAGATCTCTCTACTGGGAGGAGGGTAGGTGGAGCATAAGCTTAGCCATTGCCAAATTTACCTATGACATCAGGATTTTTGGTCCCATGGCCGCATGTCACCGTAACTTAGCTCTCAATGGAGGAAAGATAACAACAAGATAAGGGCATACAGGGAGAGAATTCAGAACGTTGATCAAGGCAGCTTCACTCCTCTGGTGTTCACAATCTCTGGTGGGATGGGACCAAGTGCAAGATGCTTCTACGCCAGACTCGCAGAGGTGATATCCGAACAGAAGCAGCAGCCCAGAAGTTATGTTACAGCCTGGATGAGATGTCGACTGTCCTTCTCTCTCCTTACGTCAGCTTTGCTCTGCCTCAGGGGAACGAGAGCATCGGCCCCAAAGCCGACAACAGTTGCAGATATTGACTATGAGGCAACAGTCACTGAATGCTGCATAAACCTGCGGCTTAACTAACTCGACACAGCTAGGGTAGTTACTTATAATATTAGTATATTTAATTTTAAGGTTATAAAATGGCAGCGAAGGTATGGCTATTGGGGGAGGCTGGAGGCCACGTTAAAAAGAAAAAAAAAGTAGTACAGATGTAATAATAATAATAATAATAATAATAATAATAATAATAATAATAATAATAATAATACAGTCGGCCCTTAACATTCGCGGGGGTTAGGTAACAGAGATACCCGTGAATGTTAAGAATCCACGTATTTTTGCTGCCCCCCCCCCCCCCCCTAAAAACACCCCTGGCCCCCCATGTTCTTATTTAAGTAAAGAAAAACACTAAGTACATGCTTACAAATACTTTATTTAATATTAAAATGCAAATAGAGCTATAAAAACAATTAATAATGTACTGGCTGGCATCTCCACTCGTCCCTGCTCCCGCCTCCAGAGCGTTCATCTTCACCATTGCCTTGTCCCTCACTTGGCTGGCACTTACAGCATCACAGATATCTTTTTTCCTTTTTCTTGATGGTACGTACGGTGCTTTCGTTCACGTTATACAGCAGCGAATGACAATCCCTCCCGTAACTTATTCAGCAACTCCACCTTCTCCTGCAGAGTCATCACTTTCTTCTGGCGCTTAGGGGTGGCTCCAGCTGGTATCTTTGATGCTCTCTTGGGGGCCAGGGTAAATGTGGGTAACAACACAAGCGTGGTTACAGCAAGACTGTCTGACTGACTGAGGGAGCGCGGGAACGCAGGGTGGCGTGGCAGGCGATGTGTGTGTGTGTGTGGTGTGGCGGGCGGTGTGTGGTGTGGTGGCGGTGTGTGGTGTGGTGGCGGTGTGTGGGTGTGTGGTGTGGCGGGCGGTGTGTGGTGTGGCGGGCGGTGTGTGGTGTGGCGGGCGGTGTGCAGTGTGTGGTGTGGCGGGCGGTGTGCAGTGTGGCGGGCGGTGTGCAGTGTGTGGTGTGGCGGGCGGTGTGCAGTGTGTGGTGTGGCGGGCGGTGTGCAGTGTGTGGTGTGGCGGGCGGTGTGCAGTGTGTGGTGTGGCGGGCGGTGTGCAGTGTGTGGTGTGGCGGGCGGTGTGCAGTGTGGGGTGTGGCGGGCGATGTGCAGTGTGGCGGGCGATTTGAATGTACAGTCGGCCCTTCACATACGAGGAGGTTAGGTAACAGAGATACCCATGGATGTTAAAAATCTGTGTACTTTTGCTGCCCCCCCCCCCCCCTAAAAAACCCCTGGCCCCCCCCATGTCCTTATTTACCAAATATACCTGTGTGTACTTCGAGTTTTTAAGACCAAATTATTTGGCAAAAAATTGGGGGTCGACCTCTAAACAGGTAATAGTTTTGTTAGGTTGAAAAATATTACCGAGTAACTGCCAGTAAACAATGGAAACGACGCACCAACGCACCACCAGCTGTGAGTGTCGGTACAGTTGCCAGGGCAGATCTCTTGCGTCATCATAGCAAGCCCAAAGTAGCCACTTGCATGGTATGGTATGCACAGGACGATGTAAAACATAAAGTATTCATTTTTTAAAGTTTATTTATAGATACTGGACATAAATTTTTGTTCATTACATTTGAAACATCAATCTTTGTTAATTAAATTTGAAACAAAAGAAAACTACGATACCGTATTTCTAAATACCGGGTATTTTCATTAAAATATTACATCACAAGTATATTTTACCTTAACTGTGACTAAAGGAATATAGTCTCAGAAATAAATATGGAAATGTAATATTTTTGCTGAAATGACGTACGTATTACAGTGGAAAGTGGGATAAAATCATGACGAAAACAATGACTTTTGCTTTCTTTCATTGTTCAACAGATTTAACCGTGGAACAAACCTGTACTGTACTGTACATGTACTAAATGATTACGGAACTTAAATTGTTATGTCTATTGCAAATATAGATTGTTTATACAGGTATTCAAATAAGTAAATCACTATCTTACAACAATCCCAGCAATGTAAGTTATATTCATCCAGGTCGTTTGGGTGGCAAATTATGAGAAGAGCTTAGTCACTCTTAAGTAATGATAAATAAACAGTAGGCCTTCAGTGCCAACTGTCACATCTTATCTCAAATAAATAAATACCCCCCCCCCCCCCCCCCATGCTCGCTGGCTACCTGCCTCCTTGTGTTCCCAGACAAAAGATTGGTAATAACTTCATTCTTTAAGGTGTTTATTTTATATAATATCTCAGACTAAAGTTAGGAGATTATAATCTGCATTGCTGGAATCCTTGCAAGACAGCCAATAATTTGACTATAAACGTCATATATTTTGCTCAAGAGATAAAAAATTTTGTACATTAGTGTACAGTACTGGTTTTCAGTTAAAAAACTGTTATATTATAATAATATTCCCTCCTAATTGACTTGAATAAATATTTGAATGGAAATATACAATATTTTTGTTGAAACTACCCGCGCTTCAGTGTAAAGTGTCGTAATAATAAATGGTAAACAATTTGCCTTCGGCACTCGGTGTTTCAGGCACGGCGAGCCTCAGTTTATAGGAAGTAGTGTGTTTTTACTGAAGGTTTTGTTGTTCCAATACCCTCAAAAACTTGGGGCGACCTATTATTAGGTAGTAGGTATTAGGCAGCTACCAAACAGGGAGGTACTACCGCCTAGGAAGAAATTGGAAGCATAATGTGTAGTCTATGGTAGACCCTGCTGCTGTATGGCATCACAAAAATTGTGACCAAGTCTCAGGTTGCTGATCTGACTTCGTGCCTCAATTACACACAATTGCAGGGTCTCAATTGTTTCACTTACTATTAACAACACAACATACATATACAGTATTGTTTCTTACTTTTGATCTTTTTTTTCATTTATGTATTTCTTTATTATTATTATTATTATTATTATTGTTATTATTATTATATTTTCGCCCCCCAGGCCCTGATGTGGGTCAGTGAACCTGTGCCCGGGTGGGCTAATCCACGTAAAAAAAAAATAAATAAATAAATAAAAATAAACAAGGAATATCATAAATTAACGATTTTTGGGTAAAAAAATCAGGGTCGACCTACAATACTGATGTCAACACAAGCGTGGTTACAGCGAGACTGACTGAGTGAGGGAGCGACGCGCTATGCCTGTGTGTGTGAGGTAGCGGGAGCGGGCGGTGTCCAGTGTTCGGTGCCGCGCGCGATTTGAATGTACTTCAATTACAGTACTTCAATGTACAGAATATTCCTCCGACGGGGCAATCAGCGTATTTGCGAATCCGTGTATGCTAAACCCGCGTATGTGAAGGGCCGACTGTAATCGGTTTTAGGGCTTAAATTCCTTACCATTTTAGTAAATATCAAGAAGGTTGTACTTTTCAATAATTTTAAAAGTTTTATATTAAATTTTTTAGTCATTTTAACAATTATTGAACATAATTGAAGAACAGGAAAATAGTTTTTTGCACGCTAAACAGCCACTCAACACACCAAGCTTAGCGTCAGTTGTTTACCAGTTCAGAGGAAGGAACATCTTGTATGAGACTCTCTTCAACATAAACGCTTTTTTTCTGTATTTCCAGTCAAATTATTGGTCATTTTGAAACATATTTTACATATTGATAATATATGATGCAGTGCAGTGTTGATTTAAAGAAAATAATCTTGAATTACACCAAGTGAACTAAAATTTTATGGGTGAAATGGCAGCATGGGGTGACTTCTCTTCCACCCCAATGCCTTCTCTTCTCCCTTCTCCTCCACCCCCTTCTAATTCCCATCATCATCATCATCGAGGAGCCTTCTACATGCACACCTCAAAGTAAGTGCACTTTACTGCATTTATTTTTAGTTTGTATGTAATTTTCAGTGAGCTGGAACCAATTACCCAAACCCATTAAAACAATGGTTTCGGTTAACGAACTTTTCGGTTAACGAACAACTTTCTGGAACGGATTGAGTTCGTTAACCGAGGGGTCACTGTACCGTAATCATTTAGTACATGTACAGTACAAGTTTGTTCCACGGTAAAACCTTTTGAACAACGAAAGAAAGCGAAAGTCATTGTTTTCGTCATGATTTTATCTCACTTTCCACTGTAATACGTACGTCATTTCAGCAAAAATATTACATTTTCATATTTATTTCTGAGAATACAGTATATTCATTCAGTCACAGTTAAGGTAAAATATACTTGTGATGTAATATTTTAATGAAAATACCCAGTAATTAGAAATACGGTATCGTAGTTTTCTTTTGTTTCAAATTTAATTAACAAAGATTGATGTTTCAAATGTAATGAACAAAAATTTATGTACAGTATCTATAAATAAACTTTAAAAAATGAATACTTTATGTTTTACATCGTCCTGTGCATACCATACCATGCAAGTGGCTACTTTGGGCTTGCTATGATGACGCAAGAGATCTGCCCTGGCAACTGTACCGACACTCACAGCTGGTGGTGCGTTGGTGTATCGTTTCCATTGTTTACTGGTAGTTACTGGTAAATATTTTTCAACCTAACGAAACTATTACCTGTTTAGAGGTCGACCCCCAATTTTTTGCCAAATAATTTGGTCTTAAAAACTCAAACTACACATAGGTATATTTGGTAAATAAGGACATGGGGGGGCCAGGGTTTTTTTTTAGAGGGGGGCAGCAATAGTACACGGATTTTTAACATTCACGGGTATCTCTGTTACCTAACCCCCACGTATGTTAAGGGCCGACTGCACTGTATTGGCGGAATAATACTACAGCTGGTGGGCAGCCAACTGCAGGCGAAAACATGTTGGGAAAAATTCGTAAGGAATTCGTTAACCGAGGGTTTGCTCGCTAACCTAAGTGAAGAATCTTAAGGAAGGTAATTCGTTCACCGAAATTTTGTTAACCGAGGCGCTCGTTAACCGAGGGATCACTGTATATAATATAATATAATATAAAATAATATAAGATAAAATAATATACTGTAATATAATATAATATAATGTAATGTAATGTAATGTAATGTAATATAATATAATATAATATAGAGCATCCTTGAAGATCCGGACCGGTAAATCCGGATTTTAGAAGATCCGGAGAAAAAGTTTGGGGGTTCTGGGCTAAGAAGCCTCCTTAAGAAGCATTCCCAAAACAGAGTGAAGGTGGTTTAAAGTTATTATCTTATAAAATGTCACAGAATAAAATTAGCAGAATATAACTTGCATTGCTGGAATCCTTGGAAGATAGCCGGGGTGGCAGAGGGAATGGCTTCACCTTGATTGTCTACCTCACCGAGTCATTGTACTGTACTTCAACTAATCATGGGATATTTCAGTGTTTGAGTGGGTCGTCACTCTGTAATTTACACTTCTCTATCCCATCTTCTGCCTTACACAATAATGATGGTAACTCACCTTGTGTTGTGGCTGTTTATCTGCAGCTGAGTCTCCAGGCCGGCTCCCACCATCTGTAAGGTCCACCAGGTGTTCGCGTAAGTCTCCGCCAGTCTTCATTCCCTTGGTAGTTGATTTTTTAAAATTTCTTAATACAGTTTTACACCTGTAATATTAAAATTAAAGTTAATACGGTGGTCCCAAGATTGACGATCGGTTCGATTGACAAAATTTCGGTTCACGAATTAGCTCCCATAAGAATTTTCAGTTCCATTAACGAACAAAATTTTGATTAACGACAGCCCTACGAGAAACACGCTTTGTTGTATGCATCAGCTGATCGGCTAGTCTGCCAATACAGTAATTGGTTCTATGTTTACATTCGTTTCCAGTGGAGCAAATATCAAGAAAATTGTGCTCTTGAATAATTTTGCATTTTTGATATGAAAATTATTGATCATTCTAATTTAGTTAACATATTGATAATATATACAGTACAAGGAACAGGTTTAGTGTGCTCTTCAGCTGATTGAATCACCCACCAACGCTTCTCAGTTTAACTTTGTTTGGTCTCTTGAATATTTTTGCATTTTTACATTAAAATTATTAGTCATTCTGAAATTTAGTTCACATATTGATAATATACAGTGTGGAAATTATTATGAAACATGAAGAAGGCATTAGAACCAATGCACTCTAAAGAAAATGGCATGCCATCATCGACTGCCTCTACAATCAGCTGTTTGATATGTAAACAAAGCTGGCGGTAATACGACATACACACCTCAAAGTAAATTAAAATACAGTACAGTATTCTATTGTTTTTTATTTATTATTGTACAGTACATTATACAGTACAGTACAGTACTGTATTTAGTTTATATTTAATGTTTTGTTAATTCTACTACCGGTTAACAACCGACTCTGTGGAACCAATTGTGTTCGTTAATCGAGGGACCACTGTATATGATCTAAAAATAAATAAGTGAAAAGCTTGAGGACACATCTTAACCCTCTCAGTCTCGCAAGACACCATTGTGGCGTCAAACACAAAAGGCGAAAAAATTTACGCTCAGCCTCGCGATGCCAACATGGCGTCCAATGGCCTATAGTCAAATGACTCAAAACTATTCAGTGAAACTGACTGAACTTGGGATGTCATTTGACAGACGTCGTCTTCTTCGTGTGGACCTTATCACCTTCTCCGAGACGGTCTTGGTCATCATGTGCGAGGCAGCGCAGCATGAAAACAGTGTCACTCTGGCCATTAGAGCGAGAAGAGGCTGCGCTGCTCGGCCCTTTAAGTATTCCATGAGTTTTTGTGTTATATTATTTTTCCTCACACCACAATATTCAACAGGCTTTGTTTTTTTATTTTGGAAAAAGCAGTACCAATCAATGAACACCATAACACAAGGAAAATTTGAATGGAAATCAAGATGTTACTATAGAGAGTTTTTTCCCAGCTGAGAAAAGATGCCTCGCACCCTCCTCAAAAGTTACAGCTGATTGGCTGTTGCAAACCTGTAATGATGTATTTCTAAATGAGTTTATTCATAATCGTTGGGATGACCGTTTCTGACGGGAAAGATACTTAGCTAAATTATATAAAGATACATACATTCATTATTTCAAACATGAGCATGTAGGAAGTTTATCAGAAGTATTATACATGAATTAAATGTTAAATTCTGGGAGCAAATGCATGCTTTCGGAGGATACATTTAATATATACTTATTTTTACCCACAATAAGGCATACTTAGACAAATTACGTATCAGTAATACTACATTATGCAAAAACAACATTTTTAAAGATCAGAATCGCATTGAAATATTACACGACCGTCAGCAGAGGCGGGAAATATGACTCAAGATAGTGACTAAATTGAATGTAAACATGCTATAGTTTGCACAAGACATAAAAGTTTTAGTAATTGTTTCGTACATTTGAGTACAAAGGACTAAAAATTTCATCTCGTGCAAAATATATGAAGTCTACATTCAAATTATTCGCTGTCTTGCAAGGATTCTAGCCATGAAAGTTATATTCTGCTAAATTTAGTTTGTGACATGTTATAAAATAAAAACTTTAAGCCTAAAAGTACCTTCTTAGGGAGGCTTCTTAGCGCAATTAATAATCGTCCAACACTACCAAAATAAATAATGCATTAGTGTGATTATTTAGTACTGTTGTCTAAATTTCATATTTTAATAAGTCCAAATATGGCAGGTAACCAGTGCCAGGTAGTTCCTAGGCATGTTTTATTTGTGTATCAGTTTAACCACAATTTGTTACTAATAAGATAAATTCAGTGACAAATTAATTTTTTTTTATTCCTTTAGTGACTCAATGTATTGCAAGAAAGAACTACGTTACCACTTTTTGTGCAACATTTGGAGTGGTGGTAATAATTCACTTTGCCAGACAGTGGTAGAATCAAGTGTAGATATATTGGCCTTGTGTGTCCATGATCCCAACAAAAATGAATAATGTCTTCCAAAATTAAAGAAAGTGATGGTCTTATTATCTTTTCGGTCATCCAGGGAATTTTAGGATTTTAAGTTGACCAATGTTTTCCAGTTAGGTTAAGTTAGGTAGGTTAGGTTAACATTTTGACGTAGAACATTAAAATTTAAAAGGGCCTATTTTTTTTTCTATGAATTTCTCAAAAAAAAAAGGATCAAAGTTTTGGAATCACCATAAAAATCTACATTACAAAAAAAAAATTTGAGTGTGTGTTGCATATCAAACCAAACAAATCTGAGTTTCCATTGGATTTTTTTTTTTAACAGACAAAATTACCCACAATATTTAGATGTTGGAAACTTATAAATATTAACCCTCATAAATAAAGATATTTCAGAATTCTCAAATTTAACTAACACAATATTAATGACTTACAGGTGGAGATACAGCTAACTATTCACCTTTCACCAATACTGAAGAAATAAATCTTGGTATCATGATTGATGGGGAATTTTTCCGGTTCATGAGAAGATTCTGGAATTTGCAACCTAACCTAACCTCAGAATTGGTTCCCAGATTCGTAACAGAAAAATTTGGAGACTTTCCGCAAAATCCCCAAATTATTCATAGACCAGAAAAAATGAAGTTTCTGGAATTTTTAGAAATTATGCATTTGGAAAAATCATAACATATGCCTTAATTTTTTTTATTTTTTTTTTACACTCTACATATATGCATGGATATTAAGTATTAATATATTTGTGAAATTTGTGGACGATTTTTCCTTTAAAATACTTTACTCTTGATCATCCATATATTATAACATATCCTGCTTTTAATAAAGGCTATATTCTGACATTAGTATTATCAGTGTATTCTTATACTTATTATTATTACAGTTTATATTAATCATTAAAAAATGCAGAAATAATTTGCAATTAACATAGCAGACTGCATTGAGGCTATTTTTAAACCATGTAATTATCATCTTGTATTATGTTTAACATGCTTAGTCTCTGATAAGTTGGTAGAATTTCATGACTATACCTACTGTATATGGGTTCCATGACATTTGCTCACTAGATGAACCTAATCTAACCTAACCTAACATGTCTTCCTTTCCATTATGGTTGAGTATATACCTTGTAAACAAATGTCTGCACACTAACTATATGAAGACTCTATGGTGAGGATCTATATTCAGTACAGTATTTACATGGAATATTTTTCCAAATAAAAGACCATTTAAACAGCAGATACTTTTCTCCAACTGCTGGTTTAGTCCATGTCATTAACATTTTGTACACATTTTTACTCCTGACATTGTGAAAGTGTTCATGTATTGCTATCTTTCTTAGGGTATTTATTGCATTTCTATAAGCAGGTGGAGAAACGTAGGAAACATTATCTCGAGGTTTCATATCTTGTAGATAACTGGCCTTTATACTTGTACAGTATAATCTTCATTTACGCTGATTTTGTTTACGCGTTTGGTCATTTACACGGCACCTTGCCAGAATAACAATTTTAAATTACGCGATTCATTGCATCATTTACGCAGCGAGCGGCCCGATAGGTCCAGACGCGCCAATTATTAGCTACGCGGTACATTCTTGACCATACGCGGGAAGCGGCGCGAAGAGGGTGCGCAGTATGTAACTGTTGCGTTATCGCTGATGTCATATGACATATCGGACTGCAATTGGGCCACACATCCTTACCTCCCGGCGCGGCTAGCTGTGACTGGTCCAATGTAATATGGCGTGCCCAGCCACTGGAGGGAAGGAGTCACTGACCTAGCCGGGCCAGTCTCATTGTTCTCAGTCTCTGCGTACAGTGGTCCCTCGGTTAACGAGCGCCTCGGTTAACGAGATTTCGGTTAACGAGTTACCTTCCATAAGATTCTTAACTTCGGTTAACGAGCAATCCCTCGATTAACGAGTTTCTTACAAGCTGACCTGAACATGTTTTCGCTTGCATTTGGCAGTCCACCAGCTGTAGTATTAGTCCGCCAGTACAGTAATCGGTTCTAGGGTCTAAATTCCTTACCATTTTAGTAAATATCAAGAAGTTTATACTATTCAATAATTTTAAAAGTTTAATATTAAACGATTTAGTAATTTTAACAATTATTGAACATGCCATCCAGCCTGCCAACACACCATACAGGCATCAGTCTGTGTCTTTTCAGTGGAGGTAACATCTTGCTTGAGACTCTCTTCAACTAAATGCTTTTTTTTCTGTGTTTCCAAGCAAATTTTTGGTCATTTTGAAATTTATTTTACATATTGACAATATATAATGCAGTGCAGTGTTGATTTAAAGAACATAATCTTGAATTACACCAAGAGAACTAAAATTTTATGGGTGAAATGGGGCCATGGGGTGACTTCTCTTCCACCCCAATGCCTTCTCTTCTCCTCCACCCCCATTCTAATTCCCATCATCATCATCATCATCCAGGAGCCTTCTACATACACACCTCAAAGTAAGTGTACTTTTCTACCTTTTTTGTTGAATTTAGGCAATTTTCGATGAGCTGGAACCAATTACCCCAAAACCCATTGAAACAATGGTTTCAGTTAACGAGTTTTTCGGTTAACGAGCAACCTTCTAGAACGCATTGTGCTCATTAACCGAGGGACCACTGTATACTGTTCTCTCTTGTGCCAGCTAATCTGTTCAACAATGGCTTCCGCTGGACCCCCACCACCCCAGAAAAACCTTGAATTACCTGGACCAAGCCGCCCCATGCCCAAGAAGATACGACGCGCCCTAAGTTACGAAGTAAAATACAAAATTGTTCAGGAATTAGAAAAGGGAACCCGACAAGTTGATCTCGCACGCCAGCATGGAGATAACGAATCTACGATTCGCACAATCAAGGATGCCGCCAAGATAAAAGAACACATGAGCATCACAAGGTCTGCAGGTGCTTCAATGGTGAAGTATTGTCAGAATAAGGTGCTGCTCAAGACTGAGAATTTATTGGTGAGCTACTTGATTCGTCAGGCAAGACGTAACATGGCGGTCGACACGCGGGCAGTGCAGGACTACGCCCGTGACCTCTACCAATCAGTGGCGCGAAAGATGGGAATTGCAAAGCCCAAACCCTTCACTGCTTCCACTGGGTGGCTGCAAGGGTTTAAAGAATGCAACAAGATCACGAACATTAACATTGTTGGTGAAGGAGCCAGTGCTGACCGTGCTGCGGCGATGGAGTTTCCTCCATTCTTACGAGAAATCATGAAGGAAGGACAGTACACCAACGACCAGGTGTTCAACATGGAAGAATCCGGGCTGTTTTGGAAGAAATTACCTTCCAAGACCTTTGTTGTCAAGTTTGCCGGCAAGTGTCGGGGCCGGAAGTTGCAGAAGGAGTGCATCACCGTCCTGTTCACCACCAATGCCTCCGGTACCTGTAAGCTCAAGTTGTCGGTCATCCGCACAGCCCGCAAGCCGCATGCCTACAAAAACATGGGCATGACCAAGCTAATTGTCCACTGGCTAACCGCACGTAAGGCGTGGATTTTCACTGCTCTGTCCCTCTCCTGGTTTGACGACTGTTTCGTTCCCGACGTTAAGAAATTCTGCGAGCAACATAGTGTTCCATTTAACATTTTGTTGCTCCTTGACAACGTACCAGGACACTCGCCCCTACTGTTGGATCGTCACCCCAGTGTAAAAGTGGTCTTCCTTCCTCCCAACACTACGTCGTTAATCCAGCCCATGGACCAGGAGTTGATATGCAACGTGAAGGCTGCTTTCTCCGCAAAGAAGTTTAAGCTCCTGAACGACTACACCAACACCAAGGATGCGTTGCGGAACCTTCTGAGTGGCACAGACAGCGAGGACGAGGATCCACAAGAAGAGTTGGCGGAGCATGAAGTGCGAGTTAAACAGTTTTGGAAAATGTTTAACATCAAGAAAGCTGTTGATTTCTTGGTGGAGGCATGGGGGCAGCTGTCTGTGGCAATAATTTGATACATATGGCGGCATGTCTTGCAAGGTATCCCAGGTGGGAGGCAGAGGCAATCTGTGGCTGGAGAGGCTCAGTCTGTTGCAGTGGCAGTGGACCTTGCAAGAGAAGCTGCACAGAGTGTTACAGCTGCAGGTTTCTCCAAGACCACCAACAACGACATCATGGAGGTAATCAGGGAACCTGAGGTGACCGCCGACGAGATGTTGGAAGATGATGACGCTAGTGAGGAGGCAGGTGGTGCAGCAGCACGAGAACAACAGAAGTTAACTCATGGTGATGTAAAGGAAGCCATCGAGTATGCCGAGAGACTCAAGCTCATCCTGTCCAAAGACCCAGTAAATCACCGATATGAAGTCTCCAATAACCATCTGTTGCAAACTACGGAGCCGTATATCCAGATGTAACATGACCACATCAACGCTAGCCGTCAGCGTAACATCACCGAGTTCTTCACCAGCAACCCACCACAACCACAGCCAGCCCAAGTCAGTGACAGTGATGGTGACTTTGAGGGGTTTGTCAGGGAGGCCCTGACATCTGTGGTGGATAGTGATAGTGATTCACCAGAGGGCCACTAATCTGCCCTCTGCCTCAGAACCAGCCCCCATCCCCGTGTGCCCAGCCATCTCATCTACTAACGTAAGTGTTAAACCTTGATTTTTCTTTTACCTGGTACAGTATATTATTCTCTTATTGATATTTCTCTTCTATATTATGTGTGTGTGCATACCATCATAAAATTAAGATACTATTTTTACTACAAAGTACGTATTGTGTCAGAAAAAGGGTAGTCTGGGGGTCGGCCCAGTCTCTATTTCAATTAATCCCATATGTTCTGTTATTTCGTTTACGCATTTCTCGTTTTACGCAGACCTCCACGGGTTCAATTGACTGCGTAAATCAAGAATATATTGTATAATATGAAAGTAAAAATTTTTGGTACGAAGATAATATCCTGTTTGATAGACAACTAACAGTTATGGTGATATTTTTCAAGGTTTTATCCAAATTCATCTGTACAGTGAGTTCATCACTGTCATAGCAAAATTATAATACCTAATACCCTGTACTGTACAGTAGGCTCTCGCCAATGACGTTTAATAGGTGCCTGAAAAACGCCGTTATTAGCAAAAACGTTATTTGTGTGACATTAAAATACATGTAAAAAGGGTTTATTGGTGCCGCCGCCCCAATAATTTCACCCATTTTTCCCCTTGAAGCCCTCCTAACACTTTTTGTTCGCTGAATTAAAAAGAATTGTTATTCAATCATCAAAATAAAGAGTTTGAGTAATATAACACTTAGCTTGGGGGAGTTTTTGAGGTGCTTGGTGTGATGATTGTTCCGTATCTGAGGGCCGCTAAGACTTGCACTGTCTTTCATTCTACAAGCTAACCATTTCACAAGACAATACTCTGTTATCACTATCAACCTGTTTCTATCGCCTTTATCATTCATAGCTCGCCTCGCATTTCCATCACTACAGAAATATTTCTCAGCCAGCGCAATACTCTTCTTGGTCTCCTCTAAGTTCCTCTTAATATTTCGCACTGTAGACTCAGGACAGTTCAACTTCCTCACAATATCAATGTTCTGTGCACCACTTTCAATGAGTACAACAATCTGTTCTTTAACCTTGACCGAGTACGCACGCTTCTTAAGGCTTTGTCTCTTAGCTTTGGGGTCTTTTTTCTCATTCACTTTAAAAGTTCCGGGTTTTCAGGCGGCAAATCACTCCCTCCACCATCTCCCCTAACCCCCACAGGCAAAAATGCGGAAGCCATTATTGATCACCGACCCTAACAACCACTGGTTATAGAGGCGAAAATCTCACACGTGGGCGCAGCGCTGTATTCCACGGAGCGCGTGAGAGTGAGGCCGAGCGGACAACTACGTCATCAACATAGCGGCAAACAAACGCTATCATTGATGCGCTCGGACGCGTCCCGCGAAATCTCCGTTATTCAAGAGAATCCAGACGTTATCAAAAATGGGGATCTATTGTAACTTACCGTTATTATCGAAAACGTTATTGTGGAAGTCGTTATTGGCGAGAGCCTACTGTACTTTGTTAAATTCTTCTGACTTCATCCACAGAACAGGCCATAGTTCTCTTTATTACACTCACCCAACCCCAAGTTCATGACCAACTTATTACTTTATTTGTTAGATTTAATAAGGATAAAGAAGAAAGGAACAGATACTACACTTATGGTTGTCACAGGCTTTATTTACCTATATTCACCGTAAGTGATCGTATTTCATACACAGAATTGGCTTATAATCCAAGAAAATAGGAAAATGAGGTGCACCTTAGCTTGGGATTCAAGTTTTTCATGCTCGTAAATTGTGTAGCAAGAGAAAACGTTTCCACCAGTTGGTACACCTGACTACACCACGATGACGTAGTAACAACAAACTACAGTCGGGTACCACCATGGCCATTCTTGAATCATCACAAAATTTTAACTCCATTTTATTACGACCGCCGGGGTACCACAGCGTGGTTTCAAGCTAAAGCCCTTCATGATCTATCATTCAGAGAACCCCAGGGCTTTTAAACATGTCGGCAAGCACACACTGCCAGTGTTTTATCGCAGTAACAAGAGAGCCTGGATGACCCTAGTACTGTTTGAGGATTGGTTCATGACTTGTTTCATTCCACGAGCCAAGGAGTATTGTCTGCAACAAAGGATTCCATTCAAGATTTTACTGATTTTAGATAATGCTCCGGGACACCCACCACACCTGGACGACCTGCACCCTGATGTTAAGGTAGTGTACATTCCACCTAACACTACCTCTATCATTCAACCCATGGATCAAGGTGCTATTGCTTCCTTTAAAGCGTATTATTTACGCACGACCTTCGCTCAGGCTGTTGCTGCTACTGAAGGTGAGAAAATGCTCAGACAGTTTTGGAAGGAGTACAACATTTTGTCATGTATAAAGAACATTAGTACAGCATGGGATCAGGTTACAAAACAGTGCATGAATGGAATATGGAAGAAAATCCTTTAAAGATATGGGCACAGTTTCAAAGGATTTAATGAAAATGAAATTATTTTGGATATTAGTAACAAGATAGTGGAGTTAGGTAAACAGCTGGAGTTAGAAATTGATACTGAAGATGTTGAGCAGTTGGTTGAAAGTGTAGCAGAAGAGCTCAGTAACGAGGATCTTATTGAACTAGATGCACAGAAAATTGCAGAGGAAGAAGAGAGACAAAATGTAGAAGAAGAGCCTGCACCCCCCCAAAAAGTTTTCAGTGAAACAAATGGCAAAAGAATTTGCTACAATTAATAAAGCAATGCAAATGTTTGATGACATGGATCAAAATTATGAGCGTTATGCCAAAGTTGACAGAATGATCCAAGATGCACTTGCTTGCTACAGAGAAATTTATGATGAAAAGAAAAAGCAAACTGTGCAGTCTAAATTGGACATCTATTTCAAGAAGTCCCCCAGTGCTGTCTCCTCACGCCCCAGCAGTGCTGCCTCTTCACTCCCTCAAGATGATCCAATACCTTCAACCAGCAAGTTACCCCTGTACATAAACCTGTCTGAAGAAAGCAACATTGATGCCCCACCCAGCCCTGTCTCCTCTTCTGCTTCATCCAATTAATATAGTCTCCATGTATCCTGTAAATAGAAAATTATGGGGGCTCTGTGTGCATTCAGCTGACTACATTTAAGGTAAGTGCTCAGTCACACTGTATCCATTCCTCATTATTTTTTACGTTTAGTGTACTGTATTTCATTGTAGATTTTTAATTTTTTTTTGAAATTTTTTTTTTTATCTATGTCGGACATACGACCTGGATTTGGGTCCCTAACCCCGTCGTAAGTCGGGGTCTAGCTGTATAGTGATGATTTTTTGAAGTACAGCTTTGCAAGGTGTGAACAGAGCAAAATGAACCAAGGCTTCAGTGTGATTTGCAATGAAGTTATTGCAAAAGAAAGTTTGAAACCATCCAAATTGAAAAGACACCTAGAGACAAAACACACTGAACTCATTGGCAAACCACTTGAGTACTTCAGGAGAAGAAAGGAAGAAATGAAGTTGTCAGTAAAAAATCTTCGTAAAGCGACCACTCTTAATGATAAAGTACTGTACAACTGGCATCATATTTAGTTGCTTATTGCATTGCAAAAGAAAAATTGTCATATACATGTCATATTATTGAATAAATTATGTTTGTGTTTACCTTTACTTTAAATGTTCTCTTGTTCTAATTGGGTTTTGTTTTGTTCTGTTGCAGATGTATATGGATTTGAGTTGAATAAAACCTTGATTACTGAAGGTGTTTGATCTCATACGACAACACATATGCTGAGAAACTTATTCTTCCATCCATCCTGGATATCATGAGCACAGTTCTTGATAAGTTTCCATATAAAATCAAATTTGTCCCGCTCAGTGATACAACAGCGTCTTGGCAGATAAGAGCTATTGCAGAGGATTTAGAATTCCACTTGGTGTCACGTCTACAGTCTGGTGGAGAATTTGCTATCCAACTTGATGAAAGTACTGACATATCTAACTGTGCAACATTGTTGGTTTATGTGACATATGCATGGAAAGATGACTTTTTGGAATATTTACTCTGTTGTTTGACCTTACCTACACACACTTTGGGGTCAGAGATATACAGTGTTAAATGATTGTGTATTTGGCAAATACAAACTGGACTGGGCTAGTTGCAAAGGAATTACAACTGATGGTGCAGCTAATATGACTGGTAAAAACAGTGGGGTTGTGGATAAAATATCAGAGGCAGCAGGTAATGACTGCCAATGGTATCCCTGATAATCTCAAGGATGTTCTGAAAGGTGTGGTGAAAGTTGTTAATATGATCAAAGGAAGTTCACTGAACAGTCGGTTGTTTGAATTGCTGTGCTTAGAAATGGGAGCTGATCATTCACATTTGTATCATACAGAGGCTTGGCGGCTTTCCTGTGGCAGATCTCTAACACCCACGCCAGAGCTGAGGACCATCTACAACGCCTTTATTCTCCCCAAACTAACGCATGCGTCACCAGCCTGGTCGTCTTCTCTCAACTCCACCCAACAACGTCAGCTAGAGAAGGTACAGAAAAGGGCCTGGAGAATCATGCTCGGCGCAGAATACTCCGGCTACACCAACGCTCTCTCCACCCTGAAAATGCCATCCCTCAGTGACCTCCACCACCAAGCACTGGAAAGGTTTGGCAGTGGACTACTGCACCACCCTCGTCATCGCCACCTCCTGCCACCTGCAGCCCCCCACCCAACTCGCGCAGTCCGCCACTACAACAAAATTCAGCCCATAAGAACCCGCACCGATAGATATAAGAACAGCACCATCCCATATATTGTTAAAATAATAAACAACTCCTGATTTATGTACTGTACAGCCCTGTAAATGTATTCAATACATATTATATAATTATGTCTAAATCAAATGTAAGTCTGTATATTTTCAGCCACCAGCTGCAACTCTATTAATAAACCGTTTATTATTATTATTATTATGAGCTAAGGATGGAGATTCATCTTTTCCTCTTACTTTAAAAATCTGATTTGGCAAACTTATTTTGCAATGATGAGTGGATATTGAAACTGTCATACCTAGCAGACATTTTCTCAAAAAGCTAAATAAATTTAATCTGAAACCGCAAGGAAAGAAAATGATGTATTCCAACACAGTGAAGAAATTAAAGCATTTAAGAAATCAATAGTGCTATGGCAAGCCAGACTTGGAGTTGATTGCCCTATGTACTACATGTTCCCAACACTATTGAAATATATTGAGGAAAACTGCATCAATGAAGAAAGTTTGAAGAACATAAAAGGTGACATACAGCTACACCTCCTTGAGTTGTGTGCCAGCTTCAATCAGTATTTTCTTGGAGAAGTTCAAATTTTTTAGAGAAAAACACTGGGAGGCCAGAATCTATTGTAGGGTTGAACCTAACACCTGATAAAAAAAAGAGCTTCTCACTCTCACATGTGATAATACATTAAGAATCAAGCACAAGTCATCATCTGTGTTATCATTCTGGATCAGTGTTACCAAAGAATAGCCATTCTTAAGTAAGGAAAGTGTCTTACTGTTACAACAACTTACATGTGTGAAGCAGGGTTTTTCACCCTAACAAAGCTAAAAACCAAAGAGAGAAACTGACTCAAGACTGCAGCTGTTATGCGTGTAGAGTTAACCTCCTGCAAGCCATATTGTACCAGGATCACAAGCAACAGGAAGGCCCACCAGTCACACCGAACAGGTAAATAAACTGCCTTACTCTATCTTACTTGTTGCATTTTACAAAGCAGCTTTACATGGTTTGCAATTATTTTATGTCAAAATCTACAAAAGCACTGATTAAAAATTACATCACATACCTTGTACATGTGTTTTTAATCCATATACAGTCGGCCCTTAACATACGCGGGGGTTATGTAACAGAGATAGCCGTGGATGTTAAAAATCCGCGTATATGTGCTGCCCCCCCCCCACCAAAAAAACCCTGGCCCCCATGTCCTTATTTACCGTATATACCTGTGTGTAGTTCGAGTTATTAAGACCACATTATTTGGCAAAAAATTAGGGGTCAACCTCTAATAGGGTAATAGTTTCGCTAAGTTGAAAAATATTTACCAGTAACTACCAGTAAACAATGGAAACAATGCATCAATGCACCACCAGCTGTGAGTGTCGGTACAGTTGCCAGGGCAGATCTCTTGCGTCATCATAGCAAGCCCAAAGTAGCCAAATCCATGGTATGGTATGCACACGACGATGTAAAACATAAAGTATTCATTTATTAAAGTTTATTTATAGATACTGGACATAAATTTTTGTTCATTACATTTCAAACATCAATCTTTGTTAATTAAATTTGAAACAAAAGAAAACTACGATACCGTATTTTCATTAAAATATTACATCACACGTATATTTTACCTTAACTGTGACTGAATGAATATACGTATTCTCAGAAATAAATATAGAAATGTAATATTTTTGCTGGAATGACGAACATACTACAGTGGAAAGTGGGATAAAATCATGACGAAACCAATGACTTTCGCTTTCTTTCGTTATTCAAAAGATTTTACCGTAATCACTTTTCGAATGGTTTTCAGTTAAAAAACTGTTGTACTCGTACTGTATTACAATAATATTCTATCCTATCATTAGCCTTATAATCCTACAACTGAAAACCATTCGAAAAGCGATTACGGTAACATCTTTTGAACGAAAGAAAGAGAAAGTCATTGCTTTCGTCACAATTTTTTCCCACTTTCCACTGTAATACGTACATCATTTCAGCAAAAATATTACATTTCCATGCTCTAAGAAATAAATGGTACTTTTGTTGAAACGTAATGTACAGTATTTAATATTAAAATGCAAAAATAGCTATAAAAACAATTAATACACCCGTAATGCACTGGCTGGCATCTCCACTCGTCCCTCCTCCCAACTCGCTCCCTCCTCCGCCTCCTCCACCTCCTCACCGTCACTACTGCCGAACACAAACACAAATGTTTTGTGAATAACTGCACCTCCACTTCCTATGTACAGTACTGAACTGTACTGTGCTGTGCATTTTTACAAACAATAAACATGGCAAGAAAAGCTATTAAAAAAAAAGAGATAAAAATTTTACTGTACAGTTCCTATCCTCAGCGACAGGACGGGGGTCATCGGGCTCATCGTCACTCAATTCCATAACGGGTGGTGAAGTGGGGGCGACGGTGGATTCAGCTGCTTCCTCACTGCCGCCAGTGATTGATGGTGTTAAATCTCTCCTTCGGTGATCAAAGAACATGGTGATGGGGAGTTGTCGTCTCTTTCTTTCATTTCTTCCATGATGTTTTTGTACGGAGCAAAACCGTCATCCATCCCTCGCATGAATTTCAGGGCACGCACCATGGAGGGGTCCATACTATAGGCCAGGTTTTTCAGTGCCTCAATATTCCTGGTCATCTCCCCCAACTTCTCCAACGTTATTGCTTGGTGCTCTTCCTCTTCCCCTTTCGCTTCCTCTTCCTTGCCTGAGTCTACTAAATCCTGTACAGTAGATCCTCCTCGGTCAGCTCAGTGTCGTGCTCTTCAATTAGCTCCCTAATCTCGTCCTCTGCCATGTCCCGGAAGCCTTCAGCAGCCACTTTCCTTGACAGTGCCAGGGTCTTTCTGAATATTTTCATTAAAATCCATCAAAATCATTTTCCTTGTCATCGTCTTAAGCACCAAACAGCTCCTCCCAGTCTTCTCCTTGAACAGGGCTAGAGGGTAGGTGTTTTTCGAATCGTTTTCAATTAAAAAAATGTTACAGCACATGCATATTTTACCTAAACTGTGCCTGAATGAATATATTCTCAGAAATAAATAGTAGTTTTGCTGAAACGTGATGTATTTCAATGTAAAATAGGATAAAATACATGGCGAAAACAAAAGACTTTACCTAACCTTCCAATGTTCAAGAGATGTTACTCGTTTTTTTTAATAGTTTTCGGTTAAAATACTGTTATATTACATTGATATTCTATTCATACTGTGCTTGATATACTACATTCACGGAAATGTAATATTTTGCTGAAATGACGTACATATTACAGTGGAAAGTGGGATAAAATCGTGACGAAAACAATGACTTTCGCTTTCTTTGGTTCAAAAGATGTTACCGTAATCGCTTTTCGAATGGTTTTCAGTTAAAAAAACTGTTGCATCACAAGTGAATTAGGATAGAATATCCTAATTCCACTTTCGTCACTTTCCATTGTAATATGTACGTCATTTCAGCAAAATATTACATTTCCATATTCTCAGAAATAAATAGTAGTTTTGCTGAAATGTAATGCATTTCAATGTAAATTAGGATAAACTACATGAAAACAAAAGACTTTACCTAACCTTCCGATGTTCAAGATATGTTACTCGTTTTTCTAGTAGTTTTCGGTTAAAATACTCTTATATTAGTGATATTCTATTCATACTGTGCTTGAAATAATACATTCACGGAAATGTAATATTTTTGCAACTACAATGCTGATGTCAACGCAAGCGTGGTTACAGCGAGACTGACTGAGTGAGGGCGAGCTATGCGTGGTGTGAGGCTGCGGGAGCGGGCGGTGTCCCATGTTCGGTGCCGCACGGGAGTTGAATGGCGCGCGATTTGAATGTACTTCAATGTACAGAATATTCCTCCAGCGGGGCAACCCGCGTATTTGCAAATCCGTGTATTATAAACCCGCGTATGTTAAGGGCCGACTGTATATGTATTTATGTAGGTAGGTATAATTATGTATAATTGGCAAAGATAATTCCTCTTTCACATAGTCATTTCAATTACATTTTCGCCCCCTAGGCCCCGATGTGGGTCAGTGACCTGTGCCCAGGTGGACAAATCCCCGTAAAACAAAAAAACAAAAATGATATAATAAAAAAATAGAATTTACATAAACAGTAAAACAAAATTTATCTATGCAATTGATGTAATACAAATTATCGTCAATATAAGGATATCATTGATAGCTTTATCAGAGAAGTAACTTGAAGATGTAGCAAAATTACTTTCCCCGAATGTACATACTGTATATTACAAATACAAATATGCATGCATGTATGTATGCAGGCATGTATTGGTAGAATAGCTTGTGTTTCTATCCATAAGGGAAGGGGGGGTGCTCTTACGACTGGCAATAGGGCCGTGAAGATACTGCATAAAATCGTACTGGGTCGCAATGAAAAAATTAAGAACACTGAACTAGGCTACTCACACAATGTTATGAGGCAACAAATGAAAGTCACTACCAGTGTACTAGACTACTCACACACTGTTATGGGGCAACATTCATTGCCTGTCAGTGATGGTACAACAAAAAGGCATATGGAGTGACTACTGTACTATCATTAAAGAAAACTAGCTAGAAAAGTGCTTTAGCCTTGAAGTTGAGCAGCACTGCAGAGGAAACAAATAGGATTTTAAAACCATTCCAGTACAGTTTACTGCTAACAAGCCATCCACTTTATATACTTACGTGACCTGTACCTAAGCATTCAAATTGTATTTTTGCCACAAAAATGTTAACTTCATTTTACAAACTTTGGCCCGAAGAGGATCACTACTTTAAAATTATATTTTTTACTTTTTTTTACCAAACAGTTACACAGCAAAAGAGAAATGGTACAGTTAATGATGAAACACACAGCAGTACAGTACAGTATGACATACCTTGGAAAACATTCGTGTTGCTGCATGGGACGAGGTGACCAATAAGATGGTGAACACAGTTTGAAAGGAGTCTGGGGGGGGGGGGGGGGGGAGCGTTTACAACCCCACAAGTTCTGACTCTGAGATACAAGATGATGCTGCAGCCCACATACTCAACCTGAGGTGGAACAGTGGAATTTCTTTCAGCAAATTTGTTTTTGAGATGAGGATAAAAAAGAAGATACTGTAGTTAATAAATTACTGTCAGTATTTATGAATTAAATTCTTGAAGAACCTCAAGGAAGGAGGAGCCCCAGCTTAGACTCCTGGTATGACTGTACATAGGGGCAAATAGTAAATGTTCAAAACAATGACTACCCGGACCTGTAAATATTACGCTACTGTATTACATTACATGTATACAGGTACAAAGTTTTTATACTTACCTTTAGTGATTATAATAATATGATGTGTTGTGTGTGACATTGACGAGTATGCCAAATTCACGTGTCAACAAAGCTTGTGTTAATGTTTTAAAAATTTAAATAACCACACAATTGTCAGCCATTATGACCTACAAAGTAACCTTATTTTTACCTTTTTCCACAGTTCTACATGATTGCCTCTTACACAGAGGTGTGCAAAGCATTTAAATTTGCTTCTGTACTGTACATAGTCTTGTTAAAGTACTTGCACAAGTACTTAAGGTTCTCAAGTTTTGCGAGTTTTTAATTCAACGTTTTTTATTTGAACAAAAAAAAAAACTACACAAATTCAAATTTTGCCGGCGGAAACTCGAATTTCGACGGGTTTGAGCGGCCCGCCAACATTCAGACGACGTGCACAATTGTGTAAACAGCGTCATTTCTCTTATGTACAAAAGATTCATTATTGTTTATTACTGAATGTCTTTTTGATTGAATTAATGTTTATGTGTGCAAAATGAACAATACAATTCATTAATAATACGTAGAATATTAAAACACACGAGACAGCATTGTTTTCGTTGTTTACAAAACCAGTGACTGACTGGTTCTACATATAAAACTGAAGAAAATAAGACCCTGGTTGTAGCTGTAGTAAAATTAATGTAAAAAAATTAATGGTAAAGAAAAAAGTGAGACTGCGTATGTAAGTACGCACATGTGAAAACATATCATCATTACTCTAGGGACTGTCAATTGATTGAAAATGTCCAAAGGAGGGCCACCAATCTGGTGCCTGCTCTATGGCACCTCAGCTACCCAGAGAGATTAGAACACCTGCAACTGCCTAGCTTATGCTGCAGACAGACAAGGGGTGACCTAATTGAAGTGTACCTGTATAAACATCTCAGGGGTCACTTATTCAGTCGAATGTACATACCTGGAGCTGGCGAACACCCATCACACAAGAGGTTGAAGAAGCCACAAGTCCAGAAAACTGTGAGGGAAAACTTTTTGGAGTGAGAGTTGTGAACTCTTGGAACAATCTGCCAGAGTGTTGTAACGGCACCGAGTGTGAACTCTTTCAAGACCAGACTTGACCAACACGGGAGCAGGTTCAGGTACATTCAGGAGCCAGTGCATGCCCAGTACTTGTCAACAGTGAATAGCAGAGAAACAACAGATCGCCCAAGTGGCTAACGAGCCGATCAGTGGTGAAGAGGATAAAAGTAAAAAGAAGAAACCATGAAAGGCTGTCTCTTGAGGCAAAGCTGTAAGTAATTAAGTGTCATGAATGTGATGATGACCCAACCAAGTTTGGGAAAGATCTTGGTCTGGCTGCTTCTACTGAGGCCACAATCTACAAGCATGCTGAGGACTGTGGTGTCCCTGGCGGACAGCAGTGATAAGGTGGACAACCCTCCTCATCTCGCTGAGTGAAGCCATTACTCAGCTCACCCCTGCTCTGGCGGTGAGCCCTCACTACCCTCCCATAAGGTAATTACCAAAGATATACAGTATTTTTGTTTTCAAGTGTTAGGTAGTAAATCAGAGTAGTTGTGTTCTAGTTGAGAAGGTTTTCATCTTGTTTGTGAACATATTTCGTGCTCTTGAGGTATGATATTAGGGCATTTTTGTCAATGGGGAACTGAACCCTATTTTTTCCATACCCACTATCTCAGATGTGGGGGAATTAATTTAGCATGAAATACTTATTCAAAGTGTTAAAATGAAGGTTGTTATACATTGCCTTACATCCCTTGAAGCTGTTTTGGGACAAAAAGTAGGTGACATCATGAAAAACCCCTCCTCATTCATGTGAGGTGGGAGGAAGGCTGGAAGAGGAAGTATGGACAGGGAGGGGGTAGTGTGGTGTTAGGATGTGTCATGTGTAAGAGAGAAACCCACAAGCAAATTATTTTACAAATGCAATTATTTTAAGAACATAGGATAGCGGCATCAGTTTGTATTAAAAAATATTAAAATTCAAACTAGAGCGAGGGCATTTACAAGCTGGATCCTGTGATGCAAACTTTGGTGGTCCGTCAGGTCCATGCCGACAAATGTGCTACTTGACCTTGTTAAAGGTGACCACTGTGGTGATGTGTGTCATGAAGGATGGGAGTTATCTGATGAGATTGTGAGGTAATGTCACATGTCCTAAGGAGGGTGACAGCTGTTGCCAAAACTGTTTGAATTAAATATGAACCAATCCCAAGCAAAAGTTCAAAGTGATCTTTTATTCTGCAGCCCTGGATGTATTAATAGAATCAGTTGAACAAAGGTTCACACCTAAGCATCAAGTAAGTTCCCTTGTTTGGTTTCCTGTAAGACATTCACAATATGCAGACAATAGCATCAAAAAAGTACTGTAATGGAACATTGCTTAAAACTAGAAAATATTCACAACAAGATGTCCACAAAGATATTGACGTTTGCATCACCACGAGACATTTTACAGTTTACATGTTAAAAAAAGCTATCAGATATTGTTCAAAATGAATTTATTGCTTTAAGTATTCTCTTGACACTACAGGTACCTGTGTCTGTGGCCAGTGGTGAGCCAAGTTTTTTTCAAACTAAAATTGATACAAACATATTTACTCAACATGACACAAGAAAGACGTTGGGCTTTTCACTCTTGTCCACAGAACATGAAATTGCTGAGAAACTTGACTTGAAACAACTTGTTTGCACATTTTCAAAATCAAGGTATGAGAGAACTGTACTACCTGTATAATGTACTGTATTACCCATACACCTGTTGCTAAATGACTTATTGGGTACAGATGGAACTACTGTACTGTATCTGACACTCAAGTTTCTATTCTGTACTTTTTTTTTGGGGGGGGGAGAACATGTTAGTCTGACCCCAGACTAGCTAGATTTATGAAGGTATGACCTGGTGGTGATCTGTGGGAATACTGTGGCCAGAGTCCACACCACACTTAACCATAATTACATAAATTGTATCTCGTTTCTTTACTGACTGTGTATAGTAATTATGTAATAATACAGTACTACTGTAATGAGTTACAGGAGCTAAGTAAATGCAGAAAAGGTAAGAGTGGAGCAGACGGCTAACACCAGATGGAGTTGTTCGATTTCATTTATATTTTCCTCAAATGTTCCTTGGATGAAAGTAAGCAATAAAAACGATTGGACAAATTTTTATCTTAATTATAAGTTTCTTCTCTATAATCATAAGTCACCTGTAGTGGACAGAGCACGGTGGATGAAGGAAATTGTGGGCTAAAAACACAGCGAAAAACAGATCATATGAGACTTTATGTCCTTTGCACGGGAAGAAATTTAATCATACCCATAAATATTCCGCCAAAAATTCTGGCCTGTTGGCGTGTGTTCTCGTCCGATTGTAAACAAATAAATTCAGATTCCAATCTCGCTTAAACTGTCAACTAACAACAAATCATCATATCTGAAATTTTACGACCTGTATTATAGGCACGACAGCCTTCTTTTTTTTTAACCTTCAATATTTAGGGGCTTTTTAGGAGTGTTTCTGACGCATTTTTTGGCTTTACGCGAGGTCCCAGGAATGTATCCCAAGTGTGAGTTGCGAGTATACAATACAGTATTATGGTAAAGAAGAAGAAGTGTGGAAATTTCTACAAGAACACGGTGTTCTACCTACGGAAGTTATTTGCGCCAAGTGGAATCATCCTTGTAGTTACCAAGCTGATAAACACCTTTGGTACTGTGGGAGAAGAACTGTTCTTCCCTAGTCTAGCAAGAGTAACAAGAGAAATTATACAGCATTACACTACAAAGGAACAGTTCCCTCTAGTGCACATCTGCACCTGTGGAAACTGATCTTATTTGTCAATCATTGTCTCCATAAGATCTGGGACCCCAACTCCAAGTCTTCTGAGTCTAATTAAAGTAAGCACACGGGTAGATAGGTTAGGATTAGGTTAGGTTGGACTGGTTTCGGTTGGGTTAGGTTAGGTTTGGGATGATTGTGACTTTCACTTCTATCCCAAATTACTACTTTTTGTTATTTTCCCCCACCTAAAACCTCTGGTTTCTGCTGGGGTCCCCCATTATCATTAAATAAGGGGGTTAGCTCAAAAAGTAGTGATTTGCAGTAGAAATGAAGATCAGAATAGTTCAAAAAGCATCAAAAACCATCGGAATAACATATTTTCAACCTCCAAACAGGTGGTTGACCAAAATGATAATTTTACCATGCACCCAATTACAATTTGTGACCGTGAATCTTAGCAGCCATTTCTTCAACTATTCTTGAAGCTCATAGAGATCTTTCTGTAGCTTTTTAGCTTCAAGAAAGCACTTATAAATAGATCAGGCTATTATTATCGTTCTGGTTATCCAGCGAATTTTAAGATTTAAGTTTTGGAATCAATTCTGTTGTTTAGACAAATCTAAGACACTTTTCTTTCATAGTGTTTCTGTCATAAATTTATATTTTTAAATTATATAATAATCTATAAAATTATCAACAATATTACTTGTTGAAAGTGGGCAGGGCTTTGAAGCAGAGGGAAAATGAGGGGTAAAATACTAAAAAATAACACTAAACAAAAATTGGAAAACCCGACCTAAACTTTCCTAACTCGTAAAAATGTTAAGAATCACTTTCGAGCTTAGGGATCCCTCCTCATCTGAACACCAAAAACATGAATAAGGTCAACTTTTTTATAGTTTTAAGATTTTTAAAGGATGGGAAACTTTAGGTTAGGTTTTCAAAAGTTTGTTTAGTGTTTTTGGCTAATATGGAGGACTTCACAGCCGACGAGTTACTGTATTTGATTTAATGTTTTTATTCGAGCTATATTTCCATCAGTCAGTTCTGATATAATAATCATTTTTAATGAAATTGCTTCGTATGGTAAATATTTAGACAAATAGGTGCACACTACATTTCGTCTTTCTCGGCGGTTATGCAGTGGTGCTTAGCCAATCATATGTCACGCATTACTGTGAAATTGAACTGGGTTTGTCTTCAAAGTCAACACTCATTCACCACTTCCTCAATGCTGTGGATCACCACTTCCCCCCCATCTCATTAACAGTAAGTTCACCCACTGCAGGTGTTAAGTTATGCTAGGTTAGGTTAGGTAAGGTAGGTTAGATTAAAGTTAAGTTTAGGTGAAATTAAAGTTAGGTTAAGGTTAGCTTAGATAAGGTTACGGTTAGGCTATATTAACATGAACTTTTAAATAAAAAAAATTTAACATTTGCCATAACTACGACAATGTCCACTATAAAACATAGTGAAATTTTGGCATTTTTAAATTGGTTTTCTATGAAAAATCAACTGCTGTGAAGTCGTAAATAATTAGAGACTTTTTTTAGTATTTTAACCCACATTTTCCCTCTACTACAAAGCCTTACCCACTTTGAGCAAGTAATATTGTCGGTAATTTTATCGATTAAAATGCTCGAAAGATATAAATTTCCGACAGACATGCTATAGAGGAAGTATCTTAGAATTGTCTAAAATTCGCTGGATGACCAAACAATAATTTAACCTACTGTAGATCAAAATTCAGCCATTTTGCTTTGTCTATATTGTATCTTAGGTTAATATTGACGACTGACCTGCGGACAAGTTATTTATATTGCTGTTTATTTTCTTACCTTACTTTTATCAGTGAGTTCTGATATGATAATTATTTCTTGTGTAAATGCTACATTTGGTAGACAATTAGGGGCCTCAGCGCACAGTACTTTGTCTTCTCGGCGGTAATGCCACAGTGGTCTCATCCCAGGAAGTAAACAGCCCATCATATTGACGTATTTCAAAACACTCTGCCGCCTGGGCCGGATCAATGCCGATGCTCAGTGTATGTTCATGAGCCGTTCGGTACGGGCAACTGCTCTCACATCCACAAAAAACATAGAATTACACTATATGATAGTTAGTTCTTCTGTTTAATATACCAGGCAGTCCAGGGTGAGGGAGGTAGGTAAGGTTAGGTAGGTCTGTTTGGAATAGGCTGGTGGTCTTCTAACAATGCTTCTGCTGCTTGTTTTTCATATCAGGTTAGGTTTGGTTAGGTTAGGTTTAATTTAGGAATAACCTCTTTTTAACACATTTGCACAAACAACGACAGTGTCCACTACAAAACACAGTGAAATTACGGCATTTTTATCGTTTTCTATGAAAAATTGGCATCAGGTCAGTCATCAATAATTATCATATCTTAAGGCTAAAGATAATTTCCATGTTGCAGCTATTGAAACAGTGGGAACTGTAATATATTTCGTTTAGTTAACAATAGTTAGAGGCCACAAGGGATGGCAGCTGCAGCACACAATATATGTTTGTTTACCTTGTATAGGCTAACATTACTAACTTCCTCTTATTCTATTTATAATTTTTACTATTCCACCACTGGTTTACATAGAGGGTAAACCATAGGGACTCATGTCCGTAAGTAAAAATTTACCAATATAAAACAAAAAGGTTACAGCATATCTAAATTATATTTATAGGCATATAAATACATAGACAGATAGGTTTGAGACAGATAGTCTCTCGATAGGGGTAATGTTACTGTAAGCTTCACATGTCACTTACCTGCCCATAAAGACAACTTAAATGTGCTGTAACATTTTTTGTCTTTTATTTCTTCAAATTTTGAAAGTTATATTTGGAATCAGAGTAAAAACTGTACTAGTGTACCGACTTCATTATCCCATACATATATGTGAAATTGCCATACAATTTCACTTCAGTAAGTACTGTGTATAGACAGAAAAATTATATACGGTCTTGATATATTAAAAGCAAGGAATATTATAAGGAAGCTAATAGTTCCCTCCTTACTGTAGAGGTGACGGCTGGCTGTGTCCGGGAGGCAGTGGCGCCAACTTGGTACTGGGAAAACTCCAAACGTATCACAAAAGTACTAAAAACGTAAAAACGTTTCCATAATCTTCTAACACGTTCCGAAAAGTATCCACTTTTTTCTTTAATAAAATGATGAATTTCTTAGTATCTACAGCAATTTTGTATATTTACGTATAGCCTACACTTAACGGCATCCGATAGAGTAGCCATCGTCTTTCGTCTGGCAACGGCGAACATTTCTACAAACTTCAAGAATTCTATTGTAAAAATAGAAGTGTGATAGTGTCGTTTTGTGTTTCACATTTCTTGGTTGACCACAAGATCATGTAGGTAATTTAATAGCCGACCCCGCGAATTCCTCAGTGTATGCCTCGTGGTGACCTACCTCTCTTTCTACCTACACCAACCAGCCAGCAACACCTCCTCCTCCTCCTCCTCCCGCCGGCGAGCATGGCGACCCACAAGCTGGTCCTCCTCTGAGCACCCTCACCAACCAGCTCTCTCTACATCACGCTTGTAACCACGCTGCCACTTCCCAGCATCAAGCTGCACTATACATCCAATACAACATGTATACAGAGAGCACATTGTGAGTTTCCTTTCTCCATCCCATCCTGAGTGTGAACCAAACAACCTGTACCCCACAACACAACCACTGTGCACAGACTGATTTTTTTTTTTTACATATTTCTTGTATGACAACAAATTTAAACTGAAATATAATGATGTAGTGTACTGTGTGTGACCACTTGTCAATTCTCTTTAGTTGTCTATTTTCTCTTTGTTTGGGCACACAAACATACATACATGTAGATATCCCACACTCAGGAATGAGGTAGAATAGAAACTCACAATGTACTTTCTGTATATATATATGTATATATTGTTGTACAGAACAGTGCTAAGGAGCGACTAAGTGAGGAGAAACTTGCCCAGAGGTCCTGTAGGGCGAGGAAGTTTCTGAGGAAGCTGGGTGGTGTGGAGCTGTTCAGAGATGTTGCTGGTCCGGTAGCCGAGTGTAGAATGAGTTGCCCGGTCGAAGTTGTTGTTGGGGATTTCTGGCCTCTTCGCCGTTAGGCTATTTCGGCCGAAGCTGATTGGTTGGACTTCTTTTTTTTCTTGTTTCTTCTTTTACTTTTTACTTTCCATTCTTCTTCTTGTTCTTCGTCTTCTTCTTTTTGGTTTTCTTCTTTCTGGTCTTCTATTAGGATATTCTCGTATACATCAATAATCGATGTCAAAGATGGTGTGATGTTATCGGGTTCTTGGTTGTTCTTGTCTTGATTGTTCTTATCTTGGTTGTTCTTGTCTTGGTTGTTCTTTTCTCGATTCTTCACTACAAGGAGGGCCTCCTTGTAGGTCAATTTTTCTTTAGCCTGCAGCCTGGCCACCCTGCACTCCTCCCTCCACTTGGGACACTCCCGGTCGGAGGAGGAGTGAGGGCCACCACAAGCCGCGCACTTCTTCGCGGCCGCCTGGCAGTCAGCGTCAGTGTGGCCGGGTGTCCCGCAGCTTGAACACACCTCCCGAGCACGACACTTCCGCGCCAGATGGCCATACTTCTGGCATTTGTAGCAGCGAGTGGGTCTTTGCTGGTATGGTTTTACTGGGATTTTCTCCCAACCCAGTAAAACGGAGCTAGGAAGTTCCTTAGGAAAGCCAACCAGGGCAGTTGTGCTGGTCAGCTTCCTAAGTACTGAGAGCTGATCTCCAATCAGCTCGACAAGTTCGTGTTTTTCAAGATGTTCAATCTCTGTGTGGGAAATGACTCCCAAAACCAAGTTGTCCTGAAGGCAGGCCTCAAAAATGACGTCGACTCCATTGACATTCATAAGGGGTGGCAATTTGTGGCCCTGTCTCCATTCCGCGAAGGTGATGAAAAGAGTACCGCCTTTACTGCGGACGACCCCTGTCACCCCCGTGACCCCGAGGTGGTCAAAAAATTTCCTCATGACAAGGAGATTGAGTTTCTTGCGCGAAGGGTGCTTGACCGGAATCAGTCTAACAACCTTCGCCTGGTCTAAGGTGAACATGGTCACGTGGTACCTCGGGAGGAAGGAGCGAGGAGCCGGGAGGAAGGAGCGAGGAGCCGGGAGAACCTACCTCGCCGAGGTTCAGTTCTCAAGTGTGTTGCCCGGTCAGCCGGGGCCGTATTTATGTGATTTAGGAATCTCAGGGAATGAGGTGCTCGTAGCGCGAGGGCCAATCACGGGAGCGGAAGCGTAAGGTGTGAAACGCTCTGATCCTGAGCTGGAAGTTGAAGGTCGAGACTAGGTCGGCGATCGTACCCCTACGTCCACTGCATAGGCCTAGTCTCTCGGCGTAGCTGGCTGTACGTGGACCCTCTCTCACCATGAATGGTTATGAGTTTGACAACGTGGCGCGGATAAGTCCGGATACGCCGACCTGCCCCAAGAAACTAAACCTCCTAGTTCTCGAGAAGTTCTTTGAAACTCATGGGATCATGGGGGTCACCAAGGTGGAACGACTGAAGCTCCATGATGACATCAAGATCACCTTCACCGAGAAGGGCATGCCCGCACAGCTCGCGTAGATCCCAGACATCAACAGCATTCAAATAAAGATGATTGCCTACAAGTGGGACAACCTGAAGCTGGAAGTAATCTCCCACGCCGAAATTGCCCACGTGGACCAAGCAGAGCTGAGTGAGCTCCTCAAGGGGCAACTCCACGTTGTCAAAAAGCTGTCCGACACCACTGCCCTCATCGGACACCATGCAACCTTACCCAAGGAGGCTCAACTGGCGTGGGTAACTGTGCCAGTCAAGCCCTACTGCAGACCGAAACGCTGTTACAAATGCTAGCACTACGGACACATAAGTGTGAGGTGCAGGAGGACACCTTCTCCCTGTGCGGCAGCCCCGGACACCGCTACACTGTCTGCCCCAACACAGTAAAAAAATGCACTGCCTGTGGCGGCCCACATTCCTCCGCTGATCGGACCTGCCCCAAATGGAAGGAGGAATGCAGGATAGCCAAGGCTCGACTCGACAAGAAACTGAGCTACACAGAGGCCCTCCTTGCTGTACGCTCCCAAGACAAGAAAAAACCAGAAGAAAGAAAAATCAAGAAAAGAAAACCCAAGAAAAGAAAACTCAAGAAAAGACACACGCCACAAAGAATCAAGAACACCACGAGGCCCGTGGAGCTGAAGGCCACATGGTCAACCTCACCGTCTCCGACTTCTTCCACACCTATGAGGACGTAAGACACGAGGAAGACGAACAACAAGACCCAAACACGAATGAATGGACACTTCAAGAGAGCAAGAAGAGGAGGAGAGTTAGAAGAAAATCAACTTCAAGCTAAGAAAAATACCAAGACAGAAGACCAAGACATTTCCTCCAAACAAGAAAACAACACACACAATTTTTTATCAGAGTACCACATAGAAGGGTACAACCTTTTTCACAAGGACAGGGAAGTTAGGAAGGGGGGAGGGGTCGCACTCTTCGTCAGGGATACATTAAAATGTTGTATCAATAATTCAATAAAGGGTGAAATAGGAACCGAGTCTGCATGGGTAGAAATCACAGAAGGAAGAGAAAAACTAATTATGGGAGTGATTTACAGGCCCCCCAAGTGTTGGGAAAGAAGCAGCTCAGCCTATATGGCAGGAAATGAGTAGGGTAGCAAAATATAACAACCTGTGCATTATGGGGGATTTCAACTTCAGAAATATTGACTGGGACAACATTGTAGGTGACTATGAATCTGAAGACTTCCTAGATGCAGTACAGGACAATTTTTTGAAACAACTAATTACAGAATTTACTAGAGGTGACAATATATTAGACCTAGTATTAACAAATAAAGAAAATATTATCAGAGATGTCACAGCAGGGGAAGAACTAGGTAACAGTGATCACAGAGAAATCAGGTTCACCCTAAATTGCGAAACAAAAAACAATGACAATATGGTCAGAGTCCCAAACTTTCGGTTGGCGGATTATCAGGGGTTAAGAAGATACCTAGGTGAGGTCACCTGGGAACAGTCAAGTCAGTCCCCAGTAGGAAGGGGTGAGGTCATAGATGACACAACAATTGATCATGACTATAATATATTCACTAGTATACTACATAAAGCACAAGAACAAAATATACCATACAGAAAAATTAGGTCAAATAAGAAGGAGCCAAGGTGGATGACCAGAAAACTTAAACATGACATAGGAATAAAGAAAGGAATATATAAGAAATTAAAGGTAGGGGAGGACAGCTCAGAAATAGGTATAATGAACTATCTAGGAATGTTAAGAAAAATGCAAGGAAAGCAAAGAGAGACTATGAAATCAAAATAGCAAGAGAATCCAAGGCGAATCCCAAGGGATTTTTCCAGGTATATAGAACAAAAGTCAAGGACAAAGTTGGGCCTTTAAAGTCAGGGAGGGGAGAAGTGATAAATGGCAGTGAAGAAATAAGCAAAACATTGAACAACTACTTTTCAGTTTTCGCAGAAGAAATTCGCGATGAAATTCCAGAGGTGGAACTGATATTTAAGGGAAAGGAAGAAGAGAAATTAAAGAATATCACTATCAGAAAAGAGGATGTTCTTAAGAAGATAAATAAACTAAAGAAAACAAAATCCCCAGGGCCGGATGAAATTTTCCCTCGAGTCTTGAAAGAGTGTAGGGAACAGATTAGCGGACCCCTCGTAAACTTATTTACAAAATCATTAGACACCGGGGTTGTGCCAGACTTGTGGAAACAGGCAAATGTAGTACCCATATTCAAAAAGGGAGACAGAGCATCAGCGTCAAATTACCGGCCGATCAGTTTGACGTCAGTAGTGGTGAAATTTCTTGAATCAATTATAGCAGATAGCATCCGATCGCATTTAGAGAAAAGCAAATTAATCTACGAATTTCAACATGGGTTTACGAAGGGAAAATCTTGTCTAACAAATCTGCTGACGTTTTTTAAGAGTCTTCGAGGTAGTAGATAATGACGAAAATTACAATGTTATTTACTTGGACTTTAGCAAAGCGTTTGACAGAGTACCTCATCAGAGGCTTCTGAGAAAAATTAAGGCTCATGGTATCGAGGGGAAAGTTTTAAATTGGATAAAATCATGGCTCACCGATAGAATGCAGAGGGTCAGCGTAGATGGTGTTAAATCTGAGTGGGGCCGTGTAACCAGTAGGGTTCCCAAGGGGTCAGTACTAGGCCCACTCTTGTTCATAATCTACATAAACGATCTAGATACTGGGATCAGCAGTGATATAAGCAAGTTTACGGATGACACCAAAATAGGGCGGCAGATTAATTCAGGGCAGGATGCAAATGCATTACAGGAGGATCTAAATAAACTGCAGGGGTGGTCTGAAAAATGGCAAATGAAATTCAACACCAGCAAGTGCAGTGTACTTAATAATGGAAGAACAAATACTGATAATGTATATAGCCTTAACAACATCAACCTAGAGAAGTCGACTTGTGAAAGAGACCTAGGGGTACTTGTAAGCCCAGACCTACGGCCTAGAAAACAGTGTGTTAATGTTCGAAATAAGGCAAACAGAGTACAGTAAGTCCCCAAGTTACGTACATAATGGGGACCAAAAGGTTGTACTTAACTCGAAATGTACGTAACTCGAAAATCCCCCAACCCTATAATGTTATCTGGTGGTAATTAATACAACTTATCAAATGCAAACATGCTTGACGTTTCGTAGCACTCCCACTGGCTTCACCACTCTTACGCTTTACACCAGTCATTGCACACAGAGTAAAGTGTACAAAATAGGGCAGAAATTCACAGGAGAAGTACTGTATGCACAATGACCACACTTGTTGTTTTGGTGCGTCTAGCGTGTCGTCTGCATGGTCAGTGATAGTGGCGGCGCGGTGCGGCTGGCTCGCCCGCCAAATTTAAAAATTGCTCGCCCTTTTAAGACAATATTTTTGCAATTAAAGACTTCAGAAACGATGTACGTATCGGCCGTTTGTACGTAAGTCGGATGTACGTAACTCGGGGACGAACTGTATTGGGTTTTATATCTAGAAGTGTAAGTAACAGGAGTGCAGAGGTCTTATTGCAACTATATCTTGCGCTAATCAGGCCGCACCTCGATTATGCGGTTCAGTTCTGGTGCCCTTATTATAGAATGGATATAAATTCACTAGAGTCGGTGCAGCGAAGAATGACAAAAATGATTCCGGAACTTAGAAACCTTCCATATCAGGATAGGTTAAAGAAACTTAACTTGCATTCCCTAGAAAGACGAAGAGTGCGGGGAGATATGATAGAAGTATTTAAGTGGGTGAAAGGAATCAATAAAGGGGATATAGATAAAGTTCTTATAATATCCGAGCAGGATAGGACTCGGAGCAACGGATTCAAGTTGGATAAGTTTAGGTTTTGGAGGGAGATAGGAAGAAACTGGTTCACAAATAGGGTGGTAGATGAGTGGAACAAGCTTAGCAGCTTTGTAGTAAGTGCGGGAACTCTGGAAAGTTTCAAAAGGAGGCTAGATAGATTCATGGATGATAGAGAGTGATAGTAACTCTCGACAGGAGCTGCCATGCACAGGCCAACCAACCTATTGCAGACTCCTTATTTTCTTATGTTCTTACAATCAAGCCGACCAAGTACTGAGAAACCATGGCCCAACCCAACACGCACCTGACACTTGACCTGACGCTAACCTGACTCTGTCCTGCCGCCTCCTCGCCGCGTCCGGGCGAGTTGCTGCTGCCTCCAACTTAAACTCCCTCACGCAAGCGGTGTTTAGCCACTGCACCTATTCTCTCCTCCTAAAATTCACTTCAATCCTCCCTTTATCCTTCTCCTGAACCTCCTTCTCCCCTGTCACTAACATTTTATGTTATGCTGTACGCTGATTGGCTGGTAGGCGCGCGGCCGGAGCTCAGTTGGGAGTTGTAGGGGAGAGGATCCACTACAATGTCATCAATAATTTTATTGATTATAAAATTATATAATAATAAATTGGGGGCAGCGGTGTCAGGCCTTATAAGGCGGGGGTAGGTGTGGGTAGATAGTTGACCCTCGCTCCGTGGGCGGCGCTGGAGGCGAAGGCTGGGGAATTCGAGAAGGTTCGGTGCTTGTAGAGGAGGAATCCACTACAAAACCCTATTATGACTATAAAGATTTAAAGGCTTTCAAACATACAGATTAGTTTTACTTTTATCCTCTTCACCACTGATCAGCTCATGAGCCGCTTCGGCGATTGGTCACTTTTACATACTTTTACTTTTATCCTCTTCACCACTAATCGGCTCGTTAGCCGCTTCGGCGATCGGTCACATCTCTGATTACTTTTCCTTTTCTTCTATCATCTTCACCAAAAGATCGGCTCGCTAGCCGCCCGGGCGATCGGTCACGTCTCTGTCACGAACTGTTGGCAAATACTGGGCATGCACCGGCTCCTGAACGTACCTGAACCCGCTCCCGTGTTGGTCAAGTCTTGTCTTGAAAGAGCTCACACTCAGTGCTGTCACAACACTCTCTGGTAAATTGTTCCAAGAGTTTACAACCCTCACTCCGAAAAAGTTTGCCCTCACAGTTTTCTGGACTTGTGGCTTCTTCAATCTTGAGCTGTGACCCCTTATGGGGCGAGCGTCCGCTAGCTCCAAGTAAGGACACTCAACTGAGTAGTGCCCCCTGAGATGCTTATACACCTCAACTTGGTCCCCCCTTGCCCGTTGCTTTACCACATTCTGCAAGTTTTTAAACGTTGAGATCCCTGGGTCATCATCATCAGTTTTATGATCATTTTCCATGTTGCATGGGTTAGCCAGTGTCTGGTTACTGATTTCTGCACCAGTCCTGAGCCAAGATGACTAGAACACTTTCTATGTTAATTTTAGTTTGTTTATTGTTATACTGTACTTTAAACATTATTGTGTTGAGTGAAATATAGTTAGTTACACGAGAAATATAAAATTTTCCACGTATGCCAGGGTGAATTTCATAATTACAAGCAGTATTTTGCTTCACAAATTGGAATTTGTTCCTTAATTTTGGCACTGCCTAACTGTGAATTCTTGTAAATCAATACTGTACTGTACTTGGTAAATCAAAAGTTGCCTATACTGTACTGAGCTGTGCTGGACTTTGTTGTGCTGTGCTGAGTGTGATTTATACTGTTAAGTATTTCAGGCATGGGATTCTTCTGAGGATAAAAATAATACACATAAAATTTATGAATTTATTCCATAGAACTGCTTTATAACTTTATGAAGTATTTGTACATAATGCTTCTTTGTCAAATAAGAATTACAGAGTATTTGTACAGTAGTACATCATACTATATTACTGGACATCTCAATGTCTGGAACATCGTCAAACTGGATTGGGGATTCTTGCGTAATTATATTCAAACAAAAGTACTGAAACCACAGAGCAAACATACACAAATCTGAGCAACACAAGTGGTCAGGTTACGAAATATAGTACAGTATTGATTTATATTTAAATATCCTAGTAATTTCTACTGGGTTGTTATTGAAAATTTTCTCTTTTTTTTCTTTACAATACAGTACATGATACTGTACAGCATTTCGTTTATACAAATGCATTGTAGGGGATATAAGAATATTTAACTAGATTTGTTGACAAAATACGTGTTGAACAGATAAGATAATATACCTGTATTGTAAAGCTTGTTATATTGGTTCTGTTCTGTCTACACAGGTAGACAGTTTCATTCATTATTTATCGAGTCACCATGAATCTACCAAAACGTCAGTTTTCTCTGCTATGTTTTTAAAATGTTTGCGTATTTGTGACCCTGAATTTATTGATGATGAACTGAAACACATTCAGTCCATTGCACAAAAACTTTGGTACCTTTCATTGTTTGTTGATCATTGTTTTAAAAGGGCTAAAAAATCCTTTCATTCTACTCAAACCAGGCAAATTCCTACATTGAAGAATATTTTGACTCTACCCTATCGCAATGAATTTGTCCCGTTAGTTCAGTCCCTTAAATTATTAAATATTAATGTTGTTTTTAGGTATGACTCAATTATTACTAATATATTAATAAAAATAGCCCAACCTTGCTTGTAAATGGAAGTGTTTACTGCATTCCAAGTAGCAATTGTAATGGAAATTATGTAGGACAGACTGGGAAAGCATTGCAACTCAGAATTAAACAGCACAAGTACAATATTAGAACAGCATCTGAAAGCAGTGCACTGTTCGTTCATGTTAAGAACAATTATCATCCCATAGATTGGGCAAACAGCTTAGAAGTGTACAAATCATCATGTGTCACAGAAAGACTTCTGGTTGAAGCAAGTTTGATTAGGGAATTGAATTTTATAAACCTTGGTGATGGTCAGTACAAAACTGATAATATGTTACTGTACACAAATTTATTTGTCAGTGGCCCAAGGTTAAAAATGCTTTGAAAGCATTCAAGTTAGATGTAGGATAGATGATTAGTTGGTCCCATATTTTTTACCTGACTTAACATGACTAGTCATGTCGCCCTTTCTCTTAAGCTCCTTTGAGTGTGTGGTGGTGTTGGTGTGCGGATTAGTGGATGTCATGTTTATGACCTGACCTCATGTTTAGTAAGGTCACCCTGTGTACTTAAGCCTCTCTCGGTCTTTGTAATTCAGTTGCCTCTGAAGATGTCTTGAATAAAGACGAAAGCTAAGGTGATCCATTGTTTCCCTTTTTCCTGTGTGATTTTATCAAGATTTATCTGATCTACATTTTCATTGTGGATATATATATATATATATATATATATATATATATATATACACAGGGTGTTCTATAAATATCTTTCATAATTCAGTGGGTGTATTCCTGAGACGTAAATGAAGATAAATGACCAAATTCTCAATAGTTTCGGAATTACAGCATATAACACGTTTGGCAGAAATGTGATGAAACCTACGGTCACCAGAAATAAATCTCCTTGATTTCTACCTGTGGGGTCACATAAAAAGCAAGGTGTATGTTACAGAGGTCCACAAACCGTGAGGAATTGTGGCGTCCTGTACAGGACCAGGACAGTGTGACAAACATTCATAACACCTCTGTGGTCTTTGAGCGTGTGCGACGGGCTGAAGCCTGCGTTGACCAAGAGGGGCAGAACTTTGAACATTTGCTCTAAATGTTAATCCCAGTACAAATCATATGGCATTATTATTGTTAATAAGCAACACTAACAGCAGTGGATGTTTTATTTACACCCCATATATGAATTGTAACAGTCATATACTGTAGGCTTTATCACATTACTACCAAACCTGTCATGTGCTGTAATTCCGAAACTGCAGTCTCTCCTCGACTTACGACATATTCGATTTATGACAACCCGGACATACGACGGCCAGGGTCATATAAAATATTTTTCACATTACGTATTTTTGAGTCCCGACATTAGTTATTGATCTGTGTACTGACAAAATTTTCGTTTGTAATTCCCTTTAAAATGGCTGGCAAGCGTAAGAGGGAGAGTTCTCGTGGTGCTGAGAAGAAAAAGACACACCCATTTTAGAATTTCTGTATTATTTTCGTTTTACGACCTGGTAGTCGGGACGGAACCCTGTTGTAAGTCGGAGAGAATGTACAGTAAAACCTCGATTAACCGACCACATATGGGGGGAAGGGGCCAATGGATAATCCAAAAGGTCGGTTAATAGTACATAAAGTCTACGGAAATACAACATACATTTTCAAAGTACCTTTCCCTAACCTACCTCATTTAAGTCCCTCTATTCATTTTTGTTCATTTGCCATTCATATTTCAATAGAATTGGCTTTAAAACATTAACCACTTTAGTAAATAAATATGAACCAGCACAGAAACCGTGAATAAAAAATGGAAAAGTCAAAGAACATGTCATCACAAAAATTGTGACCAAGTCCCAGGTTGGTGATCTGACTTTCTGCCTCATTTACACACAATTGCAGGGTCTTAATTGTTTCTCTTACTATTGACAACACAACATACATACAGGTACATTGTTTCTCACTCTTGATTCTTTTTTCATTTTTGCATTTCTTTATGGTTCTTTATTATTATTATTATTACTATCATTATTAATATTATTACAATATCGTCCCCCAGGCCCCGATATGGGTCAGTGACCTGTGCCCGGGTGGGCTAATCCTTATAAAAAAAAAAAAAAAATTAGGGGTTCGGGATTGACGGTTAACTCGAAAGTCGATTAATCGAGGTTTTACTGTATTGAGAATTGACAATTTGGTCATTTATCTTCATTTATGTCTCAGGAATACACTCCCTGAAATATGAAAGGTATTTATGGAACACCCTGTGTGTGTGTGTGTGTGTGTGTGTGTGTGTGTGTGTGTGTGTGTGTGTGTTGTAAAATACACTAAGGAATAAAGCCCTAGCTCATATACAGTAAACCCTCAATTTCTGTAGTATTTTTTTTTTTACAGTTTTGCTTACATACAGTCAGTTAAATGTGAACTTTTTTTTATACACTGTATAAACTCACTATTACTGTACATGGATCAGCAAATTTCTACAGTTGACATTCTTGCTTTGTCCATGACCAGCTTGTCATGCCTCTGATGTTCTGTACCAAGATTTGAAATGTCCATAGATAATGACCACTCCCCTTATTTAGTGGCCGCTCTATGTACAATCAACCAAAGATGCATCGACCCCACCCTGGCTCTCATAGTCACAATTTTACCTGGTAATACTTGGGGAAATGAGGCTGTATGTATTGGAGATTGTGATTGGTAGATCTATTTTCAGTTGTATCACTGTCAAGATAAATATTAAACATTCCAAAGGCAACATTTTTATAATAATAAACTATTCATTGTTATTTAAGATCACGATTAATTTATAAATGCTCGTATATTTGCTTAAATAATGAAAAAAAAATAGGAATCTTGTGGAAGCCCGGGTTGTATTTGAGTTGCCAATCCAATTAATATAATTTCTTCATTATTTAAGCAAACGTACAAACGTTTGCAAATTTCTCACGATCTTGTATAACGATGAATAGTTTATTATTACAAAATGTTACCTCTGGATTGTTTAATATTTATCCTGACAGTGATAAAACTGAAAATAGATCCACCAATCACACATCTCCATTACATACAACCTTACTTTACCCAAAAAAGTATTGACAGGTAAGATTGCAAGTTTGAGAGCCAGGGTGGGGGTCGATGCATCTTTGGTTGACTGTGCATACTGCCTGTTCCCTGACTCTACCTTGGCTCCTCGACCCATATAAAGATAACAAAGAAAATTTAAATAAAGCTTAAACATTACAGTCAACAAGTTTTTTATTCTTATTTTTTTAACACCAAGTTTATTATTATTGAAAAAGTTATTTCTTGTAGAATGCAATGAAACACAAAGAAAATTTTCTTTAAAAGAGAACTGGTGTGATGGACATTTATATATACTGTACTGGCCAGCTGATGACAAGATCTACCTTACCTATAGCCAGTCATGGGTAAATAATGAGCCTGGAACCTAACACCCATAGCCCCTCCACCCAGGTTACTCACATTCACTTTGTACAATCTGGTGTTTTCCTGGGCGTATATTGCGAGTTTACCGCATAAGATTAACAACACACAGCTCATGTGATTTAGAAATGTACATATTTATGAATGTAAAACTAAGAGCAATCTATCACTAAATGCACAGTACTATGCAAGGTACAGGGGCTCACCAAGCTGGTAACCACATAACTGCCCTTAGAAAAGTTACTGTAAACATCATGACTTAATACCCAATCCATGTAATTAACTTTACAGTTACAGTACAGTACTTAGTAAACTCCATATATTAACAATAATGTTGATGAATATATTAATACCACACCTTTGACTGTGTTTTTGATAAATATATAAATTTGGAGTGAGGCCAAATATTCATATTGTGAAACAACAAATGTCTCATTCTGATCAAGGTTATGCTGTACAGTACTAAGTGAAACAAGGGGTGGTACTTCATTGTAGATGAATGTGTTCTGCACAGTAGTAATTCATTCGGTATACAGACGTCCTGCTGTATATTTTTTTTAACATATTTTACTTTAGCTGATTATTAGCATTTAATAGCGGGAACTGTTCACGTTTTCTTTTTCGTCAAGGATTTTGATTTAAGTTTATATAATATTGTACATAACATGAGAGGTTTCTTTCTAACACTACAAAGTTCCTTAATGTTTCTACTTCCACTATGGACAGCAGCTATGGGATAGCCTGTTTAATGGTCTTACACAATAAACAGTTACATTAAAGGTACACACGCACAACAACAAAATGCCAACATAAATTACTTACTTACATTTGTTCAGTATTGGTGGAGTGTTTAACTAAGCATCACAGATGTGGTGACGTAGACAGTTATGTGGTGAAGTAGAGTTATGTGTTGAAGTAGACAGTTATGTGATGAAGTAGACAGTTATGTGATGAAGTAGACAGTTATGTGATGAAGTAGACAGTTATGTGATGAAGTAGACAGTTATGTAATGAAGTAGAGTTATGTGATGAAGTAGACAGTTATGTGGTGAAGTAGAGTTATGTGTTGAAGTAGACAGTTATGTGATGAAGTAGACAGTTATGTGTTGAAGTAGACAGTTATGTGATGAAGTAGACAGTTATGTGATGAAGTAGACAGTTATGTGATGAAGTAGACAGTTATGTGATGAAGTAGACAGTTATGTGGTGAAGTAGACAGTTATGTGATGAAGTAGACAGTTATGTGGTGAAGTAGAGTTATGTGTTGAAGTAGACAGTTATGTGATGAAGTAGACAGTTATGTGGTGAAGTAGAGTTATGTGTTGAAGTAGACAGTTATGTGATGAAGTAGACAGTTATGTGGTGAAGTAGAGTTATGTGATGAAGTAGACAGTTATGTGATGAAGTAGAGTTATGTGATGAAGTAGACAGTTATGTGATGAAGTAGACAGTTATGTGGTGAAGTAGAGTTATGTGGTAAAGTAGACAGTTATGTGATGAAGTAGACAGTTATGTGGTGAAGTAGAGTTATGTGTTGAAGTAGACAGTTATGTGATGAAGTAGACAGTTATGTGATGAAGTAGACAGTTATGTGGTGAAGTAGAGTTATGTGGTAAAGTAGACAGTTATGTGGTGAAGTAGACAGTTATGTGGTGAAGCAGACAGTTATGTGATGAAGTAGAGCTATGTGGTGAAGTAGACAGTTATGTGGTGAAGTAGACAGTTATGTGGTGAAGTAGACAGTTATGTGGTGAAGCAGGCAGTTATGTGGTGAAGTAGACAGTTATGTGATGAAGTAGAGTTATGTGGTGAAGTAGACAGTTATGTGGTAAAGTAGACAGTTATGTGGTGAAGTAGACAGTTATGTGATGAAGCAGACAGTTATGTGGTGAAGTAGACAGTTATGTGATGAAGTAGAGTTATGTGGTGAAGTAGACAGTTATGTGATGAAGTAGACAGTTATGTGGTGAAGTAGAGTTATGTGTTGAAGTAGAGTTATGTGGTGAAGTAGAGTTATGTGGTGAAGTAGACAGTTATGTGGTGAAGTAGAGTTATGTGTTGAAGTAGAGTTATGTGTTGAAGTAGACAGTTATGTGGTGAAGTAGAGTTATGTGTTGAAGTAGAGTTATGTGGTGAAGTAGAGTTATGTGGTGAAGTAGACAGTTATGTGGTGAAGTAGAGTTATGTGTTGAAGTAGACAGTTATGTGATGAAGTAGACAGTTATGTGATGAAGTAGACAGTTATGTGGTGAAGTAGACAGTTATGTGATGAAGTAGACAGTTATGTGATGAAGTAGACAGTTATGTGATGAAGTAGAGTTATGTGATGAAGTAGACAGTTATGTGATGAAGTAGACAGTTATGTGATGAAGTAGACAGTTATGTGTTGAAGTAGACAGTTATGTGATGAAGTAGACAGTTATGTGATGAAGTAGACAGTTATGTGATGAAGTAGACAGTTATGTGTTGAAGTAGACAGTTATGTGATGAAGTAGACAGTTATGTGATGAAGTAGAGTTATGTGGTGAAGTAGACAGTTATGTGTTGAAGTAGACAGTTATGTGATGAAGTAGACAGTTATGTGATGAAGTAGACAGTTATGTGATGAAGTAGACAGTTATGTGGTGAAGTAGACAGTTATGTGATGAAGTAGAGTTATGTGGTGAAGTAGACAGTTATGTGATGAAGTAGACAGTTATGTGGTGAAGTAGAGTTATGTGGTGAAGTAGACAGTTATGTGATGAAGTAGAGTTATGTGGTGAAGCAGACAGTTATGTGTTGAAGTAGACAGTTATGTGGTGAAGCAGACAGTTATGTGGTGAAGCAGACAGTTATGTGATGAAGTAGAGTTATGTGATGAAGTAGACAGTTATGTGATGAAGTAGAGTTATGTGATGAAGTAGAGTTATGTGATGAAGTAGAGTTATGTGGTGAAGTAGACAGTTATGTGATGAAGTGACAGTTATGTGGTGAAGCAGACAGTTGTGATGATGTAGAGTTATGTGGTGAAGTAGACAGTTGTGATGAAGTAGACAGTTATGTGAAGCAGACAGTTATGTGGTGAAGTAGACAGTTATGTGATGAATTAGACATTTATGTGGTGAAGTAGACAGTTACGTGATGAAGTAGACAGTTATGTGGTGAAGTAGACTGTTATGTGTTGAAGTAGAGTTATGTGATGAAGTAGACAGTTAAGTGGTGAAGTAGAGTTAAGTGGTGAAGTAGACAGTTATGTGATGAAGTAGACAGTTATGTGAAGTAGACAGTTATGTGGAGCAGCAGACAGTTATGTGGTGCAGCAGACAGTTATGTGGTGCAGCAGACAGTTATGTGGTGCAGCAGACAGTTATGTGGAGCAGCAGACAGTTATGTGGTGCAGCAGACAGTTATGTGGTGCAGCAGACAGTTATGTGGTGCAGCATACAATTCGTTGTTTTGGTGTCTACCTCTTTAAAGAACTGCAGGCACATACATGGAGGAACTCTGGAAATATCCTATACATACAACATGTCACAAATTTTTTTTTAATGATATATAAACTAAGTTGATCCTTCTCATTTCAATACACAGTTTGGATCAATGTCATCTTTGGCAAAATACATAATACTTAAAAAGTACAATATTACTCAACAATATAGAAGCTCTAACAAATGGCCAGTCATCAGGCAACAAAAATAATGGTTTTGTATCTTTTTAATCGGGGAAATATTAGTAAACACACATACATATATATTACGTTTGTTAGTAACTAGTACTATTCATACTTCAAGTGAAAAGGTACTTATGTTTCATAAGAATGTCTTTTAATAAAGTTAAATACTGATTAAGGTCTGGAAGGCATTCAGTAATATTCTCATAAAAGATTCATCTAACTCTCAAATTAACTTTACACCCTCCCTCAAGCTGTCAGTGAGAATGTTCTGAACCCTCTAAGCACCATGCTCAAGCTATCACTATTAATAATTTTCTAACACATGTATACAGGTATACTTCCCTATACATTGCCTTGCTATGTTATTTCACTTATAAGTTGTTGAATAATGCTAATATTAATACTATTAATAAAAACTACTACAGTACAAAAACAAAACGGCGGGCAGTGGATTTGGGGAAGTCTTAGAACTCTTAAACAGCCACTGAATTTCTCCATCTCATCCTCTTCCTTCTGTCAGTTTATCCATCACTGCCATATTTGCTAGAGTTCGTTTTTTAGAGTGAGTTAATACCATATCAAAACCCAATAAAATTAGAGCAAAATGCCTTGCATGTGATATTTTTGCCTCTGGTAAGAAAAACCTAAGAAAATTATTAATCTAGAGGTTAAATTAGGCAGAAGAAAGCTCTCCAGGTGTCTTTGGGTCAATAAGTTAAACATAAACATCCATCCTTAGATGAAGAGACAAGCAATCTTGCCACTTTATCTTGATAACACTACCACTCCCTATCCTAGCTGGCCTCTTTTCACTGTCTCCTCAACCGTTTCAGTTAAGTGTTATCTGACAGATGTGCATTTTATATCTAAATATTAATTTTAACTTATAATAATATAATTTAGTTATTTAATTCATATTTAAATGAGAAACTTTTGGCCCAAAATGTCTCCCAGAACACAATCCTTATTTATACATTAGGTCTATGGTAAACTCGTGTTCACTTACTCTATGTTGCTTCACTAAATGTCATGCTTTTCAAGAACGCACAGTCAATATATAGTGAGGTATACCTGTACAGTACTACCTTTGATTATATGTAACCACTACCCTAAAACACACACAATAGTAAAGGAAAATAACAATGTTGGTTTTATTTTCCAATAATTGTTCAACCATGTCAGTGACATCTTGAACTGTTATTGGGATGTGAGGTCACTGGCATGGCATCACATAACTATCTTTATAACCCTGTTATTTACAAATTAGAAGTCACAGTCAACTAGATTGTGTGTGTGAGTTTGCCTCAAGTTAAACACATCTCTAAACACCCTTAACCAGTGGCGGAAGCGGTCAAAAATTTCTACCAGGAAAACTTGTAAAAGGGCCCACTTAATCCCAAAACGTAGTCAAAGGAACCATCACTTTGGGGCCCACCGGGAAATTTCCCGGTATTCCGGTGGGCCAGTCCGCCACTGCCCTTAACACTATGGTTAGAAGAATCTGATCATGTTTACTAGTTACCTGAGCTCTTAAAAAAAAATCTCTTTCAAGAGTTGTCACAAGAAGGACTGACTATGCCATAATATCCTATAAATATACTTAAGGATATACAGTTATGCCATGCTGAGATACAAGTCAAGTTACATTACAAACATGACAGCTGGGATGAGAAATAAGTAAGAGATCATTTGTCTGATAAAGTATTCTAAGGTTAAACACTTCAAAATAACCTTTTATAAACAGAATTCAGTAAGTAAAAGATAAATATAATAAATGATAGCAATAAGTGTCTCAAATTCATTTTTAATTGTACTGAATGTTAAGAATAAGAATGACACTCAGTGAAGATAACCAAGAAGAGAGTGGCTCATGGCTGTGACAAAGAAAACCACTGAAGCAAGTGATACTCTTAACTTTTCAGTTTTCCTGGAAATAGGAACATGCAAGTTTTGTCGCCTTCTGTGTCCAATAACTATATGTACTTTTATACATCTATTAAAAGAAAAACTACTGTACTTCCTTACAAGGGTAGCTGATATATATTTAAGCTAGTTGTGGTACAGTACTCACATATGTTTAAAGACATGTAACCAAAGAAAAATTATTGCCACATTAAATATCAAAATGAAGTTTCAAACAGTACTCCTTTAGCACTGCTTACACTGTCAGGGGATTTCTTCTCTCGGTGTGGTACCGGCGTGCCCTGTTTGGTTTTGAGGAGAGATTCACGACGACTGTCAGGGGAACATGAATGGAGCCCTAACAAGTGTTCAGCTTCAGTTTCATCTTTCTTTTGGAAGAATGAATTGTGAGTGTGTGTCACTGAATCATTATGTATCCTTGTCTGACAATTGACACAATCTGTCTCTGAACTAGGAGATAAAGGGTTATTTCCATCTAAACAGTATAACAAAGACTGGGAGAGATCTGTATTAGGGTATAAGTCAAGAGCAGAATCAAGAGATCCCAAAGAAGCTTTGGAACACTGCCGTGAGGTGCACTTACTTGGAGGTTGTGAGTCACCGTATGCAGAATCACCGAGGTTCTCCTCACCTTCCTCTTGTCCTTCAGGATTCACACCTGACAAAGAGTTCCCATTTTCCATTTCAGATACTTCGAAGTCTTCATTATCCAAACAGTTTGTTGATAAATCAATTGGATTGTCAGTGAGTATGCTACGGCTAAGAAGATAATCTTTAAAGACGCTTGATAAAGATTCATTCATTACTTCATCTTCCTCTATCAAAAACTCATCACTGCTTTCCTTCTCTCCATTTTCCTCTTCTTCTTCCTCTGGATCTTGAAGAGACGAAGATGAAGTGAGTCTCGTGGCTAACTGAGCCAAGGAAGAAGTACTCAAGTGGCGAAAAAAGCCACCAAAGAGAGAGGTGCCTGAACTTGCTGAACTCAGAGTGCGACGAAGGGACGATGAACTCCAACGACTTAGTTTATTTTCTCTGCTGGTCTTCTTACAGCCAAATGAGGTTCTATGGTTTTTACTTTCATTGTTTTCACGTTCCAATTCACTATTAGAATGTCTTTTACCAAGTTCTGGAGTAACAATACCGAGGTTTGTAGAATCTGCCAGCGGTTGGATAGGCCTTAGTGGGGAGGTGAGCTGAGCTGTTAAGTTGACGATCACAGGAGAGGTGTGAAGGTTCTCACCACCTGCATCTATTTGCTCCCTTTTCTGGTCAAGGGAAATGGGAGAGTGGGAGTTCTTCTCCTCGGGAATGATGACACTGGATAAACTTGTAGTTGAGTTGACAATGATTGGGCAACGGCTACGTGGAGTCATTATCACCTTCTGAAATATGAGAGTAATTCAGCAATAGCAGACCAAAACAGCTGTATGTATGTACTCGTACATATATATATATACTGTATGTATATATATATATATATATATATATATCTTGATAAAATCACACGGGAAAATGGAAACAACGGAGTACCTTAGCTTTCGTCTTTATTCAAGACATCTTCAGAGGCAACTGGAATACATGGACAGAGAGAGGCTTAAATATACAGGGTGACCTAAAAAACATGAGGTCAGGTCAAAATGATGACATCCACTAATCCCCACACCAACACACACGTAGAGGAGCTTAAGAGAAGGGTGGTGACGTGACTAGTCAAGTCAGGTCAGAAAAAAGGGGGCCCACAAAATAACTATCATACATCTAGATCAAAGGTTTTTAAAGCATTTTTAACCTTGGGCCACTGACAAATAAATTTATGTAACATATTATCGGTTTTGAACTGACCATCACTAAGGTTTATTGATTTTAATTCCTTAATCAAACTAGCTTCAACAAGAAGTCTTTCTGTGACACAAGATGATTTGAAAACTTCTAAGCTTTTTTCCCAAGCAATGGGGTGATTATTATTCATAACATGAACGAACAAGGCACTGCTTTCAGATGCAGTTCTAATATTATACTTATGTTGTTGCCTCTGAAGATGTCTTGAATAAAGACGAAAGCTAAGGTACTCCGTTGTTTCCATTTTCCCGTGTGATTTTATCAAGATTTATCTTATCCACGTTTTCATTGTGGATTTTCAAAATATATATATATATATATATATATATATATATATATATATATATATATATATATATATATATATATATATATATCTTGATAAAATCACACGGGAAAATGGAAACAACGGAGTACCTCACACACACACGCGCTCCCTTACTCAGTCAGTCTCGCTGTAACCACGCTTGTGTTGACATAAGCATTGTAGTTGCAAAAATATTACATTTCCATGAATGTATTATATCAAGCACAGTATGAATAGAATATCACTAATATAACAGTATTTTAACCGAAAACTATTAAAAAAACGAGTAACATATCTTGAACATCGTAAGGTTAGGTAATGTCTTTTGTTTTCATGTAGTTTATCCTAATTTACATTGAAATACATTACGTTTCAGCAAAACTACTATTTATTTCTGAGAATATGGAAATGTAATATTTTTGCTGAAATGACGTACATATTACAGTGGAAAGTGACGAAAACAAAGACTTTCGCTTTCTTTCGTTCAAAAGATGTTTCCGTAATCGCTTTTTGAATGGTTTTCAGTTAAAAAACTGTTGTCTACCTTCCTGAGGAACGTATCTTCAATGACGAAGGAAGTTTGGGTTGGAAAGGATGACTTATTCCGGGTGTACAACCATCAGAAACCACCTAGGTTTGCAATCAAAATGTACATGCTAGCAGAGTCATTGTCAGGCTACATACGGAACATCCAAGTGTACACCGGTGAGACGAAAGCAACCTCCACCACAGTACTGGAACTCGTCGAACCATTGAAGGATTTCAGGTACAAGGTATTCATGGACAATTATTATAACTCAGTGTCCTTGTGCCAAACTCTCTTCTCTCACCAAGTGTTTGTGTGCGACACACTACAACTGACACCGGGTGCTCCTAGGGACCTGCAAAAGCTGGGGGAGAAAAAGAACCTGGCAGACGGCGAGGTGCAAGCAAGACACAAGGGGAATGTCATGGTGTTGTTATGGAAAGACAATTGCATTGTCAGTATGGTATCAACCTTCCACAGCACCAACACCATGACGAAGCAGGTGCACACCAAGGTGAAGGGGCAGGACCGCAAGTTCCACCACATCGAGAAGACCATCAACAAGCCTGTCATGGTAGAAGACTACAATGGGTGGGATGGACCATTACAACCAGATGGTTCATTACTATCACATCCAAAGGCGAACCTTCAACTGGACCAGGAAGTTCGCCTTCTACCTTAAACAGATGGCCCTTTTCAATGTGTTTGCATTATACAAAATGTATTCCCAGCACCTGGAAGATGGTGAGCTGGATTTTCTGGAGCACATCTTCGAGAAGTTCCTGAAATTCAGGCAGGAGAACTGGCCTGACTCAGGAATGCCTATCCACCACACTCCTGATGTCCGCAAAGCACGTCTCCAATGGCAGACACGGAGACGTGAGACTGCAAGGGACGCCACTGCTCCTCCTGACACCACCGCTGCAGCACCTGCCACCACCGCTACTACACCTGCCATCATTATTGCAACACCTGCCACCTCTACTGCTTCTCCTGCCATCACTGCTGCTCCATTAATGGCTCCTGGCCCCTCTGCCACTCCTTCAGCTGCATCTCGGGCAACAGTACCGAGGCAAGGAGATGGACAGGGTCCACAGGCCAAGTGACGCAAAGTTTTGGATACAGACCAATGCCTTCATGCAACACGTGGCCACAGCCGAGAGAGAATCCCAGGCAGGAGGCGACTGCGGTGCCACCTGTGTTACCTGAGGCACGGCCGTAAGAGTGACACACGTGCCCTGTGTGTGACGTGCCTCTGTGTCTTGGAGATTGCTTCACTCAGTACCACACTGAGCGCAATCTCCTGCCATAACGCACAGCACACACACTCATAACACCATCTGTGAGGGAATTACTACACCATGTCAGGTCCCTCATAACACCATCAGTGAGGGAGTTACTACACTACGTGTTTGCTGTTCAACACCTCAGAGCATGTGAACTACGTGACCTCCAATGTAAACATTATTCTGTAAGTTCACTGTTATGTTCCTTTTCCTTTCTCTAATGAAAGCTTTTGTTAACCCCCAGTGTGTCTTTGTATGTAATAAGTCGTTTATGTCCAACGTATATTTTCAGCCGTTAATAATATAATTAAACAACTTAATGTACATAAAATACAATCTTGATATGAAACATGTGTACAGAGTGTACTCAAGTTGAGGCTCTGGTAATCCTAAGCTATTTCTTCACATTTTTCTTAATTATCATAAACCTAAAACAAAGACAATACTGAACTGCAATAATAATAATAATAATAATAATAATAATAATAATAATAATAATAATAATAATAATAATAATAATTCAATAGAAAATAATAAAAAGAGTTAGATATGCAAAGCCATCACAAGCAAGCAAAATAATAAAAATTTATTGAAATTATAACAACTAAGCTCATTTTATGGTTTCCTTGCCAAGCCTTTTATCAGGAAAACATGCATAAAATAACAGGTTAGAGATAAGGCAGTGAAGGAGTTAATACCTGAGGGATGCTGGCTCTTATCATAGCCTGGGTTATGGGAGAGTGTACTTCCAGCTGAGGTCCAGCAGGGGTGGACACTACAATCTTATCCCAAGGGGGACCACTTTCTTTAGCTTCCTCCAGTGTGGTAGAGGCAAAGTTGAAAGTAGACTGGGGAAATCCTTCGGCCGTGGTGCTGAGAATGGACTCCCCATACTCAGTCTCTCTGGTAACTTCCAGAGTGTCACAACTCGAGTCCAGAGAAAAAGAAGGCAGGGGTAGAGGGGACACTGGCTCATTATAGGAACCTTGATCTGAGGAAGGTGAACCACAACGTTCTTTGGTATCAAGTGAGGGAAGGGGTTGTCCTGTCACTTGAGAGAAGTGGGACAGGGGATGGAGTGCTGTGTGAACAAAGGAGGAGAGGATGGAGTGGTTGACCAAGGAAGTAGCTGTAGGAAGGTAGGCGCTAATAGTAGAGGACAGATCATCGAGGGATTTGGCTTTTAACTTGCTGGGAGTGCCAAGCTCGGGGTTACGACGGAACATACGTAGCTCAGGGGATCTGGTGGAGGGACTCTGCAATGCACATGCAGCAAATTAATAGTGAAAATTTAAGTAGAGATTAGGTGGTGCATTATGCAAAATATGAGAAATAGCAAATGCAAACAATATAAAGCTCAAGCTAAACATATATTAAACATGTGTACATCTATAGAATATAAATGCACACACATGTACATACATACATACACACACACACATGTATACACACGCACACACACACATGTACACTCGGTAAAAAAAATACCTTACAGGTGGGGTCCGATGATTTTCCAACTGAATATTCCCGTTGTCTCGCAAGGGTCAGTAGGCCTGAATGCGAGACATTTTGTACTTAATTTGGCAGGCTGAAATTAGCTATTTCATTGACAATACAGTGGTCCCTCGGTTAACAAATGGTTCGAATAACGAATTAGCTCCCATAAGGATTTTCAGTTCGATTAACGAACAAAACTTCGATTAATGACAGCCTTAAGAGAAACACGTTTTGTTGTGCACATCAGCCGATCGGCTAGTTCGCCAATACAGTGGTCCCTCGGTTAATGAACGGTTCGATTAACGAAATTTCGGTTAACAAATTACCTCCCATAAGGATCTTCAATTCGGTTAACGAACAAGACTTTGATTAATGAAATCCTTACAAACATCACGTCTTGTTGTGAGCATCAGATGATGGGCTAGTCTGCCAATTAGTAATCTGTTCTATGTTTACATTCATTTCCAGTGGAGTAACTATCAAGAAAGTTGTGCTCTTTAATATTTTTGCATTTTTTATGTTAAATTTTTTAGTCATTTTAACATTTATTTAACATACTGATAATATATGCAGTACAGGGAACTAGTTTTTTGTGCACCCATCACATGCTTGACTCAGCCAACAGGCATCAGTTGGGCTCTGTTGACAGTGGAGTGAACATCTATTTTGTTGGTGTCTTGAATATTTTGCATTTTTCATTGAAATTATTGGTTATTCTGAAATTTAGTTAACATATTGATAATATATAGCGCAGTGCAGTGTTGATTTAAATAAAATAATCTTGAATTACACCGAGTGAACTTAAAATTTTATGGGTGAAATGACGGCCTCAAGCATGGGTCCCCTGAAAGGTGATTTCTCCTCCATCCCCACTTCCTTCGCTTCTCCCTTCTCCTCCAACCCCACTTCCTTCGCTTCTCCCTTCTCCTCCACCCCCACTTCTAATTCCCATCATCATCATCAACCAGAAGCCTTCTACATACACACCTCAAAGTAAGTGTACTTTAATGCATATTTTTTTTTTTTTACTTTGTATGTACTTTTCGGTGAGCTAGAACCAATTACCTAATATCCCATTGAAACAATGGATTCGGTTAACGAACGACTCTGGAACAAATTGTGTTCGTTAACCGAGGGACCGCTGTACAGTAATCGGTTCTATGTTTACATTCGTTTCCAGTGGAGTAAATATCAAGATGGTTGTGCTTTAATAATTTTGCATTTTTTATATTAAAATTATTAGTCATTCTAAAATGCAGTTAACATTTTGATAATATATACACTCAGTACAGGAACAATTTTTGTGTGCCTTTCAGCTGATTGAATCACCCACCAACGCTTCTCAGCTTAACTTTGTTTACAGTGGAATGAACATCCAGTTTGTTGGTCTCTTGAATATTTTTGCATTTTAGCATTAAAATTATTGGTCATTCTGAAATTTAGTGAACATATTGATAATATACTGTGCTTGGTCTAACCCCCACAATGGTGCGCACTATCCGGACCAACGCTGACAAGATCAAGGTTAGTGCTGGAAGTGGTTCTTCTCCGAGTGCTACTAAGACGACTCGTACTGGAAGCACTGTGATAGAGAAGGTGGAAAAGATGCTGGCAATGTGGCTGGAGGACCAGAATCAACACAATGAGCCTGTGAGCCTTATGGTCATCCAGCATAAGGCCAGATCCTTGTTTGACAACATGAAGGAAGAAGCGGGTGAAAGATCGAAGGAAGAGACCTTTACGGCCAGCCGAGGATGGTTTCAATGATTTAAGCGCAGGTATAACTTCCACATTATTAAGATGATTGGTGAAGTAGCTAGTTCAGATACGGTTGCTGCAGAAACATTCCCGCCAGAATTTAAATGGATTATCCAGAAAGGAGGCTACTCATTGAAGCAAGTCTTCAATGTGAAGGAGACTGGTCTCTTTTGGAAGAGGATGCCTGAGAGGACCTATATCTCCAAGGAGAAAAGAGCGCCAGGTTTTGGCCGCTTGACGCTGCTGCTTGGCGCGAACGCTGCCTGCGACTTCAAGCCGCAGCCTATGCTGATTTCTCACGCTGCTAACCCACAGACCCTGAAAGGTTACTCTAAGGATTACCTTCCTGTGACCTACAAGGCAAACAAGAAGGCATGGATAACCGGCGCCATATTTAGCTAGTGGTTAAATGTGTACATCGTCCCTGCAATGAAGGAATACTGTGCCAAGGAGAACCTTGACTTCAAAATTCTTCTGATCGTTGACAATGCTCCAGCACATCCTACCAATTTCAACGACTTGCATGACAGTGTAAAAGTTGTATTTCTGCCTCCCAACATGACATCACTGATGCAGCCTATGGAGCAAGGCGTCATCGCCGGATTCAAGGTGTATTATTTATGCCGTACCATGGCCCAGCTGCTCAAGGCTACAGACAGAGAAAATAAACCAAAGATCCGAGAATATTGGCGCGGCTTCAACATTCATCATGCAATTGACAACATTGGCAAGGCATGGGAAGAGGTTTCAGAAAGTTGCCTGATGGTGTGTGGGGTAAATTGTGGCCCGAGTACGTCAACAGTTTTACGGGATTCACGGACTTAGTCCCAGCTGTGAATAGGGATATCCTCAGCTTGGCTCGATAGGCAGGCTTTGATGAGCTGGAATCAGAGGATATTGTGGACGTCCTGGCATCCCATACAGAAGAGCTCACCAACAAAGATCTGCAACTGATAAGAGAACACAGTCCTGTTGAAGACGACGACGACGACGAAGAACCTCAACGAACGCTAACTTCCAAGAGGATGGCAGAATCGTTCAACATGTTCCAACAAGCAATGCAAATCCTTATAGATGACGACCCAAACAGAGAACATAGCTCAAAGGTTCAACGCAGCATTGATGACAGTCTTGGCTGTTACATTGAGATCTATAATGAGAAGAAGATGAGTAGCACCAAGCTGTCAACACTGGATTAATTTGTTCGTCGCATGACGGCAGAAGCAGCTTCTTCACAACAGCTGGCAGCCGAGGAGGAGCACAAAGCAGCCGAGGAGGAGCAAATATCAACAGGGGAGGAGCAAGCAGCGGCGGAGGAACCCCAGTCAGAGCAGAAGGAGGAGGAAGAGGCAGCTGCAGTCTCAGTGACTCACCACCATCCTCCTCCTCCGCTCCACTACCCACCACACACTCGCTCCACCACCTCCACCCATCGGTGAGTACCAATACAAACTTAATACAGTACTGTAGTGCTGTACTATACTATTTTCTATAGAAATGGCAATGATTTTCTGTATATATAATGTATTTTATGGGGCAAAGGGAGGCTCGGGAACGTAAATTCCGTATTTTATCTATTTCTTATTGGGAAAACGGATCCACTTAACGTTGTTTCGCATAACGTCGCATTTTCAGTAACGTAACCCCGACGTTAAGAGAGGACGCCCTATACAGGGTTTCTTTTCAGAGTGCCGATCACTTGTTTCGAGCACGTGTGGCCAAACCCTTACACGCGCAGGGCTACCAATGTGAAGAATGCCTCAGGGGCCTTTTTGAAACACTTCGTTTGTAGTGTCAGTTTATTTCGCGTAGGAATTGTAACGGTAGTTGTTTACTGAGTGTACATACATACACACAGACACACATATTATAATAATAATAATAATAATAATGGTTGTTCCTCATGTACAAGGATGGCTGGCCCTACGGTCACCTAAGCATGATTTTATTTTTAAGGTGTAGAAGCTGTCACCAACACAACAAACACACCCTAAGTTAACAAGCTGCATGACCCAGTGTCAAGGAATAGTCCGAGAAGATCGGACAACTTGCCAACTGAACTGGTTAACCATTACCTCGGAACACAATCCACAAATCGATTAACATCCAGGTTCCTAATTACTGCTGGGTAGACAGAGGCAAATGATGTAAAGAAACTTGCCCATAGTTTCACATTGCCTGGGGATCAAACCTGGGTCCACTCCCTTGCAAGGCGAGCATGCTAATCATTACACCACAGGTTGCCACACCACACACATACTACTACTATACACATACACACACACACACACAGTAATAAGTACCAATAATCATAAAACTGAAGTATCAACAGGAGCAAAGCTTTTTAATAGAAAATGATGACAACTTTTGACAACTACAACCAGCCAACCTAGTGACATAACAACTCACGCTAAGAAAGTCCTCACTGTTGGTGCGCTTTACTTTGGTGCAGCTACTAGAGGTAAAAGGCTGACATTTACTCTTGCCAGATTTCACATTCTTGTGGAATAGATGTTTCTGAAACAGGTTATGAAGAAAGGTCGTTGATCAAATGGGTCCAGTCTTAATAAAACATAACCATAGAGACTTAGGTCCCTTACTGAGTCCTAGTACTTAGGTTAAGTTGGAGTCCACCTGACCTGTGATCAGGAGAAGGAACTACACCTCCTCTTGACCAGCTCTTTATGACCACATTACTTATATCCCAACATAATTAATCAACCACTGTTAGTCAAGATTATGTTAAACAACAAAGCAAGGGACAACACCGCACTATACAGTGAACCCTCTAAGATCTGGACTAAAAGAGGGAACCACCTGTCTGAAAAAGCCAATTGTCCGAATCTTCTGGTGAATGTACTAAATGTATATAAACGATAAATAATTATATAAAAAACACCAAAATTACAACACATAATATCCTGACTACTGGGGTTAGTTTTCAGACTTTTTCCAATATTACTTATTAAGTAATTATTAGATGTTTTAATTGCCTGTATGTTGGCCTGGCGAATTGGCTAGGAATTAACATACCTAGGAAGCATTGCTGATCGTCGTATTCGAGCTATATCACAAAAACTGGTTTTTAGAAAAAAACGGCTTTTTTATCTCTTGTGCGAACTATGCGATATCTATACTCAAATTAATCTCTATCTTGCATGGATTCCAGCAATGGAAGTCATATTCTCTGAAGTCAAGTCTGGCATTTTATAAGCAAAAACTTTAAGCCAAAAACCACCTTCCCTCTCTAAATCCTTATCACCTTCTGGCTGGGAAGACGGGGGAGAGGGAGGGGAGGTGTTGACAGCCAAGCGGGGATATTATCAAGTGCGTAATTACCAGTCAAATAGAGGGAGCTTAAGTTCTTTGTTTATAAAATGTCATTGACTTGACTTAGTATAATATAACTTACATTGCTGGAATTCTTGAAGATGGAGTTTAATTTGCCAGGCGTACGATCGAAAAACGTATAGGAGAAATATATGGCTTGTAGTCCAAGTTAAAAATTGTGACGGGCACAGTGATAAACAAATTATATAAACCAAGCATCTACCATGATAACATAATAAGAAACATTGTATCATTACTAAAATGAATGAAATAATATTCCCACAACAACAATTGACAGCTGTTTATGTTTCCCACCTCCTCGGGCACCTGTGTCCAGCATGACCAACCGGTCAACCAGCGCCCACGGGCCTAAAATGTTCTTTGCTCTGTTTTGGGAATGCTTCTCAGGGAGGCTTCTTAACCCAGAACCCCAATTTTTTTTGTCCGAATCTTCCAAAATCTGAATTTACCAGGTCCAGATCTTCGAGGGTTCACTATACACTAACTCATGCACAAGTCAATGTTAAGTCATGCTTTAGCTTCACTAGTGAAATGAAAAGCATAAAGCATTATAAAGCCAAACACCACAATAGCTGAACCCAAAGTGAGAATTAATATGAACAAAAACAAATGTGGTAATAAGTTAATAAAACTGCTCATGTAGTATCCTCTCTAACAGTGGCAAGTTAATCTTGGTGCCAGATCCTTCAATAATAATATTCTGGACAGCTCTAAGTAGGCAATAGCATCATAGTTTTCACTTAGAGCAAATATGCATGTAAGAAATGATGATTTACCGTCTATCTACAATGTTTCTTTAACTACACTCCCAGTACTGTATATACCTCCATGGTCTATTCACATTATACATGCTCAACCATTGTAAGCTTGTACGGCAATTTAACTGAATAAATAGTTATCTATCTATCTATAAAACTATCTATCTACATATCTCTTTTTCCTGAAATCCCACTTACAAGTATTAACAAACAGTAATAAGACAAGAGAAACACTCAACACATCTGAGTCAGGCTACTTGAGTGTCTCCCGTTCCTGTACTTGTATTACTGAAAATACAGTAAATAATCTTCCTATACAACAGTGTGTGTGAGAAATGTTCTACTGTGAGTTTGTACAATACAGTGCCTGAGTATCATCACTACAGTACAATACAGTGCCTGAGTATCATCACTACAGTACAATACAGTGCCTGAGTATCATCACTACAGTACAATACAGTGCCTGAGTATCATCACTACAGTACAATACAGTGCCTGAGTATCATCACTACAGTACAATACAGTGCCTGAGTATCATCACTACAGTACACCAATATCCACAGAAGTTTTACAAGGGAAACTAAATGATATAAAAATATTGAAATTTTATAAGATCACACACACACACACACAAGGTGGTCTTTTATCATTCACCCCCAAAAGCTATCAAAACAATATCAGACTCAGCTACAAACAACTACAGTACTTAAAACCATATTCAATTATAATTTTATCGTATATAATTTTTGCAGTTTTGAGATTAAATGCTTTTGAAACACCTCAACCCTTTGAAGTTTCTTCTCTTACACAAATTCAGTTTTGCTAAATGATAGAACTGCAAGGTTTAAAATATCTAGTTTTCTTCTAAAATGTAAAACAAATTGACAACTTAGTCACTTACAAATACAGTACTACGACAATTAAAGATCATCGTGTTTTCAAAGGTACATTCAATATATATATATATATATATATATATATATATATATATATATATATATATATATATATATATATATATATATATATATATATATATATATATTGTACTGTATAGAGGAAACTAGCTACAGTACAGTATACACCAAGGTGTTGTGGTACTGTACCATACATGTAGTTGCCGCCACTATCTTACCTTAATGGATTCACCTAACCTCTTGCCTCGTGCCTCTTGTTTCTTCGCTGTACTTTGGTTGAGTTGTGGGGTTCCTGAACCACTGGCGTGGTTAAATTGTTTTATCAATCTTCGCTTTTTGGCAGAATCTGGCAGGGACTGGACGTAGGCATACAGTTCAGCAAGAGCAATCTCGGTCACATCTCTTTCATTGGCTTGTGCCGTCAGTTCACGATCAATAAAAGTAAAAATTGTCTTCGCCGGTGCATCCATCATTGATCTCTGCAATAAAATAGATTTTTTCATATAGAGTACTGTACTATACTGGACACTCCTCCAATTATGAAGGTAGTGTAATGTAATGTAGTGTATTATGGTGACCTATGTGTAATGTTCAACATACTCGCCTCACAAGTGAGTGGACCAGGGTTCGATCCCCAGGCAGGGTAAAACTATGGAAAAATTTCATCATCACATTTGCCTCTGTCTACCCAGCAGTAATTGGAGACATGGATGTTAATTGATTTGCAGATTGTGTTCCAGAGTAATGGTTAGCCAGTGCAGTTGGCGAGTTGTACGGTCTTTCCGGATTATTCTTTGACACTGGGTCACACAGCTTGTTAACTCAGGGTGTAATTGAGGTGTTGGCAACAGCTTCTACACCTTAAACAAATTCACGCCTAAATGGACCTCTTAAATCACTACTGAAATGTGATACAGGTGATTACTTTTTATCTCATGCAAAATATATGACGTTTATATTCAAATTATTAGCTGCCTCGCAAGGATTCCAGCAATGCAAATTATATTCTCCTAACTTTAGTTTGAGATATTATATAAAATAAAAACTGCATGCCTAAAACCCTGGCTGGGGAGGAGGGAGGGAGGGAGGCAGCAAGGGAGGGGGAGGTGAGGTGGTATGTTTGACAGTTGGCACCGAAGGTCTAGTGAAGTATTTATTTGTTTATTTATGTCCTTTAGATTGAGTTTTTCTTTTTTGCTTATAAAATGTTATAGAAGTGACCGGGGAGAATATAATTAACATTGCTGGAATTCTTATAAGATAGTGATTAATTTGAATGTAAACATGCTATAGTTTGCACTAGACAAAAATTTTAGTAATCATTCTGTACATTATTTTTATTACATGTACAGTACAGCTTTGCCCTTAGGACAGTGTGTGCATGTAAATGAGTTTCAATAAATGAATAAAGTTACATATATGAGCAAAAAATATTAGTTGGAAAACTTTATGTAGACAGAGCTTGGATGGCTAAATTTTAGAATGATCAATAATTTTAATATAAAAAATGAAAAAATATTCAAGAACACAACTTTCTTGATATTTAATCCACTGGAAACGAATGTAAACATAGAACTGATTACCATATTGGCGGACTAGCCGATCAGCTGATGCTCACAACAAAACATGTTTGTCGTAAGGATTTTGTTAATCAAAGTTTTGTTCGTTAACCAAATTGAAGATCATTATGGGAGCTAATTCGTTAACCGAAATTTCGTTAATTGAACCGTTTGTTAACCAAGAGACCAATATATATATATATATATATATATATATATATATATATATATATATATATATATATATATATATATATACAGCGAGTTCTGCTATAACACGTGTTTTGATAACGCGAATTTGCTCTAACGCGATTTATGAATTAGGAACGATATTTGTATAACGTGAACGCTTGTTTGCTATAACGCGATTTTTGCTTACTATTTCTCCAATTTTGTGATACAGTGGGGTATGCTATAACGAATCTAATTGGTTCTAGAACCTTGTTCGTTATAGCATTCGTTCGTTATATGATTAATCCGTTCCAGGCCCCCAAATACAACCACTTAACACTGAAAAATATAATATAAAATTGTAAAAATTGTAAAAAAGTGCATAAATATGCATCTAAACCCCTGAAATAAAGAATATCATTAATATTTGTAATAAAAAAACAATAAATTAGAAAAAAAAAAAAAAAATTAAATAATGTTCGTTGTAGGAGTTTCGTTCGTTATAGCATTCTCAATTTTATAGGTAAAACCGTACGTTATAGGAATATTCGTAGTAGGATCCGTTCGTTATAGCATACCCCACTGTATTAACTGTGAATATAGTAAAGAAGAATATCAACAAGAAGTGTTCTGGTGATAGAATTCCCGGTGATGATCGTAAAAGAAAGGATATAACACTTGAAGAGAAGCTCGATTTTATCAACCTCAAAATCACCCTTCTCCCCCATCAAGTAAAGTGTTACATTTACTGTATGATTTCATTATCAGATATGAATGTAACATTTATTTAGACTGTGCTATCCTTTGTGTTAGGCTAACTACTAAATTTTTTCGATTTCGAGTAATCTGCACCTAACCCTATTTTCTCCATAAGCCCTGTTATTTCTATTACGCGATTTTCTATAACACGATATTTTACAAGAACACAATTATCGCGTTATAGCAGAACTACCTGTATGCTGATAACCACAAGGAAAGAAGAAAACACGAAGTTCCCAAGCGCTTTCGTGTAATTCACATCTTCAGGGGTGAGTACAGACTGTACTCACCCCTGAAGGCTACTCATTGAAGCAAGTCTTCAATGTGGATGAGACTGGTCTCTTTTGGAAGAGGATGCCTGAGAGAACCAACAGTATATCTCCAAGGAGGAGAAAAGAGCACCAGGTTTTAAAGCAGCAAAAGACCGCTTGACGCTGTTGCTTGGTGCAAACGCTGCCGGCGACTTCAAGCTGCAGCCGATGTTGATTTCTCGTGCTGCTAACCCACGGGTCCTGAAAGGTTACTCTAAGGGTCACCTTCCTGTGACTTACAAGGCAAACAAAAAGGCATGGATAACCAGCGCCATATTTAGCCAGTGGTTGAACATGTACGCCGTCCCTGCAATGGAGGAATACTGTGCCAAGGAGAACCTTGACTTCAAAATTCTTATGATCCTTGATAATGCTCCAGCTCATCCTACCAATCTCGACGACTTGCATGACAGTGTAAAAGTTGTATTTCTGCCTCCCAACACAACAGCACTGATGCAGCCTATGGACCAAGGCGTCATCGCCGCATTCAAGGCGTATTATTTACGCCGTACCATGGCCCAGCTGCTCGAGGCTACAGACAGAGAAACAAACCCACGATCTGAGAATATTGGTGCGGCTTCAACATTCCTCATGCAATTGACAACATTGGCAAGGCATGGGAAGATGTTTCAGAAAGTTGCCTGATGGTGTGTGGGGTAAATTGTGGCCCGAGTACGTCAACAGTTTTACGGGATTCACGAACTTAGTCCCAGCTGTGAATAGGGATATCCTCAGCTTGGCTAGACAGGCAAGCTTTGATGAGCGGGAATCAGAGCCACTGCGGACGTCCTGGCATTCCATGCAGAAGAGCTCACCAACGAAGATCTGCAACTGTTAACAGAACACAGTCCTGTTGAAGACGACGACGACGATGAAGAAGAACCTCAACGAACGCTGACTTCCAAGAGGATGGCAGAATCATTCAACATGTTGCAGCAAGAAATGCAAATCCTTATAGATGACGACCCAAACAGAGAACGTAGCTCAAAGGTTCAACGTTGTTTCGTATAACGTCATGTTTTTAGGAACGTAACCCCGACGTTAGGCGAGGACTTACTGTATTGAACATTGCAGTTCTTACTCTTAGTCAAGTTTATGTGTGCTGTACTTTCCATTTTTAACTTGTCATTTTTTAATGTTTTAAATTAATAAAGTGCCCTGTACAAGAAAACCTAGTTCCTGCCTCTCAGTTATTTCTAGTGGGAAAAATCCCACAAGTACACTAAATTTCCAATTTTTTGAGCCAGTTTCATCAGAATTGTGAGGTGGATTATGGAGATACACAAAATATAAAGATCGCTAACTTTAACTGCGATTATCTCAAAATTGAATTCTGACATAAGTGCCCTTCTTCCAGTGAGCACCTCATATGTGAAGTAAAATGTTTTATCAGAAAGAGCCAGATACTTATTAACAGTATTTTTTTGTAACTATACTGTACAGTACTGTATCTTACCAGCAGTTATTTAAATGTACAATTATCCAGATGTAAAACTAGAGTACTTGTTGTGGTGTTAACTTAGGATATTATTCAATGTCACCAACTTAAACAATCACTTACTTGTGACAGCTGGTGCCGCATCTTTTTCTTATTACTCCAATATTGACGGACATCATATTCCAGTTCAAGCGGAATCTGTAAAAAATTAAATAAACATTACCATCACACATTCCCTGTTTGCTAACTGGTTTAAGTAATAACAAATATTATACCTGTAATACTGACACTATACTGTACTCTACACACTCCCACTATACTGTACTCCACACACTCCCACTATACTGTACTCCACACACTCCCACTATACTGAACTCTACACACTCCCACTATACTGTACTCCACACACTCCCACTATACTGTACTCCACACACTCCCACTATACTGAACTCTACACACTCCCACTATACTGTACTCCACACACTCCCACTATACTGTACTCCACACACTCCCACTATACTGTACTCTACACACTCCCACTATACTGTACTCTACACACTCCCACTATACTGTACTCCACACACTCCCACTATACTGAACTCTACACACTCCCACTATACTGTACTCCACACACTCCCACTATACTGTACTCTACACACTCCCACTATACTGAACTCTACACACTCCCACTAAACTGTACTCCACACACTCTCACTATACTGTACTCCACACACTCCCACTATACTGTACTCCACACACTCCCACTATACTGTACTCCACACACTCCTACTATACTGTACTCCACACACTCCCACTATACTGTACTCTACACACTCCCACTATACTGAACTCTACACACTCCCACTATACTGTACTCCACACACTCCCACTATACTGTACTCCACACACTCCTACTATACTGTACTCTACACACTCCCACTATACTGAACTCTACACACTCCCACTATACTGTACTCCACACACTCCCACTATACTGTACTCCACACACTCCCACTATACTGTACTCCACACACTCCCACTATACTGTACTCCACACACTCCTACTATACTGTACTCTACACACTCCCACTATACTGTACTCCACACACTCCCACTATACTGTACTCCACACACTCCCACTATACTGAACTCTACACACTCCCACTATACTGTACTCCACACACTCCCACTATACTGTACTCCACACACTCCCACTATACTGAACTCTACACACTCCCACTATACTGTACTCCACACACTCCCACTATACTGTACTCCACACACTCCCAATATACTGTACTCCACACACTCCCACTATACTGTACTCTACACACTCCCACTATACTGTACTCCACACACTCCCACTATACTGTACTCTACACACTCCCACTATACTGTACTCTACACACTCCCACTATACTGTACTCTACACACTCCCACTATACTGAACTCTACACACTCCCACTATACTGTACTCTACACACTCCCACTATACTGTACTCCACACACTCCCACTATACTGTACTCCACACACTCCCACTATACTGTACTCTACACACTCCCACTATACTGTACTCCACACACTCCCACTATACTGTACTCCACACACTCCCACTATACTGTACTCCACACACTCCCACTATACTGTACTCTACACACTCCCACTATACTGTACTCCACACACTCCCACTATACTGTACTCTACACACTCCCACTATACTGTACTCTACACACTCCCACTATACTGTACTCCACACACTCCCACTATACTGTACTCCACACACTCCCACTATACTGTACTCCACACACTCCTACTATACTGTACTCTACACACTCCCACTATACTGTACTCTACACACTCCCACTATACTGTACTCTACACACTCCCACTATACTGTACTCTACACACTCCTACTATACTGTACTCTACACACTCCTACTATACTGTACTCTACACACTCCCACTATACTGTACTCTACACACTCCCACTATACTGTACTCCACACACTCCTACTATACTGTACTCTACACACTCCCACTATACTGTACTCCACACACTCCCACTATACTGTACTCCACACACTCCCACTATACTGTACTCTACACACTCCCACTATACTGTACTCTACACACTCCCACTATACTGTACTCCACACACTCCCACTATACTGTACTCCACACACTCCCACTATACTGTACTCTACACACTCCCACTATACTGTACTCTACACACTCCCACTATACTGTACTCTACACACTCCCACTATACTGTACTCTACACACTCCTACTATACTGTACTCCACACACTCCCACTATACTGTACTCTACACACTCCCACTATACTGTACTCTACACACTCCCACTATACTGTACTCCACACACTCCTACTATACTGTACTCTACACACTCCCACTATACTGTACTCTACACACTCCCACTATACTGTACTCTACACACTCCCACTACACTGTACTCTGCACACTCCCACTATACTGAACTCTACACACTCCCACTATACTGTACTCTACACACTCCCGCTATACTGTACTCCACACACTCCTACTATACTGTACTCCACACACTCCCACTATACTGTACTCCACACACTCCCACTATACTGTACTCCACACACTCCCACTATACTGTACTCTACACACTCCCACTATACTGTACTCTACACACTCCCACTATACTGTACTCTACACACTCCTACTATACTGTACTCTACACACTCCCACTATACTGTACTCTACACACTCCCACTATACTGTACTCCACACACTCCTACTATACTGTACTCTACACACTCCCACTATACTGTACTCCACACACTCCCACTATACTGTACTCCACACACTCCCACTATACTGTACTCTACACACTCCCACTATACTGTACTCTACACACTCCCACTATACTGTACTCCACACACTCCCACTATACTGTACTCCACACACTCCCACTATACTGTACTCTACACACTCCCACTATACTGTACTCTACACACTCCCACTATACTGTACTCTACACACTCCCACTATACTGTACTCTACACACTCCTACTATACTGTACTCCACACACTCCCACTATACTGTACTCTACACACTCCCACTATACTGTACTCTACACACTCCCACTATACTGTACTCCACACACTCCTACTATACTGTACTCTACACACTCCCACTATACTGTACTCTACACACTCCCACTATACTGTACTCTACACACTCCCACTACACTGTACTCTGCACACTCCCACTATACTGAACTCTACACACTCCCACTATACTGTACTCTACACACTCCCACTATACTGTACTCCACACACTCCTACTATACTGTACTCCACACACTCCCACTATACTGTACTCCACACACTCCCACTATACTGTACTCCACACACTCCCACTATACTGTACTCTACACACTCCCACTATACTGTACTCTACACACTCCCACTATACTGTACTCTACACACTCCCACTATACTGTACTCTACACACTCCTACTATACTGTACTCCACACACTCCCACTATACTGTACTCTACACACTCCCACTATACTGTACTCTACACACTCCCACTATACTGTACTCCACACACTCCCACTATACTGTACTCCACACACTCCCACTATACTGTACTCCACACACTCCTACTATACTGTACTCTACACACTCCCACTATACTGTACTCTGCACACTCCCACTATACTGTACTCTACACACTCCTACTATACTGTACTCCACACACTCCCACTATACTGTACTCCACACACTCCCACTATACTGTACTCTACACTCCCACTATACTGTACTCTACACACTCCCACTATACTGTACTCCACACACTCCCACTATACTGTACTCTACACACTCCCACTATACTGTACTCTGCACACTCCTACTATACAGTACATATTATCACATTTATAAAATATATTAATTAGAGAAAACTTTTCACTATACATTATGTTTTCAAAGAAGTTCATTTTCTCCTGTCAAGCACCCAAGGTACTCTGGGCTTCACAGGTACAGTAGGGTCTGGATCAGTGGCGAATCCTGACCTAAGATCTTGGGCATGCTCTTTATTTTTTAGAGCGGGGAGGGCTGCTGTACCAAGGTGGTTTAACATTAAATACTATTTTCAGATAGTATGATAATAAAAGCTTTCAAGTAGGCCTGTACATGCCAATGAATTATTAACTTAGCCTGCTACCTATTCTCTCATTTAAATTTAAATTAACCTAAAAAAGGAAAGGAAAAGTATTGTATTTGAAAAAGTGAAATAAATTAAAAAACAATTTAATTGTATTTTAGTATATAAAAGTGTACAAAAGTCTTACCTTTCTCCTTCTCCTTGGTTTCTTCTCCCCTTTTCTTTCCCTTTCAGGCTTTCACTTATAAACAAACTCCATCCTCTATTTTTTTCAATAAATTTTTCAGTCACTTCATCATAAAATGTATGCTTTATTTTCAAGAGCCCAAGCAGAGTTTTTTCAATTGACATCAACGCTAAGGATGACAGTCTTCCTGCCCTTGTGTGCTTCTGCAGTAGGTCTTGATCCTTTTTAAGGCAGAAAATTTCCTCTCTGCAGTTGCACTTGTAGCAGGTATAGTGACAATCAACTTGGCAAGTTTATACACTTCAGGCATTCCCAGATAGTTTAGTTTCATGCATGATTTTCATCAAATCGAAAACAGGCTTCCCTTTGAACTCTGGGGAAACGTAAAGAACACCTAACTCATTCTTCAGCCTTACAGTTTCAAAGAAAGATCCATACTGCTTCTCCAAACTTTTCACTGCACTGTCAGGAAACTGCTTGCAATGTTTTTCAAAAAAGTTGCTGTTCAGCAAAGAGAAGAATTCAAGCTGTGTGACTGTCTGAAACCTATCTCTTAGTTGAACTAAAATGTTATCCAAGATTTCATTGAACAGAGCTCTGCAGCCTGCTTCTTCTAACTGCTCACTTCTTCTGGGTCTTTTATTTGGGTTTTCATCATTTCTTCCTGGAACACTTTCCTGAAAAATCCTGTCAAAGTCGTCTTCACGAATTTTCTTAATTTTTCCAATCGGCTCTTCAACCTTTTTGGAGCAGTAGGCAATGTCCATTCCTTTTGTTTGAAGAATGTCGAAAAGAACATCCATGAAAGAAAACACGGAAGAAAAAACATTCAACGGGAAGCGAGCGAGTCTGGAATTTCTGGAGGAAAGACAAAAATCCTTGGCCCTTTAAAACACAGTCATTGTCCCACTCTGCAGATTGATCAAGTATGTGATGGAAAAATGAGGTCAATTGGTCATAATATTCTTTCACAGTATTGACCAATCTCGAAGAAAAATTCCATCTTGTAGGCACTACTCTGGGTAGTTGTTTCTCAAGAAAAGCTTGAAGGGGAAATGTTCTCTTTGAAGACTTTGAGAAAAATGCTGTTAAACATGAAAGTGTCTGAAAAAATTTCTACATTTCGTGATGTTTTATGCTGATTGCTGAAGTGTCGGATTGTCAGATTTAGCAAATGGCTGTAACGGTGCACAAATATAGCACACGGGTGCAGTTCCCGTACCTTCTTATTTAAACCGTTTTGTTGACCAGCCATAACAGCAGTGCCATCGTATGTCTGAGCAACAAGTTATCCCCCTCACAATTAAAGTAGCTCGGCAGATGTTTAACATGCTCCAGTAAGCCTGCTGAGGAACAATCAGCGCTCACATCTGTAAAATGAAGAAATCTTTCTTGAACTTGACAGTTTTGGTCAACAAAACGAAAAACAGTGACACAAAATCAGTTTTCTCAATATCTTCTTTTATTTGCTTCATGATTAAGTAGCCGATTGCAGCAATCAAATCATTTTGAATGGCGGGAGATGTACCTAGGAAAATAGTTGATTCTTTCAAATGAATTTCTAACATCAGATAATAATGGCTAATCAGTACAAGTAGCTCTAAGTAATTCCCTTTATTTATAGACGTATCTGATTCGTTATGGCCTCGAAGAGGAAGTTCTTGCTTTGCGAGAAAGCATACAGCATCAATTATTCTTTTCAGGATTTCCCGATTTTTCTTAACTTATTCATTGTGCATTTGGTTACTGATGCGTTGTTGTCCATCAAGCCGACGATCAATTCTTGTTCTTCCAAAACTATTAAGTTGCAGAAAACAGTTTATGTGATAAAAAGATTTCTCATGCCTAGAAATAGCCAATGACAAAGTATCCACATTATCAAAACTAGTTTTCGACCATACACTGTGATCAGTTGAAAAGAGCAAATACGGCCAGAAGAAGAGTTTGTTTAACTTATTTGAGCGAATCAACCAATGCGTGCTTTTGTACTGCGTGATATTAAAATGCCTAACATATTCTTTGTTTTTATCTGTATGCTTCTTTGTAAGTCCTGGAATTCGTGGACACGGTCTACGTTTTCCTACGATTTCAATTTTCTCTGAAATATTTCTTCTCGAAAACGGCTTTTCCAGCAGTTCCTTAAATAAAGAAGTGTCCTCTTCTACCACAGTTTCCATCGCAAGTAGAATATTTATAACACTATAAGTCTATAACACTCGGGTAGCAGAAGCGCCACAACACACACGAGAGGAAGAATGTAAACAACACGCACGACCCACACGGACTAGCGGGTGGAGCGACACTGATGCTCCACGGCCTGGTGCATCATATCTGCCATTTCACCGTGGTATGATTGTGACATCAGCGAGCTGTGCGCGCAGGCTTTCATCGAGGTGAAACAGCAACTACTGATGCGCTTGGGAGTGGAGCTAGCCCCGGCCTCGCTCCCTTACACAGCGCTGTTACTAAGCGCTCGGCTGCATTTTAGAGTATAAATGTAAATTTATTATATAAGATGAATAAACAAATAAAAAGCTCTGAGCAGTGAGCATGCCTAGCATGCTCAGAGGATTCGCCACTGGTCCGGATATATCCCGACCCGACTGTATTGCACTATTCTTTTGCCAGCTCAGGGATGATGTTGTTGGTGATTTTATTATATGAATGAATTTTTTTTATTGTTTTCATATTATTGGAATATGTCAGTGCTAACACAGGCATCTGGAAGCTTCCCTATGTTAGTTGGTGAATCAGCAGTGTGGGTCGACGGTCAATAGTATAGAGAAGCTCCAGAGGTATGGCACCAGTGACCTTCCCTCTGTGAGTGAAACCAAAAAGAAGTTTCTGGAGTGCGATAAACAATAATATAAATGAGTGTAAATCCTCACCTCTGATGTCTAAAATTACTTTATGTTCTGTTTTAGTGTATTTATATTAACTAACAGTATCGAGAGATTATGTCTTCATACAAATATTGCGACTCCACTGTGTAGTGTGTCAAGCTGCTCCTCAGATTCCAGTATTACCGTATTTGCCAGCCTATAAGATGCACTTAAGCAATATAATTATTTCCATGTCTCGCCATATGGCCAGTGACATTCTTATAACCTTCTTGCACTGGTGGGTTGATGATCCGTCACTTTTTATGGTCAGTAGATAGCTTGAGACACACATGTGTCCAAGAAAATCTGATATCTCCAGCTATTCTCCTCCTCTCTCCCTGATAAACAGACAAATTGTTAAGTGTTCATTAACCCATCATCAATTGTGACCAAGTCCCAGGTTGGTGATCTGACTTTCTGTCTCATTTACACACAATTGCAGGGTCTCAAGTTTCTCTTACTATTGACAACACAACATACATATATTGTTTCTCATTTTTTTCTTTATTATTGTTATTAGTATTATTACTGTGTTGTGATTATTATTACTAATTTATAATTTTATTTTCAATTTTGTATTTTTTATTATAAATTTTATTTACTGTGAATTCTTATTATTATTACATTTTCGCCCCCCAGGCCCCGATTTGGGTCAGTGACCTGTGCTCGGGTGGGCTAATCCCCGTAAAAAAAAAAAAATGATATATAGAAGAAAACCACAAAAGTGTCCTTAAGTGAAACATGAGCCATTTGATCTAGGAACATACAGAACTGTATACTACATTAATAATGTTTCTAGTGATGCCTACAAACATGAACACAAGGGTATCAGCTTACCTGGAAGAGCTGTAGGGCTTCTTCAATCATGTAGGCTACAGCTGTACTCAGTGTTGCTGACAGGTACTGTAGATCATTGGGAGCCATCTGAAACTCATGAAACATATGAAAGTACAGTCATGAGTCGCTTTATGTCCGTCCGAACAACGTCCAATCGCATATACGTCCGTGGCCCATAAAAATAATAAGAAAATAAAGGGGATAAAAAAAAACCCGTAGCGGACTTAAGTGGCCTTAGAGCGGGCGCGCTCACGCATGCATCACGTGTTCTTAAACAAAATAGATTGTGCTGCCAGGCGTATGATGATACAGTACAGTAACTATATATCCATAATATGTTTTGATAGATATAAGAAATGCCTATGTTACTGGTTTATGTTCTTAACCTATGTGTTTCATTAGTTGTGTACGTTATCTAGTGAATTTAGTCAATATTGTACAATACAAGTACACTGCAATATTCCACATACACGTAAGTATAAATACAAAGTTCACAATGTGATGTTCGGACAACGTCCAATTCGGTTAACATCACATTTCCAAGAACGTATCTGGGACGTTAAGCGACGCATGACTGTACAGGAGAACCACTATAGACAGTACTTAAATATTGTACACCGTATTACACTTTTGTCGGACTCTCTATTCACAAGAAATACTTGTAAAAGTCCGGAAAATCCAGTGTCGGTCCAGACGATTTGTGTTCGTACGTGCAGTTGAACGTCTGTGCATGGGTGTCGTACAGTGCATTTCAGTTTGAGTCCTGCCTTCATATGTATAGTATCAGTATGTCACACATCACTACCTACACTCATTTACGTGAACTTTTTATGTACAGTAGTACAGTACAGTACAGTGGTCCCTAGGTTAACGAACGCCTCAGTTAACGAAATCTCGGTTAACGAATTACCTTCCATAAGAATCTTCATTTCGGTAAACAAAAAAAAATTTGGTTAACGAATTCCTTATGAATTCCTCTCAACATGTTTTCGCTTACTCACCAGCTGGAATATTAGTCTGCTAATACAGTAATCGGTTCTAGGGCTTATATTTGTCCCCATCTGAGTAACTATCAAGAAGGTTGTACTATTCAATAATTTTGCAAGGTTTATATTAAAATTCTTAGTAATTTTAACACTTATTTAACATAACTGAAGTACAGCAAACTAATTTTTAGCGCGCCAAACAGCTACTTGACTCACCCAGCAGGCGTCAGTTTGTATCTCTGGTCAGTAGAGATAACAAATATATATATATATATATATATATATATATATATATATATATATATATATATATATATATATATATGAACAGGCTTTGTGTGAAATATAACAGAGTCTAGAACTGCTTTTAGTGTCCTTGTGGCCTAGCCGGTAAGCGTTCCCTAGTCACACCCAGTAGGTCGAGGGTTCGATTCCTTGCTGGTGAGGTCGTTGATTATATGTTCAAAGTCCGCATGTTAATTGGACTAAAAATGAAGTATATATATGTACCTCGCGTTTCATACCAGCTGGATTCAGTAAAATGCTACTGACACCACATAAGAGGCACGGGCAGTTTCCCAATGAGGTTCACGGCGCCATCAGCTCGATGAACAGGCTTTGTGTGAAATATAACAGAGTCTAGAACTGCTTTTAGTGTCCTTGTGGCCTAGCCGGTAAGCGTTCCCTAGTCACACCCAGTAGGTTGAGGGTTCGATTCCTTGCTGGTGAGGTCGTTGATTATATGTTCAAAGTCCGCGTGTTAATTGGACTAAAAATGAAGTATATATATATATATATATATATATATATATATATATATATATATATATATATATATATATATATATATATATATATATATATATATATATATATATATATATATATTGCCGCTGGAGGAATATACATTCAAAGGAATACACATTATTCAAATAGCACGCGAAACCACACTCTGCACACCACACACACACACACATCGCCAGCGCCACACCGCGTTCCCGAGCTCCCTCAGTCAGTCAGTCTCGCTGTAACCACGCTTGTGTTGACATCAGCATTGTAGTTGCAAAAATATTACATTTCCGTGAATGTATTATATCAAGCACAGTATGAATAGAATATCACTAATATAACAGTATTTTAACCGAAAACTATTAAAAAAACGAGTAACATATCTTGAACATCGTAAGGTTAGGTAATGTCTTTTGTTTTCATGTAGTTTATCCTAATTTACATTGAAATACATTACGTTTCAGCAAAACTACTATTTATTTCAGAGAATATGGAAATGTAATATTTTTGCTGAAATGACGTACGTATTACAGTGGAAAGTGTCGAAAGCAATGACTTTCGCTTTCTTTCGTTCAAAAGATGTTACCGTAATCACTTTTCGAATGGTTTTCAGTTAAAAAACTGTTGTATTACTGTTCGTGCTCTGGGTAATAAGTTCAATATACAGGAGCGAACACAAACACCTGTATAATGTTTGTAGGTTCTATTTACTGGATAAGAGATATGTACACAAGGGGAGTAGCGCTCTTCAACCTGTCCGCTGGTCAACTGCTCTATAGACGACGTATGGCAAGTGAGACATTAACAGCTTCCATACGTCGCCAGGCACATTAATTAAGCATGTGGGACATGGTAATTACATTGCCACACGCTGCTAGCTAGGCTGAATAAATAATATATATAAATGGAGCACATACATAATATACATACATAATATATAATACAGCATACATAATATACATACAATTACAATAATATTCTCTCCTAATTCACTTGTGATGCAACAGTTTTTTAAATGAAAAAGATTCGAAAAACACGTGTGCCGTCCAGCTGATACAGCAGAGCCCTAGTCACAATCAGACCAGAAATTGATCCTATGGCTGATGATGGTGTCGATTCATATGACGATACTGTTCAAGGAGAGGACTGGGAGTAGCTGTTTGGTGCTGATGACAAGGAAATGATTTAATGGATTTTAATGAAAATATTCAGAAATATGGTATCGTAGTATTTATTCAAGTGAATTAGGATAGAATATTATTGTAATACAACAGTGTTTTAACTGAAAACCATTCGAAAAGTGATTACGGTAAAATCTTTTGAACAACAAAAGAAGGCGCAAGTCATTGTTTTCGTCATGATTTTATCCCACTTTCCACTGTAATACGTAAGTCATTTCAGCTTTAAGCAAAAATATTACATTTCAATATTTATTTCTGAGAATATATTCATTCAGTCACAGTTAAGGTAAAATATACTTGTGATGTAATATTTTAATGAAAATACCCGGTATTTAGAAATACAGTATCGTAGTTTTCTTTTGTTTCAAATTTAATTAACAAAGATTGATGTTTCAAATGTAATGAACAAAAATTTATGTCCAGTATCTATAAATAAACTTTAATAAATGAATACTTTATGTTTTACATCGTCCTGTGCATACCATACCATGGATTTGGCTACTTTGGGCTTGCTATGATGACGCAAGAGATCTGCCCTGGCAACTGTACTGACTCTCACAGCTGGTGGTGCGTCGTTTCCATTGTTAACTGGTAATTACTGGTAAATATTTTTCCACCTAACGAAACTATTACCCGTTTAGAGGTCAACCCCCAATTTTTTGCCAAATAATTTGGTCTTAAAACTCGAACTACACAGGTATATACGATAAATACGGACATGGGGGGCCAGGGGTGTTTTTTGGGGGGGGGGGGGGGGCAGCAAAAGTACACGGATTCTTAACATTCACGGGTATCTCTGGTACCTAACCCCCGCGTATGTTAAGGGCCGACTGTACTACTGTCAGACTAACTCTAACAGTTCTGCCAATATAATCCTATACTCTTTCTTTTCAAGCTTAAATTTTCTTTCTCAAATGTCATTCTTATCTATACAAGAGTTTGTCTTTCATATGCATCTTAATCACTACAGGTTTCAATACAGTACCTTCATAGTTATCCCTAATTATTAATGAGTTCACTCTCCAAATACCTGTACTATAAAACTATTGTAGAGAATTCTAGTCACCATCAAGCACACTGTCAACTTTCCTTTCCTTGTATTAAATTCATCATCATCACAGTTTTACGGCCATTTTCCACACTCGTGTGTTAACCATGTTTACCTAATGGCAGCTCTCCATGCTACAGTCTCTTGTTGCCTCGCATCAGATTCTTATCTCTGAGTAACTCTCACGACCTCTCTCCATGTCACTCTCGACCTACCATTACCTCTCCTCATCTCCATTCAAACTCATGCACCTCTTAACCCAATTCATCTTCCCCATTCTCTGCACCTGCCCTAACCATCTCAGCCAACTTCTACACAAAACCCCCATCAATAATCTCAACACCCTTACCTCTGAACAAGGTTACCTGTAAGCTTTTGTTGTAACTTGTGTACCATTACAAGGGTTATACTCTGACTTCCAGTTGTGACCTTGAAGTTTGACAGAAATTTGAATTAGATGCTCCACACTTCTGTTTTGATACAACTGTCATACTTGAATACTGAGAGACATAAGTGTAATGTTCTATACATCATCTTTTTAGATGACAACAAGTGATGGGTGACTAGGTGTGCATACAGGGGGTCGGGGTGTTGGCCATCCTGCATTACACCAGGAATAAACTTGACTTCACTTGCATGAGACTTAATATTTTTCCTCAGGCTGATGTACACATACCTTGCGAGGACAGAGAATGTGAGGAGCGAACATTGTACCCAGATTGATGGCCGGCATAAGATTTTGTTTTTGGTGGGAGGCCACTCGGTGAAGCAGGACAAGGAGGTCATGCAACAGCTGGTAGTTTTCTGGTGGCAACAGGAGAAATAGAAGACGAAGGGCCTTGATCTGACGTGCACGAGTAAGTTCCTTTTGGTCACGGCTCATGTGTGGCTGTAGCATCTCTGTGAAGTAAACTAATTATCTGAGTGTGTATCCATTATATTATATATAATCTACAGTTTATTACTTGATTAAGACAACTTCCAGTAGTAATATACTGATCATTACTGGTAACTATACTTAACTTAAACTACAGTACTTCCAGTAGTAATACACTGATCATTACTGGTAACTACTGTATACTTAACTTAAACTACAGTACTTCCAGTAGTAATACACTGATCATTACTGGTAACTATACTTAACATAAACTACAGTACTTTCTGTAGTAATACACTGATCATTACTGGTAACTATACTTAACTTAAACTACAGTACTTTCTGTAGTAATACACTGATCATTACTGGTAACTATACTTAACTTAAACTACAGTACTTCCAGTAGTAATACACTGATCATTACTGGTAACTATACTTAACTTAAACTACAGTACTTCCTGTAGTAATACACTGATCATTACTGGTAACTATACTTAACATAAACTACAGTACTTCCTGTAGTAATACACTGATCATTACTGGTAACTATACTTAACTTAAACTACAGTACTTCCAGTAGTAATACACTGATCATTACTGGTAACTACTGTATACTTAACTTAAACTACAGTACTTCCAGTAGTAATACACTGATCATTACTGGTAACTATACTTAACATAAACTACAGTACTTTCTGTAGTAATACACTGATCATTACTGGTAACTATACTTAATATAAACTACAGTACTTCCTGTAGTAATACACTGATCATTACTGGTAACTATACTTAACTTAAACTACAGTACTTCCTGTAGTAATACACTGATCATTACTGGTAACTATACTTAACTTAAACTACAGTACTTCCTGTAGTAATACACTGTTCATTACTGGTAACTATACTTAATATAAACTACAGTACTTCCTGTAGTAATACACTGATCATTACTGGTAACTATACTTAATATAAACTACAGTACTTCCTGTAGTAATACACTGATCATTACTGGTAACTATACTTAACTTAAACTACAGTACTTCCTGTAGTAATACACTGATCATTACTGGTAACTATACTTAACATAAACTACAGTACTTCCTGTAGTAATACACTGATCATTACTGGTAACTATACTTAATATAAACTACAGTACTTCCTGTAGTAATACACTGATCATTACTGGTAACTATACTTAACATAAACTACAGTACTTCCTGTAGTAATACACTGATCATTACTGGTAACTATACTTAACTTAAACTACAGTACTTCCTGTAGTAATACACTGATCATTACTGGTAACTATACTTAATATAAACTACAGTACTTCCTGTAGTAATACACTGATCATTACTGGTAACTATACTTAACATAAACTACAGTACTTCCTGTAGTAATACACTGATCATTACTGGTAACTATACTTAATATAAACTACAGTACTTCCTGTACTGATCATCTTAGCATCAGCCAAACTCACACATCCATAAATGAACCGCCACAACAGTGCCACATCCACCTATAACTTTTCTTGTTTCTCATTCAGTCATGATGTAGTGTTGTGATATTGTGTTTTCTCAAGTACAGTAATCTCTCTAATTAACACAACAATTGGTGCATAACAATTCCAGTATCAAGAATTTTCCGGTCACTCAGGATGTCTCCCATTACTGGGCATTATTCCTTAATACCAGACTCTTTATGTTCACCTGGATGCCTTTTCAATTAAATTTTAGTGACACACTAGGGCCCCACACCCCCCCCCCCCAAAAAAAAATAACCCTCTCGTGCTGATGGAGTGATACACTCGCGTCATATTCATGACAAGACCAACTTCACGGTGGCGCAAATTGAGTCACCAAACATAAAAAATTGGTTAAAAATTCAGATTTCAACAGAATTGTGTCAAACTTTGATGCATCATAGTAGCAAGTAAGTTCTATCAAATAAACCAATTGGCAACACTCAATGCCCAGAGGAAGGGAAGACCGGAATGATAAATGCACAGTATTATCTCAGCAGTCAGACCGTGAGCCGCGTCCATTTAAATTTCCATAACTCCGTGCGGGCTGCCTCAACCCCTGGATAACAGTGCTTACCCTACTCCCTGATATAATTTATTTTTAGTGTTAGGGAAGTGAAGTGATGATTGTGTCATGAAATATTTTGTTAATATTTACAGGGAGTGTTTAGTTTTCAAAAACTTTACCGTATCAGGCTATACAACCTCGTTATAGTGACAATGTCTCGGAAAAATTTCTGAAAGAGGATGATTTTCTAGACTTAAATTTTACCAGTATTGTTCTCTTCTTTATACAAGATGCAATATAATTTATATCAATATAAAACACAGGCACAAAAATAATAGAAAATTATAAAAAACAAAGATTTTACTATTTGAGAATCAGTTTTTGCTATTTTCTCAAAAACTCTTGGTCATATCAGAAATCTGGTTACTGCATTGGAAATATCATACAATTCTGCTTCTAGCAGTGGATAGTACTAAAAAAGTTGACTCAGACAATTTTGAGCTGGGAGGTTGTGAACATAGTGGTGTGTATTTTGTTTCTTATGTTTATTAGAAGTGAAGAAAAGTACCTATACACAGTACTGGTGTTCTTATTGGAAGGCTTATGTTGCAGATCAAAGTGAAGAAAAGTACCTATACACAGTACTGGTGTTCTTATTGGAAGGCTTATGTTGCAGATCAATCAGATACGAAGCCAAAGATATCTGGTTTGTGCCAATAAAAACAAGTTTGGGGGAGAAATTGATAAAGCAAAAAACATCACGGTGCGCTGTCTCGCCTGCCCTGGGGGCCTCAGAGATGTGATCTTGGAACTGGAAAACTTCAAACTTATCTCACACACAAGAGTGTTAAGTGTTCCCAAACACTACACTATAATACTTCCTCTTCCTTCTAATCTTTCTTCCTCTAACTCATAAGTCTTTCAGTCATGGTCTAACCATCTCAGGGGAAGGACATCACTATAGCTCCTTCATTGCCACATCTTGCACCCCCTTATCTGATACACAGATGCCAGCATGGGAGGGACGGGGGGGCAGAAGATGGCAACAGATGCAAGGGTTCCTGCAGTCTTAACACCATGGCCTTCTCATATGTTCACAAAGCTCTCCCAAGACCAAGACCACAGTGACAGTAGTGGCCATATGGACAACAGTGGCAGAAACAACACCAGATGGCCCAGCAGCAGATCCTTACCCCCTATGTCCAGCCCCCTGGACCACCTGAAAATGCTCCAAACACTCCCTCTTAGACGTTTGTTAAGTGTTTGAAGGTTATTCTTGAGTTACCATCAGTTGACACAGCTGAATCCCACAACTGTTGGAGCAACACTTCAAAAGTTGTTATCATTGTCAAATGGAAGGGGAAGAAGTGTCCAGTCACTGTGATGCACATCCAATCCTTCTGCCACTACCAGCAGAACTTCACCTACTGGGACATGCCTTCTGTGTTATCTGTTCATGCAGGGGACACACCAAGGCTGCCTTCTGCAGAAACATTAAACCAAGATACAGGTTCTGCTCACCAAACCATTACTACAGCCTTTTTACCCAGAAAATCAGGACACAGAGGTGGTGTGGATCTTGCAGTTACGTCAATGCTGCAATTGTCATGGTGGCAACAACAATGACTCATGGTACTGTCCTAAATACCCGTCTGTCCCCGGTGAAAACCACCATCCCAAACCACAACCTCTCTCAGGCCACCCTAGTCAGTTGACCTCCCTGGTCCCTCTCCTCTGTTTTTACATGTATTCTTATGGGGGAAAATTCTTTGCTTAATGTTGATTGACTTTAAGTAGCACCACTTTGGTCCCTGAAGATAGGACTACCAGATGTTGGCTCAATTCTCTCTTCCTTCCCTCTTCACAGCAGGATGACCAATGCTACCTTTGAAAGGCTCCTTAACATTAAAGTCAATAAGTTATATGCAACACATTGCAAGAACCTAATTTGTGTGAAACATTTATACATTACTCTGTACACAAAATTAAAGTACAGGGCCCCCCCCCCCCCACCCAAATTTGCAGATTTTATTTCGCGGTCCTCTATTATTCTCGGATGACACTCTGGATGTACCCAAGAATGTCTGTGAGTAGTTTTAAAGTTACCGGCATTTTTGCGGCTGGGACAGGGAGCCATTCGTTCTAGAGACAGTAATTTCCTTAATACAGTAGGCTCTCGCCAATAAAGACTTCCACAATAACGTTTTCGACAATAACGGTAAGTTACAATAGATACCCATTTTCGATAATAACGTCTGGATTCTCTTGAATAACGGAAATTTCGCGGGAAGCGTCCGAGCGCATCAATGATAGCGTTTGTTTGCCGCCATGTTGATGACGTAGTTGTCCACTCCACCTCACTCTCACACACGCTCAGTGGAATACAGCGCTGCGCCCACGTGTGAGATTTTCGCCTCTATAACCAGTGGTTGTTAGGGTCGGTGATCAATAATGGCTTCCGCATTTTTGCCTGTGGGGGCTAGGGGAGGTGGTGGAGGGAGTGATTTGCCACCTGAATGACTGGGAACTTTTAAAGTGAGGAAATTGAACTGTCCTGAGTCTACAGTGCAAAATATTAAGAGGAACTTAGAGGAGACCAAGAAGAGTATTGCGCTGGCTAAGAAATATTTCGGTAGTGATGGAAATGCGAGGCGAGCTATGAATGATAAAGGCGATAGAAACAGGTTGATAGTGATAACAGAGTATTTTCTTGTGAAATGGTTAGCTTGTAGAATGAAAGACAGTGCAAGTCTTAGCGGCCCTCAGATACGGAACAATCATCACACCAAGCACCTCAAAAACTCCCCCAAGCCAAGTGTTATATTACTCAAACTCTTTATTTTGATGATTGAATAACAATTCTTTTTAATTCAGCGAACAAAAAGTGTTAGGAGGGCTTCAAGGGGAAAAATGGGTGAAATTATTGGGGCGGCGGCACCAATAAACCCTTTTTACATGTATTTTAATGTCACACAAATAATGTTTTCGCTAATAACGGTGTTTTTCAGGCACCTATTAAACGTTATTGGTGAGAGCCTACTGTATATTGTAAATATGTGTGTATGTGTAAACACACACAAACAAAACACATACAAATAAATAATAATGAGAAAATACTCTCACAAATAATCAGAATTTTTTTTTATTAAAAAATCTGAGTGTACCCTCAAGTCAGTGCTTTAATAAATAAAGCACAGACTTGAGGGTAGACTCAACATTTTTAGCAATTTGTTTTTTGATTATTTATGAGAGTATTTTCTCATTATTATTTATTTGTATGTTTCTACACACACACACATATATACAATACAGGCAATAGAAATAATTGTCCTAAGGGCAAACATATAAATGGAATATACACTCTTTGTACACAAGTAAAAATGCCCCGCCCCCTCCCCCCGTCAGCAAATGTTATTTGCGGATTTCCTGATTCGCAGCCATTCTGAGAACCTAACCCCCGCGAATTTGGGGGGCCCCTGGACTTAGTACACTTCTTTCTTTTCCTTTAATATATACTAGTGTGTAGTTCTTAAATTTAGTCAATACAAACAAACAAATAATTCTAATTGTAGTTCATTATTTATCACAGTAATTGTACTATAACTGCATTCAATTATCTTCATTTGCCAATTGTAATTGAACATGTGGAAAGTAATTGTAACTGTTTTCCTCCCGATTCTCACCTGTTTCCTCCAGATGTTGGTACAGTATCCTCTGATACATCACCAGTGTCAGCTAATATATCACCAGTGTCAGCTCTGATACACCACCGGTGTCAGCTCTGATACACCACCAATGTCAGCTCTGATACAACTTTTTGTATACAAATGTGAAGGACTAAAGATAATAAGGAGAGCCTTACACACTCCTGTCCTGTCATCTTGTTCTTACCAGCTATTCTACAGTGTATGGAATAATGTCCCTCTGTTAGGAGTGGTTCAGGCAGGTCAGCCAGAAAGCTTTTGAGGACTGAAGCACAGTCATGGGCAGAGTACGTGCCATAATCGAGGTTCAGGTCACCGCCGGCGTTGAGCAGAGCTTTTAATTCCTGTTGTCGACTCAAACTTCCACTCTTTCTGAACAACCCCTCCTGAGTGATGTCTGTAAAGATAATATTTAAAGGTAGAGAGAAGATCGCTGTCCCTCATTATCTCAAGATGGGAGAAGCAACATTAAAAAGAGGTAAGTGGGAGTGGAGAACCCGACAAGACAAATACTTCTGACAAATATTAACTAAAACATACAAAATAACAAATTCACTCCATTTTTCATAAAACTTTCTTTGTCAAGATCCACTTGATAAAAATTCAGTAATGTAGATACACTGGAACACTGTCTTTAACACTCTTGGGGTTTTCATATGCAAATTTGCATATGAACTCAAATATTACAATAAAATAATTTTATGTTTGCATATGAATGGCAGATATGCAAGAAGCTCATTTGGCAGCATCAATGTGATCTGGCACCTGTGTAGACTGCCTCTAAGGTTACGACAGTGATCACACCAGTTGCCCTTTGTGGTTCAACGACACAGGATGTAACCTTGACCTACATTTCCCACAATTTTTTCGTGACTTGTGCCTATTTCTCGTACATCACAGTGATTTCATTTATTCATAACAGTGTTGTGATATTTTTTAACCATATCTCGTGTTGCTGGTGAAGGTGGAGGGGTGGGAAAACGTATAAAGGAAAAGACCACAATACGATACAGTAGTGTGGTGCCTACTGAGGCTTCTCCCAGTGTCCCTGGCCCTCCTAGTGCAAGTGATAGTTTGTCTGGCCCTTCAACAAGCAGTCCTAGTCTGAAAGGAACTGCCCGGCATGTTGTTGTGACAAAAATAAAAGAAAATAAAAATGCTACACGTGTGGCATCTCAGCCATCGCAGCACGGCTTACCTCGTGACCACTCATCTCCCTCACAAGTGTGCACTACCCACTACCCTTACCTCGTGACCACTCATCTCCCTCACAGGTGTGCACTACCCACTACCCTTACCTCGTGACCACTCATCTCCCTCACAGGTGTGCACTACCCACTACCCTTACCTCGTGACCACTCATCTCCCTCACAGGTGTGCACTACCCACTACCCTTACCTCGTGACCACTCATCTCCCTCACAGGTGTGCACTACCCACTACCCTTACCTCGTGACCACTCATCTCCCTCACAGGTGTGCACTACCCACTACCCTTACCTCGTGACCACTCATCTCCCTCACAGGTGCGCACTACCCACTACCCTTACCTCGTGACCACTCATCTCCCTCACAGGTGTGCACTACCCACTACCCTTACCTCGTGACCACTCATCTCCCTCATAGGTGTGCACTACCCACTACCCTTACCTCGTGACCACTCATCTCCCTCACAGGTGTGCACTACCCACTACCCTTACCTCGTGACCACTCATCTCCCTCACAGGTGTGCACTACCCACTACCCTTAACTCGTGACCACTCATCTCCCTCACAGGTGTGCACTACCCACTACCCTTACCTCGTGACCACTCATCTCCCTCACAAGTGGGCACTACCCACTACCCTTACCTCGTGACCACTCATCTCCCTCACAAGTGGGCACTACCCACTACCCGTACTCCCACTGAAACTAGATTTAGTCGCCTTATTCAGACTAAGTATGGCACTGTGGGCACAGAAGAGGGGGGGAGGGGAGGAACATCCCCAAGTGCTCCAACATCTAACAACATGTAAGTACAGAAATTCATTTATTTTCATAAAAATATATATACAGTAGTATATATTTTAAATTTTCATGCATTACATTTAGCCAATAATTTACCATTATTATTTCATATGAATTTCGAAAATAAAAAGCATTTATAAACACATTGAGTATAATTTATGTGAAAAATATAGAAACTTTGAGCGAGGAATATTCGCCTATGGGAGCTTGAGTGGCACCCATGCACTACAAATCGTGTTATACTTGCGTTTACATATAGATTTAATCATTTTGCTGTGATTACCTATATAAAACTATTAGTAGATAATGTATTTACAATGCTAATGCAACAAACTGGACCTTTTTATCTCCAATAGTAAGCTTGCTATGACTCATATATGCAATCATCTTTTGTGCTTGAAGGAAAAAAAATTAATTATCTGTACTTGGCCTGGATGTGCTCATTACAACGCACAATTTATACCAATATTACTTTGTGAAACATTAATTTTTCACAACTTTTCTGCTATTTTTTTTTTGCTAAATATGTACACTTTATAATGGAATAAAGTTCAGGTTGCAATCACATTAAATGACAAAGGTATGCAGTAAAGTGATGTACTTAATGAACATTTTCATTAAACGTAAAAAATTTTTTTTTGTTCTACTCGCACTTATGTATAAAAATAATCATTTTATCATGATTACTTATATAAGGCTATTTATAGATAATTTATTTACAATGTTAATGCAACAAACCCCATCTTTTTATCTCAACCTATAGCAAGCTCGCTATAACTCATAACATACAATTATCTCTTATGTGGTTCATTCAAGTGAGGTGAGGTGAGTATCCAGCCAGACCCCGAGCGTCTTGCCGGAGTGCACCTGACTAAACCCAAGAGTGTTAATGACTTCTGGCATGCCAGGTGAGCATCTAATACTTGTACTGTACTGTATAATCTTGTATTGTACTGTACTGTACAGGCCGTAATGGCCTTAAAATGGTGAGGAGGAGGATGATAATGTCGAGCATAATTTACAGATGGGGAATGGGAACATGGACAAGAGCATCTGAAAGGAGAGTCTACACCAGTGTACTAATACCATGGTGTGAGGAGGCTGTACATGAATGAACCAATTGTATGCCACAGTTTAGTAGGTAAACATCATAAAGTATTGATGATACATACTATAGTGTTCGTTGAGGTAGTGTATCAGCTGGAAGGCTTGGCAAACACCCTCTTGTGTTAGTGGTGCGCCCTCCATTACTCCTTTGTTTGGCCCGGCAACACGACCCAGCTTTCTCATTAGTGGTGTCAACTGCCATCGTCGACTTGAACTTTGTTCGTTTGTTTTTCCATCACACCTGTAAGAGAAAACTTGTATATGTACATACCTTAAAATAACCTCCCAGTTTAAGCAATCAACTGATTTTTTAACTACAGTATTCCAATTCCTTTGTGCACTGCCCTGATGTAATTATTAATTTCAGGAATGGTCAAAGGAATGAATGCTGAGAGTCAATGTTACAAGATACAAGTGGATACACCTTGGTTGGTCATAGCAATTTAGCAGGTAGGTGTATCACATGTGCAAAGACACTTTATTAATTTAAACTAAATGGTAGAAGGACCGAGGTGTTTATTCTGACAACAAACTGAAGTTCTCATAATATTGTGAGAAGGTAAATCTTGTTAATAAAATACTGTAGTAGGACTTTAAGAACATCCTACATACTGTATACAGTACTCAGATTGTCTGTCCCTCATGAGGTTTTTCAAAAGTATGGTGTTCCATAGCTTTAGTACAGGGGTCCCTGAAATACATCTGGGTCAGGGACCAAAGTTGTGAGACTTAAAGTCAAACAACATTAGGTGAGGAATTTTCCCCCATAAAACTACATGTAAACACCGGGGAGAGGGACCGTAAGAGCATTTACAGCGCCGATGACATACAAATGAGACAATCCATACTTCGCTTTAACGACTAATTGGTACCATGAAAATGGTAGTTAAAGTAAAAATCGTTAATGTGGTGAGTATAGTTCACATGCTGAATGAGTCAATTGGTACCAGCCCTTGGACACTTTCACCCCCCTATAAACCCACAAAAAATTACAGCCACTTATTCACACACATTAATACTGCATGTAGAGTTAATAACTAATAATAACTAACCCTTAGACACTCATTGAACTGCTTAACGAGGCTGTTTGTTGTCATCTGAGGCAGGGGAGTGGTGTTAGTGCGCCCCTGCCCCCACACTGTGCTACTTCCCCACCACCACCACCAACTGATCCTTCAGTCTCAAAACCAATAAGTCTAGTGGTATATCATCTTAACAGATCACACACTTCACCACACCACAGGTAGAGAGGCTACACCACACAGTCACAGATAAGAGAGTCGGTCCACCACACAGTCACAGATAAGAGAGTAGGTTACACCACACAGTCACAGATAAGAGAGTCGGTCCACCACACAGTCACAGATAAGAGAGTAGGTTACACCACACAGTCACAGATAAGAGAGTAGGTTACACCACACAGTCACAGATAAGAGAGTAGGTTACACCACACAGTCACAGACAAGAGAGTAGGTTACACCACACAGTCACAGACAAGAGAGTAGGTTACACCACACAGTCACAGACAAGAGAGTAGGTTACACCACACAGTCACAGATAAGAGAGTAGGTTACACCACACAGTCACAGATAAGAGAGTAGGTTACACCACACAGTCACAGATAAGAGAGTAGGTTACACCACACAGTCACAGACAAGAGAGTAGGTTACACCACACAGTCACAGACAAGAGAGTAGGTTACACCACACAGTCACAGACAAGAGAGTAGGTTACACCACACAGTCACAGACAAGAGAGTAGGTTACACCACAGAGTCACAGACAAGAGAGTAGGTTACACCACACAGTCACAGACAAGAGAGTAGGTTACACCACACAGTCACAGACAAGAGAGTAGGTTACACCACACAGTCACAGACAAGAGAGTAGGTTACACCACACAGTCACAGACAAGAGAGTAGGTTACACCACACAGTCACAGATAAGAGAGTAGGTTACACCACACAGTCACAGACAAGAGAGTAGGTTACACCACACAGTCACAGATAAGAGAGTAGGTTACACCACACAGTCACAGACAAGAAAGTAGGTTACACCACACAGTCACAGATAAGAGAGTCGGTCCACCACACAGTCACAGATAAGGGAGTAGGTTACACCACACAGTCACAGATAAGAGAGTAGGTTACACCACACAGTCACAGATAAGAGAGTAGGTTACACCACACAGTCACAGACAAGAGAGTAGGTTACACCACACAGTCACAGATAAGAGAGTAGGTTACACCACACAGTCACAGATAAGAGAGTAGGTTACACCACACAGTCACAGATAAGAGAGTCGGTCCACCACACAGTCACAGACAAGAGAGTAGGTTACACCACACAGTCACAGATAAGAGAGTAGGTTACACCACACAGTCACAGATAAGAGAGTAGGTTACACCACACAGTCACAGATAAGAGAGTAGGTTACACCACACAGTCACAGATAAGAGAGTCGGTCCAACACACAGTCACAGACAAGAGAGTAGGTTACACCACACAGTCACAGACAAGAGAGTAGGTTACACCACACAGTCACAGATAAGAGAGTAGGTTACACCACACAGTCACAGACAAGAGAGTAGGTTACACCACACAGTCACAGATAAGAGAGTAGGTTACACCACACAGTCACAGACAAGAGAGTAGGTTACACCACACAGTCACAGATAAGAGAGTAGGTTACACCACACAGTCACAGACAAGAGAGTAGGTTACACCACACAGTCACAGACAAGAGAGTAGGTTACACCACACAGTCACAGACAAGAGAGTAGGTTACACCACACAGTCACAGACAAGAGAGTAGGTTACACCACACAGTCACAGACAAGAGAGTAGGTTACACCACACAGTCACAGACAAGAGAGTAGGTTACACCACACAGTCACAGACAAGAGAGTAGGTTACACCACACAGTCACAGATAAGAGAGTAGGTTACACCACACAGTCACAGACAAGAGAGTAGGTTACACCACACAGTCACAGATAAGAGAGTAGGTTACACCACACAGTCACAGACAAGAGAGTAGGTTACACCACACAGTCACAGATAAGAGAGTAGGTTACACCACACAGTCACAGATAAGAGAGTAGGTTACACCACACAGTCACAGATAAGAGAGTAGGTTACACCACACAGTCACAGACAAGAGAGTAGGTTACACCACACAGTCACAGATAAGAGAGTAGGTTACACCACACAGTCACAGATAAGAGAGTAGGTTACACCACACAGTCACAGATAAGAGAGTAGGTTACACCACACAGTCACAGATAAGAGAGTCGGTCCACCACACAGTCACAGACAAGAGAGTAGGTTACACCACACAGTCACAGATAAGAGAGTAGGTTACACCACACAGTCACAGACAAGAGAGTAGGTTACACCACACAGTCACAGATAAGAGAGTAGGTTACACCACACAGTCACAGACAAGAGAGTAGGTTACACCACACAGTCACAGATAAGAGAGTAGGTTACACCACACAGTCACAGACAAGAGAGTAGGTTACACCACACAGTCACAGACAAGAGAGTAGGTTACACCACACAGTCACAGATAAGAGAGTAGGTTACACCACACAGTCACAGACAAGAGAGTAGGTTACACCACACAGTCACAGATAAGAGAGTAGGTTACACCACACAGTCACAGATAAGAGAGTAGGTTACACCACACAGTCACAGACAAGAGAGTAGGTTACACCACACAGTCACAGATAAGAGAGTAGGTTACACCACACAGTCACAGACAAGAGAGTAGGTTACACCACACAGTCACAGATAAGAGAGTAGGTTACACCACACAGTCACAGACAAGAGAGTAGGTTACACCACACAGTCACAGATAAGAGAGTAGGTTACACCACACAGTCACAGATAAGAGAGTAGGTTACACCACACAGTCACAGATAAGAGAGTAGGTTACACCACACAGTCACAGATAAGAGAGTAGGTTACACCACACAGTCACAGATAAGAGAGTAGGTTACACCACACAGTCACAGATAAGAGAGTAGGTTACACCACACAGTCACAGATAAGAGAGTAGGTTACACCACACAGTCACAGATAAGAGAGTAGGTTACACCACACAGTCACAGACAAGAGAGTAGGTTACACCACACAGTCACAGATAAGAGAGTAGGTTACACCACACAGTCACAGATAAGAGAGTAGGTTACACCACACAGTCACAGACAAGAGAGTAGGTTACACCACACAGTCACAGACAAGAGAGTAGGTTACACCACACAGTCACAGATAAGAGAGTAGGTTACACCACACAGTCACAGATAAGAGAGTAGGTTACACCACACAGTCACAGATAAGAGAGTAGGTTACACCACACAGTCACAGACAAGAGAGTAGGTTACACCACACAGTCACAGACAAGAGAGTAGGTTACACCACACAGTCACAGATAAGAGAGTAGGTTACACCACACAGTCACAGACAAGAGAGTAGGTTACACCACACAGTCACAGACAAGAGAGTAGGTTACACCACACAGTCACAGACAAGAGAGTAGGTTACACCACACAGTCACAGATAAGAGAGTAGGTTACACCACACAGTCACAGATAAGAGAGTAGGTTACACCACACAGTCACAGATAAGAGAGTAGGTTACACCACACAGTCACAGATAAGAGAGTAGGTTACACCACACAGTCACAGACAAGAGAGTAGGTTACACCACACAGTCACAGATAAGAGAGTAGGTTACACCACACACGTAGGTCCCACAGTCACGATAAGAGAGTAGGTTACACCACACAGTCACAGACAAGAGAGTAGGTTACACCACACAGTCACAGATAAGAGAGTAGGTTACACCACACAGTCACAGATAAGAGAGTAGGTTACACCACACAGTCACAGATAAGAGAGTAGGTTACACCACACAGTCACAGACAAGAGAGTAGGTTACACCACACAGTCACAGATAAGAGAGTAGGTTACACCACACAGTCACAGATAAGAGAGTAGGTTACACCACACAGTCACAGATAAGAGAGTAGGTTACACCACACAGTCACAGACAAGAGAGTAGGTTACACCACACAGTCACAGACAAGAGAGTAGGTTACACCACACACAAAGAGTATCACACAGTCAGATAAGAGAGTAGGTTACACCACACAGTCACAGACAAGAGAGTAGGTTACACCACACAGTCACAGATAAGAGAGTAGGTTACACCACACAGTCACAGATAAGAGAGTAGGTTACACCACACAGTCACAGACAAGAGAGTAGGTTACACCACACAGTCACAGATAAGAGAGTAGGTTACACCACACAGTCACAGATAAGAGAGTAGGTTACACCACACAGTCACAGACAAGAGAGTAGGTTACACCACACAGTCACAGATAAGAGAGTAGGTTACACCACACAGTCACAGACAAGAGAGTAGGTTACACCACACAGTCACAGATAAGAGAGTAGGTTACACCACACAGTCACAGAAGAGTAGGTACACCACACAGTCACAAGAGAGTAGGTTACACCACACAGTCACAGACAAGAGAGTAGGTTACACCACACAGTCACAGATAAGAGAGTAGGTTACACCACACAGTCACAGATAAGAGAGTAGGTTACACCACACAGTCACAGTCACAGACTAAGAGAGTAGGTTACACCACACAGTCACAGATAAGAGAGTAGGTTACACCACACAGTCACAGATAAGAGAGTAGGTTACACCACACAGTCACAGATAAGAGAGTAGGTTACACCACACAGTCACAGACAAGAGAGTAGGTTACACCACACAGTCACAGATAAGAGAGTAGGTTACACCACACAGTCACAGATAAGAGAGTAGGTTACACCACACAGTCACAGATAAGAGAGTAGGTTACACCACACAGTCACAGATAAGAGAGTAGGTTACACCACACAGTCACAGACAAGAGAGTAGGTTACACCACACAGTCACAGATAAGAGAGTAGGTTACACCACACAGTCACAGACAAGAGAGTAGGTTACACCACACAGTCACAGATAAGAGAGTAGGTTACACCACACAGTCACAGACAAGAGAGTAGGTTACACCACACAGTCACAGATAAGAGAGTAGGTTACACCACACAGTCACAGATAAGAGAGTAGGTTACACCACACAGTCACAGACAAGAGAGTAGGTTACACCACACAGTCACAGACAAGAGAGTAGGTTACACCACACAGTCACAGATAAGAGAGTAGGTTACACCACACAGTCACAGACAAGAGAGTAGGTTACACCACACAGTCACAGACAAGAGAGTAGGTTACACCACACAGTCACAGACAAGAGAGTAGGTTACACCACACAGTCACAGATAAGAGAGTAGGTTACACCACACAGTCACAGATAAGAGAGTAGGTTACACCACACAGTCACAGATAAGAGAGTAGGTTACACCACACAGTCACAGACAAGAGAGTAGGTTACACCACACAGTCACAGATAAGAGAGTAGGTTACACCACACAGTCACAGATAAGAGAGTAGGTTACACCACACAGTCACAGACAAGAGAGTAGGTTACACCACACAGTCACAGATAAGAGAGTAGGTTACACCACACAGTCACAGACAAGAGAGTAGGTTACACCACACAGTCACAGACAAGAGAGTAGGTTACACCACACAGTCACAGACAAGAGAGTAGGTTACACCACACAGTCACAGACAAGAGAGTAGGTTACACCACACAGTCACAGACAAGAGAGTAGGTTACACCACACAGTCACAGATAAGAGAGTAGGTTACACCACACAGTCACAGACAAGAGAGTAGGTTACACCACACAGTCACAGACAAGAGAGTAGGTTACACCACACAGTCACAGACAAGAGAGTAGGTTACACCACACAGTCACAGATAAGAGAGTAGGTTACACCACACAGTCACAGACAAGAGAGTAGGTTACACCACACAGTCACAGATAAGAGAGTAGGTTACACCACACAGTCACAGACAAGAGAGTAGGTTACACCACACAGTCACAGATAAGAGAGTAGGTTACACCACACAGTCACAGATAAGAGAGTAGGTTACACCACACAGTCACAGATAAGAGAGTAGGTTACACCACACAGTCACAGATAAGAGAGTAGGTTACACCACACAGTCACAGATAAGAGAGTAGGTTACACCACACAGTCACAGATAAGAGAGTAGGTTACACCACACAGTCACAGATAAGAGAGTAGGTTACACCACACAGTCACAGATAAGAGAGTAGGTTACACCACACAGTCACAGATAAGAGAGTAGGTTACACCACACAGTCACAGACAAGAGAGTAGGTTACACCACACAGTCACAGATAAGAGAGTAGGTTACACCACACAGTCACAGATAAGAGAGTAGGTTACACCACACAGTCACAGATAAGAGAGTAGGTTACACCACACAGTCACAGACAAGAGAGTAGGTTACACCACACAGTCACAGATAAGAGAGTAGGTTACACCACACAGTCACAGACAAGAGAGTAGGTTACACCACACAGTCACAGACAAGAGAGTAGGTTACACCACACAGTCACAGACAAGAGAGTAGGTTACACCACACAGTCACAGACAAGAGAGTAGGTTACACCACACAGTCACAGACAAGAGAGTAGGTTACACCACACAGTCACAGACAAGAGAGTAGGTTACACCACACAGTCACAGATAAGAGAGTAGGTTACACCACACAGTCACAGACAAGAGAGTAGGTTACACCACACAGTCACAGATAAGAGAGTAGGTTACACCACACAGTCACAGATAAGAGAGTAGGTTACACCACACAGTCACAGACAAGAGAGTAGGTTACACCACACAGTCACAGACAAGAGAGTAGGTTACACCACACAGTCACAGACAAGAGAGTAGGTTACACCACACAGTCACAGATAAGAGAGTCGGTACACCACACAGTCACAGACAAGAGAGTAGGTTACACCACACAGTCACAGACAAGAGAGTAGGTTACACCACACAGTCACAGACAAGAGAGTAGGTTACACCACACAGTCACAGACAAGAGAGTAGGTTACACCACACAGTCACAGACAAGAGAGTAGGTTACACCACACAGTCACAGACAAGAGAGTAGGTTACACCACACAGTCACAGACAAGAGAGTAGGTTACACCACACAGTCACAGACAAGAGAGTAGGTTACACCACACAGTCACAGATAAGAGAGTAGGTTACACCACACAGTCACAGACAAGAGAGTAGGTTACACCACACAGTCACAGATAAGAGAGTAGGTTACACCACACAGTCACAGACAAGAGAGTAGGTTACACCACACAGTCACAGATAAGAGAGTAGGTTACACCACACAGTCACAGATAAGAGAGTAGGTTACACCACACAGTCACAGATAAGAGAGTAGGTTACACCACACAGTCACAGATAAGAGAGTAGGTTACACCACACAGTCACAGACAAGAGAGTAGGTTACACCACACAGTCACAGATAAGAGAGTAGGTTACACCACACAGTCACAGATAAGAGAGTAGGTTACACCACACAGTCACAGATAAGAGAGTAGGTTACACCACACAGTCACAGACAAGAGAGTAGGTTACACCACACAGTCACAGATAAGAGAGTAGGTTACACCACACAGTCACAGATAAGAGAGTCGGTTCCACCACACAGTCACAGACAAGAGAGTAGGTTACACCACACAGTCACAGATAAGAGAGTAGGTTACACCACACAGTCACAGATAAGAGAGTAGGTTACACCACACAGTCACAGACAAGAGAGTAGGTTACACCACACAGTCACAGACAAGAGAGTAGGTTACACCACACAGTCACAGATAAGAGAGTAGGTTACACCACACAGTCACAGACAAGAGAGTAGGTTACACCACACAGTCACAGATAAGAGAGTAGGTTACACCACACAGTCACAGACAAGAGAGTAGGTTACACCACACAGTCACAGATAAGAGAGTAGGTTACACCACACAGTCACAGACAAGAGAGTAGGTTACACCACACAGTCACAGACAAGAGAGTAGGTTACACCACACAGTCACAGATAAGAGAGTAGGTTACACCACACAGTCACAGACAAGAGAGTAGGTTACACCACACAGTCACAGATAAGAGAGTAGGTTACACCACACAGTCACAGATAAGAGAGTAGGTTACACCACACAGTCACAGACAAGAGAGTAGGTTACACCACACAGTCACAGATAAGAGAGTAGGTTACACCACACAGTCACAGACAAGAGAGTAGGTTACACCACACAGTCACAGATAGAGAGGTACCCACAGTCACAGATAGAGTAGTTACACCACACAGTCACAGACAAGAGAGTAGGTTACACCACACAGTCACAGATAAGAGAGTAGGTTACACCACACAGTCACAGATAAGAGAGTAGGTTACACCACACAGTCACAGATAAGAGAGTAGGTTACACCACACAGTCACAGATAAGAGAGTAGGTTACACCACACAGTCACAGATAAGAGAGTAGGTTACACCACACAGTCACAGATAAGAGAGTAGGTTACACCACACAGTCACAGACAAGAGAGTAGGTTACACCACACAGTCACAGATAAGAGAGTAGGTTACACCACACAGTCACAGATAAGAGAGTAGGTTACACCACACAGTCACAGACAAGAGAGTAGGTTACACCACACAGTCACAGACAAGAGAGTAGGTTACACCACACAGTCACAGATAAGAGAGTAGGTTACACCACACAGTCACAGATAAGAGAGTAGGTTACACCACACAGTCACAGATAAGAGAGTAGGTTACACCACACAGTCACAGACAAGAGAGTAGGTTACACCACACAGTCACAGATAAGAGAGTCGGTCCACCACACAGTCACAGACAAGAGAGTAGGTTACACCACACAGTCACAGACAAGAGAGTAGGTTACACCACACAGTCACAGACAAGAGAGTAGGTTACACCACACAGTCACAGATAAGAGAGTAGGTTACACCACACAGTCACAGACAAGAGAGTAGGTTGCATCACACAGTCACAGACAAGAGAGTAGGTTACACCACACAGTCACAGATAAGAGAGTAGTTACACCACACAGTCACAGACAAGAGAGTAGGTTACACCACACAGTCACAGATAAGAGAGTAGGTTACACCACACAGTCACAGATAAGAGAGTCGGTCCACCACACAGTCACAGACAAGAGAGTAGGTTACACCACACAGTCACAGACAAGAGAGTAGGTTACACCACACAGTCACAGACAAGAGAGTAGGTTACACCACACAGTCACAGATAAGAGAGTCGGTCCACCACACAGTCACAGACAAGAGAGTAGGTTACACCACACAGTCACAGACAAGAGAGTAGGTTACACCACACAGTCACAGACAAGAGAGTAGGTTACACCACACAGTCACAGACAAGAGAGTAGGTTACACCACACAGTCACAGACAAGAGAGTAGGTTACACCACACAGTCACAGATAAGAGAGTAGGTTACACCACACAGTCACAGATAAGAGAGTAGGTTACACCACACAGTCACAGATAAGAGAGTCGGTCCACCACACAGTCACAGACAAGAGAGTAGGTTACACCACACAGTCACAGATAAGAGAGTAGGTTACACCACACAGTCACAGATAAGAGAGTAGGTTACACCACACAGTCACAGACAAGAGAGTAGGTTACACCACACAGTCACAGATAAGAGAGTAGGTTACACCACACAGTCACAGATAAGAGAGTAGGTTACACCACACAGTCACAGATAAGAGAGTCGGTCCACCACACAGTCACAGACAAGAGAGTAGGTTACACCACACAGTCACAGATAAGAGAGTAGGTTACACCACACAGTCACAGACAAGAGAGTAGGTTACACCACACAGTCACAGATAAGAGAGTCGGTCCACCACACAGTCACAGACAAGAGAGTAGGTTACACCACACAGTCACAGACAAGAGAGTAGGTTACACCACATAGTCACAGACAAGAGAGTAGGTTACACCACACAGTCACAGATAAGAGAGTCGGTCCACCACACAGTCACAGACAAGAGAGTAGGTTACACCACACAGTCACAGACAAGAGAGTAGGTTACACCACACAGTCACAGACAAGAGAGTAGGTTACACCACACAGTCACAGATAAGAGAGTAGGTTACACCACACAGTCACAGATAAGAGAGTAGGTTACACCACACAGTCACAGACAAGAGAGTAGGTTACACCACACAGTCACAGATAAGAGAGTAGGTTACACCACACAGTCACAGATAAGAGAGTAGGTTACACCACACAGTCACAGATAAGAGAGTCGGTCCACCACACAGTCACAGACAAGAGAGTAGGTTACACCACACAGTCACAGATAAGAGAGTAGGTTACACCACACAGTCACAGACAAGAGAGTAGGTTACACCACACAGTCACAGACAAGAGAGTAGGTTACACCACACAGTCACAGATAAGAGAGTCGGTCCACCACACAGTCACAGACAAGAGAGTAGGTTACACCACACAGTCACAGATAAGAGAGTCGGTCCACCACACAGTCACAGATAAGAGAGTAGGTTACACCACACAGTCACAGATAAGAGAGTCGGTCCACCACACAGTCACAGACAAGAGAGTAGGTTACACCAAACAGTCACAGACAAGAGAGTAGGTTACACCACACAGTCACAGACAAGAGAGTAGGTTACACCACACAGTCACAGACAAGAGAGTAGGTTACACCACACAGTCACAGACAAGAGAGTAGGTTACACCACACCTCCCGTTCACACGCTCTGATCAAAACAAACCACCCCGCTCGCTGACGTCATCAAGATGGCCGCTCAGTTACTATTAACTTGCACTACTGATCGTTATTGTGTTGAAATGTGTCGTTAATGTGTTGAGGTGTCGCATTTGATTACTGTGATGAATCATTTATGTAAAACTCGTTAAAGTTACGTTAAAGTTAAGTATGTACTGTAATAAGATGGGAATAGGGACCAGATTTTTAAGTTTTCTTTTACTTATAGAATATAAAAAGTATTTGTAATATTATTAACCCTCATGCATCATGATGCAAATCATTGGGTAGGACTAACGTGAATCACGTTATTAAACTTTTAACAATTTGCCAAACCAAGTTTTCAAGATAATTGCGCCAAGCTTTCATGCATCACAGAGATCTTGCGTGGGTGGAGTTCCACTGTCCATGAGTTTTCTCCAGTCGGCCGTGAGATAGCATTTGTGTCTTTGTCTTCTCTCCCATCCTCCCCATAATTAGTTGCAGCAAAATTCCAAAGCCACCATTGGAAAGATCATAAAATTCCACTTCTCTAACAATGATAAAACCTTGGTAGGTTTGTGAGAAAATATCCGGAATATGTTGCTGGGAAAACATTTTTTCTTTATTCAGAGAGAAAAAATATAGTCTTAGTCTCGTCTTTTTTTTTGCTTATGTTAACGCCAAAACAATAATGAAGCCAGTGGTGTATAAATCAAATAAAAATCACAATTTCTTGTGGGATAAATTGGGCGCAAAACAAAGATGACCAGACCTCACGTGGGTGGTCCCATATGATTTTTTTTTTGTGGTCACAGAAACTTATAAAATTATTGCGTGAACGAGCTGGGTTAAGATATGACAAACAGAAAATAATTTTTTGGGTGCAAAAGCAGATAATAAAAAAATATTTAACTTTAACCTATGACCTCTAACCATACCTTGAGGAGTGGATGAGTTCACATTGCTTACTACTCTACACCTTATAATGACCTGTAATACTCATTCACTTTTTCTTCCCCTCACCACCTACACTTGCACGACACTTATCATTCATTACTGAATGATTGCAAGGATTAATCCAGATACTGTAGAGTTAATGCTAATGTGAAGCTCAACCACTGCTCATAGCGCGAACAACACAATGGGATCCAGATTTAAGTTCCGAAATTGTTTATACCAAGTCAATTGAGTCAAAAACGATGCAACGCCGTCAGTGTAGGGAATTTTTATGTTGTGCTCCTCATTAGTCAACAATGTCATTGGAAAATGACATATAGTGGGGACCCATTGTTCTTTCATTCTCTTTGGTCTCAGAGATACACCAAAGACAGCAAATTGATAAAGAACATATAAAGGTGGACCACCAAGAGAGATTAGAATATCTCCAACTGCTTAGTTTATACAGTCATGCGCTGGTTAACGTCCGACCGATCAACGTCCGATTGCTTATACGTCCGTGCCCCCCCCCCCCCCCAAAAAAAAAAGTGACGCCTGCTGGACCACCACTCCACGACCCCCTGACGGAGAGACGATAACCCTCCCCATACTGGTCAGATATTATGTGTTAAAGGAATATGCTTCCTTACTTAGGCTTTTTTTAAGCATTTGCCTACAGGTGAAATGTGAACCTACATCTATTGAGGATAAAATCTTTCACCTACAAATTGACAATAACACATTTGCTGTAATCAGACATATCTAGTTGCCTCAACAATTGCAATCTAGACTTATGTTGGGATGAACCGTGTATCCTCAGTATGAGTTAAATGAGAACCATCCAGGGTGGAATTCTCGGCCCAATACATCTTGCTAGAGTAATGGTGAATGATGTTAGCTAATGGAGCGCTATGGTAGCGGTGATGTCTGTGCACCCTGATTGGCAACAAATAGAGAATTTGGTGATCCCTCAAAATGTAAGTGCTCTAAAATGATGTTAGCTCAATTAAGAAACAAAGTTCATTGAGCTGAGGGACATTTGAGGTAAGAGGAGGGAGAGGTGTATGATATAGTGAGTTAGTGTTTATGATTGTCACACTGGTGACTCATATAACAATAAGAGATATTAAATGAAATAACTTTCTGAAATATCACAGTTATGAGTCGTACTGATTATGTTTGGGAGAAAAAGTAATCTGCCTTGTATTATTATGATGATACAAAATGTGACTCATGGTGTTCCTCCTAGTTTAGATGAGTGATATGCAACAGGAGGATGAAGGACAGTTGTCTGGACTGCTAGATGATGGAGGAAACAATGGAACTGTCCCTGGGGAACTAGTGTTGAGTGAGGAGCTACAAAGACTGGAGAGCTCAGCTCATACACTACATACAAGGAAGTGTCCGTCAGTCAAGGATGTGAATTCAGTAGTAGTAGTTTCACCCAGGACCCAAGTGGACCATACTACATGTAATTATCAAGGATGTAGAGCCACTTGGATTACCAAGTTGGATCCTCATTTGGCTTGCATAATTCATAGCAGCTGTGTCTCAGACAACCTGTTTTCACCATTGGATTGTGCAGTTTGTTATGATCAAATTTTTTTAATCAATCAAGCTGCAGGAGATAAGAAGGAATTATTGAAGATCCAAATTAAAAATAGGTGGACTAAGGCCTTGAAGAGTAAATTTGTAAATGTAAAACACTGGAAAGATCCCAAGTTGGCAGAAAGTTTAGAATTATGGGTGACAGGTAAGAGACTTAATTCCCAGTTAGACCAACCTGCTTCTGCTAAGAAAAGTAGGTTATTGGATATTCAAGATAATGAGGCAGTAGGAAGGTTGCAAGAAACTCTACCTAGTCAGCCCAATTTTAGTGGATTTCAGGATCAGGATGAGGAAGTTGGCTCTAATCATAGTGTTCAGTCACTGGAGCAGGGAGAACCTGTTGAGACTGACTTCATCCTGTCCCCATTTTGGCAACCTCTTCCACCTGGGGCAAAAGTGTTGGTTACTATGAGTAGAAACAGGCTGCTGTCGACTCCCACGAAGCTGATGGAGAACATTGAGCGTAAGGATGATCCAAACAGGCCTTGGGTAACATTGGTAAGATCTAAGTCTTCTTTGTTTTCTATCACATCTGAGTCTGTGGATTCCTTATTCAGGTATTTTATGAAAATGTTTCTAAACTTCCTGATTTCTCAGCACTTACAAAGAGACAGGAAGGCAAGGCAACTGTGGGTCTTCATTCATTGTTTTTAGAAGGTGACACTACAATTTCTTGGCCTGATATTTGCCCAAAAATTATCTCTGAAATAGATGAAGTCTGGGCTAACATATTGAAACACTTAACATTCACTCCCTCAGATAGGAATGCTCACAAATTTAGTTTTTTGAAGTTCCAATGCAATGACAAAAACAGTTCCTTATATAAACTTTCCCAGTATTTGTCAGTTCCAAAATATGCTGACATAAGCTTTTGAAATAAATTTGAAAAACCAGTTGCTTCTGCACTGTTGATTGAAGAGTTCAAATTTAGGAAGTTGGCAGAGGATATTTGGTTCTCTTAATTGCACCATATTGGATCCTACATCCATGGTGCCTGGATCTGTAGGACTGGTGCCTGCATCCATCCACTAAATTGCAACAAGGATGTCTAGACCAGGTACTGCACCCTCAGTTTGAGATATCCTTGGCACTTCATGCTTGGAGTTTCTTAAAAGATGTTTAAATAGATTGTTGGGTAATTCCAATATAGTTAACCAAGTGATAGCAGGTCATAGGCCCCAAACTTCTATGCAATATGAGAAAGCTTGGAACTTTTTAAATAATTTATCAGGTTAACGACTCCAATCACATTGTCGGAAAAAGTGGTGTTAGAATTTTTAGATTTTCTGTTCAGAGTTAAAGGCCTTCAAGGATCTACAATTGCATCATATAAATCAGCATTGGTTGACCCTCTGGTGTGGGGTTTTAATATTACTTTGAACCCAAGAATTTATCAAATGCTCAGATCGTCCTTTTTCATTCAGAGACCCCCTCGGCCTAAGAGAATCCCACCTTGGTCTCTAGATAAAGTTACTAAATTTCTTATGGGGCCAAATTACAATATAAATCGGAACCAGGACAGATTGCTCCAGAAGGCAGCCTTCCTTCTAGCAATTGCAACAGGTATGAGAATCAGTGAACTGATTTCAATTTCCAATAATCCACCATTTTTGTTATTTTCTGAGGAAGATGTCACCCTTTTTCCTCCGGAGATCCTAAGAAAAAATGCAAGGGAGGATTTTCAAGTTCAACCTATTAGGATAAAATGGCTAATGGATGAGACAAGGGTTCCACATATATTGTGCCCAGTTACGTAGGAATCTTCAGGAATGGCTAACCAGATTCCCTAATCGAGGCCCCTATGTATTCTCATCACAGGATGGTAAGAAATTGTCTCCTAGTCAAATGACAAAATATTTATCTCAGTTGGTGAATCAAGCAGACCCTGGCAAGATATTTTGTTCGAGCAGAAACGTTTTAGAAAGGCACCATAGGCAAGTTCATTGAATCTCAACCACCATTTACATAAGGTTGAAGATCTCAGCCTAGCTAAAGCACACACACCATTATAACTAGGTTAGGTACACATAGGGCTTATCTGCGTGGATTTACACCGCGTGGAACTCGGTGGGTGGTAGCCGAGCGATGTTCTAGCCCCTATCAATCAGTATATAAATATGGGCTAAGGACATATATTCATTATATACATTCTATCACCCAGACTATTGAGCATAAAGCTACATAAGCATTTGTTCTGTCACACCACCTAGGGTGGACAGCACACATACACATTTGTAGTTTCACACAGATTCAGGTTACAACCCATAAATATATGTCTCCAGGCCTCCGTGAGAGTAGGCCTGTGGAGTGTAGCCTCTTATCTCTGTGTTGACGTATAGATTACATACCCACTTACAAGCAGACAGAGAGAGGTTCGCCTAGTTCACAGTTTCACACAGTTCACCAGTTCACAGCCAGACACCGTACAAAAGAGAAGTGTGTGAGCATAGCTCCCAAGGCTGTATCTCTCTCTAATTCTATCAGCTAATTACGAGCTAATAGCTAATGCTCAGTAGTCTGTCAACAAACAATTCTGTAACTACCAGAGCATCCAATATAACTAGAAAATAACCACGTGTGTTTACATCAAACCAAGGAATAACAAATGAAGATAACAGAACCTGTGTACACTTGTGTATACTTACAAGCTAAGATAATTACAAGTGTAACCCAGGTGGGCTTGGACGACTCAACTCAACGACTGTATCAAAGGTGACACGCCGTGAGACTACCTATTATCTCACCCAGCTTCATCAAAGGTACCAGCGACTACTCTACACTCGTTCAGGCAAGTGTTAACAAGTGAGATCGTTTGATATCAAACCCCGGCCCAAACATGTACATCATCCTTCACTACAGTTATAAGTAATACAAGATAACTACTGCACCTCATCCTTCACTACAGTTATAAGTAAACTAACAAGATAACTACTGCACCTCATCCTTCACTACAGTTATAAGTAATACAAGATAACTACTGCACCTCATCCTTCACTATAGTTATAAGTAATACAAGATAACTACTGCACCTCATCCTTCACTACAGTTATAAGTAATACAAGATAACTACTGCACCTCATCCTTCACTACAGTTATAAGTAAACTAACAAGATAACTACTGCACCTCATCCTTCACTATAGTTATAAGTAATACAAGATAACTACTGCACCTCATCCTTCACTACAGTTATAAGTAATACAAGATAACTACTGCACCTCATCCTTCACTACAGTTATAAGTAAACTAACAAGATAACTACTGCACCTCATCCTTCACTACAGTTATAAGTAAACTAACAAGATAACTACTGCACCTCATCCTTCACTACAGTTATAAGTAAACTTACAAGATAAATAGTAATATCTCCATTAAGTGGAATCCCTCAAAACCAGAACTCTACAATACCTCGAATTGAAATTTTCTCGGAAAACATTCCCCAAGCTGGAACTTCCGGAAAATTCCGGCTTTGGGAATGATTTTCCGAGTGGCACATTTTCCGAAAAATTCCACAAAAATTTTCCCAATGCCCAGAACATTCCGGGATGTGGGAGCTTTTCCGGGTTTGAGAGGTAAAAATCAGGCGCATTTTTCGGAAATTCCTGGGATGGGAGATATTTTTCAAGGTCCGAGGGATGTAATGGGCAAATTCTGGAACTTACGAGAACATTTTCCATCACCCGGAAATTCTGGGGACGAGGGATTTTTTTTCCGGCTTTGAGAGAGTCGTCTCATTACCCGGAAATCTCTCATTCTGCACCAATTGTTCTGGCTAACAGGGATATCACTGTTCCTCATTCCTCACTACAGTTATAAATACAGGTAGTCGTCGACTTACGACCTATGCGACTTACGTCTGTTCGACTTTACGACCGGCGGTACGACAGTTTTGGCCCCAGCCCCAGTGTAAATAATAAACCAATTGTACTGTAGTATGCAGTGATTTACTTAAACCTGACGACCGTAACAATAATGAACAAAGAAAATGTTGATAAAATATGACTTAAAGATGATTATATTATCATTACACATTACAGTATAATATACGTAAGGTAATTATAACATAGGCCGACTTACGACCAGATCAACTTACGACCGGTCGGCCGTAACCAATCTAGGTCGTAAGTCGACGACTACCTGTAAATGGTCTTATGACTACCCTGTAATGTGACACTGTATTCTAAATTAAAACATAATCTCAACACTGTCCCAGAAATCATTATTAAAGTTATCAAAGGTCCTACTGGTCTGTGGGGAGGTCTGTTGCAAAGGAGAGGTGCATCTTGACGAGTGTGTGGTACTGAGTGGGATCCTCATAACGTAGGTGCCACAACTGCTTCTGTATGCTGTCCCCATCCACTTTCTGTTGCTGTGATGTATTCATCCTGTAAGTCAACAATGGATTACAACACCTTTAAACTTTTCACCTTCAAAGTTCAACAATATGATCCATAATACAGTAGTTTAATACAAAGGGAGGCATTTCCTTATAACCCTACATGTTCAACGTTTCAAAGGCCACTCTGATGTCTGCGGTTAAATTTTTACAGTAATACCAGGACAAATTGTTTAAAAAAGAAATAACAAATATGTACCATTAAGAAGATGAATGAGTGTTCAACAAGGCAATACTGTACACTATACAGGTAACTTTCTTTACACTTGCTCACTGTAGTACGAGGGGTGGGGTCTTACGCCCGCAGTTTTAACCACCCTCTTCTGTTGACGGGGGTTGTTGGGTTTACCAGTGTTTTTTTAAATTTAAGTCACGAAGGACACCGCACTACAGCTCTTGACGGGGAGGTGTGGCAGTAAATTTAACTTATAATATTGGAATTAGTAGAACCTTAATAAATCGGACTAATTGGGACAGACCCCAGTCCAAAAAAATGTGAAAGTCCAAGAAAACACGAATATATGGGCGGGGGGGAGGGGGGTGGAGATAACACTGCTAATTTGAACTGTTCAAAGAAAATCAGTTGTTGCTATGTTATTACTGCACTTTACCTATTTTTTAAAACCCTCATTTATCCCCATCAAAGCAAACATTCTACTTAAACAGTTCCTGTCATTTAAGAGTTAACCCCTTATATACATGAAGCCTCTGTGCTGAATAAATCATGTGGCATTACCCAAATAAAATATTGAAAGTGGCATCCAGTAGTGAAGACGTTAAACACACTGACAGATAAACCTAAACCAGAATTTCCACTTTGGCACCACAGTATGTACTGCACTGTACTAACAAACAGGTACAGTAAGTATATACAGTAAGTACCCGATATGAGAACCTGTATACAGTACAGTACAGCTGTAGTTCAGAACCATATTATGGAGCCCGCAGGGGTTTATTTGAAAATTGTGAATTTGGGATTCATTGTAACAGTGCAACTAATGAAAATATGTAATAATTTGAAAAACTTTATAGTTTGAAAGAGGAACTGAGTTTTTGTCCCGAGTCTGTCGCGCACAGGACGTGTGTATTTACCCCAGACCGGGCCCGGATAGAGAGCCAGTCTTCTCACTGTGGTAACTACACACGTCCTGTCCAAGAGTAAATGTATAAGTATGTAACTGGTAACAGTTAGATGTGTAAAACTGCAAATAACTGGGGGTCTTATTAAAAAATTGGACTATATTCCAAATTTTTTAAACTTGCATTGAAGATACAATTTTTTGTGCCGACCTTAAATGTGAAACTCATGTTTTGCGGAAATGTTTTATTTGTGACTTACAGGTCTATGAATCACAAGTGCTGGTCAATCATGCTTAACATAAGTTAGTAAAAATTTTGCCCTTTGTGATGCTGGCGCCACATAAACTCGCACAGGTACCCGTCCAATATTTGGCTATGAGTACGGCTTGTTTGTTAGATTAGGTTAGGCCCAAGACAGACACTGTTCCTGCAAACAAATGCCAATATAATGTTAAATAATTATTTCTACATAAAATGAGTTGCATACATGTACTTATATTCAACATCAAAAATTGTACATCCAATAACTGTACAGTACAGTATATATGAGCTTTATTTTCTTGAATGTAGATCCAATGCTATGGCGACCTCCACTATATTTACAATGATAAATGTGACCCCCAGAGCCTACATCGTCCCCACTGCCATACACAGTTAGTCCATGTAAACAACTTCATGAGGTGAATTTTTTTTACACAGGTACAGCACATTAATGAACAAATATAATACATACTTTTAAATGACCATAAAGTAGCCACAGTAACTTATAAGTGACCATAAAGTAGCCATAGTAACTTATAAGTGACCATAAAGTAGCCATAGTAACTTATAAGTGACCATAAAGCAGCCACAGTAACTTATAAGTGACCATAAAGTAGCCATAGTAACTTATAAGTGACCATAAAGTAGCCATAGTAACTTATAAGTGACCATAAAGTAGCCACAGTAACTTATAAGTGACCATAAAGTAGCCACAGTAACTTATAAGTGACCATAAAGTAGCCACAGTAACTTATAAGTGACCATAAAGTAGCCATAGTAACTTATAAGTGACCATAAAGTAGCCATAGTAACTTATAAGTGACCATAAAGTAGCCATAGTAACTTATAAGTGACCATAAAGTAGCCACAGTAACTTATAAGTGACCATAAAGTAGCCACAGTAACTTCATTAAGCATTACCCTTGAGTCATGTGGTCGCTGAGTGAGATATTAGACAATCACGGTGGTGAGAGACCTGGCAGTACAATAGTGCTGGCAACCTCAAGTTTACCAATACTAAGTCACTGTGTTGATTGTTGTTGTTATTCAGCAAATTATCCTGAAATAAAAAATAAAATTATATAAATTATTTATGAACAGCACACCAAAAGCAATAATGACCTAACTGTTAAGGTCTTGTTGAATACAATTAGGAACATGAGTGGAGCTGGGGAGGACCTCACTCTACACAGGAGAAATGATGAGAAGGTATGAAATAGGGATATACCCATGACTAGTGTTACTGACTGGTGTACCCCGAGTACTGTACTGTACTGGGAGATAATGAACCAACATCAGTACAAACATCTGAGGGAATAAAAAAAATTACCAAGAGTAAGAAAGAAACCTGGTGACAATATCAAAGAACTCTTGAATGAAACTCTAATCGTGAAAAGTATTGTAAAATTATATTGAAAAAAAAGAGAAAAAAAAGAGAGATTTACAGAAGAAAACAAAAAAAAAATAAAAAATGATGACGCATGTGAAGACAAAGCCTTCATTAACATAGGCTCACTTAGCCATAAAAGACTGCAACGATGTGAAGCATCGGCAGCCTAGAATGTAACAAATGACAAAACCAGAAAACAAGTCAAAGGAAACTTAAGGGAAAATTGTGGTGAAAAGCTGGTAGAGCAGTGTCACTAAGACAGGAGGCAGTAAGACAACCTCACTAAGACAGGAGGCAGCAAGACAACCTCACTAAGACAGGAGGCAGTAAGACAGCCTCACTAAGACAGGAGGCAGTAAGACAGCATCACTAAGACAGCCTCAGTAAGATAGCCTCACCAAGACATCACCAACTCAATAATCACATCCCACTTGGACGATCGCCTGTTTTATGCGATGTAACATAACGTATCACAAAGTAACGTAAAGTAAAGTAAAGTAAAGTAAAGTAAAGTAAACATAACATAACGTAACGTAACATAACCTGCTCATTTAACTTATCATAAAGGTGTATACAACAGCCGATTGTCCGAGTGGGATGACTCAGTTACCACCAACTATCCAACACATTATCATTAGTATATTTTCCTCACAATCTTGTTATTCATCTCATACGAAAATTGGTACTACAACACACCTCTATTAGTAGTAGTGGTAAAACAGGCCGCCACAACACACCTCTATTAATAGTAGTAGTAAAACAGGACGCCACAACACACCTCTCGTAGTAGTAGTTGTAAAACAGGCCGCCACAACACACCTCTATTAGTAGTAGTAGTAACACAGGCCGCCACAACACACCCCTATTAGTAGTAGTGGTAAAACAGGCCGCCACAACACACCTCTAGTAGTAGTAGTAGTAAAACAGGCCGCCACAACACACCTCTATTAGTAGTAGTAGTAAAACAGGCCGCCACAACACACCTTAGTGAAGGAAACAACAATAATAACAACAGCCACAGGCCACCACAACACACCTCTAGTAGTAGTAACACAGGCCGCCACAACACACCTCTATTAGTAGTAGTAGTAGTAAAACAGGCCGCCACAACACACCTCTATTAGTAGTAGTAATAAAACAGGCCGCCACAACACACTTTAGTGAAGGAAACAACAATAATAACAACAGCCACAGGCCGCCACAACACACCTCTAGTAGTAGTAGTAGTAACACAGGCCGCCACAACACACCTCTATTAGTAGTAGTAGTAACACAGGCCGCCACAACACACCTCTAGTAGTAGTAGTAGTAACACAGGCCGCCACAACACACCTCTATTAGTAGTAGTAGTAACACAGGCCGCCACAACACACCTCTTTTAGTAGTAGTAGTAACACAGGCCGCCACAACACACCTTAGTGAAGGAAACAACAATAATAACAACAGCCACAGGCCGCCACAACACACCTCTAGTAGTAGTAGTAGTAACACAAGCCGCCACAACACACCTCTAGTAGTAGTAGTAGTAACACAGGCCGCCACAACACACCTCTATTAGTAGTAGTAGTAACACAGGCCGCCACAACACACCTCTATTAGTAGTAGTAACACAGGCCGCCACAACACACCTCTATTAGTAGTAGTAGTAACACAGGCCGCCACAACACACCTCTAGTAGTAGTAGTAGTAACACAGGCCGCCACAACACACCTTAGTGAAGGAAACAACAATAATAACAACAGCCACAGGCCGCTACAACACACCTCTAGTAGTAGTAGTAGTAACACAGGCCGCCACAACACACCTCTATTAGTAGTAGTAGTAACACAGGCCGCCACAACGCACCTTAGTGAAGGAAACAACAATAATAACAACAGCCACAGGCCGCCACAACACACCTCTAGTAGTAGTAGTAGTAACACAGGCCCACAACACACCTCTAGTAGTAGTAGTAGTAACACAGGCCGCCACAACACACCTCTAGTAGTAGTAGTAGTAACACAGGCCGCCACAACACACCTTAGTGAAGGAAACAACAATAATAACAACAGCCACAGGCCGCCACAACACACCTCTAGTAGTAGTAACACAGGCCGCCACAACACACCTCTAGTAGTAGTAACACAGGCCGCCACAACACACCTCTATTAGTAGTAGTAGTAACACAGGCCGCCACAACACACCTCTATTAGTAGTAGTAGTAACACAGGCCGCCACAACACACCTCTATTAGTAGTAGTAACACAGGCCGCCACAACACACCTCTAGTAGTAGTAGTAGTAGTAACACAGGCCCACAACACACCTTAGTGAAGGAAACAACAATAATAACAACAGCCACAGGCCGCCACAACACACCTCTAGTAGTAGTAGTAGTAACACAGGCCGCCACAACACACCTTAGTGAAGGAAACAACAATAATAACAACAGCCACAGGCCGCCACAACACACCTCTAGTAGTAGTAGTAGTAACACAGGCCGCCACAACACACCTCTATTAGTAGTAGTAGTAACACAGGCCGCCACAACACACCTTAGTGAAGCAAACAACAATAATAACAACAGCCACAGGCGGCCACAACACACCTTAGTGAAGGAAACAACAATAATAACAACAGCCACAGGCCGCCACAACACACCTCTATTAGTAGTAGTAACACAGGCCGCCACAACACACCTCTAGTAGTAGTAGTAGTAACACAGGCCGCCACAACACACCTTAGTGAAGGAAACAACAATAATAACAACAGCCACAGGCCGCCACAACACACCTCTAGTAGTAGTAACACAGGCCGCCACAACACACCTCTAGTAGTAGTAACACAGGCCGCCACAACACACCTCTATTAGTAGTAGTAGTAACACAGGCCGCCACAACACACCTCTATTAGTAGTAGTAGTAACACAGGCCGCCACAACACACCTCTATTAGTAGTAGTAACACAGGCCGCCACAACACACCTCTAGTAGTAGTAGTAGTAGTAACACAGGCCCACAACACACCTTAGTGAAGGAAACAACAATAATAACAACAGCCACAGGCCGCCACAACACACCTCTAGTAGTAGTAGTAGTAACACAGGCCGCCACAACACACCTTAGTGAAGGAAACAACAATAATAACAACAGCCACAGGCCGCCACAACACACCTCTAGTAGTAGTAGTAGTAACACAGGCCGCCACAACACACCTCTATTAGTAGTAGTAGTAACACAGGCCGCCACAACACACCTTAGTGAAGGAAACAACAATAATAACAACAGCCACAGGCCGCCACAACACACCTTAGTGAAGGAAACAACAATAATAACAACAGCCACAGGCCGCCACAACACACCTCTAGTAGTAGTAGTAGTAACACAGGCCGCCACAACACACCTCTATTAGTAGTAGTAGTAACACAGGCCGCCACAACACACCTTAGTGAAGGAAACAACAATAATAACAACAGCCACAGGCCGCCACAACACACCTTAGTGAAGGAAACAACAATAATAACAACAGCCACAGGCCGCCACAACACACCTCTATTAGTAGTAGTAACACAGGCCGCCACAACACACCTCTAGTAGTAGTAGTAGTAACACAGGCCGCCACAACACACCTCTAGTAGTAGTAGTAGTAACACAGGCCGCCACAACACACCTCTATTAGTAGTAGTAGTAACACAGGCCGCCACAACACACCTTAGTGAAGGAAACAACAATAATAACAACAGCCACAGGCCGCCACAACACACCTCTAGTAGTAGTAGTAGTAACACAGGCCCACAACACACCTCTAGTAGTAGTAGTAGTAACACAGGCCGCCACAACACACCTCTAGTAGTAGTAGTAGTAACACAGGCCGCCACAACACACCTTAGTGAAGGAAACAACAATAATAACAACAGCCACAGGCCGCCACAACACACCTTAGTGAAGGAAACAACAATAATAACAACAGCCACAGGCCGCCACAACACACCTCTAGTGGTAGTAGTAGTAACACAGGCCGCCACAACACACCTCTAGTAGTAGTAGTAGTAACACAGGCCGCCACAACACACCTCTATTAGTAGTAGTAGTAACACAGGCCCACAACACACCTTCGTGAAGGAAACAACAATAATAACAACAGCCACAGGCCGCCACAACACACCTCTAGTAGTAGTAGTAGTAACACAGGCCGCCACAACATACCTCTATTAGTAGTAGTAGTAACACAGGCCCACAACACACCTTAGTGAAGGAAACAACAATAATAACAACAGCCACAGGCCGCCACAACACACCTCTAGTAGTAGTAGTAGTAACACAGGCCGCCACAACACACCTCTATTAGTAGTAGTAGTAACACAGGCCGCCACAACACACCTTAGTGAAGGAAACAACAATAATAACAACAGCCACAGGCCGCCACAACACACCTCTAGTAGTAGTAGTAGTAACACAGGCCGCCACAACACACCTCTATTAGTAGTAGTAGTAACACAGGCCCACAACACACCTTCGTGAAGGAAACAACAATAATAACAACAGCCACAGGCCGCCACAACACACCTCTAGTAGTAGTAGTAGTAACACAGGCCGCCACAACACACCTTAGTGAAGGAAACAACAATAATAACAACAGCCACAGGCCGCTACAACACACCTCTAGTAGTAGTAGTAGTAACACAGGCCGCCACAACACACCTCTATTAGTAGTAGTAGTAACACAGGCCGCCACAACGCACCTTAGTGAAGGAAACAACAATAATAACAACAGCCACAGGCCGCCACAACACACCTCTAGTAGTAGTAGTAGTAACACAGGCCGCCACAACACACCTTAGTGAAGGAAACAACAATAATAACAACAGCCACAGGCCGCCACAACACACCTCTAGTAGTAGTAGTAGTAACACAGGCCGCCACAACACACCTTAGTGAAGGAAACAACAATAATAACAACAGCCACAGGCCGCCACAACACACCTCTAGTAGTAGTAGTAGTAACACAGGCCGCCACAACACACCTCTATTAGTAGTAGTAGTAACACAGGCCGCCACAACACACCTCTATTAGTAGTAGTAGTAACACAGGCCGCCACAACACACCTCTATTAGTAGTAGTAGTAACACAGGCCGCCACAACACACCTCTATTAGTAGTAGTAGTAACACAGGCCCACAACACACCTTAGTGAAGGAAACAACAATAATAACAACAGCCACAGGCCGCCACAACACACCTCTAGTAGTAGTAGTAGTAACACAGGCCCACAACACACCTCTATTAGTAGTAGTAGTAACACAGGCCGCCACAACACACCTCTATTAGTAGTAGTAGTAACACAGGCCCACAACACACCTTAGTGAAGGAAACAACAATAATAACAACAGCCACAGGCCGCCACAACACACCTCTAGTAGTAGTAGTAGTAACACAGGCCGCCACAACACACCTCTATTAGTAGTAGTAGTAACACAGGCCGCCACAACACACCTTAGTGAGGGAAACAACAATAATAACAACAGCCACAGGCCGCCACAACACACCTCTAGTAGTAGTAGTAGTAACACAGGCCGCCACAACACACCTCTATTAGTAGTAGTAGTAACACAGGCCGCCACAACACACCTTAGTGAAGGAAACAACAATAATAACAACAGCCACAGGCCGCCACAACACACCTCTAGTAGTAGTAGTAGTAACACAGGCCGCCACAACACACCTCTATTAGTAGTAGTAGTAACACAGGCCCACAACACACCTTCGTGAAGGAAACAACAATAATAACAACAGCCACAGGCCGCCACAACACACCTCTAGTAGTAGTAGTAGTAACACAGGCCGCCACAACACACCTCTAGTAGTAGTAGTAGTAACACAGGCCGCCACAACACACCTTAGTGAAGGAAACAACAATAATAACAACAGCCACAGGCCGCCACAACACACCTCTAGTAGTAGTAGTAGTAACACAGGCCGCCACAACACACCTCTATTAGTAGTAGTAGTAACACAGGCCGCCACAACACACCTTAGTGAGGGAAACAACAATAATAACAACAGCCACAGGCCGCCACAACACACCTCTAGTAGTAGTAGTAGTAACACAGGCCGCCACAACACACCTCTAGTAGTAGTAGTAGTAACACAGGCCGCCACAACACACCTTAGTGAGGGAAACAACAATAATAACAACAGCCACAGGCCGCCACAACACACCTCTATTAGTAGTAGTAGTAACACAGGCCCACAACACACCTCTATTAGTAGTAGTAGTAACACAGGCCCACAACACACCTTCGTGAAGGAAACAACAATAATAACAACAGCCACAGGCCGCCACAACACACCTCTAGTAGTAGTAACACAGGCCGCCACAACACACCTCTATTAGTAGTAGTAACACAGGCCGCCACAACACACCTCTAGTAGTAGTAGTAGTAGTAACACAGGCCCACAACACACCTTAGTGAAGGAAACAACAATAATAACAACAGCCACAGGCCGCCACAACACACCTCTAGTAGTAGTAGTAGTAACACAGGCCGCCACAACACACCTTAGTGAAGGAAACAACAATAATAACAACAGCCACAGGCCGCCACAACACACCTCTAGTAGTAGTAGTAGTAACACAGGCCGCCACAACACACCTCTATTAGTAGTAGTAGTAACACAGGCCGCCACAACACACCTTAGTGAAGGAAACAACAATAATAACAACAGCCACAGGCCGCCACAACACACCTTAGTGAAGGAAACAACAATAATAACAACAGCCACAGGCCGCCACAACACACCTCTATTAGTAGTAGTAACACAGGCCGCCACAACACACCTCTAGTAGTAGTAGTAGTAACACAGGCCGCCACAACACACCTCTAGTAGTAGTAGTAGTAACACAGGCCGCCACAACACACCTCTATTAGTAGTAGTAGTAACACAGGCCGCCACAACACACCTTAGTGAAGGAAACAACAATAATAACAACAGCCACAGGCCGCCACAACACACCTCTAGTAGTAGTAGTAGTAACACAGGCCCACAACACACCTCTAGTAGTAGTAGTAGTAACACAGGCCGCCACAACACACCTCTAGTAGTAGTAGTAGTAACACAGGCCGCCACAACACACCTTAGTGAAGGAAACAACAATAATAACAACAGCCACAGGCCGCCACAACACACCTCTAGTAGTAGTAGTAGTAACACAGGCCGCCACAACACACCTCTATTAGTAGTAGTAGTAACACAGGCCGCCACAACACACCTTAGTGAGGGAAACAACAATAATAACAACAGCCACAGGCCGCCACAACACACCTCTAGTAGTAGTAGTAGTAACACAGGCCGCCACAACACACCTCTATTAGTAGTAGTAGTAACACAGGCCCACAACACACCTTAGTGAAGGAAACAACAATAATAACAACAGCCACAGGCCGCCACAACACACCTCTAGTAGTAGTAGTAGTAACACAGGCCGCCACAACACACCTCTATTAGTAGTAGTAGTAACACAGGCCGCCACAACACACCTTAGTGAAGGAAACAACAATAATAACAACAGCCACAGGCCGCCACAACACACCTCTAGTAGTAGTAGTAGTAACACAGGCCGCCACAACACACCTCTATTAGTAGTAGTAGTAACACAGGCCGCCACAACACACCTTAGTGAAGGACAACTATACAACACCACAGGCCGCCACAACACACCTCTAGTAGTAGTAGTAGTAACACAGGCCGCCACAACACACCTCTATTAGTAGTAGTAGTAACACAGGCCGCCACAACACACCTTAGTGAAGGAAACAACAATAATAACAACAGCCACAGGCCGCCACAACACACCTCTAGTAGTAGTAGTAGTAACACAGGCCGCCACAACACACCTCTATTAGTAGTAGTAGTAACACAGGCCGCCACAACACACCTTAGTGAGGAACAACAATATAACACAGCCACAGGCCGCCACAACACACCTCTATTAGTAGTAGTAGTAACACAGGCCGCCACAACACACCTCTATTAGTAGTAGTAGTAACACAGGCCGCCACAACACACCTTAGTGAAGGAAACAACAATAATAACAACAGCCACAGGCCGCCACAACACACCTCTAGTAGTAGTAGTAGTAACACAGGCCGCCACAACACACCTCTATTAGTAGTAGTAGTAACACAGGCCGCCACAACACACCTCTAGTGAGTAAGCATAGTAGTAACACAGCCAGGCCGCCACAACACACCTCTAGTAGTAGTAGTAGTAACACAGGCCGCCACAACACACCTCTATTAGTAGTAGTAGTAACACAGGCCGCCACAACACACCTTAGTGAAGGAAACAACAATAATAACAACAGCCACAGGCCGCCACAACACACCTCTATTAGTAGTAGTAGTAACACAGGCCGCCACAACACACCTTAGTGAGGGAAACAACAATAATAACAACAGCCACAGGCCGCCACAACACACCTCTAGTAGTAGTAGTAGTAACACAGGCCGCCACAACACACCTCTATTAGTAGTAGTAGTAACACAGGCCCACAACACACCTCGTAGTAGACATATAAGTACACACAGGCCGCCACAACACACCTCTAGTAGTAGTAGTAGTAACACAGGCCGCCACAACACACCTCTAGTAGTAGTAGTAGTAACACAGGCCGCCACAACACACCTTAGTGAAGGAAACAACAATAATAACAACAGCCACAGGCCGCCACAACACACCTCTAGTAGTAGTAGTAGTAACACAGGCCGCCACAACACACCTCTATTAGTAGTAGTAGTAACACAGGCCGCCACAACACACCTTCGTGAAGGAAACAACAATAATAACAACAGCCACAGGCCGCCACAACACTTCCTCACAACAACATTCGAATTCTCTGCCACCCTTGTTATCTTGTCCGTGATTGGCTGCTGCTGACCACCCTCAACCAATAGCGCGCTGTCTTATGTAACCATTCAACTCTACTGAATGTCTGATGGTATAAATATTTTTCCACACACACACACACAAAATATATATATATATATATATATATATATATATATATATATATATATATATATATATATATATATATATATATATATATATATATATATATATATATATATATATATATATATATAAAATAGTTTGTGTGCCATTATAATATTACTGTACTTTCACATACTCAAATATAGTATGCTTTAAATACAAAAGCCCCCTACTATGATCGGGGTGGCTTTTGTCTGACAACCCTAACCCTAATCTAACCTAACTTAACCTAACCCTAACCTAACCTAACCTAACCCTAACCTAACTTAACCTAACCCTAACCTAACTTAACCTAACCCTAACCTAACTTAACCTAACCCTAACCTAACCAATAATTAACCACAGAGAAGAACAGTATATTTTACCCTCAACTATTTAATTATGTCCGTAACTTTTGAAAGCCCTTACTGTTGTCAGACAAAAGCCACCCCGATCAAAGTAGGGGGCTTTTGTCTGGGGGGGGGGGGGGGGTTCGTCTGTACCCCAGTGAGGATAGTGTCTTAGTATAAAATCGCAATGCTGTGAAACAAAATCTTAATATTTAATCTGAGTACCGCAGCAAAAGTCACATCAATATTTTTTAACCAATACTTTAATATTTCTTACCTTATAGTAAATAACTGGATCGAAAACACAGAGAACTTAAAGTCGTCTAGCCTTCCCTCGTCTTGTCACGATGGAGACTTGTTCAGAACTGAAGTGAATTGCTTGTAACTGGTGGATTGGTCGGCTGTACATGAACTGTTATGACCCAAGACTGCATGGTTTTGCAGCTACTGGAGACGTTAATCCTTCCCTTTGTATCGGCGGCAAGTTAATCCTCGTGGTGTCGGACCTAACACCTGACCCACACCACATGAGCTCACTGGCGTACTTGTTTGAAGTTGTTTCCTTAATCCTCAACAGGTTACAGGTTGTGGGGGGGGGGGGCGCATAGCAAGGGTGTAGCTCATGACGTGGCCGTGATGATGTGGGTCAGGTGTTAGGTCAGACACGACAAGGATTAACTTGCCGCCGATACAAAGGGATGGATTAACGTCTCCCGTAGCTGCAGATATGGGTGATGAGCAGACCCAAAAGTGCCGCCCCCCCCCCCCCTAGCTACGCTAGTGATATATATATATATATATATATATATATATATATATATATATATATATATATATATATATATATATATATATATTTCATGTAGATCAACAATGAAAACGTGGATAAGATAAATCTTGATAAACTCACACGGGAAAAGGGAAACAACGGAGCACCTTAGCTTTCGTCTTTATTCAAGACATCTTCAGAGGCAACTGGATTACATGGACAGAGAGAGGCTTAAATATACAGTGGACTTTATTCCTCCATGGTATAGATATGTAGATGATGTTCTTTGTCTTTGGCCTAGAAAGAGTGACCCATTGGAATTTTTAGACAAGCTTAATGATATTGTCCCTAGTATCACATTCAAAATTGAAAGATAAATAAATGGATCCCTTCCATTCCTTGATATCCTTATCATGAGAAATGGCCAAAACTACAAATTTAAGATATACAGAAAGCCCACACAGGTAGACAGTTTCATACACTTTCTATCTAATCGCCTGGAGTCTACTAAAATGTCAGTTTTTTCTGCTATGTTCTTAAGATGTCTGCGTATTTGTGACTCTGAATTGAAACACATTCGTTCCATTGCACAGAAACTCGGGTATCCTGTGTTTGTTGATCGTTGTTTTAAAAGGGCTAAAAAATCCTTTCATTCCTCTCAAACCAGACAAATTCCTACACTTAAGAATATTCTGACTCTGCCCTATCGTAATGAATTTGTCCCGTTAGTTCGGTCCCTCAAGCTTCTAAATATTAATGTTGTTTTCAAGTATAACTCAACCATTACCAATATGTTAATAAGAAATAGCCCAACTTTGAATGTAAATGGAAGTGTTTATTGTATTCCATGTAGCAAATGTAATTGTAATTATGTAGGATAGACAGGAAAAACACTGCAGCTCAGAATCAAACAACATAACTATAATATCAGAACAGCATCTGAATGTAACTATTAGCCAATTTAACACTTACTTGTGCTCTGGTGTATTGATGTTGCCCCACCAATTCCTTCCTGATAATACAGCCTGATGCCCCACTATCTCGCATGACAGTCACTGGAACTCCTCCAACATATCCAGGTTTAACAAGAAAGGTGGGGTGACCCCTAGAGGAGAGGTTGGAGGCAGCAGTTAGTCTGTAGGTGTGTTGGGGTAGACTTGATTCGGTATGAACCCCTGCTTCAGGTTGCATGACGATCGGCCCTGCTGAAAGGTCAGGCCACTCCCCGCCCACAGTTTGAACATCGGCGGCTTCCTGCTGCTGGTCTCTTCGTGGATTATTATTGCTGGCACCTTGGCCTACGAATTGAGCCACGGCGGTTTACTGCCGCCGGTTCCATCGTGGATTGTTGCCCGGGCGCCAACTGTCCTGATGCTGCAGGGGGCCTTGGTGCTGCTTCTGCTGCTGTTTCTCTTGCTGTGTTTGCGGTTGTGGTTGCTGGTTATTTGCCTGTTGCCTGGGTGGGTTCGGAGGCTGTTTCTGTAGAGGTTGTTGACTTTGTTAGTTACCTGCCGACTCCCTGTTCGACCACCGCCTCCGAGTGTGGTACCCGAAAGCTCTGAAATGAGAGTCTGATTTGCTTGCCATTTCCTTCGACGTCTTAACTCCATTAGCCCTGATTTGAGCCACAAGTTCAGGAGGACAAGACCTTTCAAACTTGGGTGTTTCATCCTTACTCATCCACTGAGCCACATAGTCCCTTAATCGTTCCCGGAACTGTGCAGCCGTTTCATTTTCTTCCAACATTGCCCTGTTGAACTGATGCCTGGCCTGCTCAGTAGTCAGCCCATATGCCCGCAGCAGTGCAGACTTCATGTCAAGGAATTTATTTTCAGGACGCTCTAGTCGTCGAAGAATCCCTAACGCTTTCCCATCAAATAGACTCAGGAACTCAAATTCCTCAATGCTGTCATCAAGCTCGTAGGCTTCTGCGAGATACTCAAACTGGGATATGTACATTTCCGTGGATTCGCCCTCCTTAAAGGTGGGCATCTGGGGAAATTTCCTATAAGTGACGTTTTGAGTGGGTGTTCCTGACGGAGAAGAATTTTGGTTCCTTTCCGCTAATGCCAGTTGGAACGCCCGTTCCCTTTGTCTTTCTTCTCGTTCCAGCTTCTTTTCTTCCTTCTGAAAGTCTAGCTGGGCTAAGAGTTGTTCATGCTCGCGTCGCTTGTCTTCTCTCTCCTCAGCCTTCTCCATGTATGCAACCGCCTCAGCCCCCTCCAGCCCGAGGTCACGTGCTTCCTCAAAAGCCGCTGCACGAGCTGACATGGTGTAGGTGTGGGTGATACAATTGTGCAATTATCCACGGTCTGTGTCCCTGTTCGGGCGCCAAATGTTACGTTTTAAATGCAGGAAAGTGTTTTTCTTACCGTAGAACTCAGATACCTTCACACTGGTTACTCACCCAGGAGATTATGGTGTATCACTACGTAGAATTTCACTGCTTCCGGCATTCAATGCGTTGTGTACTGATAAATGATGATTTAGTGAATTCCATTAATTTCCAACATCCATCTAAGTTATTGGTTATACTTTGTCATAACCAAATATATCATTACCCTTGGTAATAATAATAATAGAGGGATCACAGATACGGGCAGATCATTGCACTTACATTTATTTGGCACAATTCCATACACTGGACTTGTAATTTGCATGGATAGGTTAGTCACTCACATTCACGCCACAGTACCGTAAGTTATAAGGGAGAGTTAGTCAACCTGGAGAATTAATCGTTTAGATCTATTAGGCTGGCCTGGAGTGCTCACCATTGATCACTTCCTTTACAGGATGTGTTAACTTGTCCCTGGACCTAACAACAATCTCGGGGATTTGCACACACAGACTCGTAGCACTGGTAGGACTGTATGGCCCGTTCTAAATCCGCGGAGCAGGAGGTCTTCTATAACCCAAGGTCTAAAGCCAACTGGCTAAAATGTGGTTTTGAGGCGTGAGATGACCCCTATTGGCTGGCCGGGTACCTCATCGCTACCTAAACAAACATTTGGGATGGGTTGTGTGGGAGGCCCAGCGCAACCCATGACAGGCGCCAATCATCGCGCAGTTCTCGAGTGAGGCCTGGTCTATGGAACTCGCCACTCATTGGCTGGTAAGCGAACGGCAAGTGATCAGTCAGCAGTTGCAGGGGATAGTATCCCCTACAAGTTCACAATGGACGTGTTGTCGGTTCTAATTAAACACAAGAAATACATTCTGCCACGTTCGTAGAGTGATACGGTATATATAATTTGTAATAAAAGTTTAAAGTCTTGCTATAATAGTAGAGATAAGTTATTTCTCTAGAAACAGGGCCGCCATTTGCAATGACATCACCAGTTTCCCAGCAGACTAAGCTCTCTATCAAACTCACTGCTGCAGTCATAGGTAGTACAGTGGATGGCCTCTTTAGATGCCAGGTATGATTTAAGGGTGTTTTTTTTATGGTTTAAGTCCTGGACATTTCATAAGTGAAGAAATGTGCCATGAAGAGCTGCTTCAAACATAGGTTGGATGAATATATGAACGATAGGGGTTTGGTGTAAATGGGACTGCCCAGTATGGGCCAATAGGCCTGCTGCAGTTTCCTCCATTCTCATGTTCTTATGGACATAAAAAACTCCCATGTTCACACCAGCTCAGCTGTCATGTACTCTTACCTGGTAAACTTTTTTTTTTTGTGTGTGTTTTCTTTTTTCCTGATGGTTTGTGATGTGTTATGAATGATTTAGACCTCCATTTCTATCGGAAATCACGAGTTTTGAGTTACTACCCCCCCCCCCCTTACCGATGTAAGTTAAGCTAACCTTATAACTCATCATACCCTAACCTAACCTATGACCTGTATTTTCTTATGCGACAGAAATCCATAGAGATAATGTGCCTTATTGTTTAAAGTACTTAATCCCATTAGTTAGAATCTTAAGGTTTCCCAGATGACCAAAACCAAAATAATACCAATATTGTAAGGAATGTCTATACTATGAAATTTGTTGTATGGGCAGCTAATATCCATTGAGTTAGTTAGTGTGTTTAGTAATATTTATATACAGTATTCAATGTAGCATTACTATGTTGCACAGTAAAACACAATTAATTTTCTAATAATATTTATTTACAGAGTCGATCAGCCGAGAAGGTTGGACAACTACTTTCAGGGTTCATCAAGGAAGATGAAAGAAATTTAGAAAAAGTAGATGTCATTATGATTGTAAGGGTATTATCTAGAATTTGGCCATCCAGCTATGAAGCACGTTTAAGTTACATCTGTCATCTGATCATCTCAAGCTCATTCCCTGACCATGGTCGTCCCTAGTCCTTCCACAACATTAAATATAGACATTAGTGACGACATTTTCCAGACATGAAATAGAGAACAGTGATGAAAACTTTCATGTTGAAGTTATCGGTCTTTTGCATCATTTTAGCATCCAGCAAGTAAATACACACGATTAATACTTGAGCAGTAATTTATTTTAACCTAAAAATAAGGTATGCCTGGGTATATCATCAGTGTATATGGCTGGCAACAACACCCACACACCACAGCTACTGGGTGGCTCGTGTCAATCAGTGACGTCACAACCAATCACAGAGCTTTTCGCAGTCATGTGACTTTTTTAATAACTTTAATCCTTATTTTTTTACACTTTTGGGCCTAATTTATTATAAAATATTACCATAGTGAATTTAAGCGTTTTTCTTTTCTTTACCCATTGACCTGCCATTGTAGTGGATTCCTCCTCTACAAACGCTGTTTGTCGCTGACGAGCCAACCCATGAATCCAGCCGCACCTCGGGTCTAGGTCAACCAGCGCCGCCTTACACGACTGAGGTCAACTATTAAGCCACGCCTATCCCCGCTATATAAGACCTGACCTCGTGGTGACCTACCTATTTCTACCTACAGCCACCAGCAAGCAACACCTCCTCCTCCTCCTGCCTGGCGGCTCTCGCTCCCGCCGGCGACCATGGCAACTCACAAGCTGGTCCTCTGAGCACCCTCACCAACCAGCTCTCTCTACTCAACGCTTGTAACCATGCTGCCACTTCCCAGCGCCAAGCTGCACTGTACATCCAATACAATATGTATACAGAGAGCACATTGTGAGTTTCCTTTCTCCATTCCATCCTGAGTGTGAACCAAATATAACGAAACCCCACACCATCTTACAAAAAAAATCCAACTGTCAACTCGTCCATTCTCACTCCTAAAAAGTTTTTCCTGGCAATTTCCTGAACTTGTGACTTCTTCAACCTTAAGCTGTGACGTTTAGTGGGGAGGGCATGTGTTACCTCTGGAGTTTGCTGGTCTATTGCCAATTGAGGGGGGGGGGGGGCAGGTGTGACGCCGCCTTAAGAATATACAGTACAGAGGCAGTACAACAACTGCAGCACACCAAATAAAACTTTTTTCTTCCCAAACATTCCAGTCAATCTACAACAATCAAATAGATTTTGGACTCCATGAAAAGTGTTTAAATGATCAGGTGATTATAAGGCTTACGAGTTTATGGTGTTCATGGTAGTTATGGTGGCCATGGTAGTTATGATGGCCATGGCAGTTATGGTGGTCATGGTAGTTATGGTGTTCATGATAGTTAAGATGGTCATGGTAGTTATGGTGGTCATGGTAGTTATAGTGGTCATGGTAAAAATGGTGGCCATGGTAGGTGTGGTGGCCATGGTAGTTATGGTGGCCATGGTAGTTATGGTAGTTATGGGGTCATGGTTATATTAACATTATAACTCAGGTGTTTGGTTATGTTAACATTATGACTCGGGTGTTTGGTTATGTTAACACTATGACTCAGGTGTTTGGTTATGCTAACATTATGACTCAGGTGTTTGGTTATGTTAACATTATGACTCAGGTGTTTGGTTATGTTAACAATATAACTCATGTGTTTGGTTATGTTAACATTATGACTCAGGTGTTTGGTTAACAATACGACTTAGGTGTTTGGTTATGTTAACACTATAACTCAGGTGTTTGGTTATGTCAACACTATGACTCAGGTGTTTGGTTATGTTAACATTATAACTCAGGTGTTTGGTTATGTTAACACTATAACTCAGGTGTTTGGTTATGTTAACACTATAACTCAGGTGTTTGGTTATGTTAACAATATGACTCAGGTGTTTGGTTATGTTAACACTATGACTCAGGTGTTTGGTTATGTTAACAATATGACTCAGGTGTTTGGTTATGTTAACACTATGACTCAGGTGTTTGGTTATGTTAACAATATGACTCAGGTGTTTGGTTATGTTAACATTATAACTCAGGTGTTTGGTTGGTAACACTATGACTCAGGTGTTTGGTTATGTTAACATTATAACTCAGGTGTTTGGTTATGTTAACAATATGACTCAGGTGTTTGGTTATGTTAACATTATAACTCAGGTGTTTGGTTATGTTAACAATATGACTCAGGTGTTTGGTTATGTTATGTTAACATTATAACTCAGGTGTTTGGTTATGTTAACAATATGACTCAGGTGTTTGGTTATGTTAACATTATGACTCAGGTGTTTGGTTATGTTAACAATATGACTCAGGTGTTTGGTTATGTTAACATTATGACTCAGGTGTTTGGTTATGTTAACAATATGACTCAGGTGTTTGGTTATGTTAACATTATGACTCAGGTGTTTGGTTATGTTAACATTATGACTCAGGTGTTTGGTTATGTTAACAATATGACTCAGGTGTTTGGTTATGTTAACATTATGACTCATGTGTTTGGTCATGTTAACAATATGACTCAGGTGTTTGGTTATGTTAACATTATAACTCAGGTGTTTGGTCCTGTTAACAATATGACTCAGGTGTTTGGTTATGTTAACATTATGACTCAGGTGTTTGGTCATGTTAACAATATGACTCAGGTGTTTGGTCATGTTAACAATATGACTCAGGTGTTTGGTCATGTTAACAATATGACTCAGGTGTTTGGTCATGTTAACAATATGACTCAGGTGTTTGGTTAACATCAATTATGAATAAACCAAATAAAATTTATCACTTTTATTTGTTTTTGCTTTTTCTTGTCACATAAAATAAATGTTTAATCTACTCTTAAGTGTGACTATTTGTTACCTCCTTCATTTCCTCACGAAATCTACTACAAGTACTGTACATTATATCAACTATATAATATAACTGTACATCAACTGCTTGGTACAGTATATCAACAACAGTGAAGCGGTTGTTATGAGCGAGTCACTTGAGTGCGGCGCCTCTTGGCACGTCTTCTTGAGGCCTCCAACTGATGATAGTGAGGAGACAACTCACGGAAGATATCGGCCTGCTCCTCCTCAGGTATTGTGGCTCTGGAAAAGAGATAAAAACCAAGTGAAAAGTATACAAACAAATGGCAGCTATATGATATACTGTATTGTACACCCACATGAAGCTCCTGAACTCAGAGAATGATGATTGAGATGGAACAAGTTTTGCACTTTTTTCTCCCAGCAATATTACTATTACCTATGCAGATGACATTCTTATATATATACAGCTCCTCTCCGACTTACGACGGGGATAGGGACCCAAATCCAGGTCGCAAGTCGAGGATGCTTAAATAATACATAGAAAATCTAAAATGGGTGTCTCTTTTTCTTCTCAGCACCACAAAACTCCTACTTTTAAGCTTGCCAGCCTTTTTAAAGTTAATTAAAAACGAAAATTTTGTCAGTACACTTCTCAATCACTGACGTTGGGACTCGAAAATACGTAAATTGAAAAATTGAGAAATCTTGTGGTGCTGAGAAGAAAAAGCGACATCCAATTTAGAATTTCTATGTATTATTTACGATTTACGACCTGGACGTCGGGACGGAACCCTGTCGTAAGTCGAGGAAAGGCTGTATTCAACAAACAATATGGTAGCTGCAAATGTGGACCATCAAAGCTTAAAATAGGTAACAACACCACTGACTATGTCTCCTATTTTAAATACAATATACAGGTAGTCGTCGACTTACGACCTAGATTGGTTACGGCCGACCGGTCGTAAGTTGATCTGGTCGTAAGTCGGCCTATGTTATAATTACCTTACGTATATTATACTGTAATGTGTAATGATAATATAATCATCTTTAAGTCATATTTTATCAACATTTTCTTTGTTCATTATTGTTACGGTCGTCAGGTTTAAGTAAATCACTGCATACTACAGTACAATTGGTTTATTATTTACACTGGGGCTGGGGCCAAAACTGTCGTACCGCCGGTCGTAAAGTCGAACAGACGTAAGTCGCATAGGTCGTAAGTCGACGACTACCTGTACAGTACTCTTGATTTAACGGAAGGGATTTTTCTAATATTTTTCGCTCGCTTTAGTGAACTAGTTCGCTAAATCGATTATAATTTCGTTAATACGCTCACACCTAAGGAGACACCTTAGACACATGGTACGTACATAGAAACACTAAAACATTATTCATGGCTTACCTTAAACTAGTGGGTACAGTGATTGTTTTAAATTTTTTCTAATACAGTGGTCCCTCGGTTAACGAACTCAATCCGTTCCAGCAGGTTGTTCGTTAACCGAAACCATTGTTTCAATGGGTTTTTCGGTAATTGGTTCCAGCTCACCGAATATTTCCTAAATTCAACAAAAATGGTAGAAAAGTTCACTTACTTTGAGGTGTGTATGTAGAAGGCTCCTGGATGATGATGATGATGATGGGATTTAGAATGGGGGTGGAGGAGAAGGAAGAAGAGAAGGCATTGGGGTGGAAGAGAAGTCACCCCATGGCGCTATTTTGCCCATAAAATTTTAGCTCTCTTGGTGTAATTCAAGGTTATTTTCTTTAAATCAACACTGCACTGCATTATATATTGACAATATGTAAAATATATTTCAAAATGACCAATAATTTGCTTGGAAACAGAAAAAAAGCATTTAGTTGAAGAGAGTCTCAAGCAAGATGTTACCTCCAGTGAAAACAGAGAGAGACTAACGCCTGTTTGCTGTGTTAAGAGGCTGGATGCCGCGCATTAAACTAGTCACTTTACCTTCAATTATGTTCAATAATTGTTAAAATGACTAAAAAATTGAATATTAAACTTTTAAAATTATTGAATAGTATAAACTTCTTGATATTTACTAAAATAGTAAGGAATTTAAGCCCTAGAACCGATTAATGTATTGGCGGACTGATACTAAAGCTGGTTGCCCGGTCAGTGCAAGCGAAAACATGTTGAGGTCGGTTCGTAAGAAATTTGTTAACCGAATTAAAGATCCTTATGGAAGGCAGTTCGTTAACCGAAATTTCGTTAACCGAGGCGTTCGTTAAACGAGGGGTCACTGTGTATATATATATATATATATATATATATATATATATATATTATTATATATTATATATATATATATATATATATATATATATATATATATATATATATGCAAGTAAATCACTGTAGGTGCGCGTGATCTAGGTATATGCTGGTAACCACCAGGAAAGAAGAAAACACGAAGTTCCCAAGCGCTTTCGTGTAATTCACATCTTCAGGGGTGAGTACAGTCTGTACTCACCCCTGAAGATGTGAATTACACGAAAGCGCTTGGGAACTTCGTGTTTTCTTCTTTCCTGGTGGTTATCAGCATGCATATATATATATATATATATATACAGGTAGTCGTCGACTTACGACCGAGATAGGTTACGGCCAACCGGTCGTAAGTTGATCTGGTCGTAAGTCGGCCTATGTTATAATTACCTTACGTATATTATAATGTGTAATCATCTTTAAGTCATATTTTATCAACATTTTCTTTGTTCATTATTGTTACGGTCGTCAGGTTTAAGTAAATCACTGCATACTACAGTACAATTTAATTACCTTACGTATATTATAATGTGTAATGATAATATAATCATCTTTAAGTCATATTTTATCAACATTTTCTCTGTTCATTATTGTTACGGTCGTCAGGTTTAAGTAAATCACTGCATACTACAGTACAATTTAATTACCTTACGTATATTATAATGTGTAATGATAATATAATCATCTTTAAGTCATATTTTATCAACATTTTCTCTGTTCATTATTGTTACGGTCGTCAGGTTTAAGTAAATCACTGCATATTACAGTACAATTGGTTTATTATTTACACAACATACAAAAAAGAAAAAATACAGGTGCAAAACATATAAAACATTTTAGTTGCAAAACATACTGTACAAACATACAAAAAACATCTTATTGGCCGCTGGTGCTTGGCTGTGGATCGTCGGGGTCGTCAGCTGGGGCAGCCTTTGGGGTAGCCGGAGGAGTTGTTTTTTTCATGAACATGGTGAGCTTTGTCTGAATTGTTCGTTTCTTCTTCTCCTCGTAAATTTCTTGATATGGACGAAACGAATTGCGTGCCATCCGCTCAATCCTTGCAAATCGTTCAATGTTTGGGTCCATTCCTTCAAAATGGGCAAGAAGTTTATTTAGTAGAGATAAACCTTCTGATAATCCCTTAGTGGTGAACGTCCTTTGTGGCTCCTCCTCCTCTTCGTTATCCGCTGCTTCTCTCCTTTCCTCTTCTGCTACATTTTCTTCCGCCAATTCGATTAGCTCTTCATTTGTAAGTTCCTCTGATTCTTGGTCTAGCAACTCCTCAACATCTTCCACTTCACATTCCAAAGAAAGATCTTTTGCCAGTTTTACTATTTTTTCCCGAATAACTTCAAGCTCATTTTCACTGTCAAATCCTGCAAAAGTATGAACATAGCGCTTAACACACTGTTTCCAGATGCCATTCATGCACTTCTCCGTCACAGCCTCCCAGGCGTTTGCCAGATTCTTGATACCCATAAGAATGTTGTACTGTTTCCAAAAGTCACGCAACGATAGTTCTGGGTCGGCATCTATAGCGGCTATGGCTTGGGCAAAGGTGGTTCGGAGATAGATAGCCTTGAAAGTAGCAATTGAACCTTGGTCCATAGGCTGCAATATTGAAGTCGTGTTTGGCGGCATAAAAATCACTTTCACGTCCGGATGAATATCTGATAGATGAGGTGGATGTCCAGGCGCATTGTCCAGTAGCAATAAAATCTTGAAAGGAATTTCTTTCGTCACACAATATTCACGAGCTTGAGGAATAAAACAATTTACAAACCAGTCTTCAAACAGTGCCTGTGTCATCCATGCTTTACGGTTAGACCGAAAGTAAACGGGCAGCGTGTGCTTGTTTACATTTTTCAACGCCCGCGGGTTTTCTGAATGGAAGATTAGGAAAGGTTTCAGCTTAAACCCCGCGATGTTCCCGCCAAGCAGCAGAGTAAGCCTATCCTTAAATGCTTTAAATCCAGACATGCTTTTGGCTTCTTTTTGGATGTAAGTGCGTTCTGGCATCCGTTTCCAATACAATCCCGTTTCATCCACATTAAATATCTGCTCTGCTAGATATCCCTCATCCGTAATCAATTCATCCAGATTGTCAACAAACTTGCGTGCTCCTTCCTCGTCTGCACTCGCTGCTTCCCCAGTCACTCGAACATTATGAAATTGAAATCTTTTCTTGAATCTCTTGAACCAGCCAGTACTTGCTGCAAATTCTTGACTGTAGTCTTCTCCGGCGCGCTCCTTCAAAGTCTGAAATAGACTTCTAGCCTTCGTCTGCACAGTAAAAAGGCTTAACGGTGTCCGTTTCTGGATCTGATCTTCCATCCACATGTAAAGTAATTTCTCCATTTCGTGGAGAGGCCCAGTCCGTTGCTTCGTTATAACTGTCGCTTGCATGGGTGCAGAACCTTTCACAGCTTCACGAATCCTTTCTTTATCCTTCAAAATCGTCGACACAGTAGAGTGTGATAGCTTCAGATCACGTGCAATCTCATTCACTTTCTTACCCCCTTCGTGCTGTTTAATCACCATCATTTTAGTGTTTAAATCAATGGCCTTTCTTTGCTTCTTGGCAGGTTGAGGAGTAGATGAAGACAGTTTCCTCTTGGTAGACATCTTGGGGGGGGGTGGTGGTTCAAGAAAGATTTCCGAGACAAAAGAAAGGCACGAGGCAAACAGACACGGAGGGAAGTGTGCTGTACCAGCGAGCGTGTTTGTAATTGAGCGCGGGGATGCGCGCGGCTCCAGCTCCCGGCAGCGTGAGGAGGCTGGGGCCAAAACTGTCGTACCGCCGGTCGTAAAGTCGAACGGACGTAAATCGCATAGGTCGTAAGTCGACGACTACCTGTATATATATATATATATATATATACATATATATATATATATATATATATACAAGTAAATCACTGTAGGTGCGCGTGATCTAGGTATATGCTGATAACCACCAGGAAAGAAGAAAACACGAAGTTCCCAAGCGCTTTCGTGTAATTCACATCTTCAGGGGTGAGTACAGACTAGATAGAGTAATGCAGAACAAGATGAATATATACAGAGGAGGGTGAGACCAGGTCCACAATGGTCAGGTAATGACCCTACTAATCTTTAAATGGCACACAACGGTTGGTGGTTGGGTCAGATGGGACAGTGACCCGCCCTCTCACCTGATCACAAATCTTCTTAATTACAAAGTTGTCCAGCTTGTACATGCCGTTACTCAAATTCATGTTGAATGTTTCGGTATGTTTAATAAGACTAGATTCTATGATGTTCCTACTATCAATTGAATTACATGGTAATATTGAGGAGGCATTATCCCAGTCAATGCAATTCTTGTTATCCCTCAAATGAACAAACAGAGCATTGGATTCCTGGCCTGTCCTGACACTGTATTTGTGTTGTTTAATTCTAGTTACAAGATCTTTACCTGTCTGGCCTAAGTAAAACATATTACATTCCTTGCAAGGAACTTTATAAATGCAACCAATTGTGTTGTTGGGGGAGTTCTTGATTAACATTTGTTTAACAGTGCATGAGTTTTTAAATGCCACATTGACGTTCCAAGATTTTAGCTGATCTTTCATAGACAAATGCTTAAACATTACTAAGAAAACTTTTTATAGAACTGATCCCAAGCCCACCCATGACCATAAGAATATCTTAATATTACCATTTCACAAAAATTTCTCACACATTCCGGCACAGCTAAAATCTTGGAACGTCAATGTGGCATTTAAAAACTCATGCACTGTTAAACAAATGTTAATCAAGAACTCCCCCAACAACACAATTGGTTGCATTTATAAAGTTCCTTGCAAGGAATGTAATATGTTTTACTTAGGCCAGACAGGTAAAGATCTTGTAACTAGAATTAAACAACACAAATACAGTGTCAGGACAGGCCAGGAATCCAATGCTCTGTTTGTTCATTTGAGGGATAACAAGCATTGCATTGACTGGGATAATGCCTCCTCAATATTACCATGTAATTCAATTGATAGTAGGAACATCATAGAATCTAGTCTTATTAAACATACCGAAGCATTCAACATGAATTTGAGTAACGGCATGTACAAGCTGGACAACTTTGTAATTAAGAAGATTTGTGATCAGGTGAGAGGGCGGGTCACTGTCCCATCTGACCCAACCACCAACCGTTGTGTGCCATTTAAAGATTAGTAGGGTCATTACCTGACCATTGTGGACCTGGTCTCACCCTCCTCTGTCTATATTCATCTTGTTCTGCATTACTCTATCTAGTCTGTACTCACCCCTGAAGATGTGAATTACACGAAAGCGCTTGGGAACTTCGTGTTTTCTTCTTTCCTGGTGGTTATCAGCATATATATATATATATATATATATATATAAGTCGACATTTTAAGCTTAAAAAAATCTCTCCTACACCAGGGGTCGACTTATATGCCAAGTATAAAATGTGAAGCTGTACCACATTGTGGTAAACAAGTGGAACAGCTGCCCAACACTCGCTGTGCATCACTTAGCGTAACTCTCGTGGCCTGCCGCTAATATTTCCTACTGAAATTCATGTTTGGTAAACTTATTTAACATAGAGATTATAATAAAATAGTAAATTCCAGTATAGGGTATAATTAAACAAACACAACACCACACGCCATTTCCAACAGCTGACGGACAGTAAACAATTGATCAGGAAGCTTCCCTGTGGCCGAGGTGTGGCGTGACAGGCAAATAGTCACATGGGAACCTGATAACCCACGCTCAGCATTCAAACAGTGGCGGGAAAAGGCGCACATTCTGGAACGTCACCCGGGGTGCGCCAGTCGGACGTTCTGGTCTTCATACGCTAAAGGTCAGAGCCTCAAGTTAAAGAAGACCCAAGTTCAGAAAATTATCAAACCCAACTTCTCCAAGTCTTTAGAGAAACCTTTCAGAATTATTTGGGAAAAAAATGGTGTTTCTAACTTAATTAGAACTGATTTTATTGACTCCGGTATAAGCATTTCTTATGCTTTTTCATAAAAGAGCCGAGTTCCCATCCTTATATCATGTCAAAATATTTTGTTTAAGGATCTTTTGTTATAACAGCCTCAAAGAGAAAATATTCAGGGTCATTATGGTACCAAATTCATCTCTCTTTTTGCTAGCTGTAAATATTTTTGCTCGCGCCTGCTGCAAATGTAATGAGAGAGTGCTTGTCCGTGCGAGATGAGATGCGTAGTTTACTCTCTTAAACTCTCAGAAAACTTTCCCCAGCACCCAGAAACATTCCGGGGATGTGCAATAGTGTGTCTGTCTGTCTGTCTGCCAGTGAGATACATAGTTTATGGTCTAAGAAAACTTTTCCCAATAACCAGAAAAATTTCAAAAGAAAAGAAAGTCGTCTTATTCCAAAGAAATCTCGCATTCCTGGAAGAACTTTGCACCAATTATTCTGGCTATAAGGCTATCACTGGGTAGTACAGTATTTTTAAATTTCATGCACAATATTTGATTTATTCTAAAGAGCCTTTGTGATGAACACAGTAATATCCTACATCTAACAAGGCACACATTCTTACCTGTACTCTTTCATGAGATCAAACTTTTCCCAGGGTTTCTCACTCAACTTTGCACGCTTGTAAAATCTTTCAGGCAGACCAAGATCCAACAATCCTTGCAAGTTTTTTCTCTCCCACCGCTCATGCCACGGCCGAGGCTTCAACTGTACCTGAAATGTATTATTAATTTGACTTTTATGGAAAATTTTGGGTCTCTTACACAGTTAACATTATTATTATTATTATTATCATTATTATACTCTGCACAGCTCCTCCCCGACTTACGATGGGGTTAGGAACCCAAATCCAGGTCGTAAGTCGAGTAGGTCGTAAGTTGGGAAGGAGCTGTTTATGATAAAAATTTTAAAACTAAAGTTTTGTGAAGAAAACGAAGGGTGACTGGCATGTGTGTGTATCTCACTGTGTGCTCACTATCAGTATGTGACTCGGGGGCAAAATGCAAGAACTGCCGTGGAGTACACGATGCTGTGGTACCCCGGCGGTCGTAATACAATGGAAGAAAAGTTTAGTGATTATTCAAGAATGGCCATGGTGGTACGACCGTAGTTTGTTGTTACTACGTCATCGTAGTGTACTCAGGTGTACCAACTGGCGGGAGACTGGGAGGTTGGTATGCTTGCAGCCTCAAAACGTTATCAGTGGCACGAAATGTTTGCTCTTGCTACACAATTTACGAGCATGAAAAACTTGAATCCCAAGCTAAGGTCCACCTTATTTTCCTATTTTCTTGGATTATAAGCCAATTCTGTGTATGAAATACGATCACTTACGGTGAATATAGGTAAATAAAGCCTGTGACAATCATAAGTGTAATATCTGTTCCTTTCTTCTTTATCCTTATTAAATCTAACAAATAAAGTAATAAGTTGGTCATGAACTTGGGGTTGGGTGAGTGTAATAAAGAGAACTATGGCCTGGTCTGTGGATGAAGTCAGAAGAATTTAACAAAGTACAACATTAGGTATTATAATTTTGCTATGACAGTGATGAACTCACTGTACAGATGAATTGGGATAAAATCTTGAAAAAATATCACCATAACTGTTAATTTTCTATCAAACAGGAAATTATCTTTGCACCAAAATTTTTTACTTTCGTATTATACAAGTAAAAAGGCCAGTTATCTACAAGATATGAAACCTTGAGATAATGTTTCCTAATTATCTCCACCTGATTATAGTACAGGTTGACAATCCCTTATCCGAAATCCTTGGGACCAGAGGCATTTCGGTTTTTGGAATTTTTCGGTTTTCAGAATGGTTAGTTTTTTTTTTTTTTTACAGGGATCAGCCCACCCGGGCACAGGTCATGACCCACATAGGGGCCTGGGGGCTAAAAAATAATAATAATAATAATAATAATAATAATAATAATAATAATAATAATAATAATAATAATAATACAGAAATTCATAGGTCTCGGTCGTGTTTCTCACTTTTGATAATTTTTTCATTCTTGTATTTCTTTATTATTATTATTATTATTATTATTATTTTATTATTACAGTATTATTGTTATTGTTATCATTCTTATTTTATTTTTGTGTATTTTTTATTAAAAATTTTATTTACTACCGTATATCTCGGTAGTTTTGTTGAAACGTAATGTGCAATATTTAATATTAAAATGCAAAAATAGCTATAAAAACAATTAATACACCCGTAATGTACTGGCTGGCATCTCCACTCGTCCCTGCTCCCGCGTCAAAGGTCATCCACTCCTCCCAACTCGCTCCCTCCTCTACCTCCTCTGCCTCCTCCACCCCCTCTGCCTCCTCCCCGTCACTACTGCCGACAACGAACACAAATGTTTTGTGAATAACTGCACCTCCACTTCCTATGTACAGTACTGAACTGTACTGTGCTGTGCATTTTTACAAACAATAAACATGGCAAAAAAAGCTATTAAAAAAAAAAGAGATAAAAATTTCACTTTACTGTACAGTTCCTATCCTCGGCGACAGGACGGGGGTCATCGGGCTCATCGTCACTCAATTCCATAACGGGTGGTGAAGTGGGGGCGACGGTGGATTCAGCTGCTTCCTCACTGCTGCCAGTGATTGATGGTGTTAAATCACTCCTTCGGTGATCAAAGAACATGGTGATGGGGAGATGTCGTCTCTTTCTTTCATTTCTTCCATGATGTTTTTGTATGGAGCGAAAACGTCATCCATCCCTCGCATGAATTTCAGGGCACGCACCATGGAGGGGTCCATACTATAGGCCATGTTTTTCAGTGCCTCAATATTCCTGGTCATCTCCCCCAACTTCTCCAACGTTATTTCTTGGTGCTCTTCCTCTTTCCCTTTCGCTTCCTCTTCCTTGCCTGAGTCTACTAACTCCTGTAGATCCTCCTCGGTCAGCTCAGTGTCGTGCTCTTCAATTAGCTCCCTAATCTCGTCCTCTGCCATGTCCTGGAAGCCTTCAGCAGCCACTTTCCTTGACAGTGCCAGGGTCTTTCTGAATATTTTCATTAAAATCCATCAAAATCATTTTCCTTGTCATCGTCTTAAGCACCAAACAGCTCCTCCCAGTCTTCTCCTTGAACAGGGCTAGAGGGTAAGTGTTTTTCGAATCGCTTTCAATTAAAAAAATGTTACAGCACATGTATATTTTACCTAAACTGTGCCTGAATGAATATATTCTCAGAAATAAATAGTAGTTTTGCTGAAACGTGATGTATTTCAATGTAAAATAGGATAAAATACATGGCGAAAACAAAAGACTTTACCTAACCTTCCAATGTTCAAGAGATGTTACTCGTTTTTTTAATAGTTTTCGGTTAAAATACTGTTATATTACAATGATATTATATTCATACTGTGCTTGATATACTACATTCACGGAAATGCATTACGTTTCAGCAAATCTACTATTTATTTCTGAGAATATGGAAATGTAATATTTTGCTGAAATGACGTACAGTACGTATTACAGTGGAAAGTGACGAAAACAATGACTTTCACTTTCTTTCGTTCAAAAGATGTTACCGTAATCGCTTTTCGAATGGTTTTCAGTTAAAAAAACTGTTGCATCACAAGTGAATTAGGATAGAATATTATTGGTTTAAAAAAATAGTTCCATCATAGTGGTCATCAGGCAGGGGTGAGAGTACCACAGAAATCTCCCACATTCCAATGACGAATCGCACAATTTTTTTTTTAAGCCCCGAGTGCTTCTTGCAAAGCGACCATTTGGGGATACCACAGCATCGTGTACACCACGGAAGTTCTTGCAATTAGCCCTTAGTGTCATCTGATGATTATTATCTTGAAAATTAATGTGAACTTTGGTTCCTGTACTTCAGTGCATCAATGTACATTCTTACGGTTGAATGTAAAATTTAATGTGACCTGTGCAACACTTCCCAGCTTACCCAACAAGTACATAAACCTCACAGTTTATCCACCTACAAGGACTAACTCATCCAACAAGTACATTAACCTCACAGTTTATCCATCTACAAGGACTAACTCACCCAACAAGTACATAAACCTCACAGTTTATCCATCTTCAAGGACTAACTCACCCAACAAGTACATTAACCTCACAGTTTATCCATCTACAAGGACTAACTCACCCAACAAGTACATAAACCTCACAGTTTATCCATCTACAAGGACTAACTCACCCAACAAGTACATTAACCTCACAGTTTATCCATCTACAAGGACTAACTCACCCAACAAGTACATTAACCTCACAGTTCATCCATCTACAAGGACTAACTCACCCAACAAGTACATTAACCTCACAGTTTATCCATCTACAAGGACTAACTCACCCAACAAGTACATTAACCTCACAGTTTATCCACCTACAAGGACTAACTCACCCAACAAGTACATTAACCTCACAGTACTATCAAAGAACAAGTTGCATTACACTCACTATGTCTTAAGTTCTAAAACCCATTATGAAGAATTTAGGTGAAGTTTCCTGTCGGTGACAGAGAAGCTACAAGGTTCGAGTCAGAACCACCAAAATTAATCTCTTAGTTCACCTACTGATGGCACACATGTCTGTGTGCATAATGTGTACACTTTGTATCATTTATTGATGTTGCGAGTCAGTAAGTAAGCAATGCAAGCAAGTGTGATCGTAAAATAATATGTAAGACAGGGATTATATATTCCTCTAAGTGGAGTTATATGTCATTCAATATTTACTAGAGTTCACTCTCAATGGATGTTTCTGTTCTTCTCAACTCAGCATACAATGATTCCCTTCAATTCTGTTCCTTCAACTTGCATACTCTCCTTCTCAGAACATACTGTACACCTACCTTTTAAACAACATGTCACACACAAGCAAGACACATTCTTCCCCTGCTACAATCTTTACAGCCATCACAGTTCATGCCTCCCATTTCAATATGGTCAATGGCAAATTTATTTGGGTTTCTCCATTTAATTATCTGCACCATGCAGTAAATTGCTTCGTCTTACACAGCATACCGTAGGTCTAACTCTGGCTTAGTGAGCGAAACGTACACTGCAGATACTTCGTCAAGGTATACAGTGTTAAACCCAGCTGCTGGAGCGGGTATCATTAGACAGTAACCAATGTTGGTCTTCACAACACTGATGTTGGACGTCACAATGACATGATAGACCGTCTACCCTGGCCTGGAAACTAAGTTTTAATCGATAATGTCTTGATCCCTCATTCCACACAATGAACATTTTTGATAAGTTAGATATATTTCCTACCAGACAGCACTATTCTGACCCACCAAGATGCACAACCAAAAAAGACTACCTATTTAAAAAATATTTTTTCTCCAGTTTGTGATGTATAATTATTTGCAAATTAGTTGAACAAAACCAGTAAGAGATCCGATTGCTTAGAACAGTCTCAGATCTTTTATTCAGCACCAGAATTGTGATCCTAGCATATCTAATAACAAAGTTATAGTAGTTTGAATGAAGATATTACAGGTGTTTGTCATAATTTGATGATGGTTGCCATGGAAAAGTTTCTATAATAAAAAAAATTGCATCGCTTTCAGACACAACATCCACACTGGTGATGAGCCCCATACACCACCCTAACAGCTTCTACTAATGGCGTTTTTCTACCCGATCAGTTTGGCTAACTCCTTAACTAGACCTCAACCAGTGGACGTGGAACTTTCTACAGCTCAGCGTCTACACAGCCTCACCTCTGTTTTGACTATGTTGGGTTCCTTCTCTTTGACTTCACAGAGTTTCTCGTATCATTCATTTATGTGGTTTTAGTCTGTCATGCCCGGTACACAACGGTGATATCTCCGTTTGCCGGAACAATAGGTGCACGGTACTTACGGGGATGAGAGATTCCGGGTAACGAGACGACTCTCGAGGCTGGAAAAAAATCCCTCGTCCCTGGAATTTTCCACGTAATGGAAAAATGTTCTCGGAAGTTACGGAAATTGCCCATTACCTCATCTCTCGAACCCAGAAAAATATCCTTCATCCCCGGACCGGAAAAATTTTCTCGTAATTTCCAGAAAATGCGCCTGATTTTCATCTCTCAAACCCAGAAGAAAAAAATTAAATAAAATCCCCATCCCTGGAATTTTCCGGTTATCGGGAAAATTTTCTCGGAGTTTTCCAGAAAATTTGCCCCTCGGAAAATTTCAGTTCTGGCTATAGGAGAGTTCCGGGTTTGAGGGATTCCGGCTAACGGAGATATTACAGTACTGCCCTCTTCAGCAGATACTGTCATGCCTAGTACAGTACTGCCCTCTTCAGCAGATACTGTCATGCCTAGAACAGTACTGAACTCTTCAGCAGATACTGTACACAAACTGATACCACATGGTCATGTCAGGCCAGACCAAGTGTGGATTAAGTAATGTCTGGAACAGTGTGGTCCAGATTAGTAAAGTTTCACAAAACAGTATGTATCTGGATTGTGACTCCAAAAAGAAGTTTCAAAACTCTTGGTTTACACCAAAGTGGGCTTTTGGCAAGTCTATGAACAACATAACAATGACATAACCTGTTGTCACTCATATTAGCCAAATAAACCTAAAATTTTTTATCAAAACTTAGAAAAAATGTACAGTAAAACAAATAACAGTCAAGTGAAATAATGACAATATTAAGAAGGAAAGTATAAGGGTGTCCAACAAACAAATAAAGATGTAACTTAGAGCTGTTCATTATTACTCTCAAATGACTGAGGCAAATGTTTGGCCCTGAGGTGACATGAAACAGAAGAAAGCTACCTTGAGAGGGTTGACTGGTACAGGAGCTCCTTCTTGTACAAGTTCTGGTTCCATATCCAGAGGGAAGGTGGAGTGCTCAGGGAGAGCATCACGGAGATACAGGAGTTCATCATCTAAGCGCTTCTCTAACCTCAGCACGTCAATGGTTTGAATGAGTGGAGAATACATCTCGTACATAATTTCAACACCTAAAAATAAATGAAACATACATTTAAGAACATGGATATACAAAGCCAAAGCTCACAAAAAAGAACAAAAAAGTTGAAATAAACTGTTCTTAAAGGAACATTAAACACAGAATTTAACAAGCTAAGCTATAATTAGTTTATTCATCAAACTCTTCCCCAGACAACAAAGTCCCTTCTTCCATCATACTGGACTCACTTGTTTCTATCTTAGAGCATAAGTGCCATAGTCATTAAAGGGAAGTACAGGAGGTGGATGTAGGCACCACTAGAAGAAATTTTGCTCAAAGAAAACTTTCTTCTGAAGTCCTCATAACACTGGTCTGTGTATCTCAACCTGATGTTATGGGATGTGGGCCATGGCACACACACTCCTGACCCATTTCTTACCAATAATAGTACAAGATGAGGTGAGCACATTGCATTTTAGTAGTACTGTATATTAAAACCTCCATAGTTCAGAATAATTGGGTCTCTACCCATGTCTAAGAACTGAAAAAAAAAATGACAAATTGAAGAAAGGAAAAGGTGGCTGGAAGCTCAGGAAAGGCGTAGAAAGCAACACACGATGTAGGTTTGTCAATGGTGACTGAAAAAACTTGTATATTCATTATGTGATGTACTGTTCCAGACAAGTAGAGGAAGAGTGTGATTTTGAATACTTACTCATACAAGGGTAAAGGTGATGCACTTGAATGTAAGGAATTAGAGGGACCTGAAGCTGTTAGTTTAAGTTATGAAAGCTTTAGAAACAGGACCGGATTCAGGAGTGGGCAAAGTGGGCAGCTGCCCAGGGGCCTCCACATGTGCGGTAGTAGCTATATCAGGGCTGGTCGACTTGAAACCACATGAATGACTCTAGTCATGTCTCACTTTTGTGTGTGTGTGTGTGTTGGGAATTTGTACACTATCAATAAATATACAGTTAAATAAAAATTTCTCAATGTTCTAATTTCCTCAATATAACTGCATATGGCTTCAAAACTCTCCAAAGAAGTGTTCAAATTTCAAAATTTTCCCGGGGAGCACTGTAAGCCCCCCGGAACTCCCAGATGTTTAGGCTTGCTTCACTCGCCACCCCACCCTCTTGGGTAGTTAAAATGAGGGGGGCCTTCACAAAGAGGCTGACCAGGGGCCTCCACAGGTTTAAATCTAGCACTGTTTAGAAAGTGAGATTGAGAAGATAATGAGGAGAGGACATAAACAAGATGCAGTTTGGGATTATGTCAGATAGAGGGACAACAAAGGCAATATTTATGGCCAGGCAGCTACAAGAGAAATATGTAGGGAAAGAGAGAGAACTGTTCTACATTTTGAAGACTGAGAGAAGATATTTAACAGGGTATCCCATGAAGTAGTTAAGTGGGTAATGAGAAAGCTAGGAGTTGAGGAGTACCTTAATCCAAACAAGGTACTCCTCGACCCCAAGTTGTTGGAGTGGTTATGGCATTATGCGAGGGCTGAAAAACCTCTGTGAGAGTAAATGGTGAGGAATGTGAGATAAAAGTAGGAGTCCATCAGGGGTCTGTCTTGGGCCACTTTCTATATACAGTGGTCCCTCGGTTAACGAGATTTCGGTTAACGAGTTACCTTCCATAAGATTCTTAACTTCGGTTAACGAGTTTCTTACAAGCTAACCTCAACATGTTTTCGCTTGCAATTGGCGGTCCACCAGCTGTAGTATTAGTCCGCCAATACAATAACCAGTTCTAGGGCTTATATTCCTTACATTTTAGTAAATATCAAGAAGTTTATACTATTCAATAATTTTAAAAGTTTAATATTATATTTTTTAGTCATTTTAACAATTATTGAACACAATTTAAAGTACGGAAACTAGTTTTATGCGCGCCATCCAGCCTGTCAACACACCAAACAGGCACCAGTCTCTCTGTCTTTTCAGTGGAGTTAACATCTTGCTTGAGACCCCCTTCAACTAAACGCTTTTTTCCGTGTTTGCAAGCAAATTATTGGTCATTTTGAAATGTATTTTACATATTGACAATATATAATGCAGTGCAGTGTTGATTTAAAGAAAATTATCTTGAATTACACCAAGAGAGCTAAAATTTTATGGGCAAAATGGCACCATGGGGTGACTTCTCTTCCACCCCAATGCCTTCTCTTCTTCCTTCTCCTCCACCCCCATTCTAATTACCATCATCATCATCATCCAGGAGCCTTCTACATACACACCTCAAAGTAAGTGAACTTTTCTACCCTTTTTGTTGAATTTAGGCAATTTTCGATGAGATGGAACCAATTACCCAAAAACCCATTGAAACAATGGTTTCGGTTAACGAGTTTTTCGGTTAACGAGCAACCTTCTAAAACGGATTGTGCTCGTTAACCGAGGGACCACGTATCATGATGCTGGAGGCAATATCATGAGACTTAGGACTGGCCTGCCCCCCCGAGTTGTTGCATGCTGATGACTTAATGTTAAAAGCAGAGAGCGTTGAAGAGGCAGTGGAGAAATTTAGGAAATGCAAGGATGGAATAGAGGCAAAAAGGCCTGAGAGTGAATGTGGCAAAAATACAGTAGTATTGATTAGTGGTGCGGGTGAGGGACCTGTGATGGGGAGTGGCCATGTGCTGTTTACAAGAAAGGTCTTGGTAGGAATTCAATAATATGCAACAAGTGTGGAAGGTGGGGACACAAGAGGTGGAGTTGGGCAGACTGCAAGATGTTGCCGACTTTTAAGTGCTCTGTATGTGCGGCGGTCCATTTTTTTTCTATAGGGATTAGCCCACCAGGGCACAGGTCACTGACCCACAAGGGGCCTGGAGGGCGAAAAATGTAATAATAATGATAATAATAATAATGATGATAATAATGATGATAATTATTATTATTATTATTATAATAATAATAATAATAATAATAATAATAATAATAATAATCATAATCATAATAATAATATTAATAATAATAATAATTCATAGTAAATAAAATTATAATATAAAATACAAAATAAAATAAAAATTATAATAATAATAACAAAGAACCATAAAGAAATACAAAAATTAAAACAAATCAAAAGTGAGAAACATTATATGTACAGTATGTTGTGTTGTCAATAGTAAGAGAAACAATTGAGACCCTGCAATTGTGTGTAAATGAGACAAAGTCAGATCACCAACCTGGGGCTTAGTCACAATTTTTGTGTTGCCATCTGGCAGCAGGGTCTACCATTAAACAACACATTATGCTTCCAATATCTTCTCAGGCAGTGGTACCTCCCTGTTTGGTACCTATTTCATGGGTCAGTGAATGCAGTCAAATACAGTACTGGCCATGCTGTCTTCTTGTGTACTGAAGGCTTAGTATTCAGTGTGCTGTATACACAATGTTCCTAATGGACAGCCATGGGACCCACTTTTACAGGTGCCCACAACAAGGCTGGAGAAACTCAACATTGGGGATATATTCCTGGACTGTGTTGAAGAGTTCTGTTACCTGGGTGACATGATCAGTGCTGGTAGGGGCGATGAAGCCTGTTTTGTTGCAAGAGTCAGAAGTGACTAAAGGAATTTTAGGGAGCTGCTGCTTCATTGACAGTAAGAGGGCTTTCCCTCTGAGTGAAAGGAAGAGTGTGCATGTGTGTGTGGCTAGTGTGACAAGTGTGATCTTGTATGGCAGTGATTCATTGGCAGTTAAAGTGGATGACATAAGTAGACTTGAGTGAGCTGAAATGAGAATGGTGAGTTGCATGTGTAATGTGACACTGAAAGACAGAAGGCTGTTTAGAGCTTAGAAGGCAATTGGGTATTGAGAGTATTGACCAAGTTCTGGGAAAAGGCAAGCCGAGACGGTTTGGGCATGTGGAGAGAATGGATGAGGCCAACTAGGTCATAAGATGTGTGAACGAAAATATGAAAGAGGAGAGCCAAGGATAAGCCAAACATGACATGGGGAAAGGTATTAAGACACGACTTGCGAATTAGAACCTGACATGAAAGACTACAAGAGACGGTGCAGCATGGAGAGCTACCATCAAGTAAGCCGCCTAAGTGTGGAAAATGGCCCAAAAAACAATGATGGTGATGATGTGTGCCATGATGCTGTTGTATTTTTAATAACCTTTTGTAGACATTACTAGTGTTTAACATCGCTGCTCTCTCTTGCATGTACAGTACCATTTGTACACCCACTGTCCGAACTTAATATTTTTAACTCGTTTTATCTTCTGTTCACTTTGGCTTTTTCTCGATCCTCAAGTATCATTGTGTCAACAAGTTTTAAATCAGCTATACTATGGAATATACATTTTCCTAAGAGTAGACTAACCTAACCATTTTATCACATTAGTTTTCAATTTCCATAAATAAAGGCGTTAGTTGATCCAAATACACCTGACCTTACGTTTCGGCATATGAGGTCATGAAGTAGATTTTGTTAAAAATTTCTTACAAAGGTACCCTTTTACATGCTGGTTGAGGATACAGTAAGTCTTCGCTTAACGTCGGCCCCTTAATGTTGGTTTAGTACTACGCTGCTAAACTTAAAGAGACCAAAAATTTGTTTAGCGTCCCGGTGACTCGGTACAACGTCGTTTGAGTCGCCACAGACTACTTTTCACCTTTTTCACAATATGTATTTAGGATGGTGTGTGCATGTAAATGAGAAAATAAATTAAGAAAGTTACTACAGCTGCTCCCCAACTTACGACGGGGTTAGGGACCGACATCCAGGTTGTAAGTCGAAATGGTCCTAAGTCGGAAATGCTTAAATAATACATAGAAAATCTAAAATGGGTGTCTCTTTTTCTTCTCAACACCACAAAACACTCAATTTTAAGCTTGCCAGCCATTCTAAAGTGAATTACAGATGACAATTTTGTCTGTGTGCTGACTATGGGACTCGAAAATACGCAATTTGACCATATTTTGGTACGACTGAGGCAGGTCATAAGTGTGGGTGGACGTAAGTCGAGTAGGTTGTAAGTCGGGGGAGGAGCTGTATATCTACCAAAAAATAAGTTGAAAAACATGTACAGTACTTAAATGTACTTAAGGGACTAAAATTTTGATCTCTTGTACAAAATATACGATGTCTATACAGTGGTACCTCAATTAACGAACACAATTGGTTCCACAGTCGCTTGTTAACCCAAAATTATGTTAACCGAATCCATTGTTTCAATGGGATATTGGGTAATTGGTTCCAGTTCACAGAAAAGTACAGGTATATACAAAGTAAAGCCAAAAAATGCATAAAGTCAGAAACTCTCCTTAATCGCCCTTAAATCACTATACAGTATACAGTAGTACCCCGATTTACGCGGTCAATTGAACCCACAGGGTACCGCGTAAAGTAAAATCCGCACAAAGTGAACAACAGAACATATGGGATTAATTCCAATGAGACTGGCCCGACCCCCAAACTCCACTTTTTGACGACACACAACTATGTTGCAGTAAAAATATTATCTTAACTTTATGATGGTATGCACACACAATTAATATAGAAGAGGTTAGGTTAGGAAAAATAAAGGTTAAGTTAGGAAAAATAAAGGTTAAGTTAGGAAAACTAAAGGTTGGGTGTAACACTTACGTTAGTAGAAGAGATGGGTCGGCATACAGGGATGGAGGCTGGTTCCGAGGCAGAGGGCAGATTACTGGCCCTCAGGTGAATCACCATTACTAGGTGCATCACTATCAGTTATAGTTGTCAGGGCTTCCCTGACAAATCCCTCAAAGTCACTTTCACTGTCACTATCACTGGCTCTGGCTGGCTGTGGTGGGTTGCGGGAGAAGAACTCGGTAATGCTTTTTTGACGGCTAGTGTTGATGTTGTCTTGATACACCGTGATGTACGGCTCCATAGCTTGCACCAGCCGGGCATGGAAGACTTCATAGCGGTCATTGTCATGGTCGTTGGAAAGGAAGGGCTTCAATTTCTCTGCACACTCGATGGCACCCTTAATATGACTATGCGTTAACTTGTGTTCTTCCGAGATTGACGCACCATCTTCCTCTTCACTGACCTGATCATCTTCCAACATCTCGTCGGCAGTCACTTCAGGATCTCTGATCACCTCCAGGATGTCTTTGTTGGTGGTCTCGGAGAAGCCTTCAGCTGTAATACTGTGCGCAGCTTCTCTTGCAAGGTCCAATGCCACTGTCACAGACTGAACCTCACCAGTCACAGGTTGACTCCGCCTCTCACCTGGTATGCCATGCAACACATGCCTCCATGCGTGACGAATCGTAGCTATAGACAGCTGATCCCATGCCTCCACCAAGAAGTCTACAGCTTGTTTGACGTTAAATTTCTTCCAAAACTGTTTGACGAGAACTTCTTGAGTCACCACCTCTTGTTCCTTGTCCTCGTCGCTTTTACTCTCGCAGTCGGTGTCACCCAGCGTACGGAACTCATCCTTGGTGTTGGTACAGTCATTCAGGAGCTTGAATTTCTTTGCCGAGTATACAGCTTTAACATTGCAGATCAACTCCTGGTCCATGGGCTGGATTAATGACGTAGTGTTGGGAGGAAGGAAGACCACTTTTACGTTGGGGTGACGATCCATAAGTAGGGGCGAGTGTCCTGGTGTGTTGTCAAGGAGCTACAAAATCTTGAATGGAACATTTTTTTGCTCGCAGAATTTCTTCACGTCGGGAATGAAACAGTCATCAAACCAGGAGAGTGACAGAGCAGAGAACATCCACGCCTTGCGTGCGGTCAGCCATGGACATTAATCTTGCTCATGTCCACGTTCTTGTTGGCGTGCGGCTTGCGGGCTGTGTGAATCACCGATAACTTTGGTTTACAGGTACCGGAGACATTGGTGGTAAAGAGGACGGTGATGCGCTCCTTCTGCAACTTCCGACCCCGAACCTTGCTGGCAGACTGGACAACAAAGGTCTTGGTAGGCAGCTTTTTCCAAAAAAGGCCGGATTAGTCCATGTTGAACACCTGGTCATCAGTGAACTGCCCTTCCTCCATAACCTCACGTAAGAACGGAGGAAAATCTCTAGCCACCACACGGTCAGCACTCGCTTCTTCACCACCAATGTTGATGTTGGCGATATTGTTCCTCCTCTTAAACCTATGCAGCCAACCAGAGGAAGCATTGAAGGGTTTGGGCTCTGCAATTCCCAGCTTACGTGACACTGCTGCGTACAGTTCACGGGCGTACTCTTGAACAGATCGCGTGTCCACCGCCATGTTGCGTCGCGCCTGACGAATCAAGTAACTCACCAGCAAATTTTCCACCTTTACCAGCACCTTGTTCTGGCAATACTTGATCATTGAGGCACCTGCAGACTTTGTGATTCTCATGTAGATTCGTTCACTCCATGCTGGCGCGCGAGATCAGCTTGACGTGTTCCTTTCTCCAAATCTTGAATTATCTGGTATTTCACTTCGTAGCTTAGGGAACGGCATATCTTCTTTGGCTTAGGGCGGCTGGGTCCAGGTAAGGAAAGGTTTTTCTCTGGTGGCGGTGGTCCGGCGGAAGCCATTTCACAGAACAATGGATGCACGTATACATGGTGTGGCCTGGAGGGATGAAACTTCCGCGGTTAGGTCAAGCGTCGTCTTTCCTCCCTCCCTCCCGCGGGTGGACACGTCATATTACTTTAAACCAATTACAGCTAGCAGCGGAGGGAGGTAGGGATGCATGGTCAATCACAGTCCGATACGTCATATGACGTCACTGATAACGCAACAGAGACATGCACTGTGCAACCTTATCGCGCGGCTTGCGGAGGCGGGAGCAGGCGGGAGGGGCGAATCTAAAAATAGCGTCGAGCCAGACACTCTGCGCGTATATGGGTAGATGAACCGCAGAAAGTTCGGTTCGGTTCTGGCGAGGCACAGCGTAAATGAAAAAACGCGGAAAGTGAGACCGCGTAAAGCGGGGTAATACTGTACAGTATATACATACATATACACTAGAACTCTTAAATCACTACTGTAATGTGATACAGGTGATTAATTTTTATCTCTTGTGCAAAATATATGACGTTTATATTCAAATTATTTGCTGCCTTGCAAGGATTCCAGTACTGCATATTATATTCTCCTAACTTTAGTTTGTGATATTATATAAGATAAAAACTTTAAGTATAAAACCACCAAACCCTTGCTGGGAGTGGGGGGGGGGGGGGGGGGAAGGGGAGATGACAGTGACATGTTTGACAGTTGGCGCCGAAGGTCTAGTGAGGTATTTATTTGTTTATTTATGTCCTTAAGATTCAAATTTTGTTTTTTGCTTATAAAATGTCACAGAAGTGACCGGGGAGAATATAATTTACATTGCTGGAATTCTTATAAGATAGTGATTAATTTGAATGTAAACATGCTATAGTTTGCACTAGACAAAAATTTTAGTAATCATTTTGTACATTATTTTCATTACATGCACAGTACAGCTTTGCCCTTAGGACAGTGTGTGCATGTAAATGAGTTTCAATAAATGAATAAAGTTACATATATATTCAGCCAAAAATAATAGTTGAAAAACTTTATGTAGACAGAGCTTGGATGGCTAAATTTTAGAATGATCAATAATTTTAATATAAAAAATGCCAAAATATTCAAGAACACAACTTTCTTGATATTTACTCCACTGGAAACAAATGTAAACATAGAACCAATTACTGTACTGGCAGACTAGCCATCAGCTGATGCGCACAACAAAGCGTGTTTATCCTAAGGCTGTCATTAATCGAAGTTTTGTTCGATAATGAAACTGAAAATCCTTATGGGAGCTAATTCGTTAACTGAAATTTTGTTAATTGAACCGTTCGTTAATCAGGGGATCACTGTATTCATACCATTCGCTGTCTTGCAAGGATTCCAGCAATGCAATTTATATTCTGTTAACTTTAGTCTGTGACATTTTATAAGAAAAAACTTTAAGCCTCAACCACCTTCAATCTTGCCGGAAGTGTGGAGGGGGAGGTGATGTATTATGACAGCTGGCCAACCAAGGTTACCTAGTGGTATTTATTTATCTGTCATGTAGAGGAGTTTTAAGTTTTTCTCTTATAACTCTCAATGAGTGTGACTTTATAGTAATACAGGTAGTCATCGACGTACGACCTATGCGACTTACGTCTGTTCGACTTTACGACCGGCGGTACGACAGTTTTGGCCCCAGCCTCCTGGCGCTGCCGGGAGCTGGAGCCGCGCGCATCCCCGCGCTCAATTACAAACACGCTCGCTGGTACAGCACACTTCCCTCCGTGTCTGTTTGCCTTGTGCCTTTCTTTTGTCTTGGAAATTTTTCTTGAACCACCACCCCCCCCAAGATGTCTACCAAGAGGAAACTGTCTTCATCTACTCCTCAACCTGCCACTAAGGGATTATCAGAAGGTTTATCTCTACTGAATAAACTTCTTGCCCATTTTGAAGGAATGGACCCAAACATCGAACGATTTGCAAGGATTGAGCGGATGGCACGCAATTCGTTTCGTCCGTATCAAGAAATTTACGAGGAGAAGAAGAAACGAACAATTCAGACAAAGCTCACCATGTTCATGAAAAAAACAACTCCTCCGGCTACCCCAAAGGCTGCCCCAGCTGACGACATCGACGATCCACAGCCAAGCACCAGCGGCCAATAAGATGTTTTTTGTATGTTTGTATTTGTTTGTATGTTTTGCAACTAAAATGTTTTATATGTTTTGCACCTGTATTTTTTTTTTTTTGTATGTTGTGTAAATAATAAACCAATTGTACTGTAGTATGCAGTGATTTACTTAAACCTGACGACCGTAACAATAATGAACAAAGAAAATGTTGATAAAATATGACTTAAAGATGATTATATTATCATTACACATTATAATATACGTAAGGTAATTATAACATATGCCGACTTACGACCAGATCAACTTACGACCAGGCGGCCGTAACCAATCTAGGTCGTAAGTCGACGACTACCTGTACATACAAGCACCTCACCGGGCATCACACAAGGAGCTTTGAATTTGTGTATATGTAATGTATTTCATGGGGCAAAGGGAGGCTTAGGAACGTAACTTCCGTATTTTATCTATTTCTTATGGGGAAAATTGATCCGCTTAACGTAATTTAGTATAATGTCGCGTTTACAGGAACGTAACCCCGACGTTAAGCGAGGTCTTACTGTATAGGCAAAAACATAAAATTGTATTAATTACTATTAATTAATCACCCTTGAAATAATTATAAACCTCAAAAATATCTAAACCGTCAATTATGCTGTGCCTTTAAGTTTTAAATCAACTAATACTGTATACATTTTCTTAAGAATTAAACTAACTTTACCATTTAACCTCACTTACAGTGGAGTCTTGATAATTCGCGGTTTAGGTACCAGAAGATATCGGGAATCATCAAAACGGGAATTACAGTTTTAATGTGCAAGAGTACAGAAATGTATTGCTTAGTGATAGAGCAATAGATGTATTATAACTCTTGTTTTGTTCATCCAAGGTTTGGTAAAGGTTGCAAAGATGTGATAGATTGCCAGAGTGGTGTGATGAGTGGGACCCGTCATCTAGTGGAGGGGTCACTCAGGTGAAATATGTCTTAAAGGAACTTTTTGGTGTACCATTGGGGCTACAGTCCAGTACCCTATAAAGTAGTACCTATTGTAACACGTGCACAGATCAATATAGGGATTCTCTATTTCACGGTCCCACTCTCACAATATATCAAAGGTCCAATGTATGCATTGTTTGGGAGAGCATCAAGGCCAGGCATGCGTCATCCTGGAGGACTACTCCTGCACAGGGTACTGTTGAGTATTTTTGTACAGTACTCTACTACATATAGATGAGTGTGTAATTCAGAGACTGGTATTCTAACATCTTATCTTTTTATCGATGTACAAAGTAATTTCTCTTACCCTGATGATCAATAACATTTCGAAGAATAAACCAAGCTCGTAGACCTGTTCCTCCTCGCTGAATACAGATCCCTACAAAACGATTTGTTTTACCAGATGCATTAATGTCTGCCACTGTGACAGCCATGATGGATCCTGAAAGAGACAACATACTTGTAGTGATTACACAAACCTAAATACTGTAGTCATCTTCTATTATATACAGTATACAGTAGGGTCGGGATGTATCGCAAGATAGGGTCCAAGGATGTTCGCCATGTATAATTAAGTACATGTAATCAATGGGGAAAATAGGGTTAGGTTCAAGAGGCCAATAAAAGTGACTAAGCTTGACTTAACGAGTTTATTTTCTTACTAACTAAAGCACCAATGAACACTAGACTCGGGAACACCACCCTAGACCCCGTTGTGGGGTGATGACCTGTGCCAAGGTGGGCAATTTCCCGAAAAGAAAAGGAACACTAGACTCGGAAGCTGACGCGCCATCCCGGGAACACCAGACTCGGCAGCAGACGCCACACTGCCACCCTCACTTGACAATTCCACACCTACAAAAATGAACATGGTGAGGCATGGTGTGGCTGCAAGTGCAGATAAAGAAGGAGCAGCAAAGTTTGTAGTGGACTTTAACAAACTGGTGGATGAAGAAAATTATCTTCCACAGCAAGTGTTCAATGTGGATGAAACTGGGCTGTTCTGGAAGAAAATGCCCAAAAGAACATTCATCACCAGAGATGAAGCCTCTTTACCTGGGCATAAACCCATGAAAGACCGTCACACTCTACTGCTTGGTGCCAATGCTTCAGGGGATTTCCGACTGAAGCCTATGCTTGTCTACCACTCTGAGAACCCCAGGGTGTTCAAACAACAAAATTCAAACAACAAAAAGTGGTAAGAACAAAGGTTGGAGTTTATTGGAAGTCCAACCGTAAGGCATGGGTGACAAGACAGCTCTTTAATGAATGGGCTGTTCAGGTGTTTGCCCTTCTGTCAAGAGCTACCTAACCACCAATAAACTCCCTTTAAAGGCTCTTCTCCTTATGGATAATGCCCCTGGTCATGACCCTCAACTTGCCAGCACTTTGGAGTCTCAATTTGACTTTGTGAAAGTGTTGTTTTTGCCTCCCAACACTATATCAATCATACAGCCAATGGACCAGAATGTGATCAGCAACTTTAAGAAGCTGTACATGAAGAAAATGTTCAGGAGGTGTCATCAGGCAACTTCCACTGATCCTGATCTAACACTGAAACAGTTCTGGAAGACACAATTCAACATCCTGCAGGCTGTAAAATTGATTGTGTCATCATGGCAAGAAGTCTCCACTAGATCCCTCAATTCTTCATGGAAAGCACTGTGGTCATCAGTAGTCCATGATTTTGAGGGACTTGAGGAAGAAGCAGAGTTGGGCCAGGAGATTGTGTCCATTGGTCAGTCATAGGGCCTTGAAGTGGAGGAGGATGATGTGGAAGAGCTTGTGATGTCTCATGAGCAGGAACTTACTCCTGAAGACTTGCAGCAACTGGATGAGATGTTAGAGGGTGACAATGGTGAGGAGAAGGAAAGTGATGACCATATGTCTACTTCAGAGTTGAAAGATGTTGTTGATCACTGGGAGAGGTTCAGGAAACTGGCTTCAAGGCACCCAGATGTGGAAAAATCAGAACTAGCTTTGTGTAATGTTGAGGACACAGTGGTCTCCTTCTTCAAACATCAGTTAATGAGGAGGAGAGATGCCCCACAGACAAAAATTGACAGTTTCTTCACTAAAAGGCAGCAGGAACAAGATGCTTGCCCTGGAGAATCTGTCAGTCCAGAGGTTCCTGACATTTTCATGGAAGGTGACTCACCTTCCAAGAAGCAGTAAAATGCTTCACCTCCACTTCCTTCTCTTTCCCCTTCTCCTCCTCCACCTCCCACTAAGTCCTTATATACTGTACATCTAAAATCACTTAATTTAAGATAAAAGAAGAAATAGAATGACAAAATAGAGTAAATGAAAGTAAAATAAGTCATCAGGTAAATAAAATACTGTAAATTTCAAGTTTAACCTCGTTCGTATTGGTGGGCGTTCGTAAGTTGGGGACCTCCTGTACTGTATATAATTTATTTATTGTACAGTAATCATTGTTTCTTTATATTTTCAAACAAGGGAGCTGCTATGTTACACCTGTAATGGCATGGCATCCAGTTTCCTTGCAAAGACTGCCTTTCAAAATGTCATCTAATCTGGCTAGAAACAGGCAAAGTGCATTACAAATAAAAATGTCTATCATAACATCTACAGTATACAAAAGGTAAACTGGTAGGATCATCTGGTAACAACTACAGTACACTACTGTACGGCATGTCCTATATATGTTCATTATGCTCAATATAAATCAAGTGTATACATATTGCATGTAAAGCAGGGTTAAGTGTGTACATCAATTTATAACAATTCTGTGGATATTCCAGACTCACACCCCAAATCCTTCATCTCCAAAATGTTCAGTTTCATCTACAAGTACTGTGAATCAATCAACCTCAACTTGTTTATGGTACGTGTCCTCCATGTGACTCAGGAGAACACTCCATAAACAGATAAATAGAACTGCAGTAATTACCAGAGGTTGATATACACATACGCCCGTACGTAAAGGCAACCTACCAACGTAAAACTCCGGGATCTCCGTCACACACCTCCGTGCCACCATGTCTCTGCGTTCCAGTTTTTCACGAAGCCTATTTCTCCATTCAGGCTTTGGGTCAGGTAAGAACTCTGGGAAGACTGTTCTGTAGGAAGAAAGATACTTACTGTATTTACTCTATTAACAATAATATGTACAGTAGTTAGAGGATGACCAACAGTAGGTAGAGGGAGAGCTGGGGGCTGCAGTCTGCCACCCTGACAAACCTATGATAATTGAAACCAAGCTTGAGACAATCAAGCATCATGAACGCATGGAAAGCCCAACGTAAGGTAATGTCCTATACCAACTGTATACTGTAAAGTCATCCCCAGAACTTCAAAAATTGGTTTTATGGATATTCACTACTGTATAATGGAAACTTGGGGAAAAATCTGTGACATCAGATTGAGGGAGGCAGCGTGACACAGAGGCAGGAACAACTCTTACAGACTATATATAGGTTATATATCAAGCTGCTGTGCACCAATGGTGTTTTAAACTGGGTCATCTGTAATAGCTTTGTGAGAGTAAAGTATTACCTGAAGTCGTGAGGCACTCGCAATTCCTTTCCACTATCACCATCTTGAATTTGATTATAAGGGAGAACTTTTGTTGTCAGAGCTCTGGCATGTCTTCTACCTGTACCCACCACTACACCTGTAGATGGAAAAAATAAGACTAAGTTAAAGACCTATGATCCCATAGCTGCAAAACTCTAACAGGAATTACAAAAGTAGTGTACGTACCACATCTGTCATCTCTGTTCCTGCTGACTAACAACACCAAGAGAAATGAGTCCAGAATCAAGTCACACAAAACATTTATTCACTCAGAGGAAGTGTAGTGTAACCCAATCCCTTACTGGGGATTGGTTTAATTATGAATTGAATTGGAATTGAAGTAAGCAATTTTTAAAAATAAAATGAATTGGAATTGATGCGATGAACTGATGTGAAATGATGTTATATCAAAATTATAAAATGTGTTTTTTGATGTGGTCAATGTATTACTGTACAGTATTGATATTGTTTCAAAGTTTATTCAACATGTCTTATGTGTGAAACCAGTTTGACACTTGAATGCTTTGAAGTAAAAAGGTACATCATTTAATGTAGGAATCCAGTATGACACATTTAATATCTTGCCGACTCAATTCAGACTAACATCGGTCAACTTGCCAAACATGAAAAGTGTTAGAAAAGGCCAGAAAGGTACAACCTGAATGACAACCATTTTGATCTTTGGTAATCTGGAGTTTGGACTGTGTAGTAGTCAATGATGATCACGATAATAACAATTGTGTGGCAGCAGTTAACATGATCTGTGTGGTAGACAGTACTGTAGTGTATGTTGTCAACTTGTATGAAAATAAATGCTATGAAACTTTGCTTTTTTTTTAATATTAAATTGACAAATTTAATTATATTGTAATTGATAAACACATGAATTGAATTGGAATTGATGATTTCTTTTCCACAAAAGATTTGAAATGAACTGTAATTGATAAATTTTTATTTAGTCGGAATTAGATTTGAATCTGAATTGACAAAACGGAATTGAACCCATCCCTGAAGCTCTTACCCAAGTAAAATAAGTGCTATGTACAGTCACAATCCAAAGTTTCGACACCTCCCTGACTGGGTGTTCGCCGAGACCAGGGTTGAGGTAAGGCTGGGTGATCGGACACAGACTAGTTCAGCAATGTGGTAACAAGGTACTACGATGGTGAGGTTCACATTCCACCACCACAACACTCCGAGACACATAACTCAAGAGCACAGGAAGGAACTTATTACCAACTTTGACATGGCATCAACTAGCATAACAAATGCATTCATAACATTGTTGCCACACAACAATGACATGTTAAGATTGGAGCATGAAAAACTTTGCCCGGTCCCAAAGCACTGGCTTGGAACCACTAGACTTGAGTCCTCGTATTACACATGAATCATCAGGGCAGCATTTATAAAGGGTGGCCGGCGGCCGAATTTTGTCAAGAGGGAGTGAGCAGTCAGTCGACAAGGTGAGGCCGATACATGTATAGATATTACCATAACCCTGGGAATATTATGGTTTCACACATACTGGGAATTCATATAGTCAGGTTTACAATATTTAATGGTGTATCAGTAACTACATTGGAGTATTTTGGCTGGGAATGTTGCACTTCACATTAATCATGGTATCACCCAAACAATTTTTGTCTGGTCCGGAGCAGCAACTTTGCCGAAGACCTCGACCCTCAGCGTAGATGTCTGGCCGTGTGTCATCACTAGTGACTACTTCTTGGTCACTTGCCTTGTTTCCTGTCTACTGCTGCTTTATTTTTTAAATTTCACTTCATAATGTCTCGGATTATGAGAGTCATGGCACAGAGGTCACCAATATTACAACTAGTTACGCATATGATTATTTTATATTTTTCACCTGAATGATAAATATCTATGAAGTTCTAATCATGGTGTTTGGTAACTTGGAGGCAATTTCCAACAGATATGGATATTCTGGCTGGAGGACGTGGGCTACGTCCACCTAACACTCGAGCCAATCGCCTGGAGGTGATAGCCAACAGAGCTCTGATAGTGGGTCACTATCAGGGTGGAACATCAATTAGTGAAATCAGTCGGCTTATGGGGATCAGCAAGTCTACTGTAAGACAATGGATAAGGCGGTTTGAGGAGGAGGACACGTCGAGGTCTGGCCCCCCAAGTGTCACATTACCAGCTGACGACGCAAGGCTCCTCCATGCTGTGATGGAGTTTATTCCTTGTCTGTAGTAGTGTCACGATACTTTTAAGTCCATCAACACGTGATGTTTATCAATATTCATATTTCATAACTGGGTCGAGAACAGCCCAAGTTTCTCATGCCTCACTCCTAACTTGCTATTGTTATGTGTCAACAATGTTATGAATTAAATTTTGTTATGCAGGTTCATGTCATGTCAAAATTCGTAAAAGTTTCCTTCCATGCTCGTGTGCTGTGAGTCTCGGGGTGTTGTGGTGGTGGAATGTCTGCGTCCGACCACCCAGCCTTACCTCAACCCTGGCCTCGGCGAACACCCAGCCAGGGGAGGGGGGGGGGGTGTGTCGAAACTTTGGATTGTTACTGTACAGTCAGCAAAAGAAGCTTCACCCCTGGTCTGATGGTCTTCAAAATGATCACTGTGGCTGAGGTTATAGTCATTTGATAGTATTTCTGATTGTGTGAAGCATGGTGTAACAAATAGGATAATGTATAGTACAGTATATCCTATATATCACGTACATTACAGTATAGTTAAAACAGAAATCAACAGGGATACATAGAAGACCAAACCAAAAAAACAGACACTATAATACACTACATTGTATTACTCACATAAGAAAAGTCTTTCACTTGCTTTTAGGAATTTCACATATAGTAAACCCTTGCTCTTTGTGGGGGATAGGTTCCAAGGAATGGTGCAAATTGGGAAAACTGTGAATTGCAACTTATACTACCTTAGTGCACTACTATATACTTGTACTGTATATGAGAAACTTAAGTCACCAATACTACTCTCCTTTGTAGTGGAAGTCTAGAGCTTGATGAAGAGTATTGTACAGTAGAATGAAACCTGGTTACTGAAGCATAGGGAGATCATCAGGATCACTGTTGGAAGAGGGTGATGCAGTGGTGGGTGGTGAGGTGGCGGGGAAGTGGGTGGTGGAGCAGCAGCAGTTGACCGAGTAGGTGAGGGAGAAGAATCAGCTGGGCAAGTGTCTGGTTCTTTCTTGAAAAACATCGTGATTGGTAGTTGTTTCCACTAGCACTGACACTAGGCAGTCTTTCAGGGGCCATTTCACACAGAAACACTACAGTTTTGAGTACAACACAAGAGATACTGCATCACAGGCAATGGTTGAGTACAAACAAAGGGAGAGGAGACGCTGCGAGGGTGTGGGGGTGACTCGGTGAGCTGTGGGAGAGGCTCGTAAGCTAGCCACTATCTGCTTACCATGAATAGTCGAAATCGCAAACCCGCGAATAGCGAGAGTTTACTGTACTGTACCGCATTATGGGATGAAGTGAGGTTCCTGTAACTCCTCAGTACTGTATTATAACTTATATTTGATTTAAAGTAACAATATTGAATGAAATATAAGACTTGGATGGAAGAATAACATCAAATAGTAAGTTTTGTAAGCCATACACTATTTCATTAGTTGCTGTAAAGAAATAAATGGGTTATGAAACAAGCTTACTAAACCTCTATAGTATTACTTTACACATAAGAAATTCTGTTCACTGCTTTATTCTTATCACGTTAAACACATTGTACACGAGAACACAATTGAATATCTTATAAAAAACTGAAGATAAAAAGTAACTGGCAACTCGACGTATGGAGTGCAGGGCTACCAACATATGGCATAACACGAGAACACTTGTCAGAATTCTTGGTCAGGTACATCATATTGTATAATGCTGCAAAGGTGCTGATTATTTTCTTGCTGGCTCTATATTATATGATAATAAGAGTAACGTGAATCACGACAATTTCTCCCAAAGAAAGACCCATCATCTACATCAACCAGTCAGAGTACCATCCGTATATCTGAGGGTTGGCGACCACAGTCCTTCACTCTAAATGTATGTGAGAGATCATGCCTGGGTAAAGAAAGTGAGTGTTAGCCATGATGACAGCTCTCCTGGCTGCATGATCTCTTGCAACCACTCTAGTCAGGAGCTTCTCTCTGAGGTAAAATATGACAACTTCTTCCCATGACTCTCCACACCCACACATCTCATTCTACTTCTCAGCAAAACTTTACCAATACTGTATCCTCAATACCCAGACACTCTCTAACCTCTGAACAAGGTTTCCCCATCGCTTAACATCACAATAAACAAACATCTCAATACATCTCACCATTCTCAAACCAGATCAATCAAGTTAATGTGTGCATGTCCACAAATTGTGGGGTAGAAGTGCATATGGGGCACTACCAAACATTAAAAACCTAACCCAAATTAACGCCATGTTCCTGGCCATCACGTTATGGTTGGTAAGGGTTGCATCGTAATTGACACATTGATTTTGTCGACAGATGCTCATTTTAATTGAACCAAATATTGCTTATATCTCAATTATTATCGATTTGCACAAGATATACCACAGAAGAAAATTGAATCACAATTAAATTTTATATAAGAACCACCTCTTTTCATCTTGAAGTCCGAGTAATGTGCTAAACTGAATACTAACCAATATAAGAATAATTAGTCTACTAAATAGCCTTTTTGTCGGAAATTAATATATTTTTATTTAATATTTAATTTTTGATTCGATAAATTTTCACTTGTTGCCACTATAAAAAGTCAAAGTTGAAACTATGTTTTTCTGATGCTTTTTGATGTTATGAACGAATTTGACCTTCATTTGTGGTGTAAATCAATAGTTTCTGAGAATCTAGAGATTTTTTTACAAAAAAATCAAGGTTAAAATTCCAGAGATTCATTTAATGGCAACAAGTGAAATAATACAATTTATTCATTGAAAAAATTGCAATTTTGATCACAAAAAGTGGGCAGAGCTTTAAAGTAGAGAGCAATTGTGGAATAAAAAATTGGTATTACAGTAAGTCCTCGCTTAACGTCGGGGTTACGTTCCTAAAAATGCGATATTATACGAAACAACGTTAAGCGGATCAATTTTCCCCATAAGAAATATATCAAATACGAGAGTTACGTTCCTGAGCCTCCCTTTGCCCCATGAAATACATTACATATATGGAGAATCATTGCCATTTCTATAGAAAATAGTACTGTATAGTACAGTACTGTACCTTCATTTCTATTGCAAATTACTACTGTTTATTATTTTCCCCCCACCCAAAACATCATTTTTTTCTCTTAAAGTAATCATGAGTGGAAAAAATGCCATAGAAGAAAAATGTTTTAGAATTGTCTAAAACAGATTCCAAAACTTAAAATCCTAAAAATCGCTGGATGACCTAAACGATAATTTTATCAAACATTACTGTGGTAAAATACCAGTTTCACTTTGTATGAACAAGAGCACAGGTGGCTGTACACCGCTGAGTACAATGCAACAGACCAACATAACTCACGGCTGGAAAGCTTCAACACCCTGTGTGGCTGGACGAATATACCAGTGATAATGGCTTGGTATGGCAGACTGCCTAGTAATGGCAGTTAATATTTGTCCATTGGCTGTCCTCAGGTTTTGGTAATAAAATATGTGTTTTTGTGTATTTTTTTGGTGTTTTACTCAAATCAGGCCTTCATTTCTTGTGCAAATTAGCATGTTTTGCAAAAAATGAACATTTTCATTTTAACAGAAACCACTAATGTGCAAAAAAATGGAGGTCATATTTGAGTAAAACACACCAACAAACTTATTCTCATACCAAAGGAACCAACCTACCTAACCTGACCTAAAAGGAGGAGGAGGAAAGGAGGAGATAAGTGACTAAGTGAGCAGTGTAGCCAAAGGTAAACATGGCGGGAACCTGCAGACAACCAATGGACCAATGTTAACCAACCCAAACAAAGACTTCATTTCATTTCTTGTGCAAATCAATATTAACGGAGTATCTCACAAATTTCTAGGCATAAATTTTGGTGAATTCATAGTTTTACACCGGTCTTTCTTTCACTGTTATTAATATATATTTCATAATGCTTAAACAATTCTAAGACATTTTTATTCTGTTACATTTCCACCGGAAATTAAGGATAAGCGAGATATTAATTTTTCAATATTATTAGATTAGGTCTGTCACAAGTGCCGCCATTTGTTGATTACATCTGGCGGAGAAGGCCTGACCCCCCCTTACCCAGTGCTACTTACCTCTGTCTTCGCTTCTTAAGCGTCTACAGCGTATTTGCAGGGGGTGGTGTAGGAGTTTCTTATTGGCTATAGTGACAAGAGACTTATTATTGGGTAAAAGTTTTTTGTCTTGGCCAATGAACAATGCGTGGGTGCGACGGGAGCGGAGATTTTAATTTTCATTATCAGATATGGCTGAACAGGTGGAAGAGATGTGCCAACACTGTGATAGAGATTATTTTACACCAGTTGCCGAGTTTCATCAGAAAAATGAGGCAATTTTTTTTATACAATACACGGCGTGTTTGTCCAAAGTGTAATAATCAGTGTACACTGCGTGAAGAACAACACATTTGGCGGTGACACCGGTTTTTTTCAGTCGAACAGTGAGAAAGGAAGAGGTCAACCCTGGTTAGGTTAGGTTGATTGGTTGGTATTTTATTTATATGATTTATTCAAAGAAAAAATAATCCAACTTTTTTTATTGTGATTGTTAGGGGGGGGGGGGGGGGTGTGTAATCTAAAAAATAGTGATTTACGGAGAAAATTAATATCAAATTCGTTCGAAACTCACCAAATACAACAGGAAAACCCTACTTTTAATATCAAAATAAAGACCGGTGCATTACTATAAATAACCTAAATTTCTGTACCTGCCATGTTGCCTTCAAGTATCATGTCATGTACCTTGGCTGGCCAATCATTTTGAAGCGGCCTTCCACAGCGCAATTTCAATTTTTGAAGGCTTGTAATGGCGTTTGATAAGTGTTGTCTCCCTTATCTAGCTATTATTCAGCAAGTTTATGAGAATGACAGTGAAACAATCCAAATATTACAAGATCACGGTGTCCTACCAACATCAAGACTGTGTCCTTAGTGTGGAAATTGTTTAGTTATAAATGAAAAACAAAATTTCCTTCAAAAAATGCTAATTTGCACAGGAAATGAAAGTCAGGTTTGAGTAAAACACCATAAAACACACACAAAAACGTTTGTATCAAAACTTGAGGACAACCAATGGACAAATATTTACCGGAATGGCTAATTGGTCCACTGCAGTTTGTTAAGGTTATTAAGTGTGTAGAGCCAGAAGAGGAAGATGATAATATGAAATAAAGGTATTATTTTACTCTCAGACACAGCACACCCAAAAGTTATAAACTGCTGAAACATTTAGATCTCTCTATTCTGAACATTTTGAACCCCATATATACCAGGTGGAAATGGATGATGGCAACATTATTGAATTAAATTGATTTTAAGTAGTTTTCAGTCTTCATCTCTGTGAGATGTTATCTGTGCATCACACATGCGCAATGTTGACTGACATCATCCAGTTGTGACCCATGTATCGATACCATCATACAAATTTTATTCGATCAATCACATTTAAATTTTTTTCAAAGGAAGCAGCCTGGGTACAGATTTTAATTTCATTGACCAGTCTCACAATGGCCATGGCGGAGGTTGGTTGTCGTTTGTGCTCCGACGATTGTTTTAAGTTTATTGCCGAGTTTCACGAGAAAGACGATCATTCTATCCAATTCTTACGTATCCCAGGTCATTCCACTTCTAACTAAGGTATTGTACTTCCGGACATGGGTCGCCCCAAAGTTTTTAACTACTGAAACATTTAGGTTAATATAAGCTAGGCCTACCGGGGGTCCAGGGACAGAGCCCCCGTTAGTTAGGTTAGGTTTTGTTAGGTCAGATGACTCGTTTTCTCCCCCACCCAATAACCCAGGTTCCCAGGCTATCCCCCATTTTTTTTAGGGGGGGGGGGGGGAACTAGCAATTTCCACGAAAAATGAAGGTCAGATTAGTTTAAATCACACCAAAATACACTGGGAAAACATATTAATCAACCCCAAGGGAGTCGACCCGGATGAAAAAATATACCGAAATAAATTAGAGGAGGAAGCAACCATGTTTACGTTATAATGGAATATTTGGGGCAGTTAAAACATATTTGACACTATTTTATATTCAAATATGGTGTTAGATCAAATAAAACTTGGAGACAAACCTGATAAGTGTCTGGTGAAGTTAAACACTTGTCGGGTGGTGAAGGAGAGGACCATCACCCCGGCGGCTCACAGACCTGTGGTGTAAACAAACATGTCAACCCAGGGTGTAGTGAGAAGACCTTAGGGCAAAACTATATATATATATATATATATATATATATATATATATATATATATATATATATTTTCTATATATATATAAATATATATATATATATTTCATGTAGATCCACAATGAAAACGTGGATAAGATAAATCTTGATAAAATCACACGGGAAAAGGGAAACAACGGAGTACCTTAGCTTTCGTCTTAATTCAAGACATCTTCAGAGGCAACTTCAGCTGCCAGTCACCGGCCAGCATCTTCAACACTAGCATCTGGTACACTGGGTCATCCGCAGCCGCTTTGCACACTGTGTCTTCGTCCATAGTGATGCACCCATCCTGATCCAGTGCTGCGATTGTGACCACACACACTGCAGCGCATTGGTCCTCCCCTTCGTCCATGTCCTCCGTGTCAGGCGCTGCCCTGAGGGAGGGGAAGCGGGATAGGGCGTCAGCTGCACAATTCCGCTTCCCTGGCAGGTACTTCACCGTGAACCGGAACTGCAGCGTCTTCTCCTTGAGCCTGAACAGGCGCGGATTTGCCACACCCGTGAGGGCTCTGCCCCCTAGCAAGCCAACTAAGGGGCGGTTGGTCCATCACCAGATTGAGGTTCAGTCAGCCAAGGAGGAACAACCTGGCCTTGCGCAGGCACCATACCACAGCCAGGGCCTCCCCTTCTACTGCAGCGTAGCCAACCTCGGTCGTGCTCAGATGTCGGCTACCGCACAGAGCCAACCGCCACTCTCCCCTGCAGCAGAAGGGCGTCTCCAGCAAGGCACAGGCACAGGCACAGTATTGCTGCAGGACGACGAAGCCGATGCCCTCCCTGCTCCAATCCGTGACAGCTGCCGTAGGCCTGGATTTGTCGTAGTACACCAAGCCGTCCCTGGCCAACTGACAGATGGTGTCCTGGGCCTGGCGAAACTTGAGCCGCAGCTGGTCGTCCCAATGCACCCACTCGCCCACTGGCTTCTTGAGGAGCTCACGGAAGGGCTCCATCACAGGTGCAGTGGCAAGGAAGGGAGCCAACTGGTTAACCAGGCCGTGCCATGACCTGATGTCAGTGATTGATGGCTGATCAGGCATGGGGAAGTCCTTGATGGCTGACAGACGTTGGGCAGTGGGCTGGTAGAGGTCCCACAAACTCGGCTTCTCTCCAGCAGAACAAGAACTTTTCTGGTTTCAGTGTGATACCTGTGCGAGTGCAGGTCTCCAGAAAGTCGTAGGTGTGCCTTCACATTGGAGTCATAGAGGAGAGTGTCATCCACGCACTTTTACTTGCAGGGCACGTCCTGAATAGCGTCATCAAACCTCTTGGTGTAGACATCTAACGTTGAACAATGTCCCATGGGCGTCCTGCAGTATTGAAAACGTCCCCACGGCATGATGAATGTGGTCAGGCGTCTACTCTCCTCCTCCAACTCTACCTGATGAAATCCCCAGAAGGCGTCGGCGACGGTTTTGAACGAGTGCACTGGCACCTCGGACACCATGTCGAATGGTGCAGGTGTGTGGTGAGTCTCCCTCAGACAGCTTGCATTGAGGCGTTGGAAGTCTACAGTGTGCCGGGCTGACCATTTTTCTTGGCCACCACGACCATCCTGGCGCACCACTCCATAGCCTCACCAGCAGGCACTGGCTGGATGACGCCTCTCCTGACGTCCTCCTCCAACTGGGCCTTCACCTCCGCTTCCCAGTGTTTCAGAACGGGAGCGGGTGTGTGACGGGCGTAGGGGGTTGTGCCGGGCGTCAGGTGGATATGGTGAGGGGGACCGGTCATGACTGGCAGTGGGGACTTGCTGGTGTTGAATGCGGTGGGTGAAGAGTGCGTGAGCAGATATGCCTCCAACCTGGCCACATTCTTCTCCAAAGGAGGCAAGGGTATCTCAACTGGCCTAGGAGGGACAAGACTGCTCTCAGGTCCAGGGTTCGGAGGCAGGTCGTCGGCAGTGTGCTGCCCCCCTCCATCGCCCATGGCAGCCACAGCACGCCTATGGAGTGGGAATTCGACAGGCACCAAGTTGAGGCACTTGCAAGCCTCCAATGACAGGTAGAGGGCCTTGGCTGTCTGCACAAAGTGACCTCCTGGACGGTGGACCCCTCACCCACACTGAGGCGGCAGGAGGCAGGCCCCAGACACTTGAGTTGTTTGTTCGCCACATCCCTCAGGCCATTACGGGCCCGAAGTTGCCCCGGACACAAACCGATGTCCCAGAGCAGGGATGGCCCTGCCACACACACACACCATAGCACCCGTGTCAGGCACAGCCAGCACAAGGGTGGTGGGGGAATTGCCCCAGCCTGGGTCACGAACACTTGTAACCTGAGGTGGCCGGATAGTTGGGCTGCTGCCACTGTGACAGCACCTGACACATCCACAGAAGCGCTTAGGGCTGTCTTACTCCTACAACACCTTTTGAAGTGACCAACCTTAGAGCAATTGCGACATGTGGTCCCACTTGCAGGGCAGTTGCTTTTGTCTAAGGAATGTGTCACGCCACAGTTCCCACAGTGTGCGCAGCTGGGGTGTCCAGGTCGGGTGACAGCTACCTCAGACTCACCCGTGACGTCATCACCAACCGCCACTGCCTCCGTGGCTGTTCCCACCACTGCCTGTCCAGAAGAACGACACAATACACTAGCATCTCTCACTGCTGCCCTAAATAATGTACACTTGTTTCTTAGCACTTCAACACTATTGTAACTCGAGTACCCCTGGAAAATTTCCCTTTTCAACACTGGGTTACTCAGGTCCACCATAACTTTACGCAACAACATGTACTCATAGAGGTTGTTATCACAGGTGGGACATTTAAATTCACACTTCACTACCTCTGCGAAGCATCGTTGAAAGTACCTTTTCATGGGCTCCTCTTCACCCTGTTTGCTGTTGAAAAACACAGCTTGGTTTGATGATTGAAGAACCACTCCACTGATGGCATCCAGGGCTTCCTTGGGCGAGAGCTGCTCCCACTGACCGCTGGGATCTCTTGAGTCAATCACCCTTTGGAGTGCAGGGACACAGTTCAGGCGAATGTGGAGTGTGGCCGCCAGCTGTGACCATCCGTTAAACATCACCCATGACTCAATGGACCGCCTCCATGTCCTAAACGCCGCTGCTGGCATTTCTGCCTCACACTTCTCTGGAGCGACCGCTGCTGAGGGCTTCATGACCAGCGTAGGGGCATGACCGTGGCCGCCAGTAGCCATAGACGCCATCATTGCACTCATGGTCTGCTGCTGGGCTCGCGTGGTGTTCCCCGCTGGTGTATAGATGCCCTGGCTTCCCCTTGAGAGCATCGAGAATTGTGGACGTGTACGGGCCATGTTGGCATCCTCGTCAGGGCTGTTATGGCACGTCGGGCCCTGGCATCCTACTCACTGCACCATGTGAGAGGTTTGAATAATAGACCAGGTTCTTTGGAGACTTTACTCTTGCAGCATCAGACAGTGACTGGCAACCCGGCGCTGCCACAGACAAACTCCCGCCTCCACACATTGGAAAACATATCGTACGATGATACTCCATCTCACAATCTCACAGTAGGGCTTTGAAGTAGATGGAAAATGTGGGGTAAAATACTAAAAATAATACCAAACAAACCTTTGAAAACCATCACATACTAAATACCGAAAAATAGATAAGGTATTTAGGGTAATTAAAAACAAACAGACAATGAAGAGCAGCAGAAAGATCTCTTTGAGCTTCATGAATGGTTGAGAAAATGGCTGCTAAGATTCAATGTCACGAAGTACTAAAGGATGCACCTGAGTCGCACCAACAGTAAGGAGGCGTATCATATGCCCCAACGGGACGAAGAAATTGCATTAATTGAGACTGAATGTGAAAAGGACCTGGGTGCATACGCTGACTAGGAACTTAAGTTCTCGGGCCATTATGAGAAGGCTGTAGTGGAATTCTCCCCTACAAACGCTGTTTGTCGCTACCTAGCCGACCCCACCTATTCCCCAGTGTATGCCTCGTGACCTAGGTCAACCAGCGCCGCCATACACCACGGAGCGGGGGTCAACTACTAAGCCACGCCTACCCCCGCTATTTAAGACCTGACCTCGCGGTGATCTGCCTCTCGCTCTCTACCTTCAGCCACAGCCAGCAACACCTCCTCCTCCTCCGCCTGCCTGGCGGCCCACACACCGCCGCTGCCTGGCGGCCTTCCCTCGCTCCTCTGCCTGCCTGGCGGTCCTCTCTCCCGCTGGCGAGCATGGCGACCCACAAGCTGTCCTCCTGTGAGCATCCTCACCAACCAGCTCTCTCTACATCACGCTTGTAACCACGCTGCCTTCCCAGCACCAAGCTGCATTGTACATTCAATACAACATGTATATAGAGAGCACATTGTGAGTTTCCTTTCTCCATTCCATCCTGAGTGTGAACCAAACAAACTCATACCCCACAAGGCGAATCAAGCAGCGAAACTTTTGTGATCAATTTAATTCTTGCTTTTGATAGCTCAGTCTGAGCATTGTTTGTAAAGATAATACTAGGGAATGAAATGGAGTTCGTAGTCTCAGTTTCAAACGTCAGAGTGTTATAGTCACGTAATTCAGTGAAATGGTTAAGTAGGTGGAATCCGTGACTTTGGCGTGGGTGGAAGGCGGCGGTTCATTTTCAAATCAGTAAGCCGCCACGCTTCCCACCCACAGGTAGGCCATTCAACCTTCTCCGTGTTGTAATTCGCCATTTATAAGTGATTTGACCTAATTAATAGTTTCATTGTGCAAGTGTTACAGTAACGTAGTTAATGTGCTTTGAGTGAAGTATTTTATGTTCTTAATGTACCTTTGAAATGTTGAGGTTCGTTATCAACCGTCAGTAAGCCGCCACGCTTCCCACCCACAGGTCCCTATCGCAGCCTAGGCATTGTCTGTAGCTTGGATGACGCATAAACTAGTCTGGGGATATGTCTGAGGTCCAGTAGAATCGGTTATCCCCGTGAACCCCGACCGTCAGAAGCTCCACTACCACCTATGGGCCCCATAGCTGGCCAGTATTCCCCTAACGCTATGCCCATGTGGTGAATCCGGATCGTCAAGCCCCACAAACAACTGCCAGCCCCATCATTGGTGGATGAGTACAGTACATAACTCAGTAGGGCTATTGGTGTGGTGGTGTTATTCCACCAGAATTATCGGAGTTTGTGGAAGGTGTCACTTGGTGATGAGACTCCCATGGCGGCCGCTTGAGTATTGCCCCTGGGGTATTGAGTGTTGTACTGGCATGTGCCACTGGTTTTAATGGTGGTAAGGTGCTGTAAGAGTTTATGTGTGTTTTGGTGTGGGTACACCCAGTAGTGGTGCAAGTAAATTGAGCCTGAGGGCATGGTACCAGGAGTTCCTATTTTGAGTGCATACAGCATCTTTTCTGTAACTATTTTTGTGTTTTAATAAACATTTTATTTGTATGTCGGGTCTATGATTCACCTACAGTATTCACCGTTGTTCTTTCCCTAATGCTCGATACTATAATTACATATACCCATGGGCCTTCCTCTCGCGTCACGCTACCAGGTCAGAGTATTAACGTAAGTTGTTGTAAGAGTGCCAAGCCTTTAAAGGGTGGCCGCTTGTGTTGCACGCTCTTACATTATAAGAAGGTCTGGAGTACTGTCACCCGTCTGGTCCCCGAGGTATGCTAGGGACTGTCAGTTGATTGAAAATGTCCAAAGGAGGGCCACCAGACTGGTGCTGCTCTAGGAACCTCAGCTACCCAGAGAGATTAGAACGCCTGCACCTACCTAGCTTATACTACAGACGGCCGAGCAGTGACCTAATCGAAGTGTATGAACATCTCAGAGGTCCACCTACATAGAGGTGACCTTGGCACTACTCGGTAGAATGTACATAAATTGAGCTGGCAGACGCCCGCCCCACAAGGGGTCACAGCTCAAGGTAGAAGAAGTCGCAAATCCAGAAAACTGTGACGGATAACTTTTTCGGAGTGAGAGTTGTGAACTCTTGAAACAATCTGCCAGAGAGTGTTGTGACAGCACCGAGTGTGAGCTCTTTCAAGACCAGACTTGACCATCACTGGAGCAGGTTCAGATACATTCAGGAGCCAGTGCATGCCCAGTACTTGCCAACTGTGCGTAACTGAGACGTGACCGATCGCCCAAGCGGCTAATGAGCCGATCAGTGGTGAAGAGGATAAAGGCAAAAAAAAAGTAAGTACAAGAAATAAACTTTGGGGATACGAAAAGGTTATCCAAAAATCTGATACGAATGACTTAGCTTTGTAAGAAGTAAAATAACAAAGGAATGTGCGGCACCAATAATATTCCCATCTTAAAACTTGTTGAAAAATCACCTGAAACAACCACAAACAAATTGGCACCAAAGATTCTTCGTGTGAAACAGGTTCTTGTGATAAAAAAAAACACCCAGTACCATAAATTATCATGAAAATCCAACCAACCCAAGAAACTGGACACATGTCCCAGAATTATTGTCATCAGTGTGTAACAGAGGAATGACCAACTGCCTAGTGAGCTCACCAGTGGCAAAGACGACAAAGAAAAATAAAAGATCAACTTTGATAATTCGTGGCACAATAAGGCCAACTTTGACCAAGGACCAATAAAACTGGAGATAAAAGAGTTGTGTTTTATTGTGAATATACAGTTGATGGCAAGTGATGCCCACATATATGTTTCCCTCACTATGTACAAACATCGCAGGCACTTATCAGCAGTTCCCCGTGTCACCGCACCTCGTGTAAGCTATTGACATGTAGTGTGCATCTATGAACACTTAACAGATAGTGATTATGTGTTACTGCTCCACCAGTCACACATACTGTACAGTTTGTAGAGTTATGTGTTACTGCTCCACCAGTCACATTTAAGTACTGTAGCATTGTAGTACATCTAAAATATTTACACGACTCATTTTCAGAAATATTTGCAAGAGTCGAAAATAAAACACCACACTAGTGCGGAAAATGTATATATATTGGGTCAAATATATAATTTTCAATTACACTCTGCATTAATAAACAAAGACCTACACCAGAAGCCCACCGGCTTTCCAACATTTTCATGAGTAAAAATTCTATGAGTTTATTATGCCAGGTAACATATCCTCCACAACACACCTCACATAATGACGGCATCACGTATAACACCATTAATGTTGTTTATAGTTAAAGTAAGTCTCTGATGACTGAACACAAGATAAACTCTGACTTAATGGAGGAAAGGGACTGATTGGGTGGGGGGAAGGAGGAGGAGGGGAGGTGGCAGGAGGAAGGAGGGACAGAGGAGTGGCAGGGGGAAGGAGGGACAGAGGAGGTGGCAGGAGGAAGGAGGGGAGGTGACAGGCAGAAGGAGGGACAGAGGAGTGGCAGGGGGAAGGAGGGACAGAGGAGGTGGCAGGAGGAAGGAGGGGAGGTGACAGGGGGAAGGAAAGGAGGGTAGGTGGCAGTGGGAAGGATGGGAGGTGACAGGGGGAAGGAGAAGCAGGGGGAGGAGAGGTGATAGGGGGAAGGAGGGAAGGTAACAGGGGGAAGGAGGGGGAGGGGAGGTGGTAAGGGGAAGGAGGGGAAGGGGGTACACACATCACTCAGTCACCAAAAGTAATAGTATATCTGTTATGACCAAGACAATTTCCTCCACACCTGTACCCTGTGTTGAGGCTTCACTGGTGGTACAACACAAGACCCGGCTGACCTACCAGTACTGTAGATGATGTACTGTACTGTCAAGGAGGTTCATTGTGTTATGTACCATCAGCCAGAGTCTTCCTCATTCACAATCTTGCACAAAATTTTTCACAAACATGCTAATTTATAAACGAAATATTATCAATCAATATAATTTTTTTCAGTTATTGGCAGACAACACATCTAAGACAGGCATACATACATACAGACGGGCATACATACATAGACAGACAGGCATACATACAGTGATCCCTCGGTTAACGAGCGCCTCGGTTAACTAGATTTCGGTTAATGATTTACCTTCCATAAGATTCTTAACTTCGGTTAACGAGCAATCCCTCGATTAACGAGTTTTTTACGAGCCAACTTCAAGATGTTTTCGCTTGCATTTGGCAGTCCACCAGCTGTAGTATTAGTCCGCCAATACAGTAATCGGTTTTAGGGCTTAAATTCCTTACTATTTTAGTAAATATCAAGAAGTTTATACTATTCAATAATTTTAAAAGTTTAATATTAACTTTTTTAGTCATTTTAACAATTATTGAACATAATTGAAGGTAAAGAAACTAGTTTCTGGCGCGCCATCCAGCCTTTTAACACACCAGACAGGCGTGTTTTCAGTGGAGGTAACATCTTGCTTGAGACTCTCTTCAACTAAACACTTTTTTTCTGTGTTTCCAAGCAAATTATTGGTCATTTTGAAATTTATTTTACATATTGACAATATATAATGCAGTGCAGTGTTGATTTAAAGAAAATAATCTTGAATTACATCAAGAGAACTAAAATTTTATGGGTGAAATGGTGCCATGGGGTGACTTCTCTTCCACCCCAATGCCCTCTCTTCTCCCTTCTCCTCCACCCCCATTCTAATTCCCATCATCATCATCATCCAGGAGCCTTCTACATACACACCTCAAAGTAAGTGAACTTTTCTACCTTTTTTGTTGAATTTAGGCAATTTTCGGTGAGCTGGAACCAATTACCCAAAAACCCATTGAAACAATGGTTTCGGTTAACGAGTTTTTCGGTTAACGAGCAACCTGCTGGAACGGATTGTGCTCGTTAACCGAGGGACCACTGTACAGACACAGACATTCACACAAAGAAACTAATGTACGTACACCAAATTTTCTGAATTGTGTCCAAGTATTACTGATTCATGATAAACAGCTGTTCACTGGACCATTGGGGTTAATTATTGTTGCTTATGTGAACACCATCAAGGCATAGTAGGTGGCTGTTCCTCTTAAATATTGCAGAGATGTGGAGGAGTTGACAATCAGTGAAGATAATGCAGAGACAATCAACTTACTGATGAGTAAGTAGACTCATATACAGTACTGTACATATAACACACACACATATAAGGTCTGGAGTGCAGGGGCCATTTGGTTAGAGCACTGGCTGTCTGTCCTCACAGCCATGGCTTCATCCCCAGTCTTCTCAGCTATGTATGGATACCAAGCTTTACAGTTAGGGATAACAAAAACGGTCAATTGTAAAGCCAACCATGTTGCCTCCATGTGTACCAAAACTAGGTTTAGTCAGCACTGCACCTAATTGCCCACCAGGCCCACTTTCACTTTTATGAGGTTTGGTGATGGAAGTCAGGTAAGTGCTTCATCTGTGTTTATTCTCTAATAAGGCTCCCAAAATTTTACTAATTTCTTTCACTTACACTAATGAAACTATCTGTGTTTAGTTAAGCTGAGAAACATTCACCAATATATTGCACACAGTCAACTACTGCTTCACTTTTCCATCATTGTTTGTATTATCTCATGCACAACTTTCTTTTTAATATACAGTAGTATGGTAATTATTAGCCACATCCCAGCACACAAACACCACATGCTACATACCTCTGGTTTGCTAGTGAGGCGTGAGGCAAGGTGAACATCATCTTCAACCTGACCTGACCTAACCTAGCTTCCTAATACTGTACCTCTACATAGTCAAAACAAAAGTATGCATGGTTTGATTATTACATGGAGACGTTAAATGCTCAATAATAAATATATGTTTCTTACTTATCTATAGGAAAAATAGAAAAGATGAACAATACTGTACAGGGTAATTGTAATTGTGTTAAGATGCAACAGTATACAACCAGCAGTGAGTGAAGGACTATGTTGTGTCATTCTATTACCCTCATACCTGACAAGCTTCAATATTACCTCCAATGAAGATGACATCAAGAGAACATTTTAGTTATACTGTATTTCATTACATCATATACAAGTGAGTGATATAACTTTGTACTATTTATTAAGTAAATATTTCACTTTCCATTACTGCACAAGTTACTCTTCCACACTATAGTGAACAATAAATCCCTAGACGACCTGAACACTGTACATAAAATTACTCATTACAAATATTTAATACTCATCCTCAACACTCTCATTCATACACAATAGTATACTTAAAGATTTTATTACATACTGTACTTTAATGATACATAAAAAAGATATTTACCTGCAAAAATAAACTTTGTTAACCTTGAATTTATAAATGATAAAAGTTTGCCAGTGAAACTCTCCAGCCACTAGTGTACAGTATAGTGTACACAGTAGTGTACACACCACATGTTTTAGGTCATGTTCAGTGTACAGTACTGTACAGTAACTCATCTATTTACATTGGTTGTACTTAATTTACTTTACTAGAACATCACTGACAAATTTTAGGACAATAATTGTGTATAACTCGCATTGATTCACTGCACAGTTGTCTTGAACAAATATTAATTAGTGATTTAAAGAAAACAATAAATGTGAACCTTAGTTTTTCCTCTTTTAATATCACAAATTTATTCCTGAAATGTTAATGAATCTCAAAATTACCTAAAAATAATCTTCCTAGGCATTGACAACCAATAAGGTACAATACAGTACAGTACAGTACAGTACAGTACAGAATATAACTGACAATATGCTCCAACAAGGAAAAATTTGGTCCCATCTCATGACAAAACAACACTAAAAAATGCATCACAAAATTCCTATCAAATACAGTGTTCTTTTACAGGTTCTCTTGATCAAAGGTCGCCTGATGCGTGGTAATCTGTAACTGTACAGTGTACAGTACAGTGTACAGAACTTACAAATTAGGGTACAAATTTAATTTTACATAATATTAATTTTGCATTTCTGAAAAAAAAAAAAAAATGGGGTCTGATGAAATTCACAAATATTGTGTAAGGTTTTGAAGTGAACAATATAGTAAAAGACTGGTGGTGGTGCACATGATGTATAGTGTGTAGTGTACTGTGGGTAACAAAAGTGTGGTGCAGGTATAGTGAACCTATGGTCATCTTGGCCATTGTAGGTATAGTGAACCTGTGGCCATTGTGGCACATGACAGGTATAGTGAACTTGTGGCCATCCTGGCCATTGTAGGTATAGTGAACCTGTGGCCATCCTGGCCATTGTGACACAGTGCAGGTATAGAGAACCTGTGGCCATTGCGGCACGACAGGTATAGTGAACTTGTGGCCATCCTGGCCATTGTAGGTATAGAAAACCTGTGGCCATCCTGGCCATTGTAGCACAGTGCAGGTATAATGAACCTGTGGTCATCCTGTTCACTCTTGTACAGTGTAGCCATAGTGAACCTGTGACCACTGTGGCACTCCAAAGGGCTTACTTTAAATTGTACAAGATACATTTACACTGTAAGGAAGTCTGCTGTATCTCTCAGAGTAACAAACTCTAATAACTAAAGAGTTTAGGCAAGTTTGACAGAGATATAAAATACAGGTGTTGACCGTTATACGATGGATCTATATACGATCGATCAGTTTTACAATGTTAAAATATTAATGCCATTTACCGCTATGCGATGCCTAAGATCAGTTTTATGATTGTCGCCACCTAAATGCTTTTCCTGGATTGTCACTGCTATGAAAGTGACGTGCAATAACGAGCAATATTACGAGATTTGATGACGTAGTCTTGGAACGGCGTAACATGTGGGTTGTGTGGGAGGCTCTGCCCATCCCCCGGTCACTGCCAGGCTGAGCAGTTATACTGTGTCACATCGCCCAAAGGATGGTTTGTGTGTGGAAGAAGCTATTCCTTGTAAATAAAATGAAATACATGTACTGTATATTGTACAGTACTAGTAAATGTGAGGGATAAATAAAAAATATATTTTATTACCATTTGGCAATTGTCACTACGCATGGGACACAAGACAGCGAGCCGAGCTCCCCCATTTCGTTCCTGGAAGTTTTCCGGGTACTGTATTGGGAAAAGTTTCCGAGTCTAAACTAGGCATCTCGCACATCCCTGGAATGAATCTGGGTGCCGGTGAAAGTTTTCCATAGTCTAGGAGAGTAAACTACACATGTCATCTCCCCACGGACAAACACTCTCCAATTGCATTTAGACAACGGGCACAAGCAAAATTATTTACTACTAGCGAAAACGTGTATAAACCTTTATTCAGAGTCTGTCTCTGTTCTAATATTGTTATATAGATGAATTAGGTATCATAATGATCTTTAATAAAATCTCTTCAATATTGTTCCAATAAAAGATCATTTAACAAAATATTTCAGCATGGTATAATGATGGGGAGTCAATTCTTTTATTGAAAAACTTGAGAAATGTTGATACCGGAGTCTATGAAATCAATTCTAATTCAGTTAGTCACACCATTATTTTTAGCAAAATAATCCTGAATACTCTGTAGTTTATCTAAAAGTTTGGTTAAATAAATACATTTAAAAAATAAATAAAAATCTATATGAACGGGTGTGTGAGGCATGAATGTTCCTGTGTGCCAGAGCTAAGACAGTGGAATTTTCCATCATTTCAGTATTTAAACGACGTATAACGCAAGGCTCTATTTATTTACACAAACACCTCTGTACATGTACAATATATTGTAAATTAACAAAATAATGTATACTACTGTACTATACTGTACTCACCAGCAGATGCTGCCATCTTGAGCCTACAGTTGAGTCTGGATTTAAGCGGTTTTTGTTTACACGTTTGGTCATTTACGCGGCACCTTGCCAGAATGAAATGTTTTAATTACGCGGTAAATTTCATCATTTACGCGGGTGAATTATAATTTGTTTATTTACTGATGATATATATGTTTTTAGCTCATAAAATATATAATTTACATTGCTGGAATCCTTACAAGATGGTGATCATTTTAAATATAAACATCTTAAAATTTGCATTAGACATACAAATTTTTGATGTAATTTAAGGAGATGATGAAAATGAACAAAAATTTTATCTTTTGTGCAAAATATATGACGTTTACATTCAAAATATTCCCTGTCCTGCAAGGAATCCAGCAATATCAATTATATTATCCTAACTTTAGTCTGAGGTATTATTTATTACTAAAAATGTAAATATACTGTTTTTCCCCAAACCATTTCTCTGGTAGGAATGGAAGGTGGGGGGTAGGGAGGGACCCAGCAGCGTGGGAAGAGGGGGGGAGCGGAGGTGGGGTATTTTGATTGACAGATAGTGTCTGGGTGAAGTATAATTTGTTTATTTACTGAAGAAATTTGTTTTTAGCTCATAAAATTCATACAAATTACCCGGCCAGAATAAAATTTACATTGCTGGAATTCTTACAAGATGGTGATCATTTTAAATATAAACATCCTAAAATTTGCATTAGACATACAAATTTTTTATGTAATTTAATTAGATGATGAAAATGAACAAAAATTTTATCTTTTGTGCAAAATATAACGTTAACATTCAAAATATTCCCTGTCCTGCAAGGAATCCAGCAATGTCAATTATATTATCGTAACTTTAGTCTGAGGTATTATTTATTACTATACCTTAAAATCTAGTGTTTTCACCCAAACATTTCTCAGAGAGGGAGGAGCCAGTGAGCATGGGAAGAGGGGGGGAGGGGTGTAGTTGATTCCATTATTTGAATGGACATTAGCCTGGCGACTGTATTTCTCTTAAATATTAATTGAGTGTGCATACCATCATAAAATTAAGATGTTATTTTTACTACAACGTAGGTATTGTGTCGGAAAAAGTGTAGTTGGGGGTCGGCCCAGTCTCTATTTCAATTAATCCCATGTGTTCTGTTATTTCATTTACACGTTTCTCGTTTTACGCGGACCTCCATGGGTTCAATTGACCGCGTAAATGCAGACTCTACTGTATATCTAAATATATACTGTATATAAATTATGTGTTCTTTCTTTCATACACTACAATAAATGAAAAATAACTCTGAATACTGTAAGCACACCATAAATGTGATCCACTTCATCTCCACTAAAAGTGAAAGTGGTTCCCTATACCCAACCACATAATCTTCACTACAGTACATAACAGCTGTGGCCTTGAGATGGCTATGCATGTTGCCACTGATTCATGGGATGAAACTGGCAAAGTTGTGGGAAAATCATTTCAGTCTTCTGATGTGACTTAGAAATAATGGAAATATAATATAAAACTATAAAAAAGAAAAATGAAGGGCATGAGTGTGACCAGTCCAGTATTCTCTGTGGGAGGTGAACGTATGTGTGGATATATCATGCTCTCCCAAAAGTGACGTCACAGCCATACGTCTCTCAACTCGGTTGGCTGTCTGAACTCCCCCAACTCTCGACATCATCCATAGGATGCTATTGTATTTATGATGTGCTATGTATTATTTTCACTGCTAATTATAGCATTTTTGTCCATTTCTGGGGGATGCAAAACACAGAATAATGAAGGACTGGAACCTATATTCTTTTACTCACTGTTAAATCTACCTATGACAACGTAGTTTATGAGATTAAAATGAATTACATGAACGTACCCACTTCATTGCCTGAGGTATACTGTACACATCCATGTCATCTTACACTGCACATGGCCGTCAATGCCACATACAGTACATACGTACGTCAGGATTCGGGAACCTTCAAGAATCTTTTTTTGCTGCTCTGAAAGCTTCTAGAATCAAGAATCTTACCTACATCTATTAACACTTTCAATATAAAACAATGGAGTTTACCGAAAGTTTATCAGAAGTAAGATTATTTTACTTGAACAAATTTATTATGAACTTAAATAAGCCAAGATGTGTTAGTGTAATATGGTGGCTGTTGTTTTGAACAGCTGTGCCTCCCTGCAGATACGGACGCCTGAGTAACGACATAGTTGTGGCTTAATTAGTCCAGTACTCGGGGTTTTACTGTAGTCAATATGTGCTCTCAGAAACTATGCTAAATATTGGTGAGGGCAGAGAATCATAGAACTTGGAGTCCATTTTTAAAGGAAAATTACTGTTCCTTGCAATTATGTAAAGTGAATTTCCATTGTCACTTACTATGTGCTTCAATGTACTTGGTTATATAAAACCTCTCAGTGTAAGCCTTCAAGGACACGATATTGACACCTAACATGCCAGGAGTTTCCCCCAATGAATATCTCCATTGCATCATCGCAATTCCTTTAATTGACTATTTGGTATGTGAACTCAAAACTTGTTTCTCACTAGGTCAACAACAAGCTCTTCTGGGGCTCTCTCTTATTTATCTTTATTGATGAATGACTCAGAATGGAGGAATAAAGGTTCTGAAGTACAAAGAGTCAGTGATCTTCCTTCACCAGTGTCTTGAAACAGCTGAAATGGAATGTTTGGGAGTGTGACCTGCCCAACAGCCTGACAGCTACATTTAGGCAAACCTCCCTTTTATTCTACCCCAACATATATATTATCCTGCAAGTCAGTGCAACCTTACCAGTCACTTCATGTGAGTGTTCCTTCAGTCAAGTGAGGAATCCCCAAAGTTACTTGCGCTCTACAGTAAAACAAGACACATTACATGGTCTCTCCTTGTTGAATGTTTATAGAAACATAAACATTTGCATAAATAAAATGATCACTAGCTTTGCTAGAGCTCATCCAAGGTAGAGTAATGGTGAGTATGCACTATATATACAGTGTTGCACTGTACTGTATTAATCAAATTTTCTTTAACAATAATAAGGTCTTGTGCATATTCTTTAATTACTGTACTGTACTAATAAAACACCAGCACATTGTTTTCTGTACAGTATTATTAAAGTTTTATCCTGTCCTATTAAACACAATTGTTTAATTACTATACTGGTAGTTTGAATTAAAAGTTTACGTAAACCAAAGATACACTCGATGGTCCAACTGTGCCCTCTACACTACCCTGTCTGGGTCCATTACAGACTTAGGATCAGTGGTGTCAGCAAATGGTTAAGATCCATTTAATGAGTCTTGTACATTTACTGTGATTTTTCACTTGTTAAACTTAGTAAAGCTCTGTACAGTACATGACCAGTGATACCCAGCATAAAAGAAGACCAGAGGTAAACCATTAATCTAGAGGTAAAAACTGATGAGGTAAAATGGTGTGATGATGGAGAATTGAGCTGTGGATGTTGGCAGAGTGATCAGCTACCCCGGTGATAATAACACATGCTAATGTTGATAAAATAAGAGAAAACTGTACACTCAAAGTGTAACTTCATTAACCCTCCGAGCACTATCAATGACTTTAAGGATTTTATTCGGGATAACGTCATAAGATTCTATTTAGCTGAAGGGAATCCTTAGCAATCAGTGTTAACCCTCTGGTGACAAAGCCTCACGGTCTTCACCGCAAATAGAGTTTACAATTTCACCTCCTTGCGGTCTTTTGACGCAGGTTGCGATGGTAACAGGAACCGTTTTCCATTTTATTAAACACTATGTAGAGATATCAGACCCAAATTGCACCCTTATAGATGCATCTGCCAACCCATAATGCTAGTTGGAGGAACTTAGGTGGTTGATAGGACTGTTCTAGCATTCTGCTTATGGAAGGGATGCTCTCAGTGTGAGATACGGCCGAGCGGGGGGTTTGGGCCAGCACGGGACACTAACATAGAAAGACCATGAGAGGGTTAACTGTTGATAGAATAACATAAAGCAGAGATATTAAAAACTTTTTATAATATATTTTTGGGTGTTAAATTATATTTTTTCTGCAAATTTTGACCAAAAGATGACCCCAAGGAATGTAAGTTGATTTTTTGTTATGAATTCAAGGGTAAAAATAATGTTAAATTTACTTTGTTTGACTCAACGTCATATTTGCCAGTACACTGGACCCTTGCTTTATGCTCATTCACTATATGTGAATTCACGTTGATACTGGCGACCCATTTCTACCCATAATGCATTTTATGCAGAAAAGATTCCCTATTAAGCATTCTGTAGAAGATATGGTGCACTAGTTTTATTTTATATTATATTATATTACATTATATTACTGTATATTATATTATATTATATTACAGTATATTCATTTCTAAGCCACATTAGAGTATTTTAATGATTTTTCTACAACATTTATAACACTAATGCTTCAGAAAAGGTTGTGAAATGTGGCACAGTGTGTGTGTGTGTACTGTACTGTATGTGATGTCATGGGACGTGGCTGGAGTGGTGAGTCAGCCACTACACATGCTTTCACTTTCCACACAAACACTCATGCTCTTCATATGTCTTAGTTTATAGTTTTATATTAAATTATCTTCATTTCTAACCAACATTAGAGTATTGTTATAATTTTTTCACAATCTTTATAGCATTTCTGTTGACTTTTAGTAGTTGTAGAACATATTCTAATTTCCCCATAAGATTAATTATTCACTATATGTGGATTCCCATTATGCTGTGTTGTCACAGAACACAGCCATAGCATAAAGCGAGGGTCAGGTGTAATGTATCCCTGGTGTAAACAGAGGATTTACTGTAATAGGGAAGGCAATACATTAAAACCTTTTACAGCAGATGTTCACCTTCACAATACTGTACCGTACTGTACTACAGTATAATGTACTGTACAATAATGTAATGTATTGCACTGTACTGGAACACCCAACACTTCAATAACAAAAAAATGCATACAAATGAGTATAAATTTTAAAAGAATATTCTTCTTACTTAGTTCTTATAGCAATCTTAGGACAACTCAAATCCTGTATTACTAGTAATAGCATAACGTAATTTATCTCTGAGAGTACTTTTCCGCTGGTAATTTGGCAGTTTAAGAAGATTAAAGCAAGTGGATGACGTAGGAAGGCGGTTCACAGGATCACGTTTACGTATGGCAAAGAAGCCCCGGATGACGCTGCCAATGGTGTCACCTGAGGAAACACAAATTAAACTTATATATTCTACTAGCTGGAAGATTCTATACTTGTTTATCCAACCCTTATAAAATGTTCTCGATGTTTACAAAATCCCTTGAAGTTTATTTTGTTTCTTGTAGAGTGCGAGTGGAAAAAGTGAACCATAACACACAAACAGACAACTGGCAAGGGTAAATGTTCAATGTATGATTTTAAGACACTGAAAAATGCTCTCCATACTAATTTTTTTTTTCAATTTTACCAGCAAGTCTAAAGAAATTTCACAAGATTCATGGAAAGGAATAAAAGGCTGTGAAAAAATACATGGAATACACAGTAGTTACATCCAAGAGGCTGGAGACAACCAAACATCCTCTGGTGGACAGACAGTACTTACTAACTCTCTACCCACACAGTCTACAGCAGTGTTTTCCCAGGCCCTACAATATACAATAATATAGAAGAGGCCAGGTTAACACTCTCACTGTCCAGATGGTAACACTCTCACACACCACTGTCCAGATGGTACCACTCTCACACATCACTGTCCAGATGGTAACACTCTCACACATCACTGTCCAGATGGTAACACTCTCACACACCACTGTCCAGATGGTAACACTCTCACACACCACTGTCCAGATGGTAACACTCTCACACACCACTGTCCAGATGGTAACACTCTCACACACCACTGTCCAGATGGTAACACTCTCACACACCACTGTCCAGATGGTAACACTCTCACACACCACTGTCCAGATGGTAACACTCTCACACACCACTGTCCAGATGGTAACACTCTCACACACCACTGTCCAGATGGTAACACTCACACACACCACTGTCCAGATGGTAACACTCTCACACACCACTGTCCAGATGGTAACACTCTCACACACCACTGTCCAGATGGTAACACTCTCACACACCACTGTCCAGATGGTAACACTCACACACTCCAGTCACACACCACTGTCCAGATGGTAACACTCTCACACACCACTGTCCAGATGGTAACACTCTCACACACCACTGTCCAGATGGTAACACTCTCACACACCACTGTCCAGATGGTAACACTCTCACACACCACTGTCCAGATGGTAACACTCTCACACACCACTGTCCAGATGGTAACACTCTCACACACCACTGTCCAGATGGTAACACTCTCACACACCACTGTCCAGATGGTAACACTCTCACACACCACTGTCCAGATGGTAACACTCTCACACACCACTGTCCAGATGGTAACACTCTCACACACCACTGTCCAGATGGTAACACTCTCACACACCACTGTCCAGATGGTAACACTCTCACACACCACTGTCCAGATGGTAACACTCTCACACACCACTGTCCAGATGGTAACACTCTCACACACCACTGTCCAGATGGTAACACTCTCACACACCACTGTCCAGATGGTAACACTCTCACACACCACTGTCCAGATGGTAACACTCTCACACACCACTGTCCAGATGGTAACACTCTCACACACCACTGTCCAGATGGTAACACTCTCACACACCACTGTCCAGATGGTAACACTCACACACACCTCTGTTCAGATGGTAACACTCTCACACACCACTGTCCAGATGGTAACACTCTCACACACCACTGTCCAGATGGTAACACTCTCACACACCACTGTCCAGATGGTAACACTCTCACACACCACTGTCCAGATGGTAACACTCTCACACACCACTGTCCAGATGGTAACACTCTCACACACTAATGTCCAGATGGTAACACTCTCACACACCACTGTCCAGATGGTAACACTCTCACACACCACTGTCCAGATGGTAACACTCTCACACACCACTGTCCAGATGGTAACACTCTCACACACCACTGTCCAGATGGTAACACTCTCACACACCACTGTCCAGATGGTAACACTCTCACACACCACTGTCCAGATGGTAACACTCTCACACACCACTGTCCAGATGGTAACACTCTCACACACCACTGTCCAGATGGTAACACTCTCACACACCACTGTCCAGATGGCAACACTCTCACACACCACTGTCTAGATGGTAACACTCTCACACACCACTGTCCAGATGGTAACACTCTCACACATCACTGTCCAGATGGTAACACTCTCACACACCACTGTCCAGATGGTAACACTCTCACACTCCACTGTCCAGATGGTACAACACACCAGTGTCCACTGTGCCAGATGGTACAACACACCAGTGTCCTCTGGCCAGATGGTACAACACACCAGTGTCCTCTGGCCAGATGGTACAACACACCAGTGTCCTCTGGCCAGATGGTACAACACACCAGTGTCCTCTGGCCAGATGGTGCAACACACCAGTGTCCTCTGGCCAGATGGTGCAACACACCAGTGTCCTCTGGCCAGATGGTGCAACACACCAGTGTCCTCTGGCCAGACGGTACAACACACCAGTGTCCTCTGGCCAGACGGTACAACACACCAGTGTCCTCTGGCCAGATGGTACAACACACCAGTGTCCTCTGGCCAGATGGTACAACACACCAGTGTCCTCTGGCCAGATGGTACAACACACCAGTGTCCTCTGGCCAGATGGTACAACACACCAGTGTCCTCTGGCCAGATGGTACAACACACCAGTGTCCTCTGGCCAGATGGTACAACACACCAGTGTCCTCTGGCCAGATGGTACAACACACCAGTGTCCTCTGGCCAGATGGTACAACACACCAGTGTCCTCTGGCCAGATGGTACAGCATACCAGTGTCCTCTGGCCAGATGGTACAACACACCATTGTCCTCTGGCCAGATGGTACAACACACCAGTGTCCTCTGGCCAGACGGTGCAACACACCAGTGTCCTCTGGCCAGATGGTACAACACACCATTGTCCTCTGGCCAGATGGTACAACACACCAGTGTCCTCTGGCCAGACGGTACAACACACCAGTGTCCTCTGGTCAGATGGTGCAACACACGTGTCCACTGTGCCAGACGGTACAACACACCAGTGTCCTCTGGCCAGATGGTACAACACACCAGTGTCCTCTGGCCAGATGGTACAGCAGAGTGATCATAATCAGTACAGACAATATAGCTGTGAGCTCCATACATTACCTGTGTCTTCATCATCTCCAACTTCAACACAGCGAATAGAAAATGGAGGTTCTAAGTGTGTAAATCCTAAGAGTGGCGGCTTAGAGCAACTCGTCACAAACTGGAAAAGAACAAATACTATTTTCAATTAAACTCGACACTATTATCATATCATAATCATTTCCCTTTATGACAGTGGGTCCATCATGTATGACTGTACAGTATTTTGCACATAATGTAAGAATGCATACTAGGTCTGACAACTGTTATCCTTTATGGTGTTATCAAGGAGACCCAGTACAGCATCTGTACCTGTGTTCATCTCTTACTATGAAGGGAAGCTCATGTGTTTAGTTTGATCTCATGTCAGAGTAATAAAGAAAATATGCTAAAATAAACACTCTTTTGTTCTTGCTCCCCAAATTATAAATTTTGTTTTGTATTATTTTTTGTAAGAATGATCTCAGTTTTATAGTGCAAGTCTTTAAGAACATTTACTTTAATTTTAAAATGTTATATTTATAAAGGTTTTCCAGGAAGTGTGTACCTGGATCATCTTTATTTGTCATGACCCCAAGTACCAAGTTGTCAAATACTGCACAGTACATCACTTTATTCTTGTGTATGGTATGATACTTTTTATTTACTCTCTTCTAACAATTAAACAACAGATGTCATCAACTGCTAGTACAGTACAGTAATTCTGTCGGGTACTGTACTTGAAGGCTGAAGAGTTTGGGGTGAGAATAGTGGGATGGTGTGAGTATCCCTGCAAGTTCTGAGTACAGTACACATTAACTGTTCTTAATGATGTTATATATATGTATGTTTATATGCTGCCTTTATTGAATATATATATTATATATTATGTTACTTCTTACCAAAGTCAGAAAGTGTTTAGGCTTGTGTAAACACGAAATGTGTTGGGCACGTTGTAACCAAGAACACAAAAAACGCCCAGCCAGACCGACCATGTGCTTGTCATTCTCCCATTAAATAACGCAAGATATTACCAATGAGTGGTTCTGCATCATGGCTATACTGTACAGTACATTTGTCATTTGTAGTTAATGCTCCTGAGGTCTTGAAACAAGTACACAGCAATTTCTGTATCCCTCATGCTAGAAAGATATGAATCATGTTTACAAACACGTGATAAGCTCCAAAGTTTGCTAACTCCACCCTTGAGAACTGGCAAAACTCTGCTTTGTTCATAGACTATGCTGTACTGTACTGTGCTGTACTGTACTGTACTGTGCTGTACTGTACCGTGCTATACTGTACTGTGCTGTACTGTACTGTACTGTGCTGTACTGTACTGTACATAAAAGGTAGAGCTTTGCTCAATCTCAGCCATGGAGTTTATTATTGGAAACAATCTAGTTATGCATATGGGAAACTATCCACTATGGCAACATCACCATACACTATGATAACTTTACCATACACTATGATAACTTCACCATACACTATGATAACATCACCATACACTAAGATAACTTCACTATCCAGTAAGATAAATTCACTATACACTATGATAACATCACCATCCACTATGATAACATCACCATACACTATGATATCACTATACACTAGGATAACATCACTATACACTAACATAACTTCACTATACACTAAAATAACTTCACTATACACTAAGATAACTTCACCATACAGTATAATAACATCACTATACACTATGATAACATCACCATACACTATATCACTATACACTAGGATAACATCACTATACACTAAGATAACTTCACTATACACTAAAATAACTTCACCATACACTAAGATAACTTCACCATACAGTATAATAACTTCACCATACACTATGATATCACTGTACACTATGATATCACTATACACTATGATAACATCACTATACACTAAGATAACTTCACTATACACTATGATAAATCACTATACACGAAGATAACTTCACTATACACTAATATAACTTCACTATGCACTATGATAACATCACCATACACTCTGATAACAGCACTATACACTCTGATAACAGCACCATACACTAAGATAACTTCACTATACACTAAGATAACTTCACTATACACTAAGATAACTTCACCATACACTAAGATAACTTCACCATACACTAAGATAACTTCACTATACACTAAGATAACTTCACTATACACTAAGATAACTTCACTATACACTAAGATAACTTCACCATACACTAAGATAACTTCACCATACACTAAGATAACTTCACCATACACTAAGATAACTTCACCATACACTGAGATAACTTCACCATACACTGAGATAACTTCACCATACACTAAGATAACTTCACCATACACTAAGATAATTTCACCATACACTGAGATAACTTCACCATACACTAAGATAACTTCACCATACACTAAGATAACTTCACCATACACTAAGATAACTTCACCATACACTAAGATAACTTCACCATACACTGAGATAACTTCACCATACACTGAGATAACTTCACCATACACTAAGATAACTTCACCATACACTAAGATAACTTCACCATACACTGAGATAACTTCACCATACACTGAGATAACTTCACCATACACTAAGATAACTTCACCATACACTAAGATAACTTCACCATACACTGAGATAACTTCACCATACACTAAGATAACTTCACCATACACTAAGATAACTTCACCATACACTAAGATAACTTCACCATACACTGAGATAACTTCACCATACACTAAGATAACTTCACCATACACTGAGATAACTTCACCATACACTAAGATAACTTCACCATACACTGAGATAACTTCACCATACACTAAGATAACTTCACCATACACTAAGATAACTTCACCATACACTAAGATAACTTCACCATACACTAAGATAACTTCACCATACACTAAGATAACTTCACCATACACTAAGATAACTTCACCATACACTAAGATAACTTCACCATACACTGAGATAACTTCACCATACACTAAGATAACTTCACCATACACTGGTTATTACCTTCAGAAAAAGTGCTCGTTCCTCCTCTTTAAAGTCTCGCTCAAGAATGTCCCACAACCAGCAGACGACACGGTGCTTGTCATGGAAGCCTCCGTAGTACAGTGTGTTCTCGCGCAGATCTTTGAGGTCCACCGCCACATTGTCACCAGAGATCAACCTCTGGAACTACAGCATGGAACAATGCATTACCACACCTATAATCAAAATGAATATATTAAAAAAAAATAATATACAAAGCCTTTTAATCTTCCTAAAGCTTAATCACTTTACACTTTTCAAAAAGAACCACCTGGTATACTAATTATTCAGATGAAATCATAAATTGAGTATTGATTCTGAAATCTCTTTTTCTGGTGGAACCCTGAGTCAGGGATAACTTACTAGGCAGTTCTTGAGCTCTATAACTGGCCGGTCACCTACACTGTCTGTCAGGGTTGATCTGTTAATGATAATGTAATTGCGCAGTCAACCTAGGATGTGTGTGTGTGTGTAGGTTGGTTGCCCTATGATGGGAAGGAGTAAGTCTGAAGCTCAGGTAATCCAAAAGTGGGTAAAGCAGGTCCAGGACTGGACAAACAAAGTGAATTTTAATGTGAAGCAACAAACAACTGTCTTACCCAACACATGTGGTGTTATCATGGATACTTAACACAAGTTAACACTTTGGAATTTAAAGCCCCAATAAATAAATAAACAACTACATTCAGCATGACCTGTGATGGTCAGTAACCAAGGGATAAAAAATTACCAACCTTCATTAGCTAAAAAGAAATGAGAAAGCTTAAGAATATATGAAACTTATTTTGAAAAGGGTTGGTGTATATCAATGCTTCACAGCCTTATATCAAGCTACTTAAGGTTAGTACCCGACACTTGAACGTATGAATGTTTATACACATGATACAAGTTTCAACTAACTTAGTAGAGTTATGGCCATAATCAAATAATGGACAAAACAGACTTATTTAACAAAATAAAAGGCATTACTTGAACAACTAGTCAACACAGCTGTCAGGTATGGGAGGAGCATTCAGAATAACTGCTCGTGCACAGAGACAGTAACTAGTGATTACAGGTTTATTATTCTGATTTGTGTGCACTTTTTATTAAAGCAACTAACATCCCTTAAGACTTTACTGAACTCTAGTCTTTTCACACTGTCATCAGCCACTGAATTCACAAACTACCACTAATACCTCTGGGATGGAAAAGAGTGAAAGCCATTCGGGATTGATGATGGAACGGAAGCCTCGGATGAAGGCCTTCGTCTGGTCCTTGATCTGTGTGTGCATCTTGAAGTGTGCCATCAGGTGGATGTAGACAATCTTGTTGTCATTGGTCACAGGTACCACCTTACCCCCAGGCCGCAATTCGTGCGTGATAATCTGGCCCAAATAGTCCTCATCGTAGGAAAATGTCAGATCTAGCTCAATTACATCCCCGTCGTAGTGCTGAGAATAGCATATAAAGCAAGTTACACAAGTAAGGTTACTTACAAGTACAGTAATAAGAAAAACATAAAAAATCATCAGACAGTGAACATATTTCATCTTAAACAAACTCAAGAGCTCAAATTTACCTCTACATTAAGTAATTAAGGAACAACAAAACTGAAGAGCCATTAATATTTATATAAAATTTAATATTTTCTTGTTTCAAGTCTAAGAGTAGTACAGTATTGTATTGTACACAGTCCTTTAAGTTTCATGTCTACAGTACCTTAATATATGTCATTGACTTGTACAGCTCTGGGTCAAGTGACGGCAGCTCATCAATGGAGGAGTAGAGAGCAGACTGCTGCTCACCCAGTACTTGGCTCAGAAAGAAGGAGGCAAAGGGGCAGTCCACCACAATACCCTGTGAGATAACTTGGTAAACACATTGTCAGAAGCCACTGTTGTCACAATCATCTTTGTCACATTTCAACATTGCATGACACTATTCATTTAAACCAATTCATTGACTGACAAAGAAAGTATGATTGGAGAGATGTGAAGCAACATTACCTGTCAACTTAACTAAAGAGAGAAAACATATTATTTACACCAACAAGAAGAGTGACCATTCTCAGCCTTTACACAGGAGGAGCATGCACGATAATATTCTAACTATCTCTTACCATCTGAATAGAGCTGAGTCAACATAAGCTCACCTCGTACACAGCTTTACCCAACATAAGCTCACCTCGTATACAGCTTCACCCAACATAAGCTCACCTCGTATACAGCTTCACCCAACATAAGCTCACCTCGTACACAGCTTCACCCAACATAAGCTCACCTCGTACACAGCTTCACCCAACATAAGCTCACCTCGTACACAGCTTTACCCAACATACGTCCAGTAAACTCAAATAACAGGAGGTGATTTTCTGTCATGGAGGACGTAGGAGATGGGTAGAGTCGCTCTTCGCTGGTAAGGCGGAACAGGTTTAAGGACGGGTCAAATACTCTCTTAAGCGTCTCCTCCAGGAACTCTGAGGATACAGATATATCTCCTTACAAAACTGAACACAGGAACCTCGGGGTATATGCTGAGTTTTCTGTGGTTCAGTACCGTGCACCCATAGAGAGTATTGTATATTGCTGTAAGTAAATACAGAGTATATTTCATTGGTTTAGTAATGTTTTTCACCATTGTATGTGTATTTAAAGAAGAGCATACTGAAATACCATAAATGTCTGTGTTTATGGGTGACTCAAGTACCTCAATACTATTCCCAGTTTGACAATTTGTGGGGTCCGTGGAACTTAACCCCCGAGAACAGCAAGGGTCAACTTGTAAGCTATCAATTTCATGGTCAGGCAAAATCAGTATTTAATAATCTAAAAGACCTAATGAAAAGGGACATTAACTTCAATAAGAGAAAAAGGCTGCTGAAAGGCTATATATGACAAGGACTGATGTATTGGGTCAGAAGCGTAGAGACTTCAACACACACCAGAAAGAGGATGGTGGCCTTTGGAATGTGGTGTTACAGGCAAATGATAAGAATAATTTACAGTGAGAGGAAAACAAATGAAGAAGTATTATGGTTAGCAAAAACTTCAAGAGAAATACTTGAAGTGCATAGAAAAAGAAAATGAGATACCGGGGGCAGATCCATGGGGGTCCTGGAGGTCTGGACCCCCCTTTTTCATCAGAAAATTTCAATTTTTCATTAATGCAACATTTTTCTCAGGCATTTTTGTACAGTACAGTAAAAGATATTACTATTGACTTCAGAATAATTCCTAATATCAAGTGCACATGGTTTCAAAATGCCTGTGATATTGAACAGATTTCAAAAAAATTATCTGGGGGAAGTTTACAGCACCCCCCCCCCCCCACCCTGATGTTAAGGTAGTCTACATTCCACCTAACACTACCTCTATTACCCCACCCATGGTTCAAGGTGCTATTGCTGCTTTTAAAGCGTATTATTTATGTACGACCTTCGCTCAGGCTGTTGCTGCTACTGAAGGTGAGAAAACGCTCAGAGTTTTGGAAGGACTACAACATTTTGCAATGTATAAAGAACATAGCTGCAGCATGGGATGAGGTTACAGGTCAGTGCATGAATGGAATATGGAAGGTCCTGAAAAAATATGTGAACAGTTTCAAAGGATTTAATGAAGATGAAGTAATTTCTGAGATTAGTAACAAGATAGTGGAGTTAGGTAAACAGCTGGAGTTAGAAATTGATAATGAAGATGTTGAGCAGTTGGTTGAAAGTGTAGCAGAAGAGCTCAGTAACGAGATCTTATTGAACTGGATGCACAGAAAATTGCAGAGAAAGAAGAGAGACAAAATGTAGAAAAAGAACCTGCACCCCCCAAAAGTTTTCAGTGAAACAAATGGCAGAGGCATTTGCTACTACAGTATTAATAAGGGGATGCAAATGCTTGAAGAAATGGATCAAAATGTTGAGCATTTTGCAAAAGGTGACAGACTGATCTAAGATGCACTTGCTTGCTACGGGGAGATTTACAATGAAAAGAAAAGGCAAACTGTGCAGTCTAAATTGGACATATATTTTAAGAAGTCCCCTACTGCTGTCTCCGTACGCCCTTCACTCCCTAAAGATGATCCAATACCTTCAACAAGCAAGTATGTTAGCCTGTCTGAAGAAAGCAAAATTGATAACCCACCCAGCCCTGTCTCCTCCTCTGCTTCACCCAATTAATGTAGTCTCCATGTTTAATTAAAAATTATTGAGGCCCTGTGTGCATTCAGCTGACTATATTAAAGGTAAGTGCACAGTAACACTTTATTCATTTTTCATTATATATACAGGTGAGAGTGGATAATCCACTCTCACCTGTATTAAGCAACCTATATATGGAATTCTTTGAAAAGAAACTATTAAGTAATATTTTACCACCTTCAGCAGTCTGGTTTAGATATGTTGATGATGTATTATGTCTCTGGCCATGTAATGAGGACCTAAAAGCTTTCCTGCCACAACTTAACAACTTAGCCCCCTCGATCAAATTCACTGTGGAATTAGAGCAAGACTGTAAATTGCCATTCCTAGACTGTCTGATATACAGAATAGGTAACACTTTTAAGTTCAGTATTTATAGAAAACCAACTAATGTGTGTTCATACATTCATTATTATTCTGCCCACCATAATAAAGTCAAACAGTCAGTATTTTCAACAATGTTTTTACGTGCCTTGAGAATTTGCAGTCCGGAATTCATTGATGAGGAATACAAATATATATATAATATTGGCTCAAACCTTAAATACCCTAGATCTTTCATAGACAAATGCCTAAACATTACTAAGAAAACTTTTTATAGAACTGATCCCAAGCCCACCCATGACCATAAGAATATCTTAATATTACCATTTCACAAAAATTTCTCACACATTCCTTCACAACTAAAAACCTGGAACGTCAATGTGGCATTTAAAAACTCATGCACTGTTAAACAAATGTTAATCAAGAACTCCCCCAACAACACAATTGGTTGCATTTATAAAGTTCCTTGAAAGGAATGTAATATGTTTTACTTAGGCCAGGCAGGTAAAGATCTTGCAACTAGAATTAAACAACACAAATACAGTGTTAGGACAGGCCAGGAATCCAATGCTCTGTTTGTTCACTTGAGGGATAACAAGCATTGCATTGACTGGGATAATGCCTCCTCAATATTACCATGTAATTCAATTGATAGTAGGAACATCATAGAATCTAGTCTTATTAAACATACCGAAGCATTCAACATGAATTTGAGTAACGGCATGTACAAGCTGGACAATTTTGTAATTAAGAAGATTTGTAATCAGGTGAGAAGGTCGGGTCACCTAACCATCTGACCTGACCACCAACCGTTGTGTGCTATTTAAAGATTAGTAGGGTCATTACCTAATACCTGACCATTGTGGACCTGGTCTCACCCTCCTCTGTATATATACACCTTGGTTTGTATTTCTCTTTAGTCTGTACTCACCCCTGAAGATGTGAATTACACGAAAGCGCTTGGGAACTTCGTGTTTTCTTGTTTCCTTGTGGTTATCAGCATATATATATATATATATATATATATATATATATATATATATATATATATATATATATATATATATATATATATATATATATATATATATATATATATATATATATATATATATATATATACACACACACACAGTTGTACCCCGCTTAACGCGATCAATTGAACCCACAGGGTACCGCGTTAAGTGAAAACCGAGTTAAGTGAACAACAGAACATATGGGATTAATTCCAATAGAGACTGGCCCGACCCCCAAACTCCACTTTTTGACAACACACAACTATGTTGTAGTAAAAATATTATCTTAACTTTATGATGGTATGCACACACAATTAATAATTAAGAGAAATATCAATAATATTGGGTTTTTTAACACTTACATTAGTAGAAAAGATGGCTGGGCACACGGGGATGGGGGGTTGGTTCCGAGGCAGAGGGCAGATTATATAATTATTGGCCCTCACCTGTATCACTTGTATTAACTGTATCACTATCCATGACAGAGGCTTGCAGGGCCTCTTTGTCAAACCCCTCAAAGTCCATATAAGTCCATATCCTCACTATAATTATCACTATCACTGACTTGGGCCGGCTGTGGTGGGTGGCGGATGAAGAACTCGGTAATGTTTTGATGACTGGGCGACCTTGTGCGCATTGTGCCCGCGCCGCTTCCCGCGTATATGAGTAGATGAACCGCGTTAAGTGAAAGTTCGGTTCTGGCGAGGCACCGCGTATATGAGAAATCGCGTTAAGTGAAACCACTTTAAGCGGGGTACAACTGTGTGTATGTGTATGTATATATATATATATATATATATATATATATATATATATATATATATATATATATATATATATACACAGCTATTAAAAAGCAAGCATATACAGTACTGTATATGTATATGACTTTTGAAACTGAAACAGTGAAATATAAGGAATTAAATCACCTTTGAAAACTCCATCTTGGTCAATGCCAGCTTCATCTAAGCCTTGTTCATTGATGAAACGGACCCGTATCATGCCCTTGAGTGATCGAGGAGAGAGAGATGCCAGCTGTCTATATCCATCCTCAACAAGGCGAGAACTGTGTAATAAAATCACATTTGTCAGTAAGAGTGGTCATCTTTGGCTGCCACAACACACAGGAACAGTACTACATCTTTGATCAGTAACACCATGTTCAACAAGCATGCACTCAAGCATGCACGCACGCATACACGCATGCATGCCTGCACGCACACACACACTTGAGGTCTTTCATGTCAACACCTACGGACGAGTTACTGCACTACGTGACCTCACACAGTATGGCAAGAGACCAGCCCTGGCCATCAACTGTAAACTATAATAATCTGTATGTTCAATTCATGTTCCTCCTCCTTTTAGTAATGAAAGACTTTGTTAAACAACCCACCAACCTCAGGTCTTGTATGTAATAAGTTATTTGTCTAATGTATAGTTTTATCCTTCAGGCTTTTTTTGTTGTTGTTTTGTTTTTTACGGACATTAGCCCACCCAGGCACAGGTCATTTATGACCTACATCAAGGCCTGAGGGGCAAAAATATAATAAAATACAGTAGAGTCGGGATATATCGATAGATAGGGGTCCAAGGATGTTCGTTATATACTAAATCACGATTTATAATTACATGTAATCAATGGGGAAAATAGGGTTAGGTTCTGGAGGCCAATAAAGGTGACTAAACTTGACATAAAATGCCACACTCTAAAGTTAGCAAAATATTATTTGCATTTCTAGAATCCTTGCAAAACAGCAAATAATTTGAATATAAACGTCATATATTTTGCACGAGATAAAAATTAATCCCCTGTATCACATTACGTATATATACAGTATAGTCTGCATTTATGCGGATTTGTTTACGCATTTGGTCATTTACTCGGCACCTTGCCAGAATGAAAATTTTAAGTTACGCGGTTCATTCCATTATTTACGCAGGAAGCGGCGCCCGGAGGGTGCGCATTAGGTCGCTCTTACGTTATTGCTGACATCATATGATGTATCGGACTGTGATTGGGCCAGCATCCTTGCCTCCCTCCGCCGCTAGCTGTGATTGGTCTCATGTAACATGACGTGCCCTGCCACCAGAGGGAAGAAGTCGCTGACCTAGCGGGGCCTGTCTCATTGTTCTCAGTTCTCCGCGTACAGTATACTGTTCTCTCTTGTGCCCGCTATTCCCCTCACAATGGCTTCCGCTGGACCCCCACCAAACCCCGAGAAACCTTGAACTGCCTGGTAAAAGCCATGGTTATGTGAAGGAGCCATCGAGTTGGGGGAGAAAATCAAGCTCATCCTTGACAAAGACACAGTCAAGCATCGGTATAAAGTGTCTAATAACCTTCTGTCGAAAATTATGGAGCAGTATGTCCAGATGTATCACGACAACATCAATGCTAGTCTCGCCCGCAACCAACCACAGCCAGCCCAAGTCAGTGATAGTGACAGTGAGGATATGGACTTTGAGGGGTTTGTCAGGGAGGCCCTGCAAACTCTGTGTGTGATAGTGATTTACCGGAGGGCCACTAATCTGCCCTCTGCCTCGGAACCAGCTACCATCCACGTGTGCCGACCCATCTCTTCTACTAACGTAAGTGTTAAACACCTTTAGATTTGTAGTTTTGCATTTAGATATTATGTGTGTGTCAATACCATCATAAAATTATGATGTAATTTTTACTGCAAGGTAAATTAATCCCATATGTTCTGTTATTTCATTTACGTGTTTCTCGTTTTACGCAGACCTCCACGGGTTCAATTGACCGCGTAAATGCAAATCATACTGTATAGTGATTTAAGGGCGATTTAGGAGTGTTTCTGACTTTACACGAGGTCCCAGGAACGTAACCCTCCCGCAGGTTGCGAGTCTGCTGTATATTGGAAAACTTAGATAATTTTGGTAGTACTGTAGTGATAAATTTGAAATATTTCCTGCACGATATCCCTCGCAAAATAAAAAAAATCATTGCTATATACAGTATAGGAAAATGTCGATAATTTTGGTACCTGCAATATAAAAAAATCTTTATATTAAGTCGCTATATATCCCGATCCTACTGTAATAATAATAATAATAATAATAACAATAATAATAATAATAATAATAATAATAATATTAATAATAATAAAAGTAATAAAATTTAATATAAATAATAATAATAATAAATAATAATAAAGAGCATTAAATAAATAAATAAATAAATAAAAAATATATCAAGAGTGAGAAACAATATATGTATGTTGTGTTGTCAAGTAAGAGAAACAATTGTGTGTAACTGAGGCAGAAAGTCAGATCAGCAACCTGGGACTTGGTCACATATGGCAGTAGGGTCTACCATTAAACAACACATTATGCTTCCAATATCTTCCCAGGTAGTAGTACCTCCCGGTTTGGTAGCTGCCTGCTACCTGCTGAACTTTTACAATAGATCATTAATTATTATTATCACACACGCACGCACGCAAACGCGCACACACACACACACACACACACACACACACAACTTTACTGCCACTCGGAATCAAGTATGACGACCATTCAGCTGTGATAAAATTATATGAGTTATTAAGGATGTCACCCTCTTTGGTGAGCTCTGAGGTGACTAGAGAGGTCGATATGGGACCGGCAGGATCGTTCACAGATGTTGCACATGTGGAGGGTGACATCTAGTGCGGGAGGGGCGGCGGCAGTGTCTGTCTCGGTTTGCAATTGGGCTAAATCGAAAGTATTGACACCTTCTCGTGTGGTGCTCCTCCAAACGTTACGGTGTGGAGTGATCGATCGTCTCCCAGGTGAAGGGATCGATTTGGCACTTTTCAAGTTTGTCTTAAGACTATCCTTTTACCTTTTCAGTAGCCCGTCAGCTTTACGTTTACTAATCGTTAGGTGACTGTAAAGTAGCTGCTTTGGCAGTCTACTGTCGTCCATGTGGGTAACATGGCCAGTCCAACGTAGGTGTTCATGGATAATAGTAGCCTCAATGCTCCTACAGTTGGTGTCAGCGAGAATACTGGCATTAGTTCTCTTGTCTTCCCAGCGAACTCGGAGGATGGAACGTAGACTACGTTGGTGAAAGTTTTCAAGTGCCTGACGTGCCTCCTGTATGTGACCCATGTCTCATTGCCATATAGCAGGGTGGGGAGGACCACTGCTCAATATACATGCAACTTTGTAGATAATTTCAGCTCCCTACAGCTGAAGACACGGATATGGAGTCTGCCAAAGGCTTGAGATGCACATCTGATCCGATGTTGAATCTCTTCATTATCAATGTTCATGGTGGTGGACAGGTGTGAGTAGAGATACTGGAAGTGGGTAACATTAGTGAGGGTGTGGAGGTGTGATTGAACCAGGGGCAAGCTGAAAGAAATCTGAGACTTACCTACATTCACCCCATGGCTGAAGTATGCATACACATCTGTGTAGGTGTTCAAGTACTCCTGTAGGTCGTGTTCAGTGTTAGCGACGAGGGTGGGATCTGCAAACTAAAGTTCAGTAATGGAAGCAACCGACACTTTTGTTCCTGCCTGGAGTCGTCTTATGTTGAAAAGATCCTTCATCCGGTACTGGATGTCCACCCTCCAGGCTAAATTGGCACTGGCATGAGTAAGGAAGGCTGCCAAGAAAATGAAAGAGCTCTGACTGGGTGCCATTGTGCAAGACACTGCCGTTCATACCATTGTGGAGTTGCCTCACAATGGCAATGAATTTTGATGGGCAGCCAAAATGGCTGAGAGTCCACCAGAGGGTTTCCCTGTTGACCAAGTTGAAGGCCTTGGTAAGGTCAATGAAGGCCACGTACAGGTCTCGACGCTGTTCTCTGCACTTTTCCTGTATATGGCGGGCAGCAAAGATCATGTCAGTGGTGCCACGTGATGGTCTACAACCACAATGAGATTCTGGGAGGAAGTTTTACACCTCAGGAAGAAGTATGTTTAAGAGGACTTGGGCGATAATCTTGCCAGCTAAGGAGAGCAGCGAGATCCCACGGTAGTTGCCACAGTCTGACCGGTCTCCCTTGTTCTTAGAAATTTTGATGATAGAGGCGTTTTTAAAAGTTTGGGGGATTTCTTCCTTCTTCCATATATTCTACAGGAGAGAGTGGAGACGGCTGGTAAAGAACATAAGAACATAAGAATGGAGGAAACTGCAGCGGGCCTATTGGCCCATACTGGGCAGTCCCGTTTACACCCAACCCCTATTGCTCATATGAGCATCCAACCTATGTTTGAAGCAATTCAGCGTATTCGAGTTAATGATGATATTCAGTAACTTGTTCCATTCATCCACTACTCTGTTTCCAAACCAGTGTTTACCTATTTCACGCCTAAATCTAAATTTGTCTAATTTAAAACCATTTTTACGAGTTCGTTCCTGGTTGGATAATTTGAGTACCTTTGTAACGTCCCGTTTGTTTAGCCCTGCCTTCCACTTATACACCTCTATCAGGTCGCCCCTCGCTCTATGTCTCTCAAGGGAGTTGCAAATTAAGATACTTTAACCTGTCTCCATACTCAAGGTTCCTAATGCCCGGGATTAGTCTTGTCATTCTCCTCTGAATTCTTTCCAAGGATTCTATATCCATTCTGTAATACGGTGACCAGAACTGAACTGCGTAATCCAGGTGTGGTCTCACAAGAGCAAGATACAGTTTTAGGATGACCTCGCTAGTCTTGTAACTAACACTCCTTTGCATGAACCCAAGTACTTTATTAGCCTTGTTATGAGCAAAAACACATTGTTTACTTGGCTTAAGGTTCCTACTTATCATTACTCCTAAATCTCTCTCGCAGTCGGATTTCTCTATGGCATCGTTGTTCATCTGGTATCTGGTTTCCCTGTTTACATCTCCTATACTAAGTACTTTACATTTGTCGACGTTGAATTTCATCTGCCATTTTTCAGACCATTAGAAAAATTTGTTTAGATCTTCCTGTAGTTTTGCCGAGTCCTCGTCAGATTTGATAACACGTCCTATTTTAGTGTCATCAGCAAATTTACTTATGTTGCTGTCTATGCCGATATCTATGTCGTTTATGTATATAATAAATAATAATGGTCCAAGTACTGAGCCTTGGGGAACTCCACTTGTGACGTTGCTCCAATGGGACTTAGTGCCGTTAATGCTCACTAGCTGTTTCCTGTCCTGTAACCACGCCCTAATCCATTTAAGGATATCACCTTTGATGCCATGAGCTTCTACCTTTCTAATTAGTCTTTCGTGGGGGACTCTGTCAAAGGCTTTGCTAAAGTCGAGATATACCACATCATAATTGTGCCCCTCGTACACCGATTCAAAAACTGATGAAAAGAATGTTAATAGATTAGTTAGGCAAGAACGTCCGCTTGTGAAGCCATGCTGGGAATCATTGATCAATCGGTGCTTCTCCAGGTGATTTCGAATAGAGTTTGAAATGATTGCTTCCAGTAATTTGCCTACTATTGATGTTAGACTGATTGGGCGGTAGTTAGAGGATAATGATCTATCCCCCTTCTTGAAAATCGGTATTACATTCGCTATCCTCCAGGATTCTGGTACTACAGAGGTCCTCCTGCTTTATACACCTCAACTTGGATTCCATCAGGCTTTGTTATTTTTCATTTGCTTGATGGCATTCGCTACCTTATCCAGGGATGGAGGATAGCTGAGGGGGGGGTCAGCTCTGGGTGCTGAGGTACCTTCTGGGTAGTCAGGACATCTACATCAGTGTTTCGGTTGAGCAGCGAATGGAAGTGCTCTTTCCAGCACTGACAGATGCCTTCTTCGTCTTTAATTTGGGAGTTACCATTGGATGAGATATGGGGGCTGTGCCATGAGTGATTGGCTCATAAAATGTTTTAGTGGAATTGAAAAGTTCACGTATCTTGTGTTGATCTGCAAGTTTTTGCATTTCAAATACTTTATTTTTAAACTAGTCATTCTTTAGATTGTGAAGTTCACGCTGGGCTGCCACTTTCTTCTTGTGGAAGGTATCAGTTTTGGTCTGAGACTGAAGGTTGGTCTGCCAGTCAGTTAAAGCAGCATGTTTATCATCGACGAGCACGTTGATTTCTGGGTCTCTGCAGGTTTTTGTCATGATAGTGTAAAAAATATCCCATTCGGCACTGGGATTCGGGTTGTTTGTTGTCTAGTTGTTTATCAGCCCATGTTTGAGCTGCTCTCTGAAAGCATGTGCTACTGCTGAATCCTCCAGAAGCTTGGCATTAAAAACCTCTTTTGGAGGCTTGCGGCCTTCGCCGTTTTGAGGCAACATGAAGGGAGAGTTTGGATTTAACGAGCCACGCATGACTCAGGTGATGAGGACATCTTGGCGATCTCTTTCTCTGACAATGATGTAGTTAATGAGATGCCAGTGTCTGGATCATGGGTGTTCCCAAGAACCCCTGAACTTGTCGGCCTGCCTGAACAAGGTATTGGTGATAGTGAGGTTGTGTGCAGCACACTTGCTGAGGAGGAGTAGGCCATTGGGATTACACTTGCCTATTGCATTTTTTCCTTTGATTCCCTGCCATATGTCAGAATTTCTTCCAACTCTGGCATTGAAGTCACCTACAAGCACAGCCTTATCTTCTCTGGGGATAGAGGTCAACATAAAAGGCCTCCTTGATGTCATCTTCTGCATCCAGTGTTGAGGCGTATGCATTGATGAAGAAGGTATGACGTGAGTGATTCAGTGGGACCTGGAGCATCATGAGGCGCTTGTTGATCCCAATAGGCATTTCAGTTAGCATTGGAGAATGGCAAAGTCAACTCCATAAATGTGGCTTTTCTCCGCAGCAGACTTACCCTTCCAGAAGAAGGTAGAGCCAGACCCCCGTTCTGTGAGTTGACCCTCGTCTGGGAGCCGGGACGCACTAATGGCTGCTATGTTGATGTTATACCTAGACAGCTCTTTTGCCACAAGGGAGGTTCTTCTTTCAGGATACGTCATTTGTGCCATTATCCAGAAGGGTCCTGACATTCCATGCAGCGACCATAAGAAGTTGTATACAGTAGTTTTTTCTTTTATCTGTTTTATCTGTTTTCAACCACATTAGGATGACCTTACTGGGTGTGGTTGCCCAGTCAGGTTGGTTTTTTAGGCAGATTAAGTTTAGGGCATCTTTTCTAGCCCCCTCCGCATGTGGGGTGAGCAGTGTGGCTCTTGGAAAGGGCTGCTTAGATCCCAGTGCATAAATGACCACCTTATCTATACCGCCCATGTGTAGGGTTGTGACTAGAGACTCCCGGCAGTCATCTCTGGCTGTCCCCGTCGCCACTCATCTGTCGCCATAGGATTATTGGAAGTATTGGGGTTTTGATGATGATGAAAAGTATGATGGGCTGGATGATGGCTGCATGTGAGTTGATTTATGTGATGAGGCAGGAGCCCAGATTGTTGGATTTCACTTTAGTAGCAGTGTCCATCATGCATTGCCTTCATCCGCCGGTGTAGTCATTGGGTTCCTATGATGGTCACCTCTTCCGCCTATACTGCCGTTAGGGTCTAGCTCTGTAAGCATGTCTGCCTGATGCGGGGCTGCACAGCAGATTGTTCATTCAGGGTTTACTCCCGTAGCCTTATATCTACCAAGGTTAATCTGCAAGGCAGCGAGGCAGTGGCTGGAAGGTGCCAGGATGTGTCCATATATCAGTGGGCCTATGCGCCGTTCCTCTGAACCCAAGAGGCACCCAGTTACCGTGTGTTGCCACGAGGAGACACAACAGGAGTCTTGATGGTGAAGAGGCTGTGTACTGGCAGGGAAAGACTTATGCAAGTTGCTTCCCTGTTCGCCACAAGAGCTAGCCAGCAGCGGCAGCTGAAAGTGAGAGGAAGCAAGCAGTGCTTGCTGCCACACTAGATGCATTACATCACCTTGTGTGTGCACACACACAAACACCGAGAAATATAAGTACAGGGTGCTACGACCATGTCGTATTTTTCTCTTCTTTTTTTATATAACATGCTTCCATGTTGTTTCATATTATTCCTGTAATGATGTGTTATATTTACTGTTATATAATCTAGTCACCTTACCCTGTGCTGTTAAGGTTTTAACTGTCAATATTTGTTCAAGCCCATCTTATATCTTCATTTAGTATTGTAACAAGCATTCTTTGTTTCTCTAACGACCATCTGCATCGTTAAACGACCCATGTTTCACCAGCTGGTCGCATTGGCGGGAGCTGACCCTATATATAGTAGTCACCAGTAGACGGAGGGCAGTCCAGTCTTCTTGTCATTCAGTTCACGTTCTTTTGAGTGACACCCGTCACCTGTTACTTATACTTCATTTTATTTCTGTGTTGTTCCTGTCGCCACCAATGTGGTATATCTATGTGAGTACCTATTATGTCTCTTATGTGTCCATCAGTGCTTGCTTAGTTACATTTAAGTAATTCAGTGTTGTTTCACGATAGTTAATTTTAGTGTTAGTTATTTTATATGTTTATGCAGTGTTAACGTAATCCTGTTCCGATGTTTTAGTATCATTTGTGTCTTAAAGGTTTCGATAGTGAATCAATTTGTTGTGGCAGCCTACGAGGCTCTTTATTGTGTAATATTTAATTTAATTAAATTCTTAAAGGTTTACTTTATTTATTTTTATTCCCTTTTGATTTATTTCACTTTTCTTTTTGTTTGGTTACGCCTAGAACCTGGACATTAAAATAAATTAAGAGACGGCGTAACAAGGGTCAAAACTTTTAAGGAAGTTAAAACATATATTAGTTATTAATCAAATTATAAATACCATTGACTCAATACTAAAGAACTGTCATAACTTTCCCCATGTCTGCCTGCCAGCCAGTCAGCTGCCTTACTACGAAAAGATCCCAGGCCTTAGTTGCAAGCTTGTAGTGAACACACTACAGGCAGATAGCTTGACCATTACCTTATTATGATCATTAACCCACATCTTACATCATCATCAACAACCTCATTAACGACCATCAATATGTTAGATCAACAAATAACATTATCAAGCGGTGTTAGTGTTCATAAGGAAGGTGTGAACAGTACAGGTGGTGTGTTCACTCCACCATACGGTACACCACTATGTTCATCCTCTCACTACATACTACAGTATGGTAATATAATTGATTGTATCGTCATCAGTTATAATAATAATAATAATAATAATAATAATAATAATAATAATAATAATAATAAAAATAATTAACGGTTTATTGAAAAAATTCTGCAGCCCGAAGGCTGAAAATATACATTGGACATAAATGACTTATTACATACATTGGTAGTCTAACAAAAGCCTTCATTAGAGAAAGATAAAGGAACATACAGTGAACATACAGATTAATGTAGGTGTTGAACAGCAAACTCGTAGTGTAGTAACTCCCTCCCAGATGGTGTTAGGAGGAACTCACGTGGTGTAGTAGTTCCCTCAGATGGTGTTATGAGGGACCTGGCGTGGTATGATGTCTGGTTGCATGGCAACCAAGAGATACAGTAGACTCGCAACTTACGGGAGGGAGGTGAAGTGATATGTTTGACAGTTGGCTCCGAAGGTCTAGTCGTGTTTATTTATCAGTCCTTAAGAGTGACTAAGTTTTTCTCTTATAAAATGTCACTAAACTGACCTGGGAGAATATAACTTACATTGTTGCGATTCTTGTAAGATAGTGATTAATTTAAATATAAACATGATATATTTTGCACTAGACCTAAAAAATTTGAAAATTTTGAGCTTCAAATTGAAAATTATAACCTAATCCCAGGGGTAATCCGCTTATAGTTGAAAAGGCATAAGAAAAATACACGTAAGTTGCGAGTCTATTGTACTTCAATATTGTTTACTCTTTTTTTGTGGCGATGTGTACAGTATTGTATAACAACACTTGAAACTTGTTCCTCACCTAAATCTGTCTTCTTTCTTTCCAACATTATTTTGTTTCCTCTGGGAGCTGATGAACAGCTGTGCACATTCAAACTCCACTAAGACTCACTCAACTCACATTTCATGTAGCTTATTGGTTCATGGACAAGTAAGTGTGTTCGTATCATCTTACCGGTGTACTGTGATGAGGGTGGAATGAGGAGTCGCACAGGCAGCATCAGTTAGCCCTAAAACAAGCTTTTCATTATTGACATGTTTTCTGAAGAGTAGAACTCTCTCTGTGTGAGGGATTATGTGTGGCATTTTCTGCATCAGCACCTGCAATAGATGGATAACTTAAATAATTGACTCATCAAATTGTTCACAGGATAAATAAGACCACCATGTTCCACACACTAGATACAGTACTGAGGTTAATGACTGAATACAATATAAAAGTGTATGTCATACTGGGAGTATAATAAGGGCTCAACTGAGGGGATGGCAGCCCAGTTGTTAACTCAATCATATAACCATTCTATTTTATCTAAATAAAATATATTTTAACATCAACTTTAAAATTATTCCCTCAAGCATCAGAAGAATATACCATTATGCAGTTATTGTATATCATTACTACTGTAATTAGCATATGAAACATAACATTACAGAATAAATGTTTTTTATTGGATTTACCAAATACATTACAGGTTGTACCTCTCTAGTCCGACATTCTGTGCTCCGGAAACTCCCGTGGTCCGGAACAATTTTAGTTTGCCCACGGAGAAAATTAATTTGAGCCTGGTACTTTCGATGTTTGGTTAAATTTGGCCTTATTTACCCTACTTTTTAGGCGACTTACTACCTGTAATAAAGCAACATCCTAATAAACCAACAAAAATAACACATATAAAGTTAAATAAAAACTAAAAACAACACAGAAAAGTTCTTATGTTCTACAGCTTCAGCTAGAGTTGAACCTGATGACTTGGCAACTTCATCATCATAGTAAATACACACACAACAACATTGACTGTCTTTATGTTTTCAACTTTACCACCACTGGTGGGTAGAATTTTTTTTTTTCAATTCAGAAACATTAATTAAAATATATATGAACAGTAAATAAGTGTTGCTTTCATATTCTTATGTAGAGTAATGACGATATGTTTTCACATGTGCACACTTACATATGCGGTCTCACTTTTTTTTTTTACCATTAATGGTTAGCTACTTCCATTGTTCCATTTATTAACATTAAATAATATTACTTAAAACAACCATATTAATTTTACTACAGCTACAACCAAGGTCTTACTTTTTTCAGTTTTATATGTAGAACCAGTCAGTCACTGGTTTTGTAAACAACAAAAACAATGCTGTGTCATTTCCTCGTGTGTTTTAATATTCAACGTATTATTAATGAATTGTATTGTTCATTTTACACACATAAACATTAATTCAATCAAAAAGACATTCAGTAATAAACAATAATGAATGTTTTGTACATAGAGAAATGACGCTGTTTACACACTTGTGCACGTCTGAACGTTGGCGGGGCGCTCAAACCCGTCGAAATTCGAGTTTCCGCTGTCGAAATTTTAAATTGTGCAGTTTTTTTTTTTTTTTTGTGTCCAAATAAAAAAACATTGAATTAAAAACTCCCGAAATTTGAGAAGCTACTGTACAACATTTAACCCTTCAATATGTCTTCAAAGAGACCACGAAGCAGTGAAAGTGGTGCTAGTGCTTCCAAGTGAATGCACAAGTAACTATCTATCCAGGAAAAGGGTGAATTTCCACGGTCCGGAAATTTCCACGGTCCGGCACAGGTCAGGTCCCGAGGTTACCGGACTAGAGAGGAACAACATGTACTATATTACATAAGAGTAAGTGAGGAGAAATTGGACAATCAGACAAGTGAATCATTGACTGTGCTGGTGGAGACAAGTCTATTTATCTCCAGTGAGTTTAAGGAGTAAGTTATATGGTGATTGTAGGAGAATGATGACACAGTAAAACCAAATTTGTAGACTTAATAACACTGTGAGTGTTAGAGAATAATGAAATGCATTAGAGAAAAAGGTGAGCATACCGGTAGTAAAAAATAAATACAATATTTTAGCATATTTTCATCATTAATAATAACAAAATTTAAATTTGGGAGTTTAACATAAATTAAAGTGAGGCACATTTTTTTTTTTTTACTACTGTACTATATTGTAAGTGCATATGTTTGTAAAACAAAAGCTCATAACTTGGGGTCCACCCCATGAATGACTTCTCATAAGAATAATTAAACAGGAGACTGGAGAACTGATAGGACAGTAGTATATGCATAATGGTCTTACCTGAGCAGTTTTCTTGTTACGCTCCAGATCCGCCATAAATGTTGATACTCGTACTTCTTTAATTAGCCAGTGGGTGTCAGGCACATAGCTTCTGCGTGAGTTTCTCTTGTATAAAAGCATGAGGAGGGTGTGTACCGACAGGAAGAGGGCGCTATTCTGAACATTGCGTATATCCACCAGCCCATTGCTAATTATCTGCAGGGGAGATGTTATTATAAAGCCAATTGTTATGAATGGGAGCATCCGGCTGCAGCCAAAAATTAGTTAATCATTGATCAATTGCCATTCAGCAATAAGGACACCAGATACATTGTTGCTATACCCCTGAATCGGTTCTGCCTAATCCCTTATGTTCTTATCAATTTCCAAAATCCTACTTCTCCATAACTTCTTGCTAGATTACGTTGAAATTCATGTGGAATATAGGTAATTTACTCCTCTTGAACGAGACATACAGATATTTCTAATTATCGCTTTCATTTTGGGTAGATGAATTTTTGTCCTAATTTAAAATTTTTCCTAAAAATATTAAAAATATAAATCAGCAAATACAGTAATATCCCTGTTAGCCGGAATCCTTCAAACCAGGAAATCTTCGATAGCCGGAATTAAAATTTGCTAGGAAAATCATTCAAAAAGCTGGAATTTTTCAAAACTTTCCGGCTTTGGGAACAAATTTTCAAAGGTTGAAAATGGAGAGAATTTTCTGAAAATGTCTTGAATAAAGATGAAAGTTAAAGCATTTTTTTTTGGGGGGGGGGGGGACCTGACCTGACTCAGTGTCAGGTGGAGGTAGTGTGAGGGATTAGTGGTTTAATATTACTGACAGTACAGTACAGTACAGAACAGTACAGTGCCATACAGTACAGTACAGTACAGTACAGAACAGAACAGAACAGAACAGTACAGTACAGTACAGAACAGTACAGTACCATACAGTACAGTACAGTACAGTACAGTACAGAACAGAACAGAACAGAACAGACAGAACAGTACAGTACAGTACAGTACAGTACAGTACCATACAGTACAGTACAGTACAGTACAGTACAGAACAGAACAGTACAGTACAGTACAGAACAGTACAGTACAGTACAGTACAGACAGTACAGTACAGAACAGTACAGTACCATACAGTACAGTACAGTACAGAACAGAACAGAACAGCACAGTACAGTACAGTACCATACAGTACAGTACAGAACAGTACAGAACAGTACAGTACCATACAGTAGTACAGTACAGTACAGTACAGTACAGTACAGTACAGTACAGAACAGAACAGAACAGAACAGTACAGTACAGAACAGTACCATACAGTACAGACTGAACAGTTATCATGATGGTCAAACACCTAAACTTTCTGGCATATATAACAGTTATATTTTTTTCTGTGACACTTGTGTGTTACTAGTAATCCAATTTACTCTTCTGGGTAATGTCTCTGTAATTGATGGATTGTTTTATGACATCATGCTCAGACAATACACTGAGGAATCACTCATCAACAGGAGAACAATGCTTAATGTGTGATAAGTCAAACTGATCACATGTAGTTATATGAAGAAAGTGAGTGTGTGTGCGAAGTAAGAGTTGACACAAACACAGTGCATAACATGACAAAGAACAAACATATGACAAGATGAATATATTTACACATACTGTATGTATATTACTAAAGTATGTCACAAAAGAGTGGCATGTTCTATACAGCAAACTGTATACAAATTCACCAATCTTGTTGTTCTTTTTTTTTCAATCAGCAACAAGGTAATATTGGACAGTGTCTTACATGTACAGTACTACTACAGTGCAGTAGCAGGTAACACAGGCTTCAATGTTCTCACTTACTGAGAGTACAGTACTGTACTGTACCTTGTAGGTAAAGCTGTTGAGGAAGGCTGCCATAGTTGAGTAGTCAGGTAGAGTAAAAGGTCTCTGTTGTTCATACATCTCCAAGTCATCCAGGACTCTGTAGAAAAATATTAAAAAACATAATATGTATAATAACTGGTCTAGGAACCACACACAGCAGGTTGATTATTACTGACACAAGTATTTTCATATGTCAATGTGACAATCATTTTCACATAACTGAACAGTCCTTCAAGGTTCTATTGAAGGTAAATTTAAACAAAATAATTGATCAAACTGTTAAGACTTATGTCTACACAAAGACCCACACACATCTGGATGATGCTACAAGTATTTTTGTTGCATAAACTCATTGTTGTGGTTATGACAAGCACAGCTTAATAACAGGGAAGGGAATAATACCTGCCTCACCTACATGGTACCAGCACAGTAGTGTACACATTAGACACATTAAGTGGTAGAGTTAAAATTCTCAGTCAATTCTTCTGCCACATGTTTTACTTTCAACCACTCCATAAAGAGCCACAGTACTGTACTATTGGGGTAAAGATTCTCTGAGTCCCTCCTTATGCTTGGAATCCTCTCAGTAAGTTAACATGTCACAGAGTCAGAGGGCCAGTGCCAGTTCACTCACACTGAACTCAATACTTAGGTTCCAGAAGCCCGGCAGTTTTCACACTGTCTTGCCAGGATCATCACAACTCTGTGAGTTTAACTAATTTTACTGAGCAGATGATAAAGGAGTTAAGCTGCCAGTTGACAAACACTGACAGGAGTACTGTGGGATGACTGAGCTTATACTGACATGCGTGCACTACCAGTACTGTACTGGAGACATCAAAACTTACACCACCAGTACTGTAATGGTGTCATCACAACTTACACCACCAGTACTGTACTGGAGACATCACAACTTACACCACCAGTACTGTACTGGAGACATCACAACTTACGTCACCAGGTGAGTGGTGGCATCACAAAAGAGCACCAACATGTGGAATTCTGGAGCCGTGGCTTTGGTGGACACAGATAGGAGGTCGAGGAAGCTCTTGAGCCCACACAATGGTCCAAGAGACAGGAGGACCTGCCACAGCTGACCAACCATTTCACTCTTGTAGCACAAACCTGCCATTATTAACACATACAGTAATGTTAAGTACGGTACAGTGCAAGTGACAATATGGTTACTACTTAAGATTATTATTCAGAAGCACCTTAGTACAGTACTACAGTATATCACTTCTGTACAGTAAAGCCCTTTGTCATCATCTTGTTCAAAAACCCCCAAAACATAGATATACTGTATAACATCAGACAAAAAATCATTGTTTAAAGTATCTTAACAACAGTGTGTAGGTGGAAGCAGGTTAGTGGTGTAAGGGTCAGCACCTGCAGGTATTAACACATTGTGTAAGGGTTCCCTTCTCACCTGAATAAAATCGTCTGGTGTTGGCCAAATAAAATATTAAAAGTATAGTCCAGTAGTGAAGAGATTAACAGTGAAATTGTTCTAATAATAAATAATAATAATAATAAACGGTTTATTAATAGAGTTGCAGCCAGTGGCTGAAAATATACACTTATATTTGATTTAGACAAAATGATATAATATGCATTGAATACATTTACAGGGCTGTACAGTACATAAATCAGGAGTTGTCTATTATTTTAACGATAGATGGGATGGTGCTATTCTTATATCTATCGGTGTGGGCTCTTATGGGCTGAATTTTGTTGTAGTGGTGGACTGTGTGAGGTGGGTGGGGGGCTGCCGGTGGCAGCAGGTGGCGATGACGAGGGTGGTGCAATAGTTGGCTGCCAAACCTTTCCAGTGCTTGGTGGTGGAGGTCACTGAGGGATAGCACTTCCAGGGTGGAGAGAGTGTTGGTGTAGCCGGAGTAGTCAGCGCCGAGCATGATTCTGCAGGCCCTTTTCTGTACCTTCTCTAGGTGACGTTGGGTGGAGTTGAGGGAAGACGACCAGGCTGGTGACGCATACATTAATTTGGGGAGAATAAAGGCGTTGTAGATGGTCCTCAGCTCTGGCGTGGGTGTCCCAAGTGAACTAAGTCGTCATAGCATGTAGAGACGGTACGAGGCTGCCTTCACTGTGTTATTTACATGGGCCTTCCAGTCAAGTTTGTTGTCTATAGTTACACCCACGAGTTTCTATGATGGCAATTGTGTTTACACAATGTTTCCACTTTTAACAGCAATACTGTATCCATAATATGACACTGACGTCACCGCGGTTGATGGAGGATAAGCATTTTTTCACACTTCATTTTTCCAACATTTGTGGCGTGAGATCCAATTTTCCTTCTGTGGAGCACTATCTATTAGCCTCTTCCCCTGACTTCTTACTACTTTCCAAACTTCAACTGTCCAAAGCAGTTTCACCCAAACCCTTTCAAGTCTCCAACTACAACCTTTATACCTCTTTCCGCCTACTGCAACACACGTACACCCAAAGCTCAACTCACAGATCTTAAATCTTCCCTTTATGATGTCATCTGGCTCAAAATATTTCTACCAACTGTGACTATTTTTCTGTTTCCTATACTGTTCTCCCAACTATTTCAAACTCTTTGACTATCTCACTTCTTGCCATGAGTTGTTGCTATCCACACACCCCAACACCGAGATCCTCTACCTAGGGGATTTCAATATACATCACAGATAGTGGCTTGGCTCTGCAAGGGATGACCCAGGTAGAGCTGAGGCACGCTCTTTTTCCCTACTTAATGATTTGGATCAAATAATCAAACACCCTACACGTGTTCCTGATCGACACGATCAACTTGCTAACATTTTTCATCTTTGTTTTACCTCTAACCCCTCACACTATTCATACTCAATTTCTGCCCCCTTAGGGTCTTCTGATCACAATCTTATTTCTATTAAATCAAACTGGGCACGGCCACCTCCCCCACCTCCCTCTAAATGTCAACTATGGCACTATCGAAGGGCAAGTTGGCAATCCTTGCGAGAATTCTTCACCGACTTTCCTTGGGATGAATGTTGCTTTTCCACTCGGGATGCCTCCGTATGTGCTGACAGCATTGCTGGGGCTATACAGGGCGGTAGGAGTGCATTTATCCCATCTTCTACCGAAAGTTTCACATTACAATCATGGTTTGATCGCTCCTGCTCTCTGGCAGGGCATATCGAGTTATGAAACTATCTCCTTCTCCTATTACCCACGCCTCTTTCATTACTTATAGGAATCGCTGTAAGGCTATTCTTCGTAGGGTCAAACAGAATTTTAGAAAAAGAAAGACCGCTGTCCTGACTAATTCTTCCTCTAGTAAATCCTTCTGGTCCTTAACTAAAAAAATCTGTAACAACTTCTGCACTCCTTCTTTTCCTCCTCTTTTCTGAAGGAGTGTGCTGAAGCTCTGGCCCTTGTGCTTGCTCGCCTCTTTCGCCTCTGCCTCAAAACCCAATCTTTTTCTTTTTCTTGGAAGCATGCCTTGGTTCAGCCCATCCTGAAGAAGGGTGACCATTCTCATACCCCTAACTATCGCCCCATTGCCCTAACTTCATCCCTCTCTAAGATTTTCAAAACTATCTTGAACTCCCATTTTCTCCGTACCTTGAACGCCATTCTCTTTTGTCAGATCACCAGTATGGCTTTTGCCAAGAGAGATCTGCTGGTGATCTGCTCTCCTATTGCACCCATCTTTGGTCATCCTCTCTTAGGGATTATGGAGAAACTTTCGTCATGGCCCTCGACATCTCCAAAGCATTTGACAGGGTATGACACAAGTCTTTGCTATCTAAACTTTCCTCTTATGGTTTCTCTTCCCCATTTTGTTTTCTAATCTCTAGCTTCCTTGAGAACCGATCCATTGCAGTTGTTGTCAAGGAATCGATCTCTCGCTTTTTCTCTACCAATAGTGGTGTCCCACAGGGTTCTGTTCTTTCACATATTCTCTTCCTTCTTTTTATCAATGATTTACTTCACACTACAACTAATTCTATCCATTCTTACACTGATGATTCTACTCTTCCTCACATTTTCCCCTTCCTCCCAACTCTCAAACTAGATAGGAATGGGGAGGTACAAACTTGGTTAAATTCTATAATAATAAAACTCAGTACAGTGGTTCCTCATTATCGAATGGTTCGATTAACGAAATTTCGGTTAAAGAATTACCTTCCATAAGAATCTTCAAATCGGTTTAACGAACAAAACTTCGATTCGCGAAATCCTTATGAACGTTTTGTTGTGGGCATCAGCTGATGGGCTAGTCTGCCAATTCAGTAATCTTTTCTATGTTTACATTTGTTTCCAGTGGAGTAAATATCAAGAAAATTATGCTCTTTAATATTTGTGCAAAATGAATACTAAAATTTTAGTCTAGTGCAAACTATTGCATGGTTACATTCAAATTAATCACTATTTTATAAGAATTCCAGAAATGTAAATTACATTCTCCCCGGTCACTTCTATGACATTTTATGAGCAAAAAAAAAAAAAAAAGAATCTAAAGGACATAAATAAACAAATAAATACTTCACTAGACCTTCAGCGCTAACTGCCAAACATGTCAACCCCCCCCCCCCCCCCGTCCTCCTCCCAGCCAGGGTTTGGTGGTTATACAGTAGGCTTTAAGTTTTAATCTTATATAATATCTCAGACTTAAGTTAGGAGAAGGTAATTTGCATTGCTGGAATCCTTGCAAGAGAGCCAATAATTTAAATATAAACGTCATATATTTTGCATAAGAGATAAAAATTAATCATCTGTATCACATTACAGTAGTGATTTAAGAGTAAGAGTGTACAAGTGCTCCCCGACTTACAACTGCTTGGACTTACGTCCATCGGTATTTACAACCTGCTCTGACCTTATGACCGTCGGAACACACGACCGCGTCAGTCGTGACCAAAAATATTTTCAAATGACGCATGTATTTTCTATACCGAAACGTTTCTGTCCCGGGCGAGAGCGTGGCGGGCTTCGGTCGCCGCGTGGGTACACTCACTCAGTGGAGCACTTAGTTGGTGTTTGGCTATCATATCCTATACTGATCGCGCTGTGAACTTTCGTTATAATGACTTTATAATGACTGGAAAGCGCAAAAGTGAGAGTGCTGGTGGTGCTCCAAAGAAAAGGAGACAGGCAATTACTTTTGAAATGAAAATGAAGATAATAACGCAGCATGAGAATGGTAAAACAGCAGCAACAATCTCACGCGACCTAGGTTTCTCGCACTCGACCATATCCACTATTCTGAAGGACAAGGAACGTATTCGTGAAGTAGTGAAAGGAACAACACCTATAAAGGGAAATATAATTTCGAAGAAAAGACAAGGTCCTATTCACGATATGGAAAAATTATTGGTGATATGGATAGAAGACCAGATACAGAAGCATGTACCCTTCAGCCATCTAACCATACAGGCTAAAGCAAGAAGCCTGTTCCAAAGCCTGAAGGAGCAGGCAGGAGATGAATGTGATCAAACCTTTACAGGAAGTCATGGGTGGTTTGATAGATTTAAAGATCGCTACAGTCTACACAATGTTAAGGTGAGTGGAGAGGCAGCTTGTGCCGATGTTGGTGCTGCCGAAGCTTTTAAGGAGGAGTTAGATGAAGTAATTGCGAAAGGGAATTATTTGCCTGAGCAAATATTCAATGTGGATGAGACTGGATTATTGTGGAAGCGCATGCCTGAGTGGACATACATCCACAAAGAGGCGAAAACAATGCCAGGATTCAAGGCATTCAAGGACAGAATCACACTTCTGTTGGGGGGGAATGTTGCTGGTTTCAAGCTAAAGCCCTTCAGGGCTTTTAAACATGTGAGCAAGCACACACTGCCAGTGTTTTATCGCAGTAATAAGAAAGCCTGGATGACCTTAGCACTGTTTGAGGATTGGTTCATGACTTGTTTCATTCCATGAGCCAAGGAGTATTGTCTGCAACAACGGATTCCATTCAAGATTTTGCTGATTTTGGATAATGCTCCGGGACACCCACCACACCTGGACGACCTGCACCCTGATGTTAAGGTAGTCTACATTCCACCTAACACTACCTCTGTCATCCAACCCATGGATCAAGGTGCTATTGCTTCCTTTAAAGCGTATTATTTACGCAAGACCTTCGCTCAGGCTGTTGCTGCTACTGAAGGTGAGAAAACGCTCAGAGAGTTTTGGAAGGAGTACAACGTTTTGTCATGTATAAAGAACATTAGTGCAGCAAGGGATCAGGTTACAAAACATTGCATGAATGGAATGTGGAAGAAAATCCTGAAAAGATATGTGAACAGTTTCAAAGGATTTAATGAAAATGAAGTTATTTCGGATATTAGTAACAAGATAGTGGAGTTAGGTAAACAGGTGGAGTTAGAAATTGATAATGAAGATGTTGGACAGTTGGTTGAAAGTGTAGCAGAAGAGCTCAGTAACGAGGATCTTATTGAACTAGATGCACAGAAAATTGCAGAGGAAGAAGAGACAAAATGTAGAAGAAGAACCTGCACCCCCCAAAAAGTTTTCAGTGAAACAAATGGCAAAAGAATTTGCTACAATTAATAAAGCAATGCAAATGTTTGATGGCATGGATCAAAATTATGAACGTTATGCCAAAGTTGACAGAATGATCCAAGATGCACTTGCTTGCTACAGAGAAATTTATAATGAAAAGAAAAAGCAAACTGTGCAGTCTAAATTGGACATCTATTTTAAGAAGCCCCCCAGTGCTGTCTCCTCACGCCCCAGCAGTGCTGCCTCTTCACTCCCTCAAGATGATCCAATACCTTCAACCAGCAAGTTTCCACAGTACATAAACCTGTCTGAAGAAAGCGACATTGATGACCCACCCAGCCCTGTCTCCTCCTCTGCTTCATCCAATTAATATAGTCGCCATGTATCCTGTAAATAGAAAATTATGGGGGCCCCGTGTGCATTCAGCTGACTACATTAAAGGTAAGTGCTCAGTCAAACTGTATCCATTCCTCATTATTTATTACTTTTACTGTACTGTATCCATTCCTCATTATTTGTTACTTTTACTGTACTGTATTTCATTATAGATTTTTTTATTTTTTTTTAATTTGAAATTTATTTTTTATTTTTTTAAAAAAAAATTTTTATTTATTTTTTTTTATCTGTCGGACTTACAATCAATCAGACTTACGACCTGGATTTGGGTCCCTAACCCCATCGTAAGTTGGGGAGCACCTGCATATGTACGTATATATATAGTGATTTGAGAGCGATTTAGCGAAATTTTAGGAGTGTTTCTGACTTTATGCGTTTTTGGCTTTACTTTGTATATACTTTTCTGTGAGCTGGAACCAATTACCCAATATCCCATTGAAATAATGGTTTCGGTTAACAAAACTTTTGGTTAACGAATGGCTCTGTGGAACGAATTGTGTTCGTTAACCGAGGGACCATTGTATTTACCAATTACACTTTCAAAATTAAATCATCTCCCACCAATTACATTTCAGGACGCTATCATTATGCCGAATTCTGAAATAAATATGCTAGGCCTCAACATTTCCTCCAATATGTCCTGGGAACCACACATCCTTAACATAGCTAAAGCTGCCTCCCGAAAGTTGGGAATGCTGTACAGATGCCGTAGCTACTTCACTCTCGTCCTCGAGAAGGAGCATTTGCTTCAAGTACAGTATATAAAGGATTCATTCGTCCTATCTTGGAGTACTGCTCTCATATCTGGGCTGGCTCCTCTTCTGTCCAACTGTTAGGTAGAGTGGAATTAAAGGCATTTCGTCTTATTAACTCTCCTCCTTTAGTCGACAATCTCACTTCCCTTTCTCTTCGTCACAATGTTGCTTCACTCTCTCTCTCTTTTACAGGTACTTTAAAGGGCAATGTTCGGTGGATTTGGCATCCTGTGTACTGCCAGCAAGGCCGTGGGCTCGTAACACACGTCTTGCCCGCGGTGCCCACCGTTTCTCTGTGGATGTCGGTCACACGAGAATAACCCGTTATAGTACCTCCTTCTTTCCTCACACAGCCAAACTGTGAAACGCTCTGCCTTCTTCTGAGTTTCCATACTTATACAATCTGTCTCACCTTAAAAGGCTGGTTTTCCGGCATCTTCGTGGTGTAGATTAACACAGTATAACCTTTTTCTTCTCTTTTTTAATTTCTTTCTGTTCTTATTTTTTCGCCCCCCGCCCCCCAAGGCCCCGTTGTGGGTAGTTTGACCTGTGTCCGGGTAGGCTAATTCCCGCAAAAAAGAAAAACAGTAACGCCACCATTATACACATAACAGATGGTACACTGTACTGTACCGTACTGTATTGTACCGTACTGTACTGTACGGTACAGTACAGGTATCTGGCCAGATAAAAAAAATCATTATCTGTTGCATCCCTGACACTTTTTTTTTTACTTTTCCTTACGTTAATTACCTTTTATAAAACAGAAATATGTTAGTCAGACATACAGTACAGGGTAAAACAGGATGGGTGAAAAACTTCCCTTGGACAGGCACAGGTACAGTTGGGTGAGTGCAAGATAAAGGCAAACATGTAACATCCCTGCCAGAGGTGGCGGTGTGCACCAGATAAACTCACCTGTAAGAATATCCATTCTTAGTTGCGAGAGAGTCGTGATGGCTGTGTGATACATGGAACACACCATGGCCACCGTCGCCACTGCAGGAGAACCCAGTTTCCGAGAACCTCCCCCTCTCAGGGAACCCCCAGTGCTACTGGAACTAAGTTTACGCTCCAGTGCCTTCTTCAGTAGATTTGAAGGAGTCATGGAGCTTAAGTTGGCAAAGGAGGAGGTGGTGGAGGAAGCAGTGAATCCTGAAGTGTTGTTGGGGTCATTTGTAGGCAGCTCCTAGAAGCACAGTACACCATCACTCAGGCTAGTTGTAAATAGTCAACAAAATATAAACACAACCTCTCAACAAAATCAATCAGTTAATCTTCAATGAAAACAATTAAAAATTTTCTTGTTATTCTGACATAATTTTTTCCCAGTTACAGAGAATGGCTGAACTAATGTCATATACACTCTCTCTCTTCATTCATTCTTTTTACTGTAACAATTGTTTTCAACTATGGTACTGCACTAAACCACGGTCCCAAATACTCACCTACATCACCACTGTGATTTAACACAACCCACATCACCACTGTGGTTTAACACAACCCACATCACCACTGTGGTTTAACCACCTCAGTCTACCTCACCAACACTCTCAGTACAGTACCCAGCTGCCCTCTTAGCTCTGAGCAGGGAGTCCTATCTGTCAGTGTCAAATTGCCTGTATCTCTTAATACTGTACACACTGAGTTATCACCTCAACCATATAGAGTATTGAGTTACCACCTTAACCATATAGAGACTGAGTTACTACCTTAGCCAAAAAGAGTATTGAGTTACCACCTTAACCATATAGAGTACTGAGTTACCACTTTAACCATCATAATGTTCACACCATATCAGTACACCAGTTTTATCAAGCACATTATTTACAAACTATTGTAAAATTTACCTGATCAATGACCAGGTTAGAGAGAGAAGAGAACATGACCCTGATGACAGAGCCTGACCACAGCAGTTGTAGCTGAGACTTGACCAACGTTAATGACTCATTCAAGTGTTGATCGAGGGGCCGTGAGAACCAGCCCAGTACAGGGTGCCACTGAGTCAGACTGCTCTGCTTCGTGGTGACGTACTCCCCGCACTTCTCCAGTAGTCGCTTCACTACAAACTGTTAAAGAGATTCTTATAATGCTGCAGTAATCCCCTGTTAGTAAAAGATTAGTAACCAGGTCAACATGACTAACACAAGCAAGTGTGGAAAGTGGCCATAAACCGGTGATGATGAGGACTTTACAGTATTTCCAAGTTAATTAACTACAAGGATGATGTATCATATACATACTCACATTTAACTTGGGAAATGCTAATTTTGGTAAAGAAGCTTCCCTCTCCTCATATGCCAGATGGACGAGGTTTGCCAAGAGACAGAGAGCGTATGAACCTTCCAGTGTATTGAATACTATACGTAAATTTTGTTCCGTCTGCACAAACTCCACCACTCTCTCAAATAACTCATTACTGCGCAGCATTTGTAAAGCCTAAAAAAGAAAAGAGAAGTTGGTGATAATTATTTCCTTTGCTAAACCTAAAAGATGTTACATAATTGAAATTAAAACTTGGCCTAATTCTTTGAAACATACAGTACCTTCAGGTTACTTCATTCAAAATGCCCTGGAGTATTTCTATTATTGAAAATGTTTTATATCCAGATGAGATGCAGAGTGTATCAATAATGTACTGTACTTACTGCACCTCACTCCCACATAACTTCATGAACTTAGGTTAATTTAAGCTTAAGTACTGTACACTACATTACACTCCACAGTCTCTCTCTTATGATGCATCTTACAGCTAGTGATAACATCAACTATACTGTATACATACTGTACATTGATTCACCAGATATAAGACATAATACAGCATTATTACCCTTTACTTAATTTAACTTATGTGAACAGTGATATAGTACCTCAGGAGCCAGGGTGACCAGGTGGTGGACCAGTGTTGGTACACTGAGTGTATGGATGGTGATGAGGGAGAGAAGTTTATCCGAGTACTGGGCCGCCACAAGAGGACGCAGTGCTAGTGTCAGGATGGTGGTGATGGCAGGGCCTCGCAGTGCTGCTTTTCCACGACATAAACCTCGCACCAGCACGTGCTTATAAAAAATTACATAAAGAGGGTGAGTAACTCTCCTTATAACATTATTCATCACATAATAACCCACCAATGTCATGACAAAATACAATCTTTCTCCAAGAGTCATGACATTTGTTACAGTTTGACATGAGACTGTAAGAAAAGTGTCCAGGATACAGTAATCCATCACTGACCACAGGGGTTATGTTCTACAATTCCCCGTGGTCGGCAAAACTGTGGTTGGTAAAGGCTGACTCTAATGGTAAATAAGGAGTTGAAAAGTGCCCCCTGAGAGATATACCTAAAGTCCTATAAATAATGTATAGTTGAAGGTTTAACATATGTACAGGGTGTATGCTATATAGTGCAGTACAAGTACCTATAAAAATGTTTATTATACTTTAAAAGAAAAAACTATTATACTGTACAGTAAACTGAGCAGGTATTAAAAAACCTTTGGAAAACAGTGTAATGGAACAGTCTTCCCTGACATCAGGCCTGCCTCCATAATCTTTCGAGAAATGAACACTGCTGCTCCCCAGAAACACAAATGTGTATGATATGCTATGAGGATTTGATGCATAAATGTGTGTATAAACAGCATCACATAGTAATCCCTCACCAAGCATGGTGTTGAGAATCCACGTTTTATATTCTGTACACCATTTACCAATTGTGTGTGTGTGTATTTGTGTGTGTGTGTGTGTGTGTGTGTGTGTGTGTGTGTGTCTAAACACACACACATTAACAGTACAGTGGTCCCTCGATTAACGAATGTAAGTATATTATGTATGTTGTATGTATACCATGTATGTACTCTATATATACACATTATTTCTCTCGTCAGTAGCGTGTGGCAATGCCCCTGTTTCATGTCACCACACGCTTTGATAAATGTGGCTGCGACATCTGGAAACTGCTAGTATACCACTTACCACATGTCGCCTGAGAGGTCAGAGAGAGGTCAGTTGACCTATATAGGAGTGTAAGGACTACCTGCGCTTGCAAGCACACCCTGTATATTAATGTTGAATAGAACCTACAAAACTCTACAGGTGTTTATGTTCGCCCCTGTAGTTAGAACTAAGTACCCCGAACATCTCCAACGAATACAATTGGTTCCACAGAGTCACTGTTAACCGAAAATTTCGTTAGCCAAATCTATTATTTCAATGGGATATTGGGTAATTGGTTCCAACTCACAGAAAAGTATACATACAAAGTACAGGTAGTCCCTGACTTACGACCACCAGCACTTACGACCGCCTCGGTCGTACCAAAATGTGGTCAAATTATGTATTTTTGAGTGCCAAAGTCAGCACACAGACAAAATTTTCATTTGTAATTCACTTTAAAATGGCTGGAAAGCTTAAAAGTGAGTGTTTTGTGGTGTTGAAAAGAAAAAGAGACCCAAATTTTCGATTTTCTATGTGTTATTTAAGCATTTCCGACTTACGACCATTTCGACTTATGACCTGGATGTCGGTCCCGAACCCCGTCGTAAGTCGGGGAGTACCTGTACTGTATACTGGTAATAGAATTAACAAAACATTAAATATAAACTAAATACAGTACTGTACTGTACAGTATACAGTACTGTATAATAATAAATAAAAAACAATAGAATACACGGATTTAGGCGGTCAATTGAACCACAGGGGACCGCGGAAAGTGAAAACCGCGTAAAGTGAACAGCAGAACATATTGGATTAATTCCAATAGAGACTGGCCCAACCCCCAAACTCTACTTTTCAGTAAAAATAACATCTAAATTTTATGATGGTATGCTCACACAATTAATATTTAAGAGAAATACAGTCGCCAGGTTAATGTCCATTCAAATAATGGACTCAAATCCCCCCCCCCCCCCGCCGCTTCCCAGCTCACTAGCTCCTACCTCTCTGAGAGATATTTGGGTGAAACCACTAGATTTTAACGTTTAGTAATAAATAATACCTCAGACTAAAGTTAGGATAATATAATTGACATTTCTGGATTCCTTGCAGGTCAGGGAATATTTTGAATGTAAACTTCATATATTTTGCACAAACGATAAAATATTTGCTTTGTGTAAACCAAATTATTACATTAGATCTAAAATTTGTATGTCTAATGCAAAATCCGTGATGTTTATATTCAAAATGATCATCATATTGTAAGAATTCCAGCAATGTAAATTATATTCTGGCAGGGTAATTTGTATGAATTTTATGAGCTAAATAAAAAAAATAAAAATAAAATTATAATTCACCGCGTATATGAGTAGATGCACAGCGGAACCATCGCGGAACAGTGTAAAGCGTAAAGCGGAGTAATACTGTACTGTATTTTAAATTACTTTGAGGTGTGTATGTCGTATTCCCGGCAGCTTTGTTTACATATCAAGCAGCTGATTGTAGAAGCAGTCGATGATGACATGCCATATTCTTTACAGACTGCATTGGTTCTAATGCCTTCTTCATGTTTCATAATAATTTCTGCACTGTATATTATCAATATGTTAACTAAATTTCAGAATGACCAATAATTTTAAAGTAAAAATGCAAAAATATTCAAGAGACCAACAAACTTGATGCTCACTCCACTGTAAACAAAGTTAAACTGAGAAGAGTTGGTGGGTGATTCAATCAGCTGATGGGCACACAAAAACTGTTCCCTGTACTGTATATATTCAGAATGACCAATAATTTTAATATAAAAAATGCAGAAATATTCAAGAGCACAACTTTCTTGACATTTACTCCACTGGAAACGAATGTAAACATAGAACCAATTACTGTATTGGCGGACTAGCCGATCAGCTGATGCGCACAACAAAGAGTGTTTCTCGTAGGGCTGTCGTTAATCAAAGTTTTGTTTGTTAATGGAACTGAAATTCCTTATGGGAGCTAATTCGGTAACCAAAATTTTTTTAATTGACCCGTTCGTTAATCGAGGGACCACTGTACAGGTAAAAGAAATAATTGTCCTAAGGGCAAACATATACAGTGACCCCTCGTTTAACGAACACCTCGGTTAACGTAATTTCGATTTACGAACTGCCTTCCATAAGGATCTTCAATTCGGTTAACGAAGTTCTTACGAACCGACCTCAACATGTTTTTGCTTGCACTGACCAGGCAACCAGCTTTAGTATCAGTCCGCCAATACATTAATCGGTTCTAGGGCTTAAATTCCTTACTATTTTAGTAAATATCAAGAAGTTTATACTATTCAATAATTTTGAAAGTTTAATATTAAATTTTTTAGTCATTTTAACAATTATTGAACATAACTGAAGGTAAAGTGACTAGTTTAATGCGCGGCATCAAGCCTCTTAACACAGCAAACAGGAGTTAGTCTCTCTCTGTTTTCACTGGATGTAACATCTTGCTTGAGACTCTCTTCAACTAAATGCTTTTTTTCTGTGTTTCCAAGCAAATTATTGGTCATTTTGAAATATATTTTACATATTGACAATATATAATGCAGTGCAGTGTTGATTTAAAGAAAATAATCTTGAATTACACCAAGAGAGCTAAAATTTTATGGGTGAAATGGCGCCATGGGGTGACTTCTCTTCCACCCCAATGCCTTCTCTTTTTCCTTCTCCTCCACCCCCATTCTAAATCCCATCATCATCATCATCATCATCATCCAGGAGCCTTCTACAGTACATACACACCTAAAAGTAAGTGAACTTTTCTACCATTTTTGTTGAATTTAGGAAATTTTCGGTGAGCTGGAACCTATTACCCAAAAACCCATTGAAACAATGGTTTCGGTTAACGAACTTTTTGGTTAACGAACGACCTTCTGGAACGGATTGAGTTCGTTAACGGAGGGGTCACTGTAAAGGGAATACAGTATAGTCTGGGTTTACGCGGATATTTTATACACATTTGACCATTTACGCGGCACCTGTCCAGACGCGACAATTATTAGTTACGTGGTACATTCCTTAATTTATGCGGCAAGCGGCGGGCAAGGTGCTGGGCGCTGACGTCACCGCTGACGTCAGACTCGTGCCGATGATGTCGCGGACTGTGATTGGGCCACGCATCCTTACCACCCACGCAAGCCCCCTCCGCCGCGCTCTGTGATTGGTCTATTAACCTTGCGTGCCCCTACCACCAGGCTGATGACCTTGGCCGCACCAGTCTCATTGTCCCCGCTTATACTCGCTCGTGCCCAGGAATCCGTTTTGTTTTTTCTTTCTACACAATGGTCTACCGCTGGACCCCCACCACCCCTGAGAAGCCCTGAACTACCTGGCCCAAGCCCAAGAAGGTGCGACGTGCCTTAAGCTATGAGGTTAAGTACAAGATCGTTCAGGAGTTAGAAAAAGGCACGAGGCAGGTGGATCTGGCCAGACAATATGGAGTGAATGAATCGAGCCAGCCCAAGTTAGTGATAGTGAGGATATGGACTTTGAGGGGTTTGACAAGGAGACCCTGCTAGCCTCTGTGGTGGATAGAGATACAGGTGACACAGGTGATACAGGTGAGGGCCAATAATCTGCCCTCTGCCTCGGAACCAACCCCCCATCCCCGTGTGCCCAGCCATCTCTTCTACTAACGTAAGTGTTAAAAAACCTAAAATTATTGAGATTTCTTTTAAATATTAATTGTGTGTGCATACCATCATAAAATTAAGATGTTATTTTTACTACAATGTACAGTACAGTATTGTGTTGGCGATAGCCCAAAAAAGGGTAGTCTGGGGGTCGGCCCAGTCTCTATTTCAATTAATCCCATATGTTCTGTTATTTTATTTACGCATTTCGCTTTATACACGGACCTCCATGGGTTTAATTAGGCGCGTAAACCCAGACTATACTGTATACATTTCTTTGCACGCAACTAAAAAAGGTGTGAATAAAGCTGTGTCACAGTACTGTACTCACTGCTGCTAAGCATATGAGAGCCCACGACAACACCAGCTGCTCGGTGACTAGCTGAGTGTATAAAAGGCCTACTAAAAATTAAATTTTTTCCTAAGATTTTCAACCCAAAGTAGCTAAAACACATTCATATGGCGTATAAAAACCCCAAGAGTGTTAAATCTTGGCTAAAATTTACAGTAGGTTTGGTGTTCCTAGGGAACTTCACTTAGAAACCCCTCCACTCTGTACATTAGAACATTGATTTAATGCAAATTCATTTAAAATTATTGATTTAAAGCAACACCCACAATTAACCCTTAGGCCCCGGGTAACATCCCAGAACATCCGACCAACGCGCCCCGGGTGACGTTCTAGAACGTTGATCTATTCCCGCCACTGTTTTTTTTGTTGTTGATTTTTTCTCGATTTAACCCCGCCCCGGGGGGGGGGGGGGGGGGCTACTCCCAGCAGCACGCTAACCCGGGGTTTAAGGGTTAAGGACAACGTATCAATTTAAAGCAAATCTTTCCTATTTTACGCAAATCAAATTTGGCACTATTTTAAGTTTCACGCCTAATGTTTCCCTCCAGACGCCTCTCTGGGCACGCTACAAGGCTGCCCGCCACCCTCCCATACCCTCAGCTCTCACGCTGACGCTCTAGTGAACGGACATATTGTGTGACACTATATCCTTCTACCACGTGTATCAACCATCGCCACTACCCCAAAGACCAAGAAATCAGGGCAAGCAATTAAACTGGAGCAGAAAAACAATGTGCTGGAAGCACTGCAAGCATTGAAGTGGGGCTTCAAGTGTGGGGTGCCAATTTGAATGACTTGCCTTACTAAAGGTGGGTGAAAATCTATTTTTGATAGCATAAAGTAATGAAAAACTAAGTCGAGAGGAAAGTGAAAGTGGTTGGTGAGTGGCAGGGATGGAGTGAGGCAGATGAGAGGCGGGCAGTGTGCGGCGCCAGAACAACCACCCTCTCACATCAGCCGATCGCTAGTAAATAGACCATTTCGCGTCCCTGTAATTTTAGCCGTGTTGATTTATGAGTGCTTGTTTTAGCATAATACTACAAAAAACAATGTTTTGTTTATTCTAGGAGATGGGCTGAGGTGCATCTGGGTAGACTCTCAGTCAGCGCAGGGGGAGGGCCAGTGACGCGAGGCAGCAGACAGACACAGACAGTACAGTACAGTACAGTACTGTACCACGCAGTAACAATACCGTCCAGCTCTCAACTCGACTGCAAGGGGTGCTGCTTGCTGTATATATATCATTATGCCATATATTGTTCTCATATTTTTTAGTTAATAAAAGTCTTTTTAGTATTTTGTGTTTCTCTCAAGTACCAAACTAAATTATTCCATTGAAACAACACTTCGATTTAGTGCGAATTCGATTTAAAGCGACCACTCTTGGAACGTATCTTGCGTTAAATCGACGTTCTACTGTACTGGAGAACGTTTTTGGAGAGTCTAAACTATGCATCTCACATGTACTGACACAGAGCTGTATTTATTTATGCACACATCACTGTACAGGGAGACCAAATGGTGATACAATAATGCAAGATGGCCTGCCCTTGTCCTGTACCATGTGTTACTAACTGTCACTCTCCATGAAGGAGGTATTGTATTGTATACTGTACATACATCCTCTACACAATAGCATATACTGACTACTGAACTGGACAGTACATGCTACTACAATAATCTTCATCTACTCTAGCAGAGTCTCAACATAATATAACTGTGACAGATACAGTACTGGTAGGAGAAAGGTTGATCTGAGTCAGGTTGAGGTAAGTCTCCTTTATACTTATTAAAACATCAGTCTATCTTGACACACTCCATGACATTAATATATTGTTAAACTACAAGCTGCATAAATACACTCACATTCAAAGTAGTGTATAGACCTCTACACACTAAATCACCCATGATGTTTTCTGTCAGTTTGTTGAGTGCCGGTCTTAACGGTTCAAAGTTGGGCGAGCGCACAATCTTCCAAGTGTTGGTGGCAGTAAATGTGAGGAGGAGGTGGAGGTAGAGGGAGATGAGGCGGTTCTCCGAGGATATCTCAGCCTGCAGACTCTCCAACGCTTTACAGGCAATAAACAGAACCTGTCAGATACACAAACATTCAGTGTAAAGTATAACTCGGTGGAAATGTACAAACTGTATTTTTATTTCCCAAAGTAACAAAAATAAATACTCTTGGTGGATATATTATAACTGTTACAACATCTGTGGATGATCCTGCCAGCCCCATATTGGCTTACCTCTCAAGCCACCTCAGAGCTCACCAACAAAGGTGAGATCATTAATAAGTCATATTATTCTATCAACACTGAATGATTGATACAGTATGTGCAATTTCAAGTGATAGCAAAACAGTATTAGAGTAGTGGTGTTTTTGTTTTGTTTTCTACAGGGAATAGCCCACCAGGCCACAGGTCATCGACGGGGGGGGGCAAAAAATTAAGAGTAAAAAAATAAAAATAAATAAAATTAGGAGGGAAAAAGACTGTTAATCTACACCACGAAGATGACGGAAACCAACTTATTAGAGAGAGACAGAGTGTAAGAGCCTGGAAACACAGAAAGCAGAGCATTCCACAGTTGGCTGTGTGAGGAAAGAAGGAGGTAATATAACGGGTTATTATAGTGTGACCGACATCCACAGAGAAATGGTGGGCACCGCGGGCAAGACGTGTGTTACGAGCCCCCGCCCTTCCCGGGGGTACACAAGATGCCACATCCACCGAACATTGCCCGTTAAAGTACCTACAAAAGAGAGAGAGTGAAGCAACATTACAGCGAAGAGAAAGGGAAGAAAGATTATCAACTAAAGGAGGAGAGTTAATAAGATGAAATGCCTTTGATTCCACCCCACCTAACAGTTGGACAGAAGAAGAGCCACCCCAGATATGAGAGCAGTACTCCAAGTTAGGACGAATGAATCCCTTATAAACCCAAAGCAGATATTCAAAGGAAGTGAGTGAGTGAGTGAGTGAGTGAGTGTGTGAGTGAGTGAGTGAGTGTGTGAATAATAATAATAATAATAATAATAATAATAATAATAATAATAATAATAATAATAATAATAATAATAAAAATAAAAATAAACGGTTTATTAATAGAGTTGCAGCCAGTGGCTGAAAATATACAGACTTACATTTGATTTAGACATAATGATATAATATGCATTGAATACATTTACAGGGCTGTGCAGTACATAAATCAGGAGTTGTTTATTATTTTAACAATAGATGGGACGGTGCTATTCTTATATCTATCGGTGCGGGCTCTTATGGGCTGAATTTTGTTGTAGTGGAGGACTGTGCTAGGTGGGTGGGGGGCTGCCGGTGGCAGGAGGTGGCGATGACGAAGGTGGTGTGTGTGTGTGTGTGTGTGTTGATCCTGGGAATCCAAAAATAACTGAGAACTTAGTAGAGGAGGTCCGCGGGTTACGAACGGGTTCCGGTCCTGAGGACGTTTATAAGTCGGATTTGTACGTCAGTTGGAACACATACTATGTGCATACTGTACTTACAGAACAATGTTTAAAATCCCACTATATCATAGCCTAAGTCCTTATATACAGTACATCTAAAATCACTTAATTTAACACAACAGAAGAAATAGAATGACAAAATACAGTAAATGAAAGTAAAAAAAGTCATCAGGTAAATAAAATACTGTAAATTTAAAGTTTAACCTCGTTCATATCGGCGGGCATTCGTAAGTGGGGTGTTCATAAGTCAGGGACCTAAATAATAGCCATTAAGATACACTCACATCTTTCATATGATGAATCCAATGTAGTGTGAGCTCCTTGTTCATGCCACAAGATACATAACTCAGCTGCAAGTGCTCACTGTCCATACTTGCCAACAAATACCTACAACAAAGTTAACAAAAATGAAATATTTAATTTTCACACTTAATTAATTATACTGTATTCAACAGTTAATAGTTAATGGTGGTCCATTTAAAGTTAATATAAGATGCAGTTAAATTTTCAGAATTATTTACTGTACTTATATACAGTATACAACTGTAAACTGTCAAAGATGGTCTACACACAGTGTTAACATCAACATACTCAAGTCTTGAAGCTCCTCTCATACTAAACAAGTAATGAATTACATACAAACACTGTCAGCCCCTTTTGTTGTTGAGGAGAATTATGTTTCTTTGTATATCATACAAAAAATATACTATTTCCACACTGACCTGGCCTGTAAGCCACGCCCCTCGTCTATAGCTACAAATAACTGATTGGTTCATAGAAAATGTTGGTGTAACTGTCCATTTATTCAAACTAAATATGATCACAGTCAGTAAGCAGATCTGTTATTATATAAAATAATGTTAAATATCTGGACCATCAAAATCCTAATGATTTCAAGGCATTATTAACACCTCAGAGAGGATGTTAGAAAATTTTAAATATTTATTATAGAAGGTCGAAGTCAAAGATAAAAATATCTTTAGAATGAAGTACAGTATTTTCATTGTTTTGTTTTGTACCAAAGATAAAACAAACAAACAAATGATACCAAACATATAGCACAATAGGTAATGAATTACAGTTTGTAAGGCTGGATATATCCCAAATCATTTATATAACTGATAAAACTCGACACATATGAGCATCTGGCCTTGCTGAGTTATCCCAAACTCCTACTTATTAAGGCACTTCCCCCTCCTACAAAAATACAACAATAAAAAATTATTGACCCATATACAGTGCATCCTCGTATAACGTCGTCCTGCTTAACGTTGTTTCGGCACTTCGTAGCTAAACTTTAGAGACCAAAAATTTGCTTAACGTCCCAGGGATCCGTTAATACGTCGTTTTGCGTCGTCAGGGATTATTTTCTACGGCGCATCACCCACTCTTGTCTGGCCACGCTACGCTCTCTCGGCTCGGAGCGCTGCCCTTACTCCTGGAGTGTCAGTGTCCCCAAGCGACGCCAAGCCAGTCTCTGTTACGACTTCACATCATTTGTGTGTGCTTAAGTGCTTTTGCTCTAAAACTGTACTATAACCATTCAAAATGGCTTCCAAGCGCCCATCAAGTGCTACTGATGCTAGTGCAGTAAAGAGGCAAGGTAAGACCATTACCCTTGCTACGAAAATGAATGTATTAAGCCGATTTGAAAAAGGGGAACGCGCTGTGGACATAGCCGCTGTGCTTGGTATAACCCCCACAATGGTGCGCACTATCCGGACCAACGCTGACAAGATCAAGGTTAGTGCTGGAAGTGGTTCTACTCTCAGTACAACTAAAACAACTCGTACTAGAAGCACTGTGATAGAAAAAGTGGAAAAGATGCTGGCTATGTGGCTGGAGGACCAGAATCAACACAATGAGCCTTTGAGCCTTATGGTCATCCAGCATAAGGCCAGATCCTTGTTTGACGACATGAAGGAAGAAGCGGGTGAAGGATCGAAGGAAGAGACCTTTACGGCCAGCCGAGGATGGTTTCAATGATTTAAGCGCAGGTATAACTTCCACAATATTAAGATGATTGGTGAAGTAGCTAGTTCAGATAAGGTTGCTGCCGAAACATTCCCGCCAGAATTTAAATGGATTATCCAGGAAGGAGGCTACTCATTGAAGCAAGTCTTCAATGTGAAGGAGACTGGTCTCTTTTGGAAGAGGATGCCTGAGAGAACCTATATCTCCAAGGAGGAGAAAAGAGCACCAGGTTTTAAAGCAGCAAAAGACCGCTTGACGCTGCTGCTTGGTGCAAACGCTGCCGGCGACTTCAAGCTGCAGCCGATGTTGATTTGTCGTGCTGTGAACCCACGGGTCCTGAAAGGTTACTCTAAGGATCACCTTCCTGTCATTTACAAGGCAAACAAAAAGGCATGGATAACTGGCGCCATATTTAGCCAGTGGTTAAATATGTACGCCGTCCCTGCAATGGAGGAATACTGTGCCAAGGAAAGCCTTGACTTCAAAATTCTTCTGATCGTTGACAATGTTCCAGCTCATCCTACCAATCTCGACGACTTGCATGACAGTGTAAAAGTTGTATTTCTGCCTCCCAACATGACAGCACTGATGCAGCCTATGGACCAAGGCGTCATCGCCGGATTCAAGGCGTATTATTTATGCCGTACCATGGCCCAGCTGCTCAAGGCTACAGACAGAGAAACAAACCCACGATCTGAGAATATTGGCGCGGCTTCAACATTCTTCATGCAATTGACAACATTGGTAAGGCATGGGAAGAGGTTTCAGAAAGTTGCCTGATGGTGTGTGGGGTAAATTGTGGCCCGAGTATGTCAACAGTTTTACGGGATTCACTGACTTAGTCCCAGCTGTGAATAGGGATATCCTCAGCTTGGCTAGACAGGCAAGCTTTGATGAGCTGGAATCAGAGATACTGAGGACGTCCTGGCATCCCATACAGAAGAGCTCACCAACGAAGATCTGCAACTGTTAACAGAACAAAGTCTTGTTGAAGACGACGACGAAGAACCTCAACGAACGCTGACTTCCAAGAAGATGGCAGAATCATTCAACATGTTCAAGAAAGAAATGCAAATCCTTCTAGATGATGACCAAAACAGAGAACGTAGCTCACAGGTTCAACGCAGCATTGATAACAGTCTTGGTTGTTACACCGAGATCTATAATGAGAAAAAGATGAGTAGCACCAAGCAGTCAACACTGGATTCATTTGTTCGTCGCAGGACGGCAGAAGCAGCTTCTTCACAACAGCTGGTAGCCAAGGAGGAGCACACAGCAGCCGAGGAGGAGCACAAAGCAGCCAAGGAGGAGCACACAGCAGCGGAGGAGGAGCACAAAGCAGCCGAGGAGGAGCACAAAGCAGCCAAGGAGGAGCACACAACAGCCAAGGAGGAGCACACAGCAGCCAAGGAGGAGCACAAAGCAGCCGAGGAGGAGCACACAGCAGCCAAGGAGGAGCACAAAGCAGCCGAGGAGGAGCACACAGCAGCCAAGGAGGAGCACACAGCAGCCAAGGAGGAGCACACAGCAGCCAAGGAGGAGCACAAAGCAGCCAAGGAGGAGCACACAGCAGCCGAGGAGGAGCACACAGCAGCCAAGGAGGAGCACAAAGCAGCCGAGGAGGAGCACACAGCAGCCGAGGAGGAGCACACAGCAGCCAAGGAGGAGCACAAAGCAGCCAAGGAGGAGCACAAAGCAGCCAAGGAGGAGCACAAAGCAGTCGAGGAGGAGCACACAGCAGCCAAGGAGGAGCACACAGCAGCCAAGGAGGAGCACACAGCAGCCAAGGAGGAGCACACAGCAGCCGAGGAGGAGCACACAGCAGCCGAGGAGGAGCACAAAGCAGCCAAGGAGGAGCACACAGCAGCCAAGGAGGAGCACAAAGCAGCCAAGGAGGAGCACACAGCAGCCAAGGAGGAGCACACAGCAGCCAAGGAGGAGCACACAGCAGCCAAGGAGGAGCACACAGTAGCCAAGGAGGAGCACACAGCAGCCAAGGAGGAGCACACAGCAGCCAAGGAGGAGCACACAGCAGCCAAGGAGGAGCACACAGCAGCCAAGGAGGAGCACACAGCAGCCAAGGAGGAGCACACAGCAGCCAAGGAGGAGCTCACAGCAGCCAAGGAGGAGCACAAAGCAGCCAAGGAGGAGCACACAGCAGCCAAGGAGGAGCACACAGCAGCCGAGGAGGAGCACACAGCAGCCAAGGAGGAGCACACAGCAGCCAAGGAGGAGCACACAGCAGCCAAGGAGGAGCACACAGCAGCCAAGGAGGAGCACACAGCAGCGGAGGAGGAGCACACAGCAGCGGAGGAGGAGCACACAGCAGCGGAGGAGGAGCACACAGCAGCGGAGGAGGAGTAGGCAGCCGCAGTCTCAGTGACTCACCACCATCCTCTGCTCCCGCCCTCCGTCTCCTCTGCTCCCGCCCTCCTCCTCCTCCGCTCCAGCCCTCCTCCTCCTGAGCTCCCCCCATCCTCCTCCTGAGCTCCCCCCATCCTCCTCCTCCGCTCCACTACCCACCACACACTCGCTCCACCACCTCCGCCCATCGGTGAGTACCAATACAAACTTAATACAGTGCTGTACTACACTATTTTCTATAGAAATGGCAAAGATTTTCTGTATATGTAATGTATTTCACGGGTCAAAGGGAGGCTCAGGAACGTAACTCCCGTATTTAATCTATTTCTTATGGGGAAAATTGATCCGCTTAACGTTGTTTCGTATAACGTCGGGTTTTAGGAACGTAACCCCGAAGTTAAGCGAGGACTTACTGTATGTGTACATGTAACTCAGTAGTTAGTAGTTAATAGGCAGCTACCAAACAGGGAGGTACTACCGCCTCGGAAGATATTGAAAGCATAATGTGTTGTCTGATGGTAGACCCTGCTGCCATATGGCATCACAAAAATTGTGACCAAGTCCCAAGCTATTGATCTATCTTTCTGCCTCATTTATACACAAATGCAGGGTCTCAACTGTCTCTCTTACTATTGACAACACCACAAATATAACCGTACTCATTCTTGATCCATTTTATTCATTCTATTTCATTCTCCTGTGTCAGTTGATATTAATACTGAAGCTGGGCCTTCTCGGATGGGTCCCACTGGTCGGGAAGGTTGTGGACCCCAGGGCCGACCTGATCATCATCAAGCTACTGGGGCCTCAACTGACGCCACCGCGGTTGCTGGAGGATCGGCTTTTTTCACACTTCATTTTTCCAACATTCGCGGCCTGAGATCCAATTTTCCTTCTGTGGAGCACCATCTATTAACCTCTTCCCCCGACCTCTTACTACTATCTGAAATTCAACTGACCAAAGCAGCTTCACCCAAACCTTTTCAAGTCTCCAACTACAACCTTTATACCTCTTTCCGTTCTAAGGGAGGTGTATGCGCCTACTGCAACACACGTACACCCAAAGCTCGACTCACAGATCTTGAATCTTCCCTTTATGATGTCATCTGGCTCAAAATATCTCTACCAACTGTGACTATTTTTCTGTTTCCTATACTGTTCTCCCAACTATTTCAAATTCTTTGACTATCTCACTTCTTGCCATGAGTTGTTGCTATCCACACATCCCAACACCGAGATCCTCTACCTAGGGGATTTCAATGTACATCACAGACAGTGACTTGGCTCTGCAAGGGATGACCCAGGTAGAGCTGAGGCACTATCTTTTTCCCTACTTAATGATTGGGATCAAATAATCAAACACCCTACACGTGTTCCTGATCGACACGATCAACTTGCTAACATTCTTGATCTTTGTTTTACCTCTAACCCCTCACACTATTCATACTCAATTTCTGCCCCCTTATGGTCTTCTGATCACAATCTTATTTCAATTAAATCAAACTGGGCACGACCACCTCCCCCAGCTCCTCTAAACGTCAACTATGGCACTCTTGGAGGGCAAGCTGGCAATCCTTGCGAGAATTTTTCACCGAATTTCCTTGGGATGAATGTTGCTTTTCCACTTGGGACGCCTCGGAATGTGCTGACAACATTGCTGGGGTTATACAGGGTGGTATGAGTGCATTTATGCCATCTTCTACCAAAACTTTCACATTACAATAATGGTTTGATCGCTCCTGCTCTCTTGCTTGCAGGGTGAGAGATAGGGCATATCGAGTTATGAAACTATCTCCTTCTCCTATTAACCACACCTCTTTCATTACTTCTAGGCATTGTTGTAAGGCTATTCTTCGTGGAGCCAAGCAGAATGTTATAAAAAGAAAGACCGCTATCCTGACTAATTCTTCCTCTAGTAAATCCTTCTGGTCCTTAACTAAAAACATCTGTAATAACTTCTGCACTCCCTCTTTTCCTCCTCTCTTCTGGCCTGATAACTCTATAGCCAACTCTCCCCCTGATAAAGCCAATCTCTTTGGCACCTTATTCTCGTCTAACTCCACCTTAGACGATTCCCACTCTACCCCTCCTACCCCTGCTCCCTCTAATGAACCTATGCACTTTCCTATAATCTCCACTCGTAGGGTTGCCGGTGTGTTATCCAGGTTGGATGTGAGTAAGGCGCATGGACCGGACGGAATACCCCCTCGTGTTCTGAGGGAGTATACTGAAGCCCTGGCCCCTGTGCCTGCTCGCCTCTTTTGCCTTTGCCTCAAAACCCAAACTTTTCCTTCTTCTTGGAAGCATGTCTCGGTTCAGCCCATCCCGAAGAAGGGTGACCATTCTAATCCCCCCAACTATCGCCTCATTGCCCTCACTTCATCCCTCTCTAAGATTTTCAAAACTATCTTAAACTCTCATCTTCTCCGTCACCTTGAAACCTTTTGTTTTGTGTTGGATCGCCAGTCTGGCTTTCACCAGGCGAGATCTGCTGGTGATCTGCTCTCCTACTGCACCCATCTTTGGTCATCCTCCCTTAGGAACTATGGGAAAGCTTTCGTCGTGGCCTTCGACATCTCCAGAACATTTGACAAGGTATGGCACAAGTCTTTGCTTTCTAAACTTCCTTCTTATAGTTCTCTCCCCCAGTGTATTCTCAAATTTCTATCTTCCTTGAAAACTGATCCATGGCAGTTGTTGTCGAGGAATCGAACTCTCGTTCTTTCTCTACCAATAGTGGTGTCCCACAGGGTACTGTTCTTTCACCTACTCTCTTCCTTCTTTTTATCAATGATTTACTTCACACCATGACTAATTCTATCCACTCATATGCTGATGATTCTACTCTTCACTCTCCTTCACATTTTCCCCTTCTCCCTAATTCTCAAACTAGATCTGTTTCTAGAGCTGATATCATTACTTCTATCAATGCGGATCTGTGCAGCATCTCCGATTGGGGAGGTAGAAACTTGGTTAAATTCAATAGTAATAAAACTCAGTATTTACCAATTACACTTTCCATATTAGATGATCTCCCAATAATCACATTTCAGGAGGCAATCATTTTGCCAAGTTCTAAAATAGATATGCTAGGTCTCACCATTTCCTTTAATATGTCATGGAAGCCACACATCCACAACATTGCTAAAGTTGGGAATGCTGTACAGATGCCGTAGCTGCTTCACTCCTGAGCAGTTGCTTCAAGTTTATAAGGGATTCATTCATCATAACTTGGAGTACTGCTCTCATATCTGGGGGGGCTCTTCTTCTGTCCAACTGTTAGGTGGGGTGGAATCAAAGGCATTTCATCTTATTAACTCTCCTCCTTAAGTTGATAACCTTTCTTCTCTTTCTCTTTGCTGTAATGTTGCTTCACTCTCTCTCTTTTGTAGGTACTTTAACGGGCAATGTTCGGTGGATGTGGCATCTTGTGTACCCCCGGCAAGGAAGTGGGCTCGTAACACACGTCTTGCCCGCAGTGCCCACCATTTCTCTGTGGATGTCGGTCACACTAGAATAACCCGTTATAGTACATCTTTCTTTCCTCACACAGCCAACTGTGGAATGATCTGCCTTCTTCTGTGTTTCCATACTCTTACAATCTGTCTCTCTTTAAAAAGTTGATTTTCCGACATCTTCGTGGTGTAGATTAATATGGACTTTTTCTATTCTATTTTTAATTTCTTTTTACTCTTATCCCCTCCCCCCCCATTATGGGTGATGGCCTGTGCCCAGATGGAAAAAAAAGGTAAAGAAAAAAAGTAACACTTACCAGCAATAAAGGTGAAGAATGAAGCATCATAGTAGGTGACACAGAGGTATGGTAGGTGACACAGAGGTATGGTAGGTGACACAGAGGTATGGTAGGTGACACAGAGGCATGGTAGGTGACACAGAGGTATGGTAGGTGACACAGAGGTATGGTAGGTGACACAGAGGTATGGTAGGTGACACAGAGGTATGGTAGGTGACACAGAGGTATGGTAGGTGACACAGAGGTATGGTAGGTGACACAGAGGTATGGTAGGTGACACAGAGGTATGGTAGGTGACACAGAGGTATGGTAGGTGACACAGAGGCATGGTAGGTGACACAGAGGCATGGTAGGTGACACAGAGGTATGGTAGGTGACACAGAGGTATGGTAGGTGACACAGAGGTATGGTAGGTGACACAGAGGTATGGTAGGTGACACAGAGGTATGGTAGGTGACACAGAGGTATGGTAGGTGACACAGTGGTATGGTAGGTGACACAGAGGTATGGTAGGTGACACAGAGGTATGGTAGGTGACACAGAGGTATGGTAGGTGACACAGAGGTATGGTAGGTGACACAGTGGTATGGTAGGTGACACAGAGGTATGGTAGGTGACACAGAGGTATGGTAGGTGACACAGAGGTATGGTAGGTGACACAGTGGTATGGTAGGTGACACAGAGGTATGGTAGGTGACACTTGACTAGTCCTGCCAGTACGATAGAGCTCGCATTAGAATACTATGACACTAAATTAACTATCCCTCGTCCATCATTGGCCAGTGGATGAAAATGTTAAACCTCTAAATCTCTTCTTAATACATCGTAGCATATAATATTATTACATAAATCTTATCACAATGCATTATTTAAGATGAGGAGATGCCAAGTTACTGGATAAAGTATTTAATAATCCAGTCGTGTACGTGAGAAATGTTTTTGTTCGTTAAGTATCACAGCGATGACATCCGTTTACATTGTTGAGAGTTGACATCGAGATGAGCAAAATTCCCGCCAAGTTCAGTGGCTGTTCCCCTGAGTGTTTTACCTCCCCCTGGCAGGCGCGTATATAAGCGTATATTTACAGTGGGGTATGCTATAACGAACGGATCCTACTACGAATATTCCTATAACGAACGGTTTTACCTATAAAATTGAGAATGCTATAACGAACGCGGAAGAATACGGGACTATTTCACCTGGCGCATGAATATTGTTGTACCGCGACCCACAACAAGAGCATCAGGCGCCATCTTTGTCTCATTGTGTAGCCAGTGCACCACTGTTATTGTTGAAATTTCGTCTTTTGATGTGGAAATAAAGTTATTTGTATAAATATTTTGTTATACAAGTGTACAATTGTAGCAATGAATCGTCCAAAGCGAGTGAGAAAGCTCATAACTCTTGAAACTAAGAAAGAAATCATAAAGAAACGTGAGGAAAAAAACAAGCATTGCGAAACTCAGTGATGAGTATGGGATGGCTAAATCGACTATATGTACGATTTTGAAGAATAAAGAGGAGTTGAAAACTGTGCAAGTGGCTAAGGGAATCTCTAGACTTAGCAAAGCAAGGTGTAATGTGATTGAGGAGATGGAAAATTTACTCTTAGTGTGGATAAAGGAGAAAGAAATGGCAGGTGATAGCATTAATGAAGCTATAATTTGTGAGAAGGCCAGACAAGTGTTTGAGGACCTTAAAGCCAAGACTCCCAGTGCAAGTGATAGTGATGTGCCAGTGTTTCGGGGTACCAAGGGGTGGTTTACTGGTTTCAGGAGAAATAAATTACACAGTGTTGTGAGACATGGTGATGCTGCTAGTGCAGATAAGGAAGCAGCTAAGGAACACCATGACATTTTTTTTAATGTGATTAAAGAGGGAGGCTTTGTTTCTCAGCAGGTATTCAACTGTGATGAAACTGGACTTTTTTGGGAAAAAATGCCTCGCCGTACATACATTACAAGGGAGGAAACTTCTGTCCCTGGCCATAAGCCAATGAAAGACAGGCTTACCCTCCTTCTTTGTGCTAATGCTTCTGGTGACTGCAAGGTAAAACCACTCCTTGTGTACCATGCAGAAAACCCCAGAGCTTTCAAAAACATTAGGAAGACCCGCCTTGGTGTTATGTGGCGGTCAAACCCAAAGGCTTGGGTGACCAGGAATTTATTCACTGAGTGGGTGATTGAGGTGTTTGGACCCAGTGTTCGGGAATACCTCAGGGAGAATAATCTTCCACTGAAAGCTTTGTTGGTGATGGACAATGCACCAGCTCACCCTCCTAATTTGATGGTTGAATTGCAGAGGAGTTCAACTTCATCACTGTGCACTTCTTGCCACCCAACACAACACCTCTCATCCAGCCCATGGATCAACAGGTAATTTCTAACTTTAAGAAGCTGTACACAAAGGCACTGTTTAGAAAATGTTTTGCGTCCACTTCCTCCAGTGATGTTAGTTTGAAGGAATTCTGGAAGAGTCACTTCAATATAGCAGATGCTGTTTTTTTTTAATTACCTCAGCCTGGAAAGAGGTTACTGTGAGGTGTCTTTGTGCTGCTTGGAGGCCATTGTGGCCTGAATGTGTGCTTCAAAGAGACTTTGAAGGCTTTGAAGAGTTAGAAGAAGAGGCTGTTGTTCATGAAATTGTCTCTGGGCAATTCCATGGGCCTGGAAGTGGATGATGATGATGTTGAGGAGTTGGTGGAAGAGCACAGTAAGGAGCTGTCCACTGAGGAGCTGCTTGAGCTTCACAAAGAACAAAACGAGACACTGAAGCAGAGCTTAACTTCTGAGGAGTCAGGGGAGGAGGAGGACAAGGAGGAAAGCCGCATCATTCCAGCCAAAGATCTCAAGGATGCGTTCTTTTGCTGGAGCAAACTGTCCAAGCTTGCTGAGGATTATCATCCTGATGTTGGTTCTGTGCAAAAGGCCATCAGTGTGTTTAATGACAATGTTATGAACTACTTTAGGAAGGTCCAGAAATCAAGGTTGAAGCAGCCAACCCTGGATTCCTTCTTTACAAAGGTAACAAAAGAACTTACAGACAAAGTGCCTGTAAGACAGTCACCAAAGAGGGCTAGGAAGGATGAATCCTCTCCTTCCACCTCTTCTCCATAATTCTCTCCTCCCCCCTCCCCCTCTGCCTCCTGTCCTGCATGCTGAACAACACTAAGGTAAGATAAAGTACCGTATTTTTTACATTTTCCACAGAATTTTTTTCAGTGTTAAGTGGTTGTATTTGGGGGCCTGAGACGGATTAATCCTATAACGAACGAGGTTCTAGAACCAATTAGATTCATTACAGCATACCCCAATGTATATCGAGTTTTATCAGTTATATAAATGATTTGGGATATATCCAGCCTTACAAACTGTAATTCATTACCTATTGTGCTATATGTTTGGTATCATTTGTTTGTTTGTTTTATCTTTGGTACAAAACAAAACAAAATAATGAAAATACTGTACTTCATTCTAAAGATATTTTTATCTTTGACTTCGACCTTCTATGATAAATATTTAAAATTTTCTAACATCCTCTCTGAGGTGTTAATAATGCCTTGAAATAATTAGGATTTTGATGGTCCGGATATTTAACATTATTTTATATAATACCAGATCTGCTTACTGACTGTGATCATATTTAGTTTGAATAAATGGACAGCTACACCAACATTTTCTTTGAACCAATGAGCTATTTTTATAGAAGAGTAGCGTGGCTTATGGGCCAGTGTAGCGTGGAAATACTATAGTTAATGTTTATTGTACTTATTTGAATGAGAAATATATACAGGGTACACTGTACTGTACTGGACTCTTGCATGCCAGAAATTTTTATATTAAAACGACTTAAACAAACCATCATACAGTCCCCAAATTCCCTTGACATAAAATTTAACACTTGTTTTGATGACTGAAACACTCACCCCAAAGATATAAATCTTCACTGAACATTTTATCTCCCATTACGAAACTTTTGATGGATATAATTACCTTGTAAAGACCTCAAATCTCTTCACATCTTTCTCTAGTTTAAATATCTTAATAAAGTGAGTAACCTCATGGAAGACATCCAGGGCAGGAGGCAGTGTCTCCAGGGAGGCTGCTTCTCTACCAAACAACTCATCAAACTTCTCTCTGAAAAATAACAAGCAATAAACACTTCTGTTCCCACAACTTATTATTACTGTTCATACAGTACATGTCTGCCTAAACCAAAATATTTATTGCTTTAACATGCTTTACCTTATATGACACAGCAAGTCACTCTACACACTATTAGCATGACACACAGAGTAGTAGTCACTCTACACACTATTAGCATGACACACAGTGTAGTAGTCACTCTACACACTATTAGCATGACACACAGAGTAGTAGTCACTCTACACACTATTAGCATGACACACAGAGTAGTAGTCACTCTACACACTATTAGCATGACACACAGTGTAGTAGTCACTCTACACACTATTAGCATGACACACAGAGTAGTAGTCACTCTACACACTATTAGCATGACACACAGTGTAGTAGTCACTCTACACACTATTAGCATGACACACAGAGTAGTAGTCACTCTACACACTATTAGCATGACACACAGTGTAGTAGTCACTCTACACACTATTAGCATGACACACAGAGTAGTAGTCACTCTACACACTATTAGCATGACACACAGTGTAGTAGTCACTCTACACACTATTAGCATGACACACAGAGTAGTAGTCACTCTACACACTATTAGCATGACACACAGTGTAGTAGTCACTCTACACACTATTAGCATGACACACAGTGTAGTAGTCACTCTACACACTATTAGCATGACACAGTGTAGTAGTTACTCTACACACTATTAGCATGACACACAGTGTAGTAGTCACTCTACACACTATTAGCATGACACACTCAGAACCATCAAGTCATGTGACGGTCAGTTTCTGTGATCCACTCCATGTAAGAGTGAGTGTAATTAGGGGTCAAGGGTCAAACTTTTCTCTCCTTAATACAGTACAGTACAGTATTACTATACTTGATACAGTATAATAGAGCAACATATTATAAGAACATTAGAATGGAGGAAACTGCAGTGGGCCTATTGGCCCATACTAGGCATTCCCATTTACACCCACCCCCTATCGCTCATACATCCATCCAACCTATGTTTGAAGCTATCCAGGGTGTTCAAGTTAATGATGATGTTTGGTAACTTTTTCCACTCATTAGATTTACTGTACTGTAAACTATACTTCAACACTTAATTGTTTCTCATGTTGCCTCACCTGATCTTCTTATCTTGTGAGCAGCGCACAAGCCAGCCACGTACAACAGCCTGTACCTTAACAGCTGCCTCGTCACGTCTTCGTTCCGCCGCCCGCTCTTCTCTGGCCTCTCTGGTTGCCTCCAGAAATGCTCCTCGATTACAACTGTTGGTGCCAAACATCTTGATGGAGCTGGAGGCCTCCTAGGCCTCACCCACCTAAAAAAAATAATATACAGTAAGTCCTCGTTTAACATTGCCCCCGATAACGCTGTTTTGTTATAACGTCGCCACTCTTTAGATACCAATTATTTGGATATGTCCCAACGACCCAATTTAACGTCGTTTTTGTCGTCGTTTTTCTGGCTAAATAAACTGTTTCAATTGTGTTTCAATTCAATATACAAAAATGATAACCAGACTACAACACGCCACATAGTCATGGCCACTGATATCAGCTTTACATTTAAAGTTCTGCAAGACAGTGGAAAATAGATGGAGCACTTATAATAGAACAAAAACCATTTTATCAGTTACTGTCCATACATGCCCTTCTTAAGAAATTGTCTTAGTGAGATGCTTGCATGATCCAATGTATGTACACAAAGATAGTAAACCAGCCATTACATCTTCACTGAATACACAATGAAGGTCCAAGGCCCTTGAAATGGTGATGGGAATGAACGCGGTGACGAAACAGGTTGGTGACCGAGTAGTGCCCCCGAGATGCTTATACACTTTGATTAGGTCGCCCCTTGTCCGTCTGTAATATAAGCTAGGTAGTTGCAGGCGCTGTAATCTCTCTGGGTAGCTGAGCTTCTTTAGAGCAGGCACCAGTCTGGTGGACCTCCTTTGGGCATTTTCAATCAACTGACAGTTCCTAGCATACCTCAGGGACCAGACAGGGTGACAGTACTGGGTCAATTTTCGTTAACCACCCACATGAAAAACATATTTTTTCGCTAGTTTTCTTGCTGTTAGATGACTTTGACATTTATCTTTGGGGCAAATCACTTTTTTTTTTTAGATTAGGTTAGGTTAGGTTACCTGACCTAGCCTAACAGGCCACATCTTAACCTGACCTGACCTGACCTGACCTAACTAAAAAAAAAGGGTAAATGTTTACAAAAGTTGTTTGTTGATTTTCTTTATTTTTGCCTCACTTATTGCTTTGATGATTTTTAAGTACAGTTCCATATTTTCCGGCATATAAGACGCTTTTTATTTTTTAATGTAGCAAAAAATTACCCTGCGTCTAATGTGCTCGTATTACGGATGGAAGGTCGAGCAATGTAGGTGCCTAGCTAGGGAGTCTGGGACGAGCAGTAGTCCACACTAAGCAAAAATTTTGTTACGAATAATATTACTCGAAATAAAATACCGAAAAAAGGCCAAATTATCACAAACTAACGGCAAATTTGCCTAAGACTTAAATAACGGCTTAATGGTAGTGGGAAGCTCACATCATCTCACTGTACCTCCTTCCCCAGCATACATAACCCACACCAGATACATGTCATACATTATTTAACGACTGTATTACCTTTAAGAAACATTTGTTTATTATCTAAATGAAAAATGACCCTAGAAAGATTAAAGAAATGTTAACAGAAAGTTCAGCCAGCCATTTGCAATGTGTCGATGATGCCAAAACAATGGTGATGGTCCTACACCCTGGTGGCCAATCATGGCAACACAAAACATCACAGCCAAAAATACAAGTTTCACATCCTGTCGATAATCCTCTCGACCAAAATATAAACAAGGCAGAGTTGGGTTATTCCCCTAACATTTTTTATTTAAATTTCCTAGAGTTCAAACCCATGGCTCAAAAGCACTGAAGGCATTGCTATGACATTAAGTTTAAGCTTGATGTCGTAGGCTATGCAAAAAAGCACGGTAATAGGGTAGCTGTGCAGTATTTTGGTCCACCATCAACCGAGAAAATGATAAGGACTTGGAGGAAACAAGATCAACTGAAAGCTGCTGGATGTAGCAAACACTGTCTCCGTAGGGGAATTGTAAAATGGCCAGAACTAGAAGAAGAATTAAAAACATGGGTGTTAGACCAAAGAATCTTGGGCATTTCAGTATCCACCAAAATGATTATTCACCATTCAAGAGTGATAGCAACGAACAGAGATATCAATGATTTTAGAGGATCAACATCATGGTGCTCCAGATTTATGAGGAGAAATATTGTAACCTCTGTATGAGGGCTACAACAAGAATAGCACAAAAAATGCCAGTTGAATACAAAGAAAAAATCATTGAGTTTTACAGGTATGTGAATAATGCCAGAAAAGAAATTAATTTTGAACTTTCACAGAGAGCAAATATGGACAAAGTCCCTCTGACATTCAATGTACCATCAAACAAGACGGTAGACTCCAGAGGTGCTAAATCTGTGACTGTTAAAACATGTGGCCATGAGAAGACACAAAACTGCCACCTTTAAAGGAAAGACATTACCTAAAGAAAGAATACCCAATGGAGTTTATGTTCATGTCCATCCAAAAGAGTGGATGAATGAGAGAGGAATGAAATTGTGGATAGATAAAATGTGGTCCAGGCGTCCTGGTGGGCTATTAAAGAAACCTGCCTTATTAGTTTGGGACCAGTTTCGGGCTCATAGGACTGAGCTTGTTAAGAGGAAAGTTGGACAACTGAAGACTAAGTTAGCTGTAATTCCAGGAGGCCTAACCAGTCAGTTGCAGCCTTTAGAAGTCTCTATCAATAAGCCACTTAAAGGATTCATGAGGGAGGAGTGGAACAAGTGGATGCAGGCTTCAGATTTTCAAGTGACACCGTCAGGAAGAGGCCTACTATTACACAGGTGTGTGAGTGGGTAAAAAGTTCATGGAATGCTGTAAAAGAAGAGATAGTAGTGAAATCGCTTAAAAAATGTGTCATTAGTAATGCCCTTGATGGTACTTAGGACGATTTATTATTTGAAGAAAATATTGATGACCCAGATCCTATTGCAGAGAATTCCAGTGATGAAGGGAGTAATATGGATGCCAGCAGTGAGAATGAGTTTTCAGGGTTTGTGGATGCTGATATACCTAGTTCTGAAGATGATGATGATATAGGTTTTGTAGATGATTATTAAATAAACCCTTATGATACATTTTTTTTTTACATTTTTTACTGCTGGCTATGTACAGTAGCCTACGATGTTCACTGAAATAACAGTTTCTATTAGAATGCATTAATTTTTTTCCTGTTGCTTGCTGTGTATTAATATTCAATGAAATATTTGCTTTGTCTGCATGTACCAGTGTTCACTAATACCAATGTATTTCTTTTTAGCTATGGTAAATTTTATTTATTTTTCTTTCAAGGTTAGTATAATGTTATTATATATGATTTCCTACTTGACTCTAGTATATATTGTATTTACAGGCACAAAATCATATGTTTTCCCCTACAAAACCACTTTAAAATCGCTTTCAATAAATGTATGATGAAACGTACTAAAATTGTTTTTTCCACAAAATATCATTGTAAAATAGGGTGCATTTTATGCGGTGGTGCGTCTTATACACCGTCAAATACGGCATATTAAAAGAAACGACAACTTTCTATTATAATCTAAGGATTTTTTAGGATTTTTTTTTATTTACTCTATCCTATGATCTTAAATTCTTTGTTAGTGGGCAGGGCATGAAAGATGAGGTTACTTACCGGGTAAAAACACGGCGAACACTGATGTTATGGCATTAAAATTACGTCTCTAGGTGCATTACAAACACCACAATCATTTTCTTACTGTAAGTCACCTAATTCCCTACAGCTGTCATTCCTTCCTCTCCAATTGTATAAATTTTTTTCTAATATTCCTGATCCTTTTAACAAAATAATTACGCATATTTGTTAAGTTTAGAAATATGTATATACCACTTTATTCTTCTTTTGTTTATTTATTAAATGCATTCTCTGTTCTCTTTATAACATCTATAGTCTGTACGGCACGTGATGATTGCGTGTTAGAGCGTCATGTTTGACCTGCGTTGTTGTGATTTTTGTTACCGTGAATTACCAGGCCTAGTTCTTGATGGTTCTCGTGTGTTAGCTCTTATTTGTGATCATGGTAGTTCTTGATGGTTCTCGTGTGTTAGCTCTTATTTGTGATCATGGTAGTTCTTGATGGTTCTCGTGTGTTAGCTCTTATTTGTGATCATGGTAGTTCTTGATGGTTCTCGTGTGTTAGCTCTTATTTGTGATCATGGTAGTTCTTGATGGTTCTCGTGTGTTAGCTCTTATTTGTGATCATGGTAGTTCTTGATGGTTCTCGTGTGTTAGCTCTTATTTGTGATCATGATTTAATTAACTCAATATTAAGGTAAGTTGTTTACGATTTTCTATTAGTATGATATTAAACACAAATGGAAACGACAATCTAATAGAACCTGACCTAACAAACCCTGGGTTGTTAGGTCAGGTTCTATGCTATGTCGTCTCCATTTCTGTGTTTAACGTCATACTAAAAGTGTGTACCAAAATAATTAAACCAAATCGCACATTTCCTACAGGTGATAACAATTTTGTATAACTTTACCAAAAAAAGTTATTTGCCCCAAAGATAAATGTCAGAATCATTTAACACAATAAAAAAAACTAGCACCTCAGTCTTGAAGTGTGAGAGGTGTAGTGTGAGAGGTGTAGTGTGAGAGAGGTGTAGAGTGTGAGGTGTACTGTGAGAGGTGTAGTGTGAGAGGTGTAGTGTGAGAGAGGTGTAGAGTGTGAGAGGTGTAGAGTGTGAGAGGTGTAGAGTGTGAGAGGTGTAGTGTGTGAGAGGTGTAGTGTGAGAGGTGTAGTGTGAGAGGTGTAGTGTGAGGTGTAGTGTGAGAGGTGTAGTGTGAGAGGTGTAGTGTGAGAGGTGTAGTGTGAGAGAGGTGTAGTGTGAGAGGTGTAGTGTGTGAGAGGTGTAGTGTGAGAGGTGTAGTGTGTGAGAGGTGTAGTGTGAGAGGTGTAGTGTGAGAGGTGTAGTGTGTGAGGTGTAGTGTGAGAGGTGTAGTGAGAGAGGTGTAGAGTGTGAGAGGTGTAGAGTGTGAGAGGTGTAGAGTGTGAGAGGTGTAGAGTGTGAGAGGTGTAGTGTGAGAGGTGTAGTGTGAGAGGTGTAGTGTGAGAGGTGTAGTGTGTGAGGTGTAGTGTGAGAGGTGTAGAGTGTGAGAGGTGTAGTGTGAGAGGTGTACTGTGAGAGGTGTAGTGTGAGAGGTGTAGTGTGAGAGAGGTGTAGAGTGTGAGAGGTGTAGAGTGTGAGAGGTGTGTAGTGTGAGAGGTGTAGTGTGAGAGAGGTGTAGAGTGTGAGGTATACTGTGAGAGGTGTAGTGTGAGAGGTGTAGTGTGAGAGAGGTGTAGAGTGTGAGGTATACTGTGAGAGGTGTAGTGTGAGAGGTGTAGTGTGAGAGAGGTGTAGTGTGAGAGGTGTAGAGTGTGAGAGGTGTAGAGTGTGAGAGGTGTAGTGTGAGAGGTGTAGTGTGAGAGGTGTAGTGTGAGAGGTGTAGTGTGAGAGGTGTAGTGTGAGAGGTGTAGTGTGAGAGAGGTGTAGAGTGTGAGGTATACTGTGAGAGGTGTAGTGTGAGAGGTGTAGTGTGAGAGGTGTAGTGTGAGAGGTGTAGTGTGAGAGAGGTGTAGAGTGTGAGGTATACTGTGAGAGGTGTAGTGTGAGAGGTGTAGTGTGAGAGAGGTGTAGAGTGTGAGGTATACTGTGAGAGGTGTAGTGTGAGAGGTGTAGTGTGAGAGGTGTAGTGTGAGAGAGGTGTAGAGTGTGAGGTATACTGTGAGAGGTGTAGTGTGAGAGGTGTAGTGTGAGAGAGGTGTAGAGTGTGAGAGGTGTAGAGTGTGAGAGGTGTAGTGTGAGAGGTGTAGTGTGAGAGGTGTAGTGTGAGAGGTGTAGTGTGAGAGGTGTAGTGTGTGAGGTGTAGTGTGAGAGGTGTAGTGTGAGAGGTGTAGAGTGTGAGAGGTGTAGTGTGAGAGAGGTGTAGAGTGTGAGGTATACTGTGAGAGGTGTAGTGTGAGAGGTGTAGTGTGAGAGAGGTGTAGAGTGTGAGAGGTGTAGAGTGTGAGAGGTGTAGAGTGTGAGAGGTGTAGAGTGTGAGAGGTGTAGAGTGTGAGAGGTGTAGTGTGTGAGAGGTGTAGTGTGAGAGGTGTAGTGTGAGAGGTGTAGTGTGTGAGGTGTAGTGTGAGAGGTGTAGTGTGAGAGGTGTAGAGTGTGAGAGGTGTAGTGTGAGAGGTGTAGTGTGAGAGGTGTAGTGTGTGAGGTGTAGTGTGAGAGGTGTAGTGTGAGAGGTGTAGTGTGAGAGGTGTAGAGTGTGAGAGGTGTAGAGTGTGAGAGGTGTAGAGTGTGAGAGGTGTAGTGTGAGAGGTGTAGTGTGAGAGGTGTAGTGTGAGAGGTGTAGTGTGTGAGGTGTAGTGTGAGAGGTGTAGTGTGAGAGGTGTAGAGTGTGAGAGGTGTAGAGTGTGAGAGGTGTAGAGTGTGAGAGGTGTAGTGTGTGAGAGGTGTAGTGTGTGAGGTGTAGTGTGAGAGGTGTAGTGTGAGAGAGGTGTAGTGAGAGAGGTGTAGTGTGAGAGAGGTGTAGTGTGTGAGGTGTAGTGTGTGAGGTGTAGTGTGAGAGGTGTAGAGGTGTAGTGTGAGAGGTGTAGTGTAGTGTGAGAGGTTTAGTGTGAGAGGTGTAGTGTGAGAGGTGTAGAGGTGTAGTGTGAGAGAGGTGTAGTGAGAGAGGTGTAGTGTGAGGGGTGTAGTGTGTGAGGTGTAGTGTGAGAGGTGTAGAGGTGTAGTGTGAGAGGTGTAGTGTGAGAGAGGTGTAGTGTGAGAGGTGTAGTGTGAGAGGTGTAGTGTGTGAGGTGTAGTGTGAGAGGTGTAGAGGTGTAGTGTGAGAGAGGTGTAGTGTGAGAGGTGTAGAGGTGTAGTGTGAGAGAGGTGTATTAGTCCCACCTGGGAGGAGCAGCAGCCAGCCACAGCTGATCACACGTCAACAAACAACTGTCAACCTGTAACACTGTTGAGTCTCAGCTGAACGTCTGTTAATGTTATGGGATTTACCACGACCAACCTACTTCAATATTTGTTTTATTTTAAGATAACACAATATTAAATTTTATTGGGATTATTTATTAAATATTTTATAATAAATATGTTTTCAATATGTACAATCATAATTTTTAAGCTTAATATTTTTTAATAGAAATAGGTTTAGGCATTTTAGTCGTATTTTCTTAACATTAAGAGTTTACCTGAGCGGAACTCAACAATAACACTGATGACGTCACGACAGTCCCTACACCACAACTCTCAGGTCAAGGTTATACTGTAGTGGATTCCTCCCCTACAAAGGCTTGTCGCTGAGTGGCCGACCCCGCGAATTCCCCAGTGTATGCCTCGTGGTCTAGGTCAACCAGCGCCGCCTTACGTGACGGAGGTCAACTATTAAGCCACGCCTACCTCGGCTATATAAGACCTGACCTCGTGGTGACCTAGCCCTCTCTTCTTCTAGCTACAGCCGCAGCCAGCAACACCTCCTCCTCCTGCCTGGCGGCCCTCGCTCCCGCCGGCGAGCATGGCGACCCACAAGCTGGTCCTCATCTGAGCACCCTCACCAACCAGCTCTCTCTACATCACGCTTGTAACCACGCTGCCTTCCCAGCACCAAGCTGCACTATACATCCAATACAACATGTATACAGAGAGCACATTGTGAGTTTCCTTTCTCCATCCGTCCTGAGTGTGAACCAAACAACCCGTACCCCACAAATGGTGACCCCCGGAGATTCGCACTCACACAGGATGGAGGAGAAACCGATCACTCTCCCAGTCTTCAAGCAACATGGAAGACTGGCTTATCCACATAGAGGCAGCTCCCATCGGCTCTACAGCTGCTGGCTCTCCACCGCAGGTTAGACATCCTAGAGCAGCACTGCTTCTCTAAGCAGACACCAGCTCCTCTTCCTGCCCCAAGCACCACGTTCTACCGACCCCAACACACCCGTCCTGCCTCAGACGCCACCCTGGCCCAGCAGTACCCCCTGCCGCTCCTCCTGACGCAGCCCCTGCTCCTGACGCGGACCCACACACCCCTCTTTTCTCCCTCAGGTACCCCCTGCTACTGTCCTGCACCCTGCTGCTGTCGTGGACCCAGCTGCTGTCACGGACTCTCCTCCGCCCCTGCTGACGCAGCCCCTGCTCCTGACCCAGGTCCACACACCCCAGCAGGCGCATCTGAGGACTCTGTACCTGTCGCGAGTGAAACACAACATTCATCGCCTCCACACACCCTTTTTCTCCCTCTCTACTCCCACAGATATTGTGTATCTAGACAGTTGTCTCCTCTAGCGGCCGGCTCATCCACGCCCTCGCCGTTATGGCTCACATGAGGCATGCACCGCCCGTTCTGCCTCACATGTGGCATGCAAACCTGCAGACAACAAGTCTCCTACACCGCCTGGAGGGGAGGGAGGGAGTACTGTAGTGGATTTTGTATAATATGGACACGAAGTAGGACCTTAAGCTGTGTATTCTTATATTACTCTATTAATTATGTATAGTAAAGTATTACAGAACATGTATTAATCCTATGTAATATTTCCATTTATTATGCACCATGTTATGTATGTGAACTATCATATTTACATATTATGTATTCAGCTTGTGAATGCTGGCATCTGTACATGCCAGCGCCGAGTGATACAGGGAGTTGAGATCGCTAGTCCTTATGGTGTGGAAGCTCGTTGTCTATTAGTTCCTCTGTATATCTCCCATACGAGAATAAGAACCTATTTTCAAGATAACAAGTGTTTGTGTATACCCTCAGTAGTGTAGAACATTTTGGGGGTGCCAAAGACAAACATAGAATATATATATATTATGTACTGTGGGGTACGTTATGTTTGGTTCACACTCAGGATGGGATGGAAAACGGAAACTCACAATGTGCTCTCTGTATACATATTGTATTAGATGTACAATGCAGCTTGGTGCTGGGAAGGCAGCATGGTTACAAGCGTTGAGTAGAGAGAGCTGGTTGGTGAGGGTGCTCAGATGAGGACCAGCTTGTGGGTCGCCATGCTCGCCGGCGGGAGCGAGGACCGCCAGGCAGCGGCGGAGGAGGAGGTGTTGCTTGCTGCGGCTGTAGCTAGAAGAAGAGAGGGCTAGGTCACCACGAGGTCAGGTCTTATATAGCAGAGGTAGGCGTGGCTTAATAGTTGACCTCCGTCATGTAAGGCGGCGCTGGTTGACCTAGACCACGAGGCATACACTGGGGAATTCACGGGGTCGGCCACTCAGCAACAAACAGCGTTTGTAGGGGAGGAATCCACTACAATACAATGCAGTGCTAGGGAGTTGCTGTGTGGTAAGGAGGTTGTTGAGTGGTCTTGTTGGTTTGAGAGCATTGAGTAGAATGACCTTCACGGCTGTTGTTGTTGTTGTTGAGATTGTCGGACCATAGTCTGAACGGGCCTTTGCCTATTGGCGGCCCGTTCGGTGGTTCCGGCTGGAGCTCCTGGAGCAGCCAGACCGGATTGGGATTGGAGGTTGTCCTACCTGCAGATGTGGAAGGATACTGCAGGTTGCAAGTGTAAGCGGACCCCCGATCAGTGGACGCTTACCACCAACCCCCACTCTTGGATGTGGTCAGTTTCGGAGTGGCGCGCCCCCCCGAACTGGGGTCTGCACTTGCTGGGAGAGGATACCCTCTGAGCTATCTGGGTGGTGGGTATTGTGTGATGACCCGGAGAAGGTGGTGAATGTGGTTTGTTTGGGCCTTTCGGGTTAGAGTGGCCGCTGGTGTTGTGTGTGCTTCTTGGAAGTTTTGAGTTCTGTTTCGGAGACTTAGTGTGACTTCACAGTCGAGGAGATAGTGTTCCAGTGGGTTGGCTGCTGGCTCCTGACAGTAGGTGCAATCCATGACGTCATTTCCGATCATCTGCCAGGAGCACTTGTACCCTAGTCGTAATCGATGAAGACTGACTTGGGTATGTCTTGGTGTTTTCTTGTCCGCGAAAGGTGGTTCCCCTTTTGTAGCCGCCAGGTACCATTTGGTCGATTGGGAACCAGCGTTGAATGCGTGAAGGAAGCTCTTTTGGATGTGGAGCTTGCTAGTCTTTCTGAGGTGGTTCTTGATCTGTTGCACGCTTGCTGGAACTTGAATGTGTACGCTACTAGAACGTGTGGCTGCCTTGGCTGCTTCGTCTGCTACGTTATTTCCCCCGATCCCTACATGACTGGGAATCCAGTGTAAGACGACTGGGCGGTTTTGTCTTTGGAATTCCTGTAGCTGTGCGAGGATCGAGGTTATGATGTGGACGTATTTATACGATTCTGCAGGATCAGGTTTGAGAAGTGTGAAGTGAGCGGCGCTGCTGATTGGCTGAGGTAAAGACTAAACTTTGTTATATAAAATAAATAGCAAACTTATAAAAGGTAGTATACTATGCATATAAACAGCACAGAGAAATGTAAAATAGAAGAAAATTATTGTAGAAGTGTACATATACTAGCAGTGCAATTTACACAAAAATATATTTTACTTACCCATTTTATTTATACATTACAGTGACCCCTCGTTTAACGAACGCCTCGGTTAACGAACTGCCTTCCATAAGGATCTTCAATTCGGTTAACGAATTTCTTACGGACCGACCTCAACATGTTTTTGCTTGCACTGACCAGGCAACCAGCTTTAGTATCAGTCCGCCAATATATTAATCGGTTCTAGGGCTTAAATTCCTTACTATTTTAGTAAATATCAAGAAGTTTATACTATTCAATAATTTTAAAAGTTTAATATTCAATTTTTAGTCATTTTAACAATTATTGAACATAACTGAAGGTAAAGTGACTAGTTTAATGAGCGGCATTCAGCCTCTTAACACAGCAAACAGGCGTTAGTCTCTGTCTCTTTTCAGTGGAGGTAACATCTTGCTTGAGACTCTCTTCAACTAAACGCTTTTTTTCTGTGTTTCCAAGCAAATTATTGGTCATTTTGAAATATATTTTACATATTGACAACATATAATGCAGTGCAGTGTTGATTTAGAGAAAATAATCTTGAATTACATCAAGAGAACTAAAATTTTATGGGTGAAATGGCACCATGGGGTGACTTCTCTTCCACCCCAATGCCTTCTCTTCTCCACCCCCATTCTAATTCCCATCATCATCATCCAGGAGCCTTCTACATACACACATCAAAGTAAGTGTACTTTACTAACTTTTTTTGTTGAATTTAGGAAATTTTCGGTGAGCTGGAACCAATTACCCAAAAACCCATTGAAACAATGGTTTCGGTTAACGAACGACCTTCTGGAACGGATTGAGTTCATTAACCGAGGGGTCACTGTAGTTCCATTCTTCTTTTTTGTGATGTAAACTGCACTATAAAGTCATCATAAAAGGAGCCTCTGTCTTAATTCTATGCGTAAATTCTTTCAACAGTAAGAAGGGTGAAAATGATGTCAAAGTAACTAAATTAAAATGCACTGAGCTTTGAATACTATGTAAGTCAAAGCAAAGAAATATATTTTCACATTCACAGTAAACGGAAACGAAGTACGGAGCAACAATTCCTCCGCTGTGGGCTGGGTGCTACTGGCTGGCCGCTCGACTTCACTCACTATAACCCCCATCCCCTCCATTCTGGTACAACTACAGTGGTCCCTCGGTAAACACGCACAATTCGTTCTAGAAGGTTGCTCGTTACCCGAAACCATTGTTTCAATGGGTTTTTGGGTAATAGGTTCCAGCTCACCGAAAATTGCCTTAAGTCAACAAAAAAAGTTAGTAAAGTACACTTACTTTGATGTGTGTATGAAGAAGGCTCCTGGATGATGATGATGGGAATTAGAATGGGGGTGGAGAAGAGAAGTCACCCCATGGCGCCATTTCACCCATAAAATTTTAGCTCTCTTGGTGTAATTCAAGATTATTTTCTTTAAATCAACACTGCACTGCATTATATATTGTCAATATGTAAAATAAATTTCAAAATGACCAATAATTTGACTGGAAACATAGAAAAAAAGCGTTTATATTGAAGAGTCTGAAGCAAGATGTTACCTCCACTGAAAAGACACAGAGACTGACGCCTGTATGGTGTGTCGACTTAAAATATTGAATAGTACAAACTTCTTGATATTTACTAAAATAGTAAGGAATTTAAGTCCTAGAACCAATTAATGTATTGGCAGACTAATACTACAGCTGGTGGGCAGTGAAATGCAGGCGAAAACATGTTGGAAAAATTCGTAAGGAATTCGTTAATCGAGGTAATTTGTTAACCGAGGGATCACTGTACCCAAAGTGTGCGGTGACAGCTCCGCTCAACTGTAGGCTTTGCAGCTAATAGAGAGCCAACAGGAAAGCCAAGAAACAACAGTTGAGGTTAACACTGTGTTAATACATGTAATATGTCATGTATATTTATTTACATTAAATAAAAGAATTAAATCATTATTTTATGACTTCTGTGGGTGTGAGGAGCACACCCTGAATATACGCCCCGTAAAACCAGCACTTGTCTGTAAACACTTCTACATCTGGCGAGGTAACAGGTTGAAAGATTTAAAGGCAGCACTGTAGGTGAAGCCAGTGGCAATAAGATACAGTAGATTAAATACTAAAGAACTGTCAAGTGACCCTATTTGTCAATCTGCCTGCTTGGCTAGAAACTGACCCTAGGTCTCATTTGCAAAGATTGTGTTTACAGAATTTAGTGTTCCTTAGTTTTCTTAATATTGTAAGACATCACTGTAGGATGTGCAATATACAGAATTGAATCTACAAACTGTAATTGTACTTCAGATTTTAAAATGGCTAGAAAATAAAGTGCTGGTACCACTGAACTTGTGCCTGATGCAATGTATCAATATCAGTTACAATTGGTTGTGATTTTGTCTTAAAAGATGCATTGGAAGGTATTATCCAGGTGGACTTATATCATGTGAGGTATTGCAAGGTATGTCTCAAGCTATACTCCATTTACAAGACTTTGCAACCAGGGCCTAAAATATTACCAATAGTGGACTGGCTGGCAGAATGAGGTGTGTTTGGTTAATCTTCATATTTACCTTTTCTTCTTTATATTTTACAATATCAAATATTAAAGAAGTCATAAGCTAGAATGATATTTGAAGCTGGGAAATAAAAATTAGTATGTGAATCACATTGATAATGCAGAGATCATAGAGAAAAAGAAAGTTATAAATCACCACCCGTGTATAGTACAAGCATCTATGGAAACACTACAGTACTGTAGTGTGCTGTACAAGGCAGCCTTTCCCTTCCTCCACCTCTCATGATTATGGTACTGTAGGCAGTAATTATCTACATCATAACTGGCAAAGAAATTCTCATAAACACCCAGATATGACAGGACCACCTGATCCAGGAACCGAGTCAAGTCATTACTACTCACATTCCTGGGGATGTTCTTAAGTCGCAAGTGTATTTAAGTCTAAACACATGCTATGTACATACTGTACTTGGCCACATGTTAAGTGAAGAAACTGTTTACAACTCAGAATAGCTTACTAAGCGAGATGAAGCTAGTAGCAGCTGTGACTACCTGAGGGACAGACTATGGCCTTCTACTGTAGAGGCAACATCTTGAGTCTCGTCAGCCAACATCTTCCTGCAAGACATTATATTTGTTCTCGTTGGTCTAACCCTAGACCCCAAAACGTGAGTGTGATTGTGAACTGTTGAATCCTCCGAGAATTCTAAATAACTTTAATAAGTGTATTTGTGTACTGTATATTGTTCAAACTGTGTCCTGATGTATCAGCAGTTGTAACATGCCAGTTTTATTTAGTAAGAGGTTATGTACTGTATATTGAACGTACTACAGTATTCATGTTGTAACATGTGAGTTATTTAGTAAGAGGTTATGTACTGTATATTGAACATACTACAGTATTCATGTTGTAACAGGAGAGTTTTATTTAGTAAGAGGTTATGTACTGTATATTGAACGTACTACAGTATTCATGTTGTAACATGTGTTTTATTTAGTAAGAGGTTATGTGCTGTATATTGAACGTACTACAGTATTCATTGTGTGTGCCCTGATATACCAGCATTTGTTATATGTGAATTATACTCAACAGGTTTTGGACGAATTATACTCATCGCGTCAACGACAAGGGTCTTATTGTCCTGCACAAACCAAAATTGCTCCTATGAGCGATTACATTAATTACAGAACAATGTTTAAAATTTCACTATATAATAACCTAAGTCCTTATATACATCTAAAATCACTTAATTTTTGAGAAAAGAAGAAATAGAATGACAGAATACAGTAAATTAAAGTAAAAAATAAGTCATCAGTTAAATAAAATACGGTAAATTTCAAATTTAACCTCGTTCGTAACCCGGTGACTGCCAGTATATAACAGGACCACTTGATCCATACACCGAATTAAGTCATCAGTACTCACATACTTTATTAAGGACACAAGATAAACTTGGTGCAAGATTTTTTATTTCATATTATTACATTCTTAATATATGAAGACATCATGACTCACCATCTCCTTCCCAAAATGTTGCAGCTTAAACTACTCCATTACAAAACACTAATAACAGCAATTTTATATTTTTAAACCAATCTGATTTTATACAATCCTAAATTCACAATCCACACTAATCAGTTCCTCTCGGCTCACATACTGTTTATAGTCAGAATTTAATAAACATTAAAACAAACAAATTAAATAAATTAAAGTAAATAGTCTATGATTTGGGGATATAAAATATCTCTGATTGGAGTGTGAGAATCAACCAATCTATACCATTATGAGACACTCTTAAAGATCAATACATAAAATAAATAAATTGTTCTGACCAAAGCATGTGACACATACATGTGTGTGTAAGAAAGACGTGCACACTCAAATAGGGTTGTAGCTAATGAGACATCTACATTGGACCATAATAAACACTGTTCACATTCTTAGTAGTTCATAATAAATGAAAGAGTAACAGCCAGACAAGTCAATCTGCATCACAAGATTTGCCTTAAAATTGTCCTTAAAGATGGTAAGATCTCAGTACAACAAAATAATAAATTTAGTACAAGGAACACAAATGAAGTGGGCCTGGGTCACCCTCACTAACTCCTGCTCCTCAATACAGTCACCAATCAAAATTTTTACATGTACAGTAACTGCAAGGTGAGGCAGGCTGGGCAAATACTGTATACCACAGTTAACAATTTATCTTTATAATCCCCAGACGTCATAATACAGTATACAGTACAGGACTGAGTAAATTATAGTAGAGCAAAATTCACTTTTCAGTCTAAATACTCACATTTTGATAATTTTCTGATGTTAATTTGCTTTTCTGTTGTCTGAACTTTAACCACTTGCATTGAAGAGCAAAAAAGATACTGCACAGTATATGAATGTCTGCAGAAAAAACAATACTGTAAAGCGAATTTTGTTTACAGCTTTAACTGACTGCATGTATGTATGTACAGTATACTGTAATGTGAAAAAGGCTTGAAAGTGTGTGTATAAAATATATAAAAACTTTAAAAAATTTGTTAATGAAAATTGCAGCTATAAATATACAGAAGACAAAAGTGTGTTGTGTGGATGACTGGATTGTGGAGAAGGATTAAAAGTGTAAATGCAAAACCAAAATATTATGAACAAATAATAATAACAGTTTATTGAAAAATATAGCAGCCAAAAGCTGAAAATATATAAAAGATGAAAGTGTGTGTGTGTGTATGATTGAATTATGGAATGACAAACTTGTTAGTAACCACTACTACACACACCCTGTGTTGCCACATCCTCTCACACAATTTTTGGTCAGCAAGAAGTGGAGGAAAACTAAAAAGAAGGGAGGGACAGAATGGCTTAAATATATATAATAAACTCTGAAAGGTTATGACTTAAATAATAAGCCATAAAGTTTCATCAAGCAGACATACCCAGTGTACTGTTACTACAGTATTTACTTATTTTGCACAGTAAGTCACTCAGTCACCTACAAAACATATTAGCCAGACGTTCATTGTTAAGGTACAGTGCATAGAGGTTAGCTCTTTCATTTTCTTGACTTTTGAAAAAAGTACTAAAGGTCTCTGTTCTACATACACACACACAAAGCTGACCACCTTAAATATTGTATATTGACACAGCCAACTGCACCATTACATGACCATCCTTCCTCTCCAATATTACATCCAAACTGATGTCTTCAGTTTGCTGTGCAATCACATACTCACTCATACCTCTTAACTTTATTTATAAAATTTGATGGGTTTCTTTCATCATTCTTGTCTTCTATAACTGCAAGGAATGCCTTCAACAAGTACTGTACTGTAATGTACTGTACCATCTTTTGGGCAGAAGCCATAATCAAAGTGCCATCACTGATTCATTTTTTCTTAAAGTGAAAGTTTAATTTTAGACAAACTTATTAAAAAAAATTTGAAGTTACTTTGCATAAAACGCAACATTCAGCTCAAATGAAAAGAAGTTACCACAACATGCCATCACTCGTGATACACACTACAGTTATAGTTGACATGTTTACTACCACGACAAAGGTCTTTGATGATCATGAATATATACTCAAAAACAAAAAAATATTGATAATAAAGACTTATAAAGGGTTTCGGTTTTTTATTATTACTTCGGGAAGTTGATAGTGTCTCCTCCAGTAAGGTGTAAAGATTGAGGTTTTATAGTTATTTTACTAAAGATAAGACAGTGCCAATAACCACAAATCTTGAGGATGCCAAGTGTGACCTTTACTGTACTGTATTGTGTTAATCATTGCACACTTTGGGCTAATATCGCCTGCATCAATAAAATATAAAATTACAGTGATACACTAACAGCTTCAAACTGCCGATTGATTATAAATCATTTTAATTAGGTCACATCTAAAACTGGTACGGTAACTAACATTCTTGCATCATCCTTCTTGTTCACTAGTAATGCCTTCACTATACTTCCTTAATGTATACAAAACACTTCAAATTTCCCTCACTTTTTATGGAACAAACTTAAAAACATACATAACAACTTTAACTTTTGAGTCAACACATGACTCACCTCCTGCATGTGCTGCACTAATTACTTCACAACTTCTTGAAAGAGACTCCTTCAGCTTTCTTACATGGACCTGCACCCCTACCCCAGGCCAGTGAACCAGATAACCATTGACATATACACACAAACCTCATCACTTGCTACAGCTTCTGGTTCCTTAATACAAATATTTCTCCCTTATCCTTAATCAATTATATTTCTAGTTAGCTCTCAAACAAAGCCAAAGTTTTTGGTCTTAATGGCTAGCAGGAGTTTGGAGCGTAAAATAGCACGAGTCGAGTAGAGAGGGATGTAGAGGCGGCTGATGCACGTGTTGGCCGTGGGTAAGTGGGAGTCATCGGCAGGCCGGATGGTGACCGACGGCATGGGCTGGAACCCTTCTTCAGATGCTGGTAGAGCTGGTGAACCAGTCCAAAAGTAGACCTGCAACATCACAACACAATAAAGGGGTAAGAGGATGAGAGAACATAACAAACATGAAAAGATGGAGCAGCCTGGAGTGCCCTCTGTTAAGGCTATAGGGATGATGTCTGTGGAAGGGATTTGTAACACTAAAGACAACCTGGGGTGACCTGTCCTTACTATGCCACATCATAATACAAACTCTCTTAACAACAGACTATAAATTCCTGCAGTCAATAATGTGGATTCAACACTGTCAAAACTGTCTACTTTCCCCCCACACTTTACACTGAAATGATACATCATATGTTAATGCCATTTACCTCACCCAAACACTTCTTCACTGAAAACCATTCCTCACTTAACATCCTCATATGAAGATAACATACTGTAGAAAATTAGGAAGAGAACTTGGGGTGTCTACCTAGTGGGCTGACCAATGACTTTGTGAAGAGACTAGCAAGCTAAGAACAGTATAACACTTAACAAACTTTTGCATCAAGTTTGACTGAAATATCATTCCTGCTCCTGCATGGTAATGATATCTTATAAAGTACAGTATAATGCATAACATGTTTGTCAGAGTGCAGTGTTGGTCCTGGGATCCAGATTCATCACTGTGTTATTGGGCCATTACCTGCAGCAACAGGAATCTGGATTATCTACATTACGCATCATCATCATTGTTTAATGACCATTTTTCACACTTGTGTGGGTTAGCCATGGTATTCCAGGTGTCATCAAGCAAATTTCGTAACCAGCCCACTTTTACAAAGAGGGAAATAGCCATTATATGTAGAACTTCCTGAGTTGTAAAGTAGCTGAATAAATTACTTGAGTATTGAACTCGAGTAATATTTTTGGGTAGGTGTACAGTATTACCCCGCTTTACGCGGTTTCACTTACAGCGATTTCTCATTTACGCGGTGCCTCGCCAGAACCGAACTTTCACTTTCCGCGGTGCATCTACTCATATACGCGGGAAGCGGCGCGGGCAGGATGCGCACAAGGTCGCCCAGTCATCAAAACATTACGGAGTTCTTCACCAGCCACCCACCACAGCCGGCCCAAGTCAGTGATAGTGATAATTATAGTGAGGATATGGACTTAATTGGACTTTGAGGGGTTTGACAAAGAGGCCCTGCAAGCCTCTGTGGTGGATAGTGATACAATTGATACAAGTGATACAGGTGATGGGGGATCCCCGTGTGCCCAGCCATCTTTTCTACAAATGTAAGTGTTAAAAAACCTAATATTATAGAAATTTCTCTTAATTATTAATTGTGTGTGCATACCATCATAAAGTTAAGATAATATTTTTACAACAACATAGTTGTGTGTCGTCAAAAAGTGGGGTTTGGGGGTCGGGCCAGTCTCTATTGGAATTAATCCCATGTGTTCTGTTGTTCACTTTACGCGGTACCCTGTGGGTTCAATTAACCGCGTAAATCAGGGTGCTACTGTAATCGGTTTTAGGGCTTAAATTTGTTACCATTTGAGTAAATATCAAGAAGGTTGTACTATTCAATAATTTTCCAAGTCTTATATTAAATTTTGTTAGTCATTTTAACAATTATTTAACATAATTGAAGTACAGGGAACTAGTTTTTAGCGCGCCAAACAGCCACTTGACTCACCCAGAATGGAGTCAGTTTGTGTCTCTGCTCAGTGGAGGACGCATCTTGCTTGAGACTCTCTTGAACATAAACTATTTTTACATTTTTACAGTACAATTATTGGTCATTCTAAAATTTATTTTACATATTGACAATATATAGTGCAGTGTTGATTTAAAGAAAATAATCTTGAATTACACCAAGTGAACTTAAAATTTTATGGGTAAAATGGCGGCATGAAGCATGGGGTGATTTCTCTTCCACCCCACTGCCTTCTCCTCCACCCCCACTTCTAATTCCCATCAACATCATCATCATCAACCAGGAGCCTTCTACATACACACCTCAAAGTAAGTGTACTTTACTGCATTTATTTTTAGTTTGTATGTAATTTTCGGTGAGCTGGAACCAATTACCCAAAATCCCATTGAAACAATGGTTTTGGTTAAAAAAAATTTTGATTAACAAACGACCTTCTGGAATGAATTGTGTTCATTAACCGAGGGACCACTGTAATTTATTACACCCCAGTGGACAACAAGCCTAGTCACAAGACCATGTGGTCAGACACTAATACAGTGGTCCCTCGATTAACAAGATTTCGGTTAACGAGTTACCTCCCATAAGATTCTTAACTTCGGTTAATGAGCAATCCCTCGATTAACGAGTTTCTTACGAGCCGACCTGAACATGTTTTCGCTTGCACTTGGCGGTCAACCTGCTGTAGTATTAGTACGCCAATACAGGTTCCAGAGACACTTGTCGGAAAGTGGGTGGGGAGGTGGCGGGGAAGTGGGTGGTGAGGTGGCAGGGAAGTGGGTGGTGAGGTGGCGGGGAAGTGGGTGGTGAGGTGGCGGGGAAGTGGGTGGTGAGGTGGCGGGGAAGTGGGTGGTGAGGTGGCAGGGAAGTGGGTGGTGAGGTGGCGGGGAAGTGGGTGGTGGAGCAGCAGCAGTTGACCGAGTAGGTGAGGGAGAAGAATCAGCTGGGCAAGTGTCTGGTTCTTTCTTGAAAAACATCGTGATTGGTAGTTGTTTCCACTAGCACTGACACTAGGCAGTCTTTCAGGGGCCATTTCACACAGAAACACTACAGTTTTGAGTACAACACAAGAGATACTGCATCACAGGCAATGGTTGAGTACAAACAAAGGGAGAGGAGACGCTGCGAGGGTGTGGGGGTGACTCGGTGAGTTGTGGGAGAGGCTCGTAAGCTAGCCACTATCTGCTTACCATTAATAGTCGAAATCGCAAACCCGCGAATAGCGAGAGTTTACTGTACTACAATAAAAGATCACAAAAAGTGACGGTTCGACGTCTATCATTCATATACCCTAAGTTTTAATACTTCCTAAATCCTGTTGCCACTGATTCATGGGATGAAACTGGCAAAGTTGTGGGAAAATCATTTCAGTATTCTGATGTGACTTAGAAATAATGGAAATATAATATAAAACTATAAAAAAGATAAATGAAGGGCATGAGTGTGACCAGTCCAGTATTCTCTGTGGGAGGTGAACGTATGTGTGGATATATCATGCTCTCCCAAAAGTGACGTCACAGCCATACGTCTCTCAACTCGGTTGGCTGTCTGAACTCCCCCAACTCTCGACATCATCCATAGGATGCTATTGTATTTTATGATGTGCTATGTATTATTATCACTGCTAATTATAGCATTTTTGTCCATTTTTGGTGGAAGCAAAATACAGAATAATGAAGGACTGGAACCTATATTCTTTTACTCACTGTTAAATCTACCTATGACAACGTAGTTTATGAGATTAAAATGAATTACGTGAACGTACCCACTTCATTGCCTGAGGTATACTGTACACATCCATGTCATCTTACACTGCACATGGCCGTCAATGCCACATACATACGTACGTCAGGACTCGGGAACCTTCAAGAATCTATTTTTGCTGCTCTGAAAGCTTCTAGAATCAAGAATCTTACCTACATCTATTAACACTTTCAATATAAAACAATGGAGTTTACCGAAAGTTTATCAGAAGTAAGATTATTTTACTTGAACAAATTTATTATGAACTTAAATAAGCCAAGATGTGTTAGTGTAATATGCTGGCTGTTGTTTTGAACAGCTGTGCCTCCCTGCAGATACGGACGCCTGAGTAACGACATAGTTGTGGCTTAATTAGTCCAGTACTCGGGGTTTTTACACACGAGCCTGCACTGTTATCCCCTACAGCATTACTTCCCCAAAATGTGTCAGGAGGGAACAAGTAACCTTTTGGATAAAAAGTGAGATCCAAAATTGGTGGACTGTCTCACTCCACACCCACCAAGGAAACCCTCTTAGTGGTACACCTTCAAACATGAACTCATCCCCCACGTCATATTATATACTGCACTACGCTGGTATCATTAAAGTAATTCTCACCAATACAGTACATACCAGATCCTGCTTCTCCTGATTAGTCATTTTTTCTACGATGGACCAGAGCCAACGCTTGAACTTGTTGAGACGATCATTAGACTCGGCGCTCTCGTCATTGAACGACGTGTACGAGATCAGAGTGGCAACGTTGATATCTCCAACCCCATTGAGCAACAATCGTAGGTCCTCAGCAGTGAGAGAGTCTAAATAACCTCCAGGGATGACATCAAACACTCCATCACGTATGTTCTGAAACATATAAACAATAGTGTTAATGATACATTCAACAATGCAATATGGAAGAAATCTGAGCATTAAGCCACCGAAACTTAAAATTACAATTAACCCCGTAACAGCGGCCATCATCAATGGCACTGTAGTTAGCCGTAGGGACGACGACCATCATCGGTGGACAATTCATGTTCCTCGACTTCCTACTACTCTATCTACTACCATGTTAACTATGTGCTACTATAAGATACTGTACAGCACATAATAATCTTCCTCTTTTTTCTACTTTCTCCTCCCTTTAGCCTAACGTCCAAAAGCCTTAAAAGAAAAAAGCTTGGAAAACAACACACTTCATGCTTGTCAAAAGAAAGCTACTGTCTTTTATTTCTACAAAGGAAACTTTGGTGAGTGGAACTAAAATTACAATCAGAGCCAAACACTACAGCCATCAGTGAATGGTTTATTACCCTGGTGTGGGAACATGTTAAGTACCTATTAACTACTTGAAGGTCATTATTAGTACATATCAGCCACTTAGGGTCCTTCTAAGTAGCTAAAGAGGATGACATACATAGACTTGAGTGAAATGAAATGAGAATGGTGAGAGGGATGTGTAATGTGATATTGTGACATGAAACCCTACTCTATACAGAGCTAAGAGGGTAACTGGGTTATGAGTGTTGGTGAAGTTTTGTGTAAAGGCCGGCTGAGATGGAGGAAACCAACTGGGGCAAGAGTGGCATGAGGTTGAATGTGAAGGGGAGGAGAGCCAGTGGTAGGCCAAGAATGACATAGGGAGAGGTTGTGAGAATTGATTTAAGAGATAAGAACCTGATGAGAAAGGCTGCATGAGACTGTGTGTCTTTGAGAGTTGCCATCAGGTAACCATGGCAAACACATGAGTATAGAAAAAAAAGGCAGTAATTAATAATGATGAAAATCTGAACCATTCCCAGAGGTGATTTAGCTCAAACTTTATATTGATACACTTACTTGCAAGGCTTTTTCTTGAGATTTAACCATGCGATACTCAGCATATTTGCGCACGTAGTCGTACACATTACCAGTAGTTACTTCTACATTCCGTCCTCCACTTATGAGCTCTATATTTGTGCCACCTTCCTCCGGGATCACGTCAATACTGGTAAATATCACACAAATTAAATTAGAATCAACGCATGATGGGCATTCAATACTTCCCACTTACAGATTCAATCAACTCTTTACATTTCTGTCAATCCATAAATGTCATAAATTCCTTCCTCTACCAACCACTCATCATGAACTTTACGCACACCTCCTCTTCCTTCCCTGACCGCACACTGCTCTTCCCTCAACAAAGACTACCATGAAGCTTCTCATGTAATTCTTCTCATTTATTCCTTCTTGTCATACATAACCTGACTCACCTCCATCTCCCAGCCTCAATACGTCCAGTGACTTACTCCCCTCCTGTAGCTTTTATGTATAGCCTCTCACTTCCTCCTCCCTCCTGTGTGATTTTTCCTATAATCTCTTTTTATTTCTCTATGATCCAAAAATGCTAACACAACCACTCTCTCTCTCTCGTTCCTTTACCAGTTGCACAAAATGTTATTCCCACAGGTATTGTTTGCAGTATACAATACCTTACCCCATCCATTCATAGTGTTCTCCCCTTCCTTTACTTACTCTCTGGATCGAACACAAGCGTAACAACATATCTCTCGCACTTACTTAACTGTTATCATAACTTAAGTGTTTAAAACCTAAATTTTATTTGTTTGTATTTTAATTTATTAATTACAGTATTAACTACAGGTACAGTATATTGCATATTTTCCATTTTCTAACTTGTACAATATCTTAAACACAGTGAACCAAGATACAATGGTACAGTATATGTATCATATTCTCAGAAATAAACATATCATTGTAGTATCCATTACTATATCACATTACAGTCTTACTGCAATGTAAACCCAAAGAAATTACAATACAGTAGAGTGCAGTACCTGAATGTAAGGTCCAGTGCTTTGAATACATCAGTGCCAGTGTCCTTGTTCTCTGCATCTAGCACCAGCTTGCGTAAACTTTCATACATCACTGGGTCAAAGAAGGCCAGGTCGTGGAAGCGAACTGGACGCCCCAGAATATATTTTAGAACGTGTCGGTTTAAATAAATAGGACACAGCTCATTTTGTAGTAAGCACAGCCCCAGAAGTCTGGTGAAAGATGATAAAAATTTTAGTAACCAACATCATACAGAGAATAAATATAGAAAATGACAATAAACATTAATTTATTAAAATAACAACAAGTCAAGCACCAACACGGCCAGAGGTCACTCACCTCCCAACATTGCGGAATGCATTTAGTCTTTCGGGAGTTGGTCGACTCTGTCTAGGAGAGTAGAAACCTCTCTTGCCTGGCTGGTAAAACAGAGGTGCACTGGCATCCTCAGGTTCCTCCCCACCTTCATCTGTGTCTGTCACACACACAAAAAACAATAATTTAATCTACAATATTATAATAGTTGAGTGAACACATGACAGTGGTTCCATCATCTGGTTCACCAACACCACACATTACATCACTAACAATTCCCATTAACTTACAAATCTTGTGGGAAACAAAATGACACCATGAACTAAGGTTTTTAATAAGGGACCAAGAGGCATACTGTTATTCACCAATCATATTACAACAAAATAATTTTATATTTTGAAATAAATAACTAAACTAGGCCCATCATAGGTAGGAAATGTCTCACTATCAACCCTAGCGAAACAACACGACTGTTCAGTTTGGGTCCCTCCTGAAATATATTTTTTTACCGTTTTTTATTGAGTGTACATAATTTTTTTTTGCAAATGTTTATCACCAATGGATAACATCTACAAATGATGATACTTTTTGCAATGGATGCATGATAGTTATCTTGGATATTTTAACTATACAAAATTCAAGGTTTTCTAGGACGTATCACTTGTGTTGAACAATGGTTTACTCTATACAGGAACCACATTTTACAAAAATTCCACGTTGCAGTAAAAAGATAAAAATTCCCATTACTGTATTTTATGGCATATAAGATAATAATAATAATTAACGGTTTATTGAAAGAGCTTGGCAGCCAGAAGGCTGAAAATATACAGTTACATATTTGGGGAATGGGTTTCGAATTATAAATAATATACAAGTAACATAAGTGATACAAATAAGATATATAATAACTAGATGGGGAAAAGCTCAAATTACTTTTTTGTCTGAAAAATGGCAAAAAAAAATCAGCCAGCATCCTATATGAGAAGTTGCAGTCTCCCCCAAGCTAATGAATCACCCGTTGCTGTCTACAGTAAGCTAAATTCTACCTAACCAACTCCAGAATTAAAAATGTTATTGCTTACTTAAACATATTCTTATTTTTAATTAATTAAAAACTAATTATTGTAAATATAAAAGGTCGTTCTATAACTACTCTGTACTGTACCGAAGTAATTGTCGTCCATATGGCATACACCCAACTCTTCAGAGGTAACTAAGCAGTAGCCATTTCTGAACTCTTACAAGCATTACAATCTATTAATGCCATACCTGCAATATTTATTTTTCAATCTACAAATACCTGATGCAAATGAAGCTTTACAGATCACTTGGCGGCACTGTAGCCGGGTTAGACTAGTCTCTGTAACCACCAGGCTACTGGGCCAAGCTGTTGTTTTTCAACTTGTATTTTCAGGTAGATATACATAACTTTCTTCATTTATTTTTACCGAGTTACATGTATACATCATCCTACATACATATTGTGAAAAAAGTAAAAGAAATAATTGTCTTAGGGGGTAAACACATACAGGGAAGGGAGTCCAGATGTAGAGTACAGTATATGCAAATGGTGACTGTGTTAAACTTTTATTTACTGGTCTGGCAATACAGTATTTTTTTTTGTAACTTATTTATTGGTATTATTTTTATTTATTCCTCCCATTTACTGGTACTGCATATATTATTTGAAGAATGCTATGGCTACAGGAGGAAAATACACACAAAAGGTTTTTCTGAACTATTCCCTTCTAAAATAGGGGGTGCGTCTTATATGCCATAAAAATAAAATACAGTAAATATTTCACCTGATCTTCTAGCAGCCTCAAAACTTGTATTTCCACTACAGTACAGTACAGTTCTGTATCAGTTATCCAGACACAATCAACATACCTTGGTGTGATGGGGAATACTCTGGGGTGTGGTCTCTGCCCTGGGCAAGAATGAGATCCACTGCCTCGTCCACCTTCTGGCGGAGAGCGTCTTCACTGGCCGAGAGCAGCAGCAGCTGGGCGTGTGTCAACTCCAACAACATCCCAGTGATTTTGCTGGCAAGAGACTGTTGAAAAATGTACCAACAATTAGTAAAAATAATAACAATAAAACTACCTTAATTTCTCTTCTATCACGTCATCTCTCATAGTGGCCATCCCTACCGAGAAGGCTTAATTTTATTCCATGGCGAGTGACCAGCTCTTAGACAATTAGTTTAGCGCCCAGCCTTGGCAATTGTGACCTACTCAAAGATACCATAACAAATAACCCCCAAAACAATCCTGCCTGGCTAAAGCTAAATATAAAACATAGTCATCACATTATTAACATATCACCATTGTCATCTAACTTTTACAGCCATTTTTGACACTGTGTGGGTTAGGCAGGTTTATCTGAGACAGCTTTCCATATTGTGCAGTCTCTTGCTGCTTCACCAGTCAGGTGCTTATCCCCAAGATAATTTCTTATAAACTTTCTCCATGTCACTTTTAGCCTACCTCACAGCTTTCCACTCCTCCACATTTACACTTCTTTAACTGTCAACCTCCCCCCACGTTTATTTTCTTTGCTTGCGTGGGTTAGCCGATCTAATTTAAATAAAGTAACAAATATTTCAGATAATATAAGGAACATTATATTATAATATGCATAAGCTATTAGTAATAAGTTACAGTACTCACTGGTCTGAGGCTCTGCACTTTAGGGAAGAGCACTTCTCCAATTTGCAACATGTTGGAGGGCAGATGTTCATTGCTGGTCCCTTCTCCCGTCATGTAAAATGGGCGGGCATCGACGGTGAGCGTCTTCCGGGCTTCTCTCCTTTGTAAAGAGCGCGAAGATGACGCACCCTGGCGACGGTCTCTGTCACGACCCTTGTACTGGCCGTATAAGCTGTATCGCACCACAGAGAGTCCAACCTGATAAAGATATCTTATATGTGACTATGACAAGTACATTATTGTGGTCAGGTACTGTACCACAGCCAACAGCAGCTGAAAGATACAGTACTGTACATCTTCCAGGTCAGGTACTGTACGACAGCCAACAGCAGCTGAAAGGTGCAGTACAGTACTGTACATCTTCCAGAGGAATTCATCACAGATCATCATTATAACAACTACAATATTTGTCATAAGGCTGTACTGTATAAGACTATCACAGGGTCCACTCTACTCTAATACAGCAGGGACCACATTCAATACCCAAGTGGACTTTTGTCTACCAGTTTTAACAGATATTCACCTGTCACATTCACTTATTAACTTTCACTGTAAAAATGTACACTGAAAAAATCTTAAATACGGTGGTCCCTCGATTAATGAAGGGTTCAATTAATGAAATTTCGGTTAACGAATTAGCTCCCATAAGGATTTTCAATTCCATTAACGAACAAAACTTTGATTAATGAAAGCCCTACGAGAAACACGCTTTGTTGTGCACATCAGCTGATCTGCTAGTCCGCCAATACAGTAATTGGTTTTATGTTTACATTCGTTTCCAGTGGAGTAAATATCAAGAAAATTGTGCTCTTGAATATTTCTGCATTTTTTATATTAAAATTATTGACCATTCTAATTTAGTTAACATATTAATAATATATACAGTACAGGGAACAGTTTTTGTGTGCCAACCAGCTGATTGAATCACCCACCAACGCTTCTCAGTTTAACTTTGTTTACAGTGGAGTGAACATCCAGTTGAAATAATAGATTAGGTTAACGAAATTTTCGGTTAAAGAACGACTCTGTGGAACGAATTGTGTTCGTTAATCGAGGGACCACTGTACAGTACAGTACATCCTAAAGAGCGCGAGTTTAAAGTTCTATCGATTAAATAATAACCAAACTAAAATAACGTACAGAAAAAATAGTGATAAAAGTTTGAAACAAATTTTAATGATGATAAAAGACATAAACCAACCAACACTAAGGAACCTCCTCTTCCCTGTCATCCACAGCTCACCTCACCTCTGCCTACTGTGACCACAGAGCCTCCCTCAGCCGGCTGGTCCTGCAGCTGCCACAAGACAAGTGTTTGTTCACACATATGGTAACTCCTTGAGAACTAACCTGTAGTAGTCGTGTGGCACTCCTGTTTATGACCAGAGTGACGGGAGTGTCCTGAATACAGTATTATTCAGGAGAGCATCGAGTCAACATTAACAAGTTAGTGTCTCTAGTGTAGCTTCTCAAAGAACAACAATAATTGGTAAGTATCCCCGAGAACCGTAACGTGTTAGTAAGGTAAAGTGGACAACTTGTACCCAAGCAAATCATACTCATCAGAACATGTCAACTCGTACCCAATTTGCGAGACAGTTCTTATAGGTGTATATATTATATATATATATAATATATATATATATATAATATATATGCTGATAACCACAGGAACGAGAAAACACGAAGTTCCAAGCGCTTCGTGTAATTACATCTTCAGGGAGGAGTACAGGACTAGATTAGAGTATGCAGACAAGAGAATAGTATACAGAGGAGGTGAGACCAGGTCCACCAATGGTCAAGTAATTGACCCTACTAATCTTTAAATGGCACCACAATCGGTGGTGGTTGGGCAGATGGGCAGTGACCCGACCTTCACATGATCACAAATCTTCTTAATTACAAATAAGTTGTCCAGCTTGTACAAGCGTACTCAAATTCATGTGAATGCTTACGGTAGTTAATAAGACAGATTATATATGTTTCCTAATATCAATTGATTACATGGGTAATATTGAGGAGGCAATCCCAGCAATGCAAGCTTGTTATCCCTCAAATGAACAAACAGAGGCATTGGATTCCTGGCCTGTCGACACTGTCATTTGGTTGTTTAATTTAGTTACAAGATCTTTACTGTGGCCTAAGTAAAAACATATTACATTCCTTGCAAGGAACTTTAATAAATGCAAACCAATTGTTAGTTGGGGAAGAGTTCTTGATTAACATTTGTTTAACAGTGCAGGAGTTTTAATAATGCCACATTGACGTTTCCAAGATTTAGCTGTGCCCGGAATGTCGTGAGAAATTTTGTGAAAATGGTAATATTAGATACGATATGGTCATGGTGGGCTTGGGATCAGTTCTAAAAAGTTTTTTTATAATGTTTAAGCATTTGCTATGAAAGATCTAGGGTAGTTTAAGTGTTTAGCCAATATATATATTTGTATTCCCATCGATGAATTCCGCGACCGCAAATTCAAGGCACGTCACCAAAACATTGTCTCGTAAATACTGACTGTTTGAATTATGTGGTGGGCAGAATATAATGAAGTATGAACACCACATGGTTGGTTTTTCTATAAAATACTGAACTTGAAGTGTACCCCTTTGTGATCAGACAGTCTAGGAATGGCAATTACAGTCTATGCTCTAATTCCACAGTGAATTTGATACGAGGGGGCTAGTTGAAGGTGTGGTAGTAAAACTTTTCAGGTCCTCATACAGGCAAGAGAATAATACATCATCAAACATTATCAAACCAGATGCTGAAGGTGGGTTAAATATTACTTAATAGTTTCTTTCAAAGAATTCCAGATAGAGGTTGCTTAAATACAGGTGAGAGTGGATACCCATTGCCATACCAAATTTTGAGCAGAATATTCATTTTTTTTTTTTTTCTTAAATTTTTTACCCATGAATTCCGAATTTGCAATTCTTAATACATATGTTGATGAGTTCGAGAAAGGTATCTTTCGCAGACGGGCAGTGAAGTGTTATCCAGGGAATCTATGAGGACTTCGTAAATCATTCAACTTGGGACCTTGGTAAAAAAAGTGACTTACATTCACAAGATTAAACCAGTGTAAAATCATGATTAATGTGCAAGTTATGGTTATCAACCAGATCCATATTATATTGATATTGGAGGTTAGAAATGTTGCCCAACAGGGGTTTAGAAGGAAATCTAACATTCGATAGTTTATAAGAGATTGACTCCTAACAGAGCTAATGATGGGGTTTGCTGGGTATTGGCTTGGTGGCGTCTTGATTAAAACCGTAATGTAAGCAGTGGAGGACGTTGAGTAAGATGTTAATGAGAAGAGCTGTTGCCTCTCAATAGGATCAGTTTTTGTCGTTGAACTGGTGTTGAACAGTGTTCGAGAGAGTAATTTATGAGTTAGAAATGTTTGTAGGTCAACATAAAAGGGCATTCCATTTTGAGATATAGTCATCTTTGTGAAAATCATACTGCGTGACTTATCTGTTTAGTGAAATGTAATCCTATTTTTCTTAAGGCTTGGAGTGCTTGGGGATGATGACAGGTGAAACTAAAGGCTGGACATAGATGCAAACAAACCTTTCACACTGTCACTTCTTCACTTGTCCAAAATACTGAATTTCTCCAATAATTGCAAAATGCTTGGCTATGTCAACACTGTCGACGCCCTTGTGAACATCACAAATAAACCATAGCCTGAGTGCACACAAGTATCATGTATAGTGGTTAGAGGAGAGATTCACTACACAGGGTTATTTGGAATCCTTTAGTCCCATCCTATTTCAATAAAGAGAGTGCAATTGTGAGTCTATCTTGGCTTGAGATCAGAACGCTTCAGTCTCAGGTATTCAAAACAGTAGAACAAACATGACCTCTTTTCCTAATAAACTTGGTATGTCATGATGTAAAAAGAGCGCTTTTTGTTTACAATACCGGAAGGCTTCATCCACTTCAATTTTCTTTATTTCAAAATGTTTCTTAAGGATGATTTCTTGGAACTCATCAAAGGGGCGGTCAGACATCTTAAGGACACGTTGTGGGAGGATTGATCTTGGCATAACTTTTTCACTGAGGCATGTCTGGAGAAATTTCAAACGTATCTTCAATTTGTGGGCCTTGATCATCGAAGAGGAGTATTCAGTAACGAAAGGAGACAGTCCAGGACAGCTTGTAGAGAAGATGAAGAAGTGGCGCGTGGAATCCATTTATGCAAGTAAATCACTGTAGGTGCGCGTGATCTAGGTATATGCTGATAACCACCAGGAAAGAAGAAAACACGAAGTTCCCAAGCGCTTTCGTGTAATTCACATCTTCAGGGGTGAGTACAGACTAGATAGAGTAATGCAGAACAAGATGAATATATACAGAGGAGGGTGAGACCAGGTCCACAATGGTCAGGTAATGACCCTACTAATCTTTAAATGGCACACAACGGTTGGTGGTTGGGTCAGATGGGACAGTGACCCGCCCTCTCACCTGATCACAAATCTTCTTAATTACAAAGTTGTCCAGCTTGTACAAGCCGTTACTCAAATTCATGTTGAATGCTTCGGTATGTTTAATAAGACTAGATTCTATGATGTTCCTACTATCAATTGAATTACATGGTAATATTGAGGAGGCATTATCCCAGTCAATGCAATGCTTGTTATCCCTCAAATGAACAAACAGAGCATTGGATTCCTGGCCTGTCCTGACACTGTATTTGTGTTGTTTAATTCTAGTTACAAGATCTTTACCTGTCTGGCCTAAGTAAAACATATTACATTCCTTGCAAGGAACTTTATAAATGCAACCAATTGTGTTGTTGGGGGAGTTCTTGATTAACATTTGTTTAACAGTGCATGAGTTAATCAAGAACTCCCCCAACAACACAATTGGTTGCATTTATAAAGTTCCTTGCAAGGAATGTAATATGTTTTACTTAGGCCAGACAGGTAAAGATCTTGTAACTAGAATTAAACAACACAAATACAGTGTCAGGACAGGCCAGGAATCCAATGCTCTGTTTGTTCATTTGAGGGATAACAAGCATTGCATTGACTGGGATAATGCCTCCTCAATATTACCATGTAATTCAATTGATAGTAGGAACATCATAGAATCTAGTCTTATTAAACATACCGAAGCATTCAACATGAATTTGAGTAACGGCTTGTACAAGCTGGACAACTTTGTAATTAAGAAGATTTGTGATCAGGTGAGAGGGCGGGTCACTGTCCCATCTGACCCAACCACCAACCGTTGTGTGCCATTTAAAGATTAGTAGGGTCATTACCTGACCATTGTGGACCTGGTCTCACCCTCCTCTGTATATATTCATCTTGTTCTGCATTACTCTATCTAGTCTGTACTCACCCCTGAAGATGTGAATTACACGAAAGCGCTTGGGAACTTCGTGTTTTCTTCTTTCCTGGTGGTTATCAGCATATACCTAGATCACGCGCACCTACAGTGATTTACTTGCATATATATATATATATATATATATATATATATATATATATATATATATATATATATATATATATATATATATATATATATATATATATATATATATATACCTAGATCACACGCACCTACAGTGATTTACTTGCATATATATATATATATATATATATATATATATATATATATATATATATATATATATATATATATATATATATATATTAGTTTCTTATCTTTCAGTGATAAATTACACATCCACTTAACCAATCCCATTTCAGTTTGCCTAAGTCTGCAAATATCATCCTCTTTAACTACCCATGATTCACTGCCATAAAATATCATACCTCTCTGCAAGTTGCACACATCTTTCCTTTCAATAAAGGCAACAGCTACACTTCTGACTCTTGCAAATGAGCTAGGTTCAGCACCACCTTCAGCAATAATCATGTCACCCAGTTGACAGAACTCATTGACATAGTCCAGGGATATATTCCCAAAGTTGAGTTTTTCCAGCCTTGTTAAGGCATTCACACCACTGCATCTCTTGTGTACCCACCATCCACACTTCCTCCACACCAGACTTGCTGTTAATTCTTTTTTCTTTTTTACAGACCTAAGTGGCCACTTTCCACCAAGTGTCCTTCACCCATGCCATTTATAATTACAGTACTTGTAATTTTGCCGACCCGACGTATAAGCTGATCCCCGAATATTTAGTCGAAATATCAGTTCTAGGCTGATGTCGTGTGTATAAGCCGACCCCCAAACTGGACTCATTACGAATTACCGTTACGAGTGGTTTGACGTTCAATACTGGACTGACTCACCTTCACAGTCGACCTCTTATCTGTTCACCACATTCTCTCCACTTGGCATTTTCCATATCTATGAGGTGGTTGTCTTTAAACCTTATGGTAAAATGGCTCCACCCGCAAAACGAATGAAATACGACGCATCGTTCAAGCTAAAAGTTGTAAGATTTGCAAAGGCATCAAACAACACTGCAGCTGCAAGAGAATTCGGCATTTACGAGAAGCAGGTTCGAGAGTGGAAGAAGGCTGAAGAAAAGTTAACGGACATCCCCAGAACAAAATGTGCCCTGAGAAGAGGTAAACAACAGTGGCCAGAACTGGAGGAGAAATTATTCGAGTGGGTCAACGAGAACCGAGTGGATACGTCATCACCGGGAACGTCATATGTACTTGCGCAATGAAGCTGGCCAAGTCAAATCTGGACACCGGTAAAGACTTCAAGGCAACAAGAGGGTGGTGTAGTCGTTTTATGAATAGAAAAATAAACAGAAAACTAAAAGCGCACAAAAGTTACCCCGTGACCCAAAGAGCAAAATTACGTGTTTTCAACGGTACATTGTTCAAATACGGCGCAACCACAATTTCCCTCTAACCTGTATCGGGAATATGGACGAAACTCCTATGAACTTTGATATGATCAGCAATCGAACGGTGGAAGCAAAAGGTTCGGAAACTATTTTGGTGAAGACGACTGGACATGAAAAAGCACGCTTCAAAGTGGTTCTGAGTTGTATGGCAGATGGAACAAAGTTGAAACCCATGATTATCTTTAAGGGGAAAACAATGCCAAAAGTTAAGTTCCCAGCGGGGGCGTATGTGCACGTGCAGGAGAATGGTTGGGAGGACGAAGAAGGAGTTAGGCTGTGGTTAGAACATTTGGAGTAGGAGGCCAGGTGGACTGAGGAAGGAGCGTAGTTTGCTAGAGTGGGATATGTTCCAGTCTCACTTGACTGAGCCAGTGAAAAAATGTTTGAAAAAACATAACACAGATACTGCAGTGATACCTGGTGGATTAACATCTGTTGTTCAGCCTCTTGATGTATGCCCTAATAAGCCTTTCAAGGACAGAGTTAGAGATAGGTGGAACAAGTGGATGATTGAAGGCGAGAAAACATTCACAAAAGGAGGAAATATGCGAGCTGCTCGAATTTGTGATAGATTCTTGTAATGCCATAAAAACAGAAACAGTAGTAAAATCATTAAAAAAAAGTTGCATATCCATTTCTCTGGATGGTGAGGAGGATGATGTGGTGAGGGAAGATGACGACGAAGCCGCAGCCGAGTCGGAGGACTGGGATTCACCGGAAGGAACCACTAGTTCGGAGGAAGATTTCGAAGGATTCTAGACCATTTCAATTCTAAATTATATTTCAAAATTTTACTCATGTGTTTTTTTTTTATCCATGTCTTAAATAAAGAATTTGTATTTCAACACTTTGTTTTACACTAATGTCCTTGGGGTGAATACAGTGATCCCTCGGTTAACGAGCGCCTCAGTTAACGAAATTTCGAATAACGATTTACCTTCCATAAGATTCTTAACTTCGGTTAACGAGCAATCCCTCGATTAACAAGTTTTTTCCAAGCCGACCTCAACATGTTTTCGCTTGCATTTGGCGGTCCACCAGCTGTAGTATTAGTCCGCCAATACAGTAATCGGTTTAAGGGCTTAAATTTCTTACTATTTTAGTAAATATCAAGAAGTTTATACTATTCAATAATTTTAAAAGTTTAATAACAAATTTTTTTAGTCATTTTAACAATTATTGAACATAATTGATGGTAAAGAAACTAGTTTCTGGCGTGCCATCCAGCCTGTTAACACACAAACAGGCGTTAGTCTCTGTCTCTTTTCAGTGGAGGTAACATCTTGCTTGAGACTCTCTTCAACTAAATGCTTTTTTTCTGTGTTTCCAAGCAAATTATTGGTCATTTTGAAATTTATTTTACACATTGACAATATATAATGCAGTGCAGTGTTGATTTAAAGAAAATAATCTTGAAATACACCAAGAGAACTAAAATTTTATGGGTGAAATAGCACCATGGGGTGACTTCTCTTCCACCCCAATGCCTTCTCTTCTCCCTTCTCCTCCACCCCCATTCTAATTACCATCATCATCATCATCCAGGAGCCTTCTACATACACACCTCAAAGTAAGTGTACTTTTCTACCTTTTTTGTTGAATTTAGGCAATTTTCGGTGAGCTGGAACCAATTACCCAAAAACCCATTGAAACAATGGTTTCGGTTAACGAGCAACCTGCTGGAACGGATTGTGCTCGTTAACCGAGGGACCACTGTAACAGGTGATCAAGCCACCACACCAGTAATAGTGAACAACAGTCGTGTCATGTCGCTGTTGTAGTACTTCTATTATTTTAATATTTTAGGCCATTTCAGTTCATATCTTTATAATAACAAAGTTGTATTTCAAAGTTGTTTTGTATACGGGTTCTCAGAAAGAGAATAACAACTGACTGGGCAGTTCACATTGAAGTTTGTGAGTAGTAAACAGTGTGTCTCGCTGCTATGCACCAGAAATTTTTAAGGTTCATGATCTAGATCTGCGGTATAAACCGACCCCATGATTTTGGGGGGCTTACAACCTCGGCTTATACGCCGAGAAATACGGTAAATTACTCCAGCGCCTCTTTAATCAACACTGAGTCACCAACACACGACTCCTCCCCGGGCAGACCCGTCTTAATGTTCAACGATAATGCTTCTAACACCATGATAACCAGAAGGTTCTTAACAGACCCTTCATCAACCCCTACTTCCACTTTCCTCAAAGGTGTTTAATCCCAACACATAATTAAAAATATGAATAAACTGGAGTCCAGATGACTGCCAACAGCCTTTGAGTGGTGATGACCAGCCATGGTGAGCCTCCTGGCATAAAACACAGATACTATCATGAGCTGGATTTTTCTCTCTGCCATTCCCTTCACTACTGTACTGTATGTGTTGAACTATATCATGGGTGGTGTAGAGTGTGGGTGGTGTAGTGTGTGGGTGATGTAGAGTGTGGGTGGTGTAGAGTGTGGGTGGTGTAGAGTGTGGGTGGTGTAGTGTGTGGGTGGTGTAGTGTGTGGGTGGTGTAGAGTGTGGGTGGTGTAGAGTGTGGGTGGTGTAGTGTGTGGGTGGTGTAGTGTGTGGGTGGTGTAGTGTGTGGGTGGTGTAGAGTGTGGGTGGTGTAGAGTGTGGGTGGTGTAGAGTGTGGGTGGTGTAGAGTGTGGGTGGTGTAGAGTGTGGGTGGTGTAGAGTGTGGGTGGTGTAGAGTGTGGGTGGTGTAGTGTGTGGGTGGTGTAGTGTGTGGGTGGTGTAGTGTGTGGGTGGTGTAGTGTGTGGGTGGTGTAGAGTGTGGGTGGTGTAGAGTGTGGGTGGTGTAGTGTGTGGGTGGTGTAGAGTGTGGGTGGTGTAGTGTGTGGGTGGTGTAGTGTGTGGGTGGTGTAGAGTGTGGGTGGTGTAGAGTGTGGGTGGTGTAGAGTGTGGGTGGTGTAGTGTGTGGGTGGTGTAGAGTGTGGGTGGTGTAGTGTGTGGGTGGTGTAGTGGGTGGGTGGTGTAGTGGGTGGTGTAGTGTGTGGGTGGTGTAGAGTGTGGGTGGTGTAGTGTGTGGGTGGTGTAGTGTGTGGGTGGTGTAGTGTGTGGGTGGTGTAGTGTGTGGGTGGTGTAGAGTGTGGGTGGTGTAGTGTGTGGGTGGTGTAGTGTGTGGGTGGTGTAGTGTGTGGGTGGTGTAGTGTGTGGGTGGTGTAGTGTGTGGGTGGTGTAGTGTGTGGGTGGTGTAGTGTGTGGGTGGTGTAGTGTGTGGGTGGTGTAGTGTGTGGGTGGTGTAGAGTGTGGGTGGTGTAGAGTGTGGGTGGTGTAGAGTGTGGGTGGTGTAGAGTGTGGGTGGTGTAGTGTGTGGGTGGTGTAGTGTGTGGCTGGTGTACAGTGTGGGTGGTGTACAGTGTGGGTGGTGTACAGTGTGGGTGGTGTAGAGTGTGGGTGGTGTAGTGTGTGGGTGGTGTAGTGTGTGGGTGGTGTAGAGTGTGGGTGGTGTAGAGTGTGGGTGGTGTAGAGTGTGGGTGGTGTAGAGTGTGGGTGGTGTAGTGTGTGGGTGGTGTAGTGTGTGGGTGGTGTAGAGTGTGGGTGGTGTAGAGTGTGGGTGGTGTAGTGTGTGGGTGGTGTAGAGTGTGGGTGGTGTAGAGTGTGGGTGGTGTAGAGTGTGGGTGGTGTAGAGTGAGGGTGGTGTAGAGTGTGGGTGGTGTAGAGTGTGGGTGGTGTAGAGTGTGGGTGGTGTAGAGTGAGGGTGGTGTAGTGTGTGGGTGGTGTAGAGTGAGGGTGGTGTAGTGTGTGGGTGGTGTAGAGTGAGGGTGGTGTAGTGTGTGGCTGGTGTACAGTGTGGGTGGTGTAGAGTGTGGGTGGTGTAGTGTGTGGGTGGTGTAGAGTGTGGGTGGTGTAGAGTGAGGGTGGTGTAGTGTGTGGCTGGTGTACAGTGTTGGTGGTGTAGAGTGTGGGTGGTGTAGAGTGTGGGTGGTGTAGTGTGTGGGTGGTGTAGAGTGTGGGTGGTGTAGTGTGTGGGTGGTGTAGTGTGTGGGTGGTGTAGAGTGTGGGTGGTGTAGAGTGTGGGTGGTGTAGTGTGTGGGTGGTGTAGTGTGTGGGTGGTGTAGTGTGTGGGTGGTGTAGTGTGTGGGTGGTGTAGTGTGTGGGTGGTGTAGAGTGAGGGTGGTGTAGTGTGTGGCTGGTGTACAGTGTTGGTGGTGTAGAGTGTGGGTGGTGTAGAGTGTGGGTGGTGTAGTGTGTGGGTGGTGTAGAGTGTGGGTGGTGTAGAGTGTGGGTGGTGTAGAGTGTGGGTGGTGTAGTGTGTGGGTGGTGTAGTGTGTGGGTGGTGTAGTGTGTGGGTGGTGTAGTGTGTGGGTGGTGTAGAGTGTGGGTGGTGTAGTGTGTGGGTGGTGTAGAGTGTGGGTGGTGTAGAGTGTGGGTGGTGTAGAGTGTGGGTGGTGTAGTGTGTGGGTGGTGTAGAGTGTGGGTGGTGTAGTGTGTGGGTGGTGTAGTGTGTGGGTGGTGTAGAGTGTGGGTGGTGTAGAGTGTGGGTGGTGTAGTGTGTGGGTGGTGTACAGTGTTGGTGGTGTAGAGTGTGGGTGGTGTAGTGTGTGGGTGGTGTAGTGTGTGGGTGGTGTAGAGTGTGGGTGGTGTAGAGTGTGGGTGGTGTAGAGTGAGGGTGGTGTAGAGTGTGGGTGGTGTAGAGTGTGGGTGGTGTAGAGTGTGGGTGGTGTAGTGTGTGGGTGGTGTACAGTGTTGGTGGTGTAGAGTGTGGGTGGTGTAGTGTGTGGGTGGTGTAGAGTGTGGGTGGTGTAGAGTGTGGGTGGTGTAGAGTGAGGGTGGTGTAGAGTGTGGGTGGTGTAGAGTGTGGGTGGTGTAGAGTGTGGGTGGTGTAGAGTGAGGGTGGTGTAGTGTGTGGGTGGTGTAGAGTGAGGGTGGTGTAGTGTGTGGGTGGTGTAGAGTGTGGGTGGTGTAGAGTGAGGGTGGTGTAGAGTGAGGGTGGTGTAGTGTGTGGCTGGTGTACAGTGTGGGTGGTGTAGAGTGTGGCTGGTGTAGAGTGAGGGTGGTGTAGTGTGTGGCTGGTGTACAGTGTTGGTGGTGTAGAGTGTGGCTGGTGTAGAGTGAGGGTGGTGTAGTGTGTGGCTGGTGTACAGTGTTGGTGGTCAGTGCCAGAAACTGACAGACCAGTATGATGTAAACTGTTATTGTCTCCAGCCTATAGGAATACAGTACCATGTCCCTCACCTCTGGCCAACTCAGTGATGGTAAGGTGATCAGTATTTCTGGACTTTATGGGTTATTTGTCTAAGGGTATACAAGTATAACTCTCAGTTAGCAGCCCTGTATTATAAGGCTTGTGGTGTAATGGTCGGCAAACTCGCCTCGTAAGCCAGTGGACCCAGGTTTGATCTCTGGGTAGGATCAAACTATGGACAAGTTTCATTATGCCATTTCCCTCTGTCTACATAACAGTAATTGGAAACCTAGATATTAAATGATTCGCTGATCATATTCCGGAGTGATGATTTACCAGTGCAGTTGGCGAATTGTACGATCTTTTGGGGTTATTCCTTGACACTGGGTCACACAGCTCATTCATTTAGGGTGTGGATGTTGTGTTGGCGACAGCTTTTAAACTTTTAACAAATTCATACATAGGTGGCCCTGGGCCGGCCATCCTCGAACACGAAGGACAACCATTATACTACACAAGTTTGTCTTTAAGGCTAACCAACAAACAAAGTTACTTGTAATGTACTAAATTAACCATTCTATTTAGAAGATCAAGAGAAATTACCATGTGAGGTTGACTGTAAAAGTCAAGAGAAAGAGGAGAGCAAGAAAATACAAAGAAAATATTTACCACCAGCAAAGTAAACAACTTTTAAAATACGAAATCAATTGTAAAATATAATCTTGAATTCTTCAGCAAACAGGTGATGCTCCCCACACTGTTAAAACACTCTTGTAATGTTTGCCAAGTACTGTACTGTACAAGTGGAAAAGTTAGTGGCTACTTTGTGAAGGAAAACTTGAGAAGATGACATACTTCTTTGGGCCTCACCTGGCAGGGTTCCAGGCTGGGGAGCTTCTCCCCGGACAAGAGAGCCTCTGCAATGGCCGTGTAAAAGGATCTGGCCACTCCTGACCCTTCACCCGGCTCGTCCCGGAACGTGACTTTAACACGATTCACCGCTAGAGGCGGAGACGACTGTGTGCCCCGCCTGTGGTAGTTGTTGTACTGTGTGTTGAGTTCCTTAAACGTTTGAGTAACTAGCTGTCCTCTCTCACGGTCAATCTGCAACAATAACAATACAAGTTTAATATACGTCCAAATACTGTACTGTATTACAAAAATCTACCTACACATAACATTCATCATAAATATGTTAAATAGAAGCACACACATATAGTACAGTATAATAGTAATCTTCTTTAAATGAATACTCTGCAACATGCAGGGAAAAAGACTAACATGAGTGAGCAAAAATAATTTTAGGAATATATGACACAAAAGGATTAAAACCTGCAAAATCCACTTTGTGGCAACAAGGGAAGGGCTGACCTGTGGAAAAGCTACTGACCTTACAGTTCTTTCTACAGTATAATACAGTACACCAAAACTGGAATCACATTATTGACTTCTCAATCTGCCAAAAGCTGTAACAATTGAGATTGCTAGTTAGCCATATACTGTATTCTTATTGATAAGATCGGGTCATGAACTCCCGAAAAGCAATTCACATCCTGCAACATCCAAGCCACCAGGAGCAACAAGGAAGTGTTCACACAGTACAACTCTCTAACAGTTTGAGTCACTCTCTTACTGTAAGGGTTTATCACACACACTTCACAAACAATATATAATTCTGACTTAAGGCTACAGTAATAGGTAAGTGGAGAAAATTCTTGTAAGAACATCAGAGACTTACCTTATCCCTCTGTGTATGATTATCTACACGTTTAACCTTATCATCGCCGTGAAGCAACATTTAATTCTCCCAATTGATGTACAGTATATAAAAAATTCTCTCTCCAAGAAATCTCTTTGCCCACAAAAATATTTACGTCATGACTCAGGTTAGCTCATGAATTATCTTCACAACAAATGGAACACTTGGACACATAAGATCAAATAGAGACAAATTATTCTTACAAAGTTAATCTTCACTAGCATTTACTTACAAGTACAGAAATAAAGAAAACATGTGGAAGTGAATGAAGCATTTGGTGGAGAGTAGATCACAGTCTGTTCAGGTGGTCTGGACATAGGTACTGACAAGGTGGGAAATGAATATTGGTGAAGAGTGTACAATGCATGCTGGTAGGAGGGAGAAGTAAGCACCAAGGTAATGGGATGAAGGTCACAGTAGAGTTGAGAGAACAGCAACAGTGTGTACGAGCGAGTACAGAACAAAGCCAGAGGTGTGTGTGTGTGTGTATTTTGTCTTCCTATTCTTTCACTTGTCTTCCCTTGTTTTTACACTTTAAGCACAACTCTCCTTCAGCAAACTCTCCATAATATGTAACTATGGGGACTCTTGTACACTCACTCCAAAAAGTATAGTAAATGATTTCGTGCGAGACAATATGGTACAACGGGAGTCACGGTATTCATTTTAAAATTCACCGCTCCTTAAACATACTTTATGGAGGGCGTGTACAGTGCCTCTGAAAACTGACAAGTGTACTATGAGAGTACTCAACTGGCTGGTTACTTAAGTAGCCCTTGTTCACATTTGTAGACAGTGACATCCTCATAGCCAGGTTCAAGTCCCTGCTTGTGATATGGCTGGCTCACCTTGTGAAGGGTTTTTCAGGAGTTTCAAAAGCAGAATTATTATAGCCTCTTGCTGCCTACTTGAAGCAAGAACCATCAATAACTTGGATTACCAAGTCACTGTATGGCTGCTATAAACACATGTTGTGTTCCAAACTATCACACTCAACAAATTCATGAAGTAAAGCTCTTACCTTAGTGAGATTCAGGTCCCGTTGTTGACAGTTCCTAAGTTTTTCCATTTCTCTTCTAAACTTGGCCTCTTTAACAGGGAAGCCTCCAAGCTGGGCAATAATAGAGCCAGGTTCAGCTCCAACGTCATCAATAAATACTCTCCCGAACAACTCCAACGTCAGTCTCCACCGTCCCAACAGCAAATCCTGAGATACTCCACTTCTTAATAATGCCGGTCTAGGGAGGAAGAAGATAAAAATTAAAATAAATAAACAAATATAATAAATGCAAATTATATAACATCAATATACAGTACACAGTGGTCTCTCGATTAACGAACGGTCCAATTAACGAAATTTCGGTTAACGAATTAGCTCCCATAAGGAATTTCAATTCCATTAAAAAACAAAACTTTGATTAACGACAGCCTTACGAGAAACACGATTTGTTGTGCGCATCAGCTGATCGGCTAGTCCGCCAATACAGTAATTGGTTCTATGGTTACATTCGTTTCCAGTGGAGTAAATATCAAGAAAAATGTGCTCTTGAATATTTCTACATTTTTTATATTGAATTTATTGGTCATTATAATTTAGTTAACATATTGATAATATATACAGTACAGGGAACAGTTTTAGTGTGTCCTTCAGCTGATTGAATCACCCACCAACGCTTCTCAGTTTAACTTTGTTTACAGTGGAGTGAACATCCAGTTTGTTGGTCTCTTGAATATTTTTGCATTTTTACATTAAAATTATTAGTCATTCTGAAATTTAGTTAACATATTGATAATATACAGTGCAGAAATTATTATGAAGCACAAAGAAGGCATTAGAACCAATGCACTCTGTAAAGAATATGGCATGTCATCATCGACTGCCTCTACAATCAGCTGTTTGATATGTAAACAAAGCTGGCGGTAATACAACATACACACCTCAAAGTAAATTAAAATACAGTACAGTATTCTATTGTTTTTTATTTATTATTGTACAGTACATTATACTGTACAGTACAGTACTGTATTTAGTTTATATTTAATGTTTTGTTAATTCTATTACCGGTATACAGTACTTTGTATGTATACTTTTTCTGTGAGTTGGAACCAATTACCCAATATCCCATTGAAATAATATTCAGTTAACGAAATTTTCGGCTAACGAACAACTCTGTGGAACCAACCGTGTTCGTTAATCGAGGGACCACTGTACTATACTGTACCAGGTTGGAAGGAATAAGCTTAAAGACGTTAGTCGTTGAAGTGCAATAATACTGTATATTATAACATCAAAACAATTTCATTTGTTATTTTCTCCTGGACTAGACACAACATACGGTACTGAGGGACAATAGTACACAACTGATAACATAATATATGTCAACAGTCACTGTGTCAACACATTGTTCTTTGGTCCCAGGTAACTGTTGACTGTTTCAGTAGAGGATGATCAATAACATTTTTGATGTTGAAACTTTTTGGTTGAGTTTTACAATCGTGAACATTTTCTAGTTTTTTAAACTGATCTATTATTGTTACAACAGTTGACTCATTAAATGAAGTCTTCCACTCATCCTTTGATACTTTAGCAGGAGAGATACTGTGATGATGAAACCCCTCCCCCTGGTGGCTGACTATTGTACCATACTGGTTCGCTCATCATGAATATAAATTAAACATTTATTGACCTTGTATGGTCACCTATTCTGATAAAACATAATAAAACTACAACAATTAACAAAATTAAGAATGGATGCTTCTAATCTTTGTGTGAGGACAATGAAGTGAGCCATGATTGGTTTTAAGGTCAGCACTCCTAACTTGGAGTACTGCTCTCATATCTGGCATGGCTCTTCTGTCCAACTGTTAGATAGGGTGGAATCAAAGGCATTTCATCTTATTAACTCTCCTCCTTTAGTTGATAATCTTTCTTCCTTTTCTCTTCGCCGCAATGTTGCTTTACTCTCTCTCTTTTACAGGTACTTTAACGGTATGTACAGTCTGTGCGGAAAGTTAGTTTGTCTGCTTAAAAAAATGCATATTTACTGTTATGTTATATAAATAAAGTCAAGTAGCATTTACCACTTCAATTAATACTTTGTAATGTTCCCTTTGCACTTCGGGCAGTCCTTTAGCAAGGTTTTGCAAGAGGTCAGGTGGCAAGTTAACCCAGATATCCTTGATGGCTGCCTCTAGCTTTGAGATTGATGATGTGTCAGTGTCGTGCAAACGATGCTTAACAATGGACCACAAATTTTCTGTTGGGTTGAGATCTGGACTACTGCCAGGCCAGTCATTAAAGAACGGTACTTCACAGTCTTTGAGCCACTGTATGACATTTTTAGCATCCACTTTGAAGTGCTAATGCCTTGAAATCATTTGCATTTTTATGTTTGTAATTTTTTACATTATTATTGAGAAGAACAAGTCTAATTATAAATTGTGAACATATTAATATGATAAAAGCAGAGGTAAACGAACACTTTTCATGGACCAATCAGCTACTTTTTAGCGTAGAAAGGGGGCGTGGCCTCTGGGCCAAGCTAGTGTAAAGTGAGTATAGTACTATAATGGGACCCAACTGGCAGAGAGAGAGAGAGAGAGAGAGAGAGAGAGAGAGAGAGAGAGAGAGACTCACTTCATATGGTCATGTGTAGTGTCGATGGTAACATTGGCTGACACATCATGGGGTGCGTGCAGGCCTACCTCGGGGCCCCGACTACCTCTCCCGTCCAAGGGAACCACAAGAAGGTCTGCTCCGCTACGTCCCCCTAAGGGGCCCGAGGGAGTGCAGGTCGTGGTGGATGTTGAAGCTGCCAGGCTAGACGACAGCGATGATGCTGTGCCAACCTACAACACAAAGTAACACAACCTTTTATAAATATAATATTCATAATCTTTAATATGATGATCTCTTACATTAACTCTTACTATAGTGCGTTTTTTCCGAGCTGAGAAGAGATGTCCCGCCCCCTCCTCAAGAGTTACAGCTGATTGGCTGTTGCAAATCTGTCCGATTTCGTCCTTAAGTAATGATGTATTTCTAAATGAGTTTATTCATAATGACCGTTTCTGACGAGAAAGATATTTAGCTAAATTATATAAAGATACATACATTCATTAATTTAAACAGGAGCACGTAGGAAGCTTCTCAGAAGTTTTATATACATGAATTAACTGTTAAACTCTGGCAGGAAATTCACGCTTTCGGAGGACGCAATTAATACATACTTATTTATTACCCACAACAAGGCATACTAAGACAAATTACATATGAGTAATACTACATTACGCAAAACCTAACATTTTAAAAGATCAGAATCACACTGAAATATTACATGACCGTCAGCAGAGGCGGGAAATATGACAGCGAACAACTTCATATTTCCTGCCAGAGTTTAACAGTTAATTCATGTATATAAAACTTCTGATAAACTTCCTACGTGCTCCTGTTTGAATTAATGAATGTATGTATCTTTATATAATTTAGCTAAATATCTTTCTCGTCAGAAACGGTCATTATGAATAAACTCATTTAGAAATACATCATTACTTCAGGACGAAATCGGACAGATTTGCAACAGCCAATCAGCTGTAACTCTTGAGGAGGGGGCGGGGCATCTCTTCTCATCTTGGAAAAAATGCACTAAAATAAAGATACACATTTAAAAGTTTATTGTGGACGTGTCTCGAGAGGTTCATACTATTATTGGTAAGATGTCAGGTGAGCCATGTTGTAAGGTGAGCCATGTTGTAAGGTGAGCCATGTTGTAAGGTGAATCATGTTGTAAGGTGAGCCATGTTGTAAGGTGAATCATGTTGTAAGGTGAGCCAGGTTGTAAGGTGAGCCATGTTGTAAGGTGAGCCAGGTTGTAAGGTGAGCCATGTTGTAAGGTGAATCATGTTGTAAGGTGAGCCATGTTGTAAGGTGAATCATGTTGTAAGGTGAGCCAGGTTGTAAGGTGAGCCATGTTGTAAGGTGAGCCATGTTGTAAGGTGAATCATGTTGTAAGGTGAGCCATGTTGTAAGGTGAATCATGTTGTAAGGTGAGCCAGGTTGTAAGGTGAGCCATGTTGTAAGGTGAGCCATGTTGTAAGGTGAGCCATGTTGTAAGGTGAGCCAGGTTGTAAGGTGAGCCATGTTGTAAGGTGAGCCAGGTTGTAAGGTGAGCCATGTTGTAAGGTGAGCCATGTTGTAAGGCGAGCCATGTTGTAAGGCGAGCCATGTTGTAAGGTGAGCCATGTTGTAAGGTGAGCCATGTTGTAAGGTGAGCCATGTTGTAAGGTGAGCCATGTTGTAAGGTGAGCCAGGTTGTAAGGTGAGCCATGTTGTAAGGTGAGCCATGTTGTAAGGTGAGCCAGGTTGTAAGGTGAGCCAGGTTGTAAGGTGAGCCAGGTTGTAAGGTGAGCCATGTTGTAAGGTGAGCCAGGTTGTAAGGTGAGCCATGTTGTAAGGTGAGCCATGTTGTAAGGTGAGCCAGGTTGTAAGGTGAGCCAGGTTGTAAGGTGAGCCATGTTGTAAGGTGAGCCATGTTGTAAGGTGAGCCATGTTGTAAGGTGAGCCATGTTGTAAGGTGAGCCAGGTTGTAAGGTGAGCCAGGTTGTAAGGTGAGCCAGGTTGTAAGGTGAGCCAGGTTGTAAGGTGAGCCAGGTTGTAAGGTGAGCCAGGTTGTAAGGTGAGCCAGGTTGTAAGGTGAGCCAGGTTGTAAGGTGAGCCATGTTGTAAGGTGAGCCATGTTGTAAGGTGAGCCATGTTGTAAGGTGAGCCAGGTTGTAAGGTGAGCCATGTTGTAAGGTGAGCCAGGTTGTAAGGTGAGCCAGGTTGTAAGGTGAGCCATGTTGTAAGGTGAGCCATGTTGTAAGGTGAGCCATGTTGTAAGGTGAGCCAGGTTGTAAGGTGAGCCAGGTTGTAAGGTGAGCCATGTTGTAAGGTGAGCCAGGTTGTAAGGTGAGCCAGGTTGTAAGGTGAGTGGTTATTACTGCACAACAGTTTCTGGCTTTATTAACTTGAGGCTGTGACCTCTAGTTAAGAAAACCACTAAAGATGTCTTGAATTCTTCATTTCTTGAAAAAACATTAACATTAACCCCTTCACTATGGGGATGACAATCTTAATATTTTATTTGACTAATGCCAGACGACTTTTGAAGCTCAGAAGGGAGCCCATACACAAGGGATTATGTTTAATACTGATTGTCTCATTAAATAAGCTTGTAAAGATTTAATAAATATCAAACAAAAGTAGTTTACCAGACCTTCAATATATGGCAACATGAGTGGGCACGTCGTCTACTGTTCCCTCACAACACTAGTCCCTCCCTTTAGTCTGAACAACATCAGTCCAGGAAGCAGTTGTTCAGTCTCAAGTCGAGTTATAATGTTAAGAAGTGTTTTGGAATGATGGAATTAGTGTTGAAGTGAGAACAGAGGCAGCAGAGAGGAATTTTTAGTGTAAATATTGGGTGTGTGGCCCTGTACCATGCTCTCTCTCTTCCTCCAACACACCTCTCATATTTTGCATGATTTTTAATGGCTTTTTTGGATTTGTTTAAAATAGGAACATATATGAGGCAGTGGATAGAAGAAGTGCATAAGAACCTAAACCAAAATTTTCCAAATAACACAGTTTAAGTTGCACAATGTTCAAATTACCATATCTTTTGAACCAATGATGATAAAGTTGTCATTAAATTTTTCATACAGCGTTCAAACATTAACACAGTGAGCATCATAACATGACTGAGGGAAAATAGTTCAACACCATCAATGGGTCACATGATACCTGTTAATTCTCAGGATCATGTCATGTCCTTCTATTACATTAGGTTACATTTGCAAAACATATTAGGTTCCTAACTGATACAGTCTTTAGTGTATGGGAATTATTTACGGTTCTCAATTACAAAATAAAAATAACAATAAAAAAAAATACGTATTTCACATAAACTTTTAAGTGCTTAGTAGTTTACAGTACAGTACAAGAAATACTCTTACCCAAGTACTGCACAGTAATTAAGTGACTCCTGGCCCCCATATTACAAACACTGAGGCCAGAAACTATTAGTAAAAGCTTCACCCTTTTTGCACTATTTCATGAACATTGTCCCACTATTGTATCATCATCTTTTACTGTTGTTTACTCACCTCAGGTTTAAATGCATTAGATACCGCTGATGAACCAACTCTGACAATCACACTTTTGACGCTGGATCTAGCGGGTGTAGTGGACTCGGCCGTGTACGTGGCACCACCGCTGCTGTGGTCTGATATTCCCTCACCCAAGCTGCTGCCCGTTCTTCTTGGGGAGACAATGATGGGGGCTCGTTCCTGAGATGTTTCTCCACTGTCCTCACTAATATCTTCATCCTACACACCACAAAGTTGTACATGGAGTTATCTTCTTTCATAAAATAGCTTTTTTGTTGCATCCAATATGTTTATCTCTTCAAATACAGCAATTTACTCTGAAGTACAATACAGTGACATTCCTCTACTGAAGCATAACACAAACTTTATAGAACAATAAAGTCCTATGTTCCCTGAAAACATGCAAAACTAATCCCTTCATCTGCAACGGGACTCAAATTTTCATATTAAAATTCTGGGTTGGTTAGGTTAGGTTGGGCTAAGTTAGATAAGGGCAGGTTAAGTTAAGTTTGGTCAGGATAGGTAAGCCCAGATCCAGGAATTAATCATTCCTTTAACAATCTAAGGTGCACATTACCTGCACCACCTCACTCCTCCAGGAAGCTCCACTGTGAGGGGCAGGCAAAACAAAAGAGCCTCTGGGTCAACCTACCACTACACACTGTATCTCTTTTATCTTCTCATTTCTTTAATGCCCAACCCTATCTCTCCTATACTGTAGGTACAGTCAGTCCTCCAATTGGTCGTAAGTCGAAAATGCGAAAATTATACATAGAAAATCTAAAACGGGTGTCTCTTTTTCTTCTCAGCACCACGAGAACTCTCACTTTTACGCTTGCCAGCCATTTTAGAGGGAACTACAAAGGAAAAATTTGTCAGTACAAAACGCGATCACAAACGTTGGGACTCGAAAATGCGTAATTTGAAAAATATTTTATACGACTGTGGTGGTCATAAGTCGAGGAGTACTTGTTTACTGTTTCACTCTTTTCTTCCATGTTGTAGCAAGTCTTCTACCCACTCATCTTAGTACACCCCATTTAACATCCTTTACTCTGAGCTTTTATTCACCTATGCCACTACAACACAAGCAACACCCTCCCTCCACCCATACACTTCACCACTTGTTAAGCCTTGTTGCAGCCCTCAAGTAACTCATTCCTAAAGCTTAAATTTTAAAAGATATACAGTTCATCATTTTATTGGTACCAACATAATGATATACAATACCTTTAAATCTCTCAACTGTCCTGTGGTGTAGAGGGAGAGGTCAGTGGGCTGATGGTCAAGTGTGCGTGTAGATCCCAACATGTGTGCATAAGACTGCTGGGGAGTGGGTGGGTAGGGCCCCACCATGTGCAGGTTCTCTAACACGCCAAGCCGAGACAGAGGAGCGTCTAAAGGCGTTCTTGTACCATGACCTGCAAGGCAAAACACTGAACTTTATATCAAGATGACAATTGAGACACATTTATATGTGCCTTTTACCTGAAACTACTTCTTATACTGAGTATGAATTAAGAGGAGGGTAAGACACAAACATCTCCTGAAGGAATGAGGAAGTAACCACATACTGTACTGTACCAACATACTGTACTAACACTCACCACAACATAAAAAGGTCCTCCCTTTTATGTGGACCTACATATATACTTATAAAACTCATATTTACATGGAATTACATTAGTCTTGTGTTAGCTTGTGATGGGAACCAAGAACATTAAGAAAATAACAGTACAGTACTATACAGTACGAGGAATTCAATACAAAATAAGAGGCTAGGGCTTGGAGGCCCAAAACTTCCACCACAAAACTTAAAAGGTTTAATTACTTACAATACACAAGACAAACACAATTGTTCTTTTTATAACACAGAAAAAGAAATAGAGAAAGACAGAAGGGGAGAGGCATCGCAGCCATGCTCTTTCTGAATGACCCAGCGACCCACAGAATGAGCAGTAATACTGGACGACAGTCATGCATGTTAACAAGCAATATGAGGACATTTTCCTATAGATAAAAATGTATTCTTATCTCATGAAGAAACCCTAAAAATGGGAGGGAATAAGTTTTTCTTAATATAATTCTTACAATGTTTATTGAGGGTGAAACTAAATCCATCCCAGATGTAAGCATAGGAGCTATTGCATCACGGTGTACGACCGTACACTTGCTCAGGACGTGATCCACACCGTCACTACATTTTAATTATCAAGAAATATATCTTAATCAAACTTCATTTATTAATATGTTGTTATATTACTTATAACAGGCTCAACCTTGTGTCAATAAAACAATAGTAATTTTGGTAGATGCAAAATACAAACATACAAGTTAAAGTCATGAAATAGCCTGAGGTTACTGTACAGTAGGAGTTATTGTTAAAACACCACAATCCTCATTCCAGCAACAGTGGCCTTGATCTTTGACCTGATGATCTCATAAATGAACTTTCCCATTACAGGTACTGGATAGTAACATGTTCATCAGTTTAAGGAAACTGAGTGTACTGTACAGTAAAGATGTGCTGGCTAGTGGACACTACCTGGTCTCTGGTGTTTAGCAGAACTTGTGCCAATGATATGGAAACAGGACACCAAATTGTAAACTTAAGACCTAATTCTGTTGAACTTATTAATTAACCCTTAAGCCCTGGGTTAGGGTGCTGCTGGCAATAACCCCCCCACACCGCGGGGTTAAACCGAGAAAAAATCAACTTTAAAAAAAGAAAAAGAAAAAAATGGCGGGATATAGGCGGATGTTCTGGAATGTCACCCGGGGCCTAAGGGTTAAAAATGTTATAAGTGACAAGGTAGAAGAATGTAAGAAGTACTGTACTTACCAGCATTATGAGTGTGTGCACGAGGAATTCCAAAGAGTTCTTCTCTGCGAGCATTGGGCTGAAGAAGATGTGGTTTATCAGCAAGTGGCAAAGCCTCCTGCAAGCTGCTAGTGAACACATCTGCTCCTACTGATCCCAGGCATAAGGTCGACTGTGATCTCTGCCAAAATAAACAACAATGTCAACCTCTGTACGAATCATAATACAAGTACTTCTTCAATGAAAGTAACCCATCCTTCAATTAATGAACTATGGTACAGTCACAATCCAAAGTTTTGACACTCCCCTGGCTGGGTGTTCGGCAAGACCAGGGTTGAGGTAAGGCTGGGTGATCGGACGCAGACTAGTTCAGCAATGTGGTAACGAGGCACTATGATGGTGAGGTTCACATTCCACCACCATAACACTCCGAGACACATAACTCAAGAGCACAGGAAGGAACTTATTACCAACTTTGACATGGCATCAACTAGCATAACAAATGCATTCATAACATTGTTGCCACACAACAATGACATGTTAAGATTGAAGCATGAAAAACTTTGCCCGGTCCCAAAGCACTGGCTTGGAACCACTAGACTTGAGTCCTCGTATTACACATGAATCATCAGGGCAGCATTTATAAAGGGTGGCCGGCGGCCGAATTTTGTCAAGAGGGAGTGAGCGGTCAGTCGACAAGGTGAGGCCGATACATGTATAGATATTACCATAACCCTGGGAATATTATGGTTTCACACACACTAGGAATTCATATAATCAGGTTTACAATATTTAATGGTGTATCAGTAACTACATTGGAGTATTTTGGCTGGGAATGTTGCACTTCACATTAATCATGGTATCACCCAAACAATTTTTGTCTGGTCCGGAGCAGCGACTTTGCCGAAGACCTCGACCCTCAGCATAGATGTCTGGCCGTGTGTCATCACTAGTGACTACTTCTTGGTCACTTGCCTTGTTTCCTGTCTACTGCTGCTTTATTTTTTAAATTTCACTTCATAATGTCTCGGATTATGAGAGTCATGGCACAGAGGTCACCAATATTACAACTACAGTAGTTACGCATATTTCTTAACTAGGTCGAGAACAGCCCAAATTTCTCATGCCTCACTCCTAACTTGCTATTGTTATGTGTGCCAACAATGTTATGAATTACATTTTGTTATGCAGGTTCATGTCATGTCAAAAAGTTTTAAAATTTCCTTCCATGCTCGTGTACTGTGAGTCTCGGAGTGTTGTGGTGGTGGAATGTCTGCCTCGGCGAACACCCAGCCAAGAGGGGTGTCGAAACTTTGGATTGTGACTGTACATTATTGTACACACTAAATCCTGCCAATCTACAGCCTGCTCAAGTGTTAAACAACATTTGCTAAATTTCTCACCTAAATTAACTCATGCAGTGCAAGACCATAAGATATACTGTACTGAAATTTGCATTATTTATGTAAGGGAAAAATGTTTCTGTACACAATATTGGCTCATCATTCCAGCCACCCTGTAGTAAGCAAGAAAATGCTTGGGGAGGGGAGGGGATCTGTATAGTAGTTTAAAGTACAGTACTTTATTTTTGAAACAACACAGTGACAACACTGACAAAATCAAGTTGTATACTCTTACTTCAAAGTATCATAATTATAAATAACCATCAAATTGGGATCAATTCCTTCAGAAGCAAAGTGGATCCTAACCAAGTGTACTGCCCTTATGTCTCATAACAAACACAAAAGTGATGATAATGAATGTTGTACAGCAAACTCAAAACATGAAGTTCTTGGTATGAGAGAATAAGTAGAAATTCTCCAAAACTCAGTAAGGTAACTTGGTGACCAGTACAGTAAATGAACTTTCTTCCTCTGGCAACAAGTATCATGTAACGAAAGTGAACATATTGAAAGATGAAACTAGTGAAGTAATGAAACCAGTGATGAGCATAAGGATGAAAACATGTTGCAGCTGACAGCAGGGCATCATATTGTGGAGCTGAGGTTTATACTGTATGTCACATTAAGTTAAAATTCAATGCATTTTTTTCTTCATAACTTTGCCAAACATGTAAATCTCTGTCTTACTGTAAATACTGTACTGGTATATTTCTATTTGTAAAGCTTTCCTTTAAGTGTAAGCATCCCACACCAGTGAACAATCGCAGGAGACCAAACTTTGTTGACTTAAAAATTGACACTACGGCATATACAGAAAGCCTTGAATTACGACGATTCATATTTAAAACCCTGGTTAATTTAGGACTCGGTTCAATTTACATCGTTATTTTATTTGTATTTATGACGAAAATAGAAAAAATATAATAAAATTATATTTTACATAAACAATAACAACAGTACTGTACAGTATTGTACAAATATTAATCATAAAAAACACCTTGCTCACAGACCTTTTCGGGCTGCCGGGCTGGTGACGTCACTAACATAAACAGTCTCTGCTTGGCGGGCTTTTTGTTTCCACGTATCTGAACCAGATCAGGATAAAAACTTTCTCAGGTATTTTACGGCATTTTTGTGCCCCTATTCAACATTAGCAAGAGAGCAAGTGCCGGTTCAAAAGCTAAGATAGAGAACTTGACGATTCAGGCACTTCACCATCATCTGAGTAAAAACTCGGACAACAACACTGGTTGTGTCCTTAACTTTTCAGTCTTACGGACATTGGTGAGTAAAATTTTCTTTTTTATATTCATAAATATTAATTAACCTACTGTACATGTACAGTAATAAGTGTTACTTTTATATTCTTATGGAGATAAATGACGCTATATTTGCATGGGTGCGGGTACTGTACGTTGGCCTTCCACCGTCCGTCTCACACCTTTTTCTTTGCCGTCGGCGGTTACTCCGATTGTTCCGTTTACAATAAATAACATTAATTTAAACAGATATTCTTTTTGTTACGTTAATTTTACTACAGCTAGAGCCGTCTCCACTTATTATTAGTGAATTTTATCGTTCATTTTGCATACATAAACATGAATTCAATCATATACTGTACAGACATTTAGTAACATACAATAATGAATCTTTTGTATTTGTTAATAAGAGAAGTTTTGTGTTCATTCATACTCTGGGGCTTCACCCACAGTTGATTTCTTTATCACCAAGTGAATTATATTCCATAAGTAATAAGCATTAATTAAAGTATAGTTTTTATTTTATATTAATTTGAATGTTTGGGGAGAAAAGGGGAAAAAAGCCACAACAAAGAAGTGTAAAGGACACACTAGGGAACGCATCTCATTATTACAGTAGAACGTCGATTTAAAGCGATTCAATTTAAGATTATTTATATAAAGTGACACCAACAATTAAGGACAATGTTTTTCTTTAAAGCAAATCTTTCCTATTTTGCGGGAGTCAATCTGGTGCATCATATTTAAAATTTTGCGCGAAATGTTTCTCTAGGCACGTTACACTGTCCTATGGGCAATGTAAATTATATTCTCCCCGGTCACTTCTGTGACAGTATATAAACAAAAAACAAAAACTCAACCGAAAGGACATAAATAAACAAATAAATACTTCACTAGACCTTCGGTGCCAACTGTCAAACATGTCACTGTCACTTCCCTCCCTCTCCCCAGCCAGGGTTTGGTGCTTTAGGCTTAAAGTTTTTATCCTTGCAAGACAGTGAATAATTGGAATATAAACGTCATATATTTTGCACAAGAGATCAAATTTTTGCTCTTTCTATGTCTAATGCGAGCTATAGCATGTTTATATTCAAATTAATCACTATCTTATAAGAATTCCAGCAATGTTAATTTTATTCTCCCATGTCAGTTCAGTGACATTTTATAAGAGACAAACTCAGTGACTCTTAAGGACAAATAAATAAATAAGCACAAGACCTTGGCATCAACATATCACCTCACCTCCCACTCAGCCAGTAAACAGACCATTTTGCATCCTTTAATTTTAGTTGTGTTGACTTATGAGTGTTTGTTTTAACATAATACTACAAAAAACAATGTTTTGTTTATTCTAGGAGATGGGCTGAGGTGCATCTGGGTAGACTCTCAGTCTTTTTCGTATTTTGTCTTTCTCTCAAGTACCAAACTAAATTATTCCATTGAAACGACACTTTGATTTAGTGCGAATTCGGTTTAAAGCGACCTCTCTTGGAATGTATCTCGCGTTATATCGACGTTCTACTGTATTGCTTTATTTTAATGGTAATTGTTGATTCCTGATATGATGATTGACCTTACAAGACAATGCAGGTACTCCCGACTTACGACCTACTCCACTTACGTCCACCCACACTTACGACCTGCCTCAGTCGAACCAAAATATGGTCAAATTACGTATTTTCGAGTCCCAAAGTCAGTACACAGACAAAATTTTCATCTGTAATTCATTTTAAAATGGCTGGCAAGCTTAAAAGTGAGTGTTTTATGGTGCTGAAAAGAAAAAGAGACCCCCCATTTTCGATTTTCTATGGGTTATTTAAGCATTTCCGACTTTATATGTATATATGTATATGTATATATGTATATGTATATATATATGTATGTATGTATATATATGTGTATATATATATGTGTGTATATATATACATACACACACACACAGTCGACCCTCGTTAATTCGGTCTAATAGGGGGGGGAAGGGTGTCCGTTTTAGCCAATTGTCCGAATTAACCGATTTAGGGGTTAATATTGCATAAAATTGCATTATATTCCAAAGAAAATGCAGTGAGTTTGTCCTTAGCCTTGCATATGTCCGAAACTGTTTGCTTTTTAACACCATACTTGTCACAAACTCTAGCCGCCGAAGCACCAGCCTCTAACTTCCTTGTAAGTTCCAGTTTCTAGTTCACAGAAAGGGTCACATACTTCCTCTTTGGCGTATTACTCCCCCTTGAAGACATGATGTAAAATACAAGGCTGAAAGATGCCTAATCACTGAAATATCAACAAAAATTGCAGGGCAATACAACACTGATACTCGAATATGGCGCTAAGTCAACAATGACAGGCGGTCTGGCGTGCGCGCGCCATCTATCGGACAATCCCAGAACCAGAAATTTGATACGGACAGTCCCTCACTTAGTTCAGATTTCGCCCGAATTATCCGAAATCCGGATTAAAGGGGGTCCGGATTAACGAGGGTCGAGACTCTCTCTCTCTGTGTGTGTGTGTGTGTTAGTAAATGAAAACATTTTTAGGCCTTGCAAATTTTTTGCATAAATGTGAGGATGTTGAAAGTTGCACAATTTCCACACTATATATCTAAGTTTATGTGCTTAAAGTTTTTTGGGGTTTCAGAATCAATTATGGTGACCCAACAAGAAAAGGTGATAAAATATGTGCTATGGATGGCCGGACTGACATCACCTACCCTGGTGCAACAATGATTTCATACAACGTTTGGCAAGGAACCCCACCAAACTGAAGAGACCTGTTGGGTGAGCCAATATGAGGAGACAGGCAGTGTTCTACAACAGCATGGTGGAGGAAAGTTGAACAAATACATGCTGCCTCCCACACAAGTCCTATGTGTACTCCACAAAGGTGCAGGATATTGTTTGGCTGAAAGAGCGCATCACAGTGGTGGTGGTGGCCTCTGTAACTCCCAAGATATTAAAAAATGTGTAGAGGGAAACTGAGTACTGCTGTTGTGGCTTAGTCTGTGCTACGAATGGTACGCTTGATCAATGTCGACCCTAACATACCCGAATGATGTGTGCCCGTACGCCAAGTGAAACTCACACATACTGACTATGAGTTGTGTGGATATTCTTGTTTGTATTATTCATTAAATTTTTATAAAGCTTCAGAGTTGTTTCATTTCCATGTGGATTCCTGGTGTGGATATATAAAATTTCTGAAATTATCTACTTTCCAAAAGTCTCCTGGTCCTAAGCATTTCAGGTTCTTGATACTCAAGTGTACCATAATTCATGTGCAGAGATACAGTACAGAATATCTAGTGAGTAATGAGGAGTTCGGTGGCATCAACACTGGCCCCTTACATGGACCATACACTTGTCCCTCTGAAGGCATCTGTACCGATTATAAGTAGCTAACATGACAGTAGCAAGTAAACTAGTTGAAGCAGGTCAACTCATTCCACAGATTATATTCAAAATTACCAACAAATGAACATTAATTTTGATAGTTCCACAAGTGTAATACATATGTACAAGAGGGAAAGAATGTCAGGATGAGCGACTGGTGGATGCCACAACATAATACACTCTACTGCACCTGGAAAAATGTGTGTTTTCTGCCACGAGAATTTGACAGATTGGAGTCTTCGTCTGCAGATTCACTGTCCCCAGCTGAAGGTGTTATAGAAGGCAGATCATCCATGTCATCTTCGTTCTCGTTCTCATCGCGTTCCCACGAAAACCCAGTGCACTCTGCCCCACCTGAGTCTATGTGGGCACTGCTGTCACTCTCACAACACCGCAGGTAACTGATGAGGGCATCGAACACGTATGCTGGATGAACAAAATAAGAAATAAGGCTTTGTTATTAAGAATTAGTGTGTGTGTGTGTGTGTGTGTGTGTGTGTGTGTGTGTGTGAAAATCATGATAGTCTTCAAGATATGAAGAGAAGCATTTATAAGAATTATCTTATTTTTGTCTCTTTCATTTACTTTCATATCTTTTGCAAGTACAGTATTTACAAAAGCATAAATTTGTGTACAGTACCATAAGTGTTAACAAAAGAATAACTGCTCATCAACACTACTGTTGCAGCCTTTACAAATTATCTACAATAAAGAACCATCCATTAAAATTATATTATCTTAGTTCTTCAATATTGATATGAACTTAGTCCATCACTAGGTGTTATGGGGACACCAACTGTAAACGTGTTGGGTACTGTACCTAACTTGACTTGTGTTTTGGGGAACATATAGTATACCTCAGTTATATAACTGTCTATATAACTTGTGTTCAACAATAAGGAAATACATCTCAGTATCTCACCTATATGCTTCAGTGAACCAACATCAATGTCAGGCAATGTATCACAATGTTCATTTTTGTGAGCCCTCAGGAGGGACACCACATAAGAGAGTGTGTCTCTTCTGGCATTCTGCGGGTCGGCCGTGGTGGTTGTGGCACGGGTCCCACGTCTAGCACTCTGATACCTAGACAGAGGACCCGTCAGAGGGTCTCGAATGAACGGCAGCCCCGTGCGTCCGGCGCTTCTCTCCCGGGGACGAGAGGCGGGGATCCCTGCAGGTGGTGTTATGGTGGCAGCACTCGCACCACCACTCCCTTCTATCAGTTGGTTTAACTCACGGCCAAATCTATAAAAGGAATTAACATTAACAACTGAGCTGTGTTTCTTAAATACAGTTGTTTCTAATGGATGAAACATATACATGTACACAAATCAACAAGAAGAAATTAAATAAATAATACAATACATACAAGCATATCACACAACTCTACAACACATCAGGTCATCGAAGATGCATACAGTATATTATTATTATTATTATTATTATTATTATTATTATTATTATTATCATTATCTCTTTTCTTTTTTTACGGGGATTGGCCCACCTGGGCACAGGTCACGGACCCACATCGGGGCTTGGGGGGCGAAAATGCAGAAGTAGTAGTAGCTGCAGGTACCAGATAATTTGAAAAAAAACAAAAAAAAAAAAAAGTAGCTACAGAGCAGGAGGTGGGCGCCTCGAACTGGTTAACTACGTTACCGATAAGGGCAAATGGTTTCAGTCTCAATAAACAAGAATTTACAGATGCCACTGCTCTAAGGTATGGTTGGCCAGTAGAAGGTTTGCCCTCCCAATGCGTGTGTGGCTCTACCTATGACGTCGATCACACCATGGTGTGCAAGAAAGGTGGCTTCATCTGCATGAGGCATGACGAAGTAAGGGACCTCACAGCAAATATGTTGAAGGAAATATGCCGTGATGTCAGGGTAGAACCGACCCTTCTTCCATTGGACGGTGAGACTTTCCAACATAGGACTTCAAAAACATCCAACGAAGCCAGTGTAATAAGTGTGGACGTCAGTGCTCGAGGATTCTGGACGCGGGGACAGCGAGCCTTCTTCGACATCAGGATTTTTGATCCCATGGCCGCATGTCACCATAACTTAGCTCTCGGTGCGGCACACAGTAGGAACGAGAACGACAAGATAAGGGCATACGGGGAGAGAATTCAGAACGTTGATCAAGGCAGCTTCACTCCTCTAGTGTTCACAACCTCTGGGGGGATGGGACCAAGTGAAAGATGTTTCTACGCCAGACTCGCAGAAGTGATCTCCGAAGAGAAGCAGCAGCCCAGAAGCTACTTTATAGCCTGGATGAGACTGTCTTTCTCTCTCCTTCGGTTGGCTTTGCTCTGTCTCAGGGGAATGAGAGCTTCAGCCCCAAAGCCGACAACAGCTGCAGATATTGACTATGAGGCTACAGTCACTGAATGCCACATCGATCTGCGGCTCAACTAATTCAACACTGCTAGGATAGCTACTTATGTATTAGGATATTTAATTTTAAGGTAATAAAATGGCGGCGAAGGTGTGGCTATTGGGGGAGGCTGGAGGCCACGTTAAAAAAAAAAGTAATAGTAGTAGTAATGATAATAATAAAAAACCATAAAAACAAAACAAAAAAAAAAAAAAGATCAAAAGTGAGAAACAATATACAGGGCCGCCTCACTTATTACAAAGGTTACGGGCATGAAACTCATTGCGAACAGCGGAGCAATTTCTCCCATAAGAAATAATGTAAATAGGGGGGATACGGCCGTCAGATTTTAACGCTTGTTTTACTCAATACTACATATAGAACATAAAATAAATAAATAAACAAAGGCATAATATCAAATAAACATCAATATCAAACACTCTGAGTTTATTAGGCGTATATGTTTACAAGTACAGTATACAGGGGTACTTTACATGTTGAGTGTGTGAGTGTTTGAATGTTTATGTGAGTAGATGTGAGAGGTAAGTTTTAAATGTAGACATCACGGAACCTCGTCACCTTCGTAGCCATCAGTGGTGTTGCAGACCCGGCCATCTCCTTGATCTCGTCGACGCTTTAACTATAGAATGCACCGTAGAGGGAGCCAAGCCGTGCACGTGCCCAATCACTGACGTTCCTTCTACGTGTTCGTGTTTTTCTACGATATCCAATTTCACGTCCAACGTAACTTCCACACGTGATCTCTTAGCAACATTGCTGGGAGTTTTAGTAGCTGGTCTCTTAGGCATTGCGAGATCACACAAAACACAACTGCGAGATCACACAAAACACACGCCAGCACGTGTGAGTCTGAGGCGAGTGGGAGCGTATGGAGGAGGAAAACGTACACACGTTGTCCTCCGCTACGATTGAGGCGCGCGGTTAAAAACCTTTGCTCTTAAGAATTTGCGAATAAACGGGGCAACCATTGTGAATAGTGGAAATGGGTAACAATAAATTGATTGCGGATAAAAGGGGTTACGAATACGGAGGCTATGAATAACGGGGTTTGCCTGCACCTGCCACTTCCATGTAAAACCTTCCCCTGGGTATACTGTAGGAGGATGGCATCCACTGGTCTCTCTCCCATGTTGGTTCACTATCTCCCTCAACCTCTGCTCCACTATATGATCCAAATGACTTGATAAAATCCTGTTTCCACTCCATTATGTCACTGACACTATCACAACACCTTCATCAGCTGCAACTCCACGACTACTCCCAGTGCTCTACAAGCCTTCCCTCTCGGTACCATCCTTACCTCCTCCTCGACACCCATCACTGTTGCCAACATTTGTGTAATTTCTTGTTTCTTGCATTCCACATTCAGTCTTCTTTCAAACAATGCTTAATGTTATCTTCCCTATACTGTGCTGTATATTGTGTTCCTCTCTTCAGTTCATATTGTAGCCATTCTTCCTCTATCGGTCTCACCTTAACAAACCGATATTTGATTCTCTCTCCCTCTGGCGTCTCCAGCTTGTCATACAACTTGATTAAATCAATTAACCCTCGACTCAGGAATAGCCACAAATTTTACATTCCTACAACACTTCAAGTGTATTTCACTTTGCTCCGTTGATCTGTCCTGTTGGTGACGCTTGCATCTCTATTATTGTTAAGCACAATTCGTCTCACTTATGCAGCTTTTTCCCTTACATATTGATGTGATATGTCCAGCCTAAAGAAGAGTTACAGAACCACTCCATTTATCATGTGGTGCACCTCTTTCCTTCCTATCTTACACTCTGCTACTGTAAATCATCTTCCCTAGTTAATTTTTCATTTTTCATTACCTACATTACAGTACATATACTTTTTTATAATGTTTCCTGCCCTGAGACTGTGTGGCCGGGCAGCTGCGAAGCTAGTGGGTTACTCCACCCCCTAGTCCACGGAAGGGTTGTTACACCATTAGAATAGACACCCAACAGTGTTCAACTTTTAGTATGGAATTTGCCAGGGTGAGTTAGTTAGTGTACTGTATATACCAGGTCCTCCACTCTAGCCAGGGTGAGTTAGTTAGTGTACTGTATATACCAGGTCCTCTACTCTAGTCAGGGTGAGTTAGTTAGTGTACTGTATATACCAAGTCCTCTACTCTAGGGTTCAAACCCTGTAACATTCACTTGAGGCGAATGCTCTACCAATGAGCATCTTTTCAGTGTTCTTCACCTTACTTACATACATGTCTCTCATGATCATTCTTTATTCAGTCAATTATCTAAGTTTATCTCACATCATATGTCATCCATGTTACAGGCATCTTTACTATGAAAGTTTATATCAAATTATCTATACACAAGTGATATAATAAGAACTCCTTCAGTGAGCAATAACCTTACTATTATCAACAACAACAATGGTGTGAGAGAAATTCTTTGTATGAGCAAGTACAGTACAGGGAGCTCAAAGTTCGCGGGTTTTTATTTCGCAGTCTTCTATTATTCGCGGATGACACCCTGGATGTACCCAAGAATGTCTGAGAGTAGTTTTAAAATTGCCGTCATTTTCGCGGCTGGGACAGGGAGCCATTTGTCATGGAGACAGTAAGGCGGAGGCGAGAGTATGGTTGAGGGCGGGGAGGGGGGAGGGGGGAGGGGGGAGGGGGGGGGAGGGGGAGGGGAGGGGGGGAGGGGGGGGGGAGGGGAGGGGAGGGGGGGGGAGGGGAGGGAGGGGGGGGAGCGGGGTGGGGAGGGGGGGGGGGAGGGGGGGGGGGTGAGGTATTGACCAGCCGGCGCAGAGATTACTGACCCAGATGTCGTTATCAGTCATATAGAGGGAGTTTAAGTTTTTAGCTTATAAAATGTCAATGACTTGACCTGGGAGAACATAACTTACATTGACAGAATCCTTATAGGATAGTGATTAATTTGAATAAAAACATGGTATAGTTTGGACTAGACATAAAAATTTTAATATTTGAGTACAGTACAGTTTTGCCCTTAAGACAATTACTTCTTTTACCTTTTTCACAATAGTGTATGTATTTAGGATGGTGTGTGAATGTAAATTAGTAAAAATAAATGTAGAAAGATACCCCAAAATAAGAGTTGAAAAACGTGTACCTGTACTCAAATTTCTATCCCTTGTGCAAAATATATGATGTATATATTCAAATTATTCGCTGTCTTACAAGGATTCCAGCAATGTAAGTTATATTCTGCTGAGACACAACTGACGCCTCACACCTGCGTGGGTCAAGCTTTGTCCGCGTCAGGTAATGTTCGGCGTCAGGTAATGTTCGGAGTCACTCTCGGTATATCGCATTTTTAATAGATTTGTTTCAGATTATTTGTGCGAGTATTTTCCCAATATTATTCATTTGTATGTGTTTCATGTGTGTGTGTTTACAGGTAAAACAAATAAGTGTCCTAAGGGCAAACATATTAAGAAAATATACATTTCTTTGTACACAAGTAAATATGTAGCAACCCCCTCCCCCCCCCTTCGTCACCAAATGTTATTCGCGGATTTGGCTATTCGCGGCCATTTTGAAAACCTAACTCCCGCGAATTTGGGGGGCCCCCCTGTATTAGTCTGCCAGAGAAAGCTTGTGAATAATGTAAAAGTTGATATAGAATATAAGTATACTGTACAAACAAGAAACATTACCCACCTGAGCTGTGATTCAGTTGAATCCATGAGACTGAGTAACCAGTCCCAGGTAGGCTGAAGGCGTGCATCTACCTGCTTGAGAAGAGCAGCAATGATGGTGGGTGTGAGGCACATCTGAGTGGTAGTGGTGCTGCTGCCACTACTGCCGGGGATGCCCCCCCCTCCAGGCGTCCTTGAGGTAAGGCCTCCATCTCTCACTACATCACATGCCAAACTGAGAAGGGAACTCATTTGTCTCACCACAATGGTGAAGGCTCTGGCTAGTGTGTTATTGGTGGTGGCCAGACTGACTGGCTCGTGAGATGAGGGGGTCACCGTAGAGTTGGATGTTGGACCGTGTCTTAGGGAAGTTGGGTCAATGTAGATTAAACCACTTGATGTTGTGCTGGAGGAACCAGTAGCAGTGGGTCCTCCTGCGGTGCCTCCTGAGCGTGAGCTGCTGTCCCTGGGGTTCCTTACTGCCCACTGCAGATTGTGTGGAGCAATGTTACGTGCGGTAGATGAGGTGTTGCCCCGCCTCTCTAGCTGCTCATCAGAGAACAGCTCTCCTGAATCAAATTCATCAGTCTCTGCTGCTTCACTTTCGTCGTCCTCGTCCTCCCCGGGAGAAGATTCCCCGGAGTCATCCTCTCCGTCACTGCCAGCGGTGGCACCGGTCTGCACGGACCTCTGTGCCGAAGTGTTGTCAACAGCAGATTGATTGTCGTCACTGTCGCTGTCTGACTCTGCCAGGAGGTCTAGTTCCATGTCGGATTCTCCACCCTCTACTTCGCCACCTCCGTCTCCGTCTTGTTCGGAGCGTTCGTTGGCATCGTCGCGTTCACTACCTCCTTCGTTGTCGTGGTCGTCCACCTGAGGAGGGAGGATGTGGTCTGGCCGAGCCCTCCTTGGTCTGGCCACAGGAGCCGGACTAGGGCGAGACATACTGGGTGCTACCTCCTCCTCCCCAGCTTCCTCCACTTCTTCTCCTCCTCCAACATTTCCACTTCCATTGTCTCCTCCACTGCCACTGCCAGACGCAGGAGATTGATCTACAATACTTCCACCAACCCTCTGCTGGTGTCGTTGAAGGGGCTCAACTTCAAACATCTCCTGTCAAGGTTACACGACCAGTTTCAGTTATTATAATATTCTTGACAATCTTTACATGGAACTGCCAAGCTCATTAGATTCACTAAGCATCTTAATACTTGTTTTATCTGTGATTCTTAACCCAAATACTGTACTGTACATGTATTATTAACACAACCATAAGACAGCTCTTAACAAGCAACAGTTTGAAACTCTAAAGGTAATTCCCAATGTAAAGCCAACCAATTGTCTTCTGTTTTACTTATACAATAAGTGCAGCACATACATATATATTAACTCCACTAAAATAACTATTTATAAACACTACAAAATTCTACATAACTGACCCAGCTGTGAGGTTGGAGGAGACTCACTGGATAACACAGGAAAAACAAAAGATTTCTAGATGGATATAAAGTGACAAAGTATATCTGTTCATAATAAGAACAAAGCACAGACCTTGCAACCATGATTAGCATCAACATGAGTTGAAGTGAGGGGGAACGGTGCTGTGGGCTTGACATAGTTGAGGCGCACAGGCAGCATGAGAGCATCAGCAGCATCACACAGCTCCGTCACAGCTACAGGAATCACTGATTCAAACACCTGTAAGAAGATACACAAGTCTCACCTGACTTACATTTACTGAGCATGATTTAGTTTATACAGTTCGTCCCCGAGTTACGTACATCCGACTTACGTACAAATGGCCGATACGTACATCGTTTCTGAAGTCTTTAATTGCAAAAATATTGTCTTAAAAGGGCGAGCAATTTTTAAATTTGGCGGGCGAGCCAGCCGCACCGCGCCGCCACTATCACTGACCATGCAGACGACACGCTAGACGCACCAAAACAACAAGTGTGGTCATTGTGCATACAGTACTTCTCCTGTGAATTTCTGCCCTATTTTGTACACTTTACTCTGTGTGCAATGACTGGTGTAAAGCGTAAGAGTGGTGAAGCCAGTGGGAGTGCTACGAAACGTCAAGCAATCTCACTAGAGGTAAAAATGGACATAATAAAACTGCTTGAAAGTGGTGAAAAGTTGACCAATGTTGCCCGCAAATTTAACCTGAGTCGGTCAACTGTTAATACAATTGATAAGGGCAAAGAAAAGATCAAGGAACATGTGAAATCTGCAGTGCCAATGCAATCTACGATTATAACTAAAAGAAGAGGGAAGGTTCTGGAAGAAATGGAAAAATATCTTGCGATGTGGATCGAGGACTGCACACAAAAACGTAAGCCTCTGTGTCTCAGTATGATTCAGGAGAAAGCCCTAAGTCTTTTCAACGACCTAAAGAAAGATCACCCTGATGATACTGTGACATTCAATGCTAGCCATGGGTGGTTTAACCGATTCAAGGTGCGAAATAAGCTGCATTTGATAAGTTGTATTAATTACCACCAGATAACATTATAGGGTTGGGGGATTTTCGAGTTACGTACATTTCGAGTTAAGTACAACCTTTTGGTCCCCATTATGTACATAACTTGGGGACTTACTGTATACGGGTAGTTAACTTATTACTACAGTACTGTACTGTACCTGTACACGGCTGTGTTTCTGCAATAACAATGTTCACTTGCCAGAAGCCCTACGTGTACAGGTATGGAACCATTTATTTGGTCTCCCGGTATCCAGAATACTCCAAAAACCGGTTAGGTTCTGCAACAAATTATTTAAATTGAGCGCCAAAAGTAATTCCAGGAATGAGCAGGTGTACTGCATTTCCAACCATTACCCACCTGTGAGGTTTAAGGCGTGTTATGGTTATTTTTTAACTCATAATTTTGGGGTGCTCCAAAAATCAGAAAAAAAAAGTACCGAGCAACCCTCGTCCCAAGCACGCCAGATAAATAGTCTCATACCTGTAGTACAACACCTGGTAATGCAAATAACCAATGGTGTTCACCCATCACTGTATGATTCCATCTACAGTACTTCACTTGTCAACGGCAAGTGAGCAGATGGGTGGGGTAGGCAACACTCCTCAATGCCTTGTTTATAAACACTTCTCTCTCATTATCTACACACAGTACAGTACTGACCATCTGGTTTTTGCACATTTAACCCACAAATAAGAGTTAATGATTCAATAGTTAGAACTGTTAAGAAGTCAAAGGAGAAAACAAGAGGTTGTGTTGCACCTATCTTGTCTTTTAGTACAACGGCAGCGACTATTAATAGGGCTCCTAATAACGAAAAGACAGAAGCCATGCACACAGACTGTTTAGACTGAGAACCAGAATCACAAGAGGGTCCCCAACATCATGGCTGTTATCTCAGAGAAGGTACACCACAACCCTCATGACTCCACCCTCGTCATATTATCCCAAATATCTAAATATGGTCAGTGAATTTAGACATAAAAGAGATGGTGGGTTTTATGAGCAACTCAAGTGAGTAATTTGGACAGTGCAAATATGCAAACTCAATTCTCATGTTTGTTTTGTTGGTAAGAATTCCCTGAATAGCAAAAATAGTTACCAGAACGTTTTGAGCACTTGTGTTTGCATAAATCTTTGTGTATTGTATCTAACTAATGACTGTGTGTAATACAGACCTTTGTGTATCTAACTAATGACTGTGTGCAATACAGACCTTTGTGTATCTAACTAATGACTGTGTATAATACAGACCTTTGTGTATCTAACTAATGACTGTGTGTAATACAGACCTTTGTGTATCTAACTAATGACTGTGTGTAATACAGACCTTTGTGTATCTAACTAATGACTGTGTATAATACAGACCTTTGTGTATCTAACTAATGACTGTGTATAATACAGACCTTTGTGTATCTAACGAATGACTGTGTGTATAATACAAACCTTTATACATTTGGCAAGTGGCTGTGTGTAAGAACTGCCCGGCTTCTTCTTGCTGACGTTGGGAATCATCTCTATGGCCAGGATGACAAATATCCGCACCACTGAAGCTATAAACCTTCGAGCCACCTGTGGAAACATGATTTACTAATGATACAAAAGATATATTCTGGTAGAGGTAAACAAGACAATTTACTGTACAGTATAACCGCTTTACACGGCTTTACACGGTTTTCACTTTCCGCGATAGATATTTACCTATTTACCTATTTTTATTTTTTTTATTTAGCTCATAAAATTCATACAAATTACCCTGCCAGAATATAATTTACATTGCTGGAATTCTTACAATATGATGATCATTTTGAATATAAACATCATGGATTTTGCATTAGACATACAAATTTTAGATCTAATGTAATAATTTGGTTTACAGAAAGCAAATATTTCATCTTTTGTGCAAAATATATGAAGTTTACATTCAAAATATTCCCTGACCTGCAAGGAATCCAGAAATGCCAATTATATTATCCTAACTTTAGTCTGACGTATTATTTATAACTATACGTTAAAATCTAGTGGTTTCACCCAAACATTTCTCAGAGAGGTAGGAGCTAGTGAGCTGGGAAGAGGGGGGGGGGGGGGGGGGGGGGATTTGAGTCCATTATTTGAATGGACATTAACCTGGCGACTGTATTTCTCTTAAATATTAATTTAGATGTTATTTTTACTACAACATAGGTATTGTGTCGGAAAAAGTGGAGTTTGGGGGTCGGGCCAGTCTCTATTGGAATTAATCCCATATGTTCTGCTGTTCACTTTACGCGTTTTCACTTCACTTTCTGCGGTACCCTGTGGGTTCAATTGATGGCGTAAATAGGGGTACTACTGTATAGAAGAAAGAGGCATAAAGAAAAAGAAGACTTTATCAAATATGGTGGTTATTTATGAAAAGAGAAGCACTATATTGTTCTATGTCTCTGAAAATATCATAAATGTTAATGAGAGCCGAGGTTCATGTGTTACCACTGTCTCTTATAAGCTCAACACTACTGTACTGTACCTCCCTAAACCTTCTCCAGTACTATATTACCCGAGTGGTCAAACATTATGTAACAGTTAACGACACATACAGGGAGGACAAACATTGTCAAGTGAGTGTTAACTTCCTGTACTGTGAAGATGCCGTTACCTTCTCTGCCTCTTGCTTGCGTCCAGGAACAGCATCATTGTGAAGTTCTCTAATGAGTGTATTAATGAGTGCGGTCACCATCGTGTCGGCGATCATCTTACGTTCGTCGTCGTCGCTATTTATTAACTGTTTTAACTTCAGGTTACGATGTTCGACCTGGAAGAAGAAAATGACTGAAGGTGATGTATACCCCAGAAGCAAACATGTAAATGCAACAATTAAAACTCTTTATAAACTTGGAAAATTCTCCATAAATTGCAGTAAGTCAGCCAAGGAATTCTGGGAACATGAGAAGTTGTACACCACATTATAAGTCATTCCACAAAGCTTTAGTATATGTGACTCAATAGAGTACAGTAGAGTACAGCACAATACAGTAGAGTACAATGCAGTACAGTAGAGTACAATACAGTACAGAAGTGTACAGTAGAGTACAGTAGAGTACAGTACAGTAGAGTACAGTACAATACAGTAGAGTACAATGCAGTACAGTAGAGTACAATACAGTACAGAAGTGTACAGTAGAGTACAGTAGAGTACAGTACAGTAGAGTACAGTACAATACAGTAGAGTACAGTACAATAGAGTACAGAAATGTACAGTAGAGTACAGTAGAGATCAGTAGAGTGCAGTACAATAGAGTACAGAACAGTACAGTATAGTACAGTACAATACAGTACAATAGAGTACAATACAGTGCAGTATAATAGAGTACAGTACAATACAGCATGGTACAATACAGTACACTACAATACAGTACAGTAGAGTACAGTACAATACAGTTCAGTACTTACAGTACAGTACAATACAATACAGTACAGTACAATACAATACAGTAGAGTAGAGTACAGTACAGTACAATACAGTAGAGTAGAGTACAGTACAATACAGTACAATACAGTAGCGTAGAGTACAGTACAGTACAATACAGTAGCGTAGAGTACAGTACAGTACAATACAATACAGTACAATACAGTAGAGTAGAGTACAGTACAGTACAATACAGTACAATACAGTAGAGTACAGTACAGTACAATACAGTACAATACAGTAGCGTAGAGTACAGTACAGTACAATACAATACAGTACAATACAGTAGCGTAGAGTACAGTACAGTACAATACAGTACAGTACAGTACAATACAGTAGAGTACAGTACAATACAGTACAGTACAATACAGTACAATACAGTAGAGTAGAGTAGAGTACAATACAGTACAGTACAATACAGTACAATACAGTACAATACAGGACAGTACAATACAGTACAATACAATACAGTACAATAGAGTAGAGTGCAATACAGTACAATACAATAGAGTAGAGTAGAGTACAATACAGTACAGTACTGGCAGGTACACTAAAGAACCCTATTATGTTCCTCAAACTCTATGATGAAACAAAATTTTTAACAAATTTCTTCACATATAAATACTACACTCTTACTGTTAATTTACCAGAGTTGAAAGTAAACTTGTCAAGGTGTGTGGTGTGGCCCTGGTACTGCATAAAGTTACCTGAGTTGCTAATTTAACAAGTAAACAGTAGGTAAACTTGTCAAGGTGTGTGGTGTGGCCCTGGTACTGCATAAAGTTTATTTCATCAGTGGAGGCAGTAGTTGGGGGGTTCTCCTCCTTGTGACCGGTCATGATCATGGCCCTCACTGCCGCCCAATCATTTAAAAGGCGTTCCAGGGCACGGCGGCTGAACTTGGGTGGTTCCAGGTCATGGTCGGGAACCTCCATATTAACCGCGTCTGACAGAGGGTTCTTACGGGTGGAGGATGACGAACGGCATCTGACAATATAAACAATATATATTAAGCCAAATGAACACTTAAAAAGAAAATGTTATGATCAAAATTATTTCTCACATATGATAATACCAGCAAGTACTGTACTATGGTGGGGGACAGAGCCTGATGCTTACCCATCACAAATATATTACAGTACAGTACAGTATATACTGTACTATTATTACAGTCAAAACTCAAAATTCCAAAACTCAAGAATGTGCAACTCTCAAATTAAAAGTGTGCACCAGATTTAAACATAATTAAGTGTGCACTAATGTCCGTCACCTGCTACCAAGGGACCTGGGCCCTCCAGGACAACTCTGCCATTTTGGACCCATTTGGAGTCTTTTCTGCACCAAAGATGAAGGTAGCTGGAGACCTAACACAACCTTACAACCAGAACAAGATAATAACCATTCACATGAGCACAGTATACAGATGTAAATCTCACCAATACAAGATTGATGCCAAATGTCTCACTTGAATGATGCCCCTGGTGTGCACCAAGATTGAAGTGCCATAATCAAGAGTGCACCATACCAAAGCATATTTTTAAAAGTTTAGTTGTTCTACTGTGGTGACCTATAGCACCATACTGTTCAGAAACTCTACCCTAATAAAAGGTATTCAACATGGTCTGGGTTCCAGAGGAGAGGAAAGTAACAAGGGTGTACAGAGACAACATAACAGTTGTGTTTGAAGAGAAAGATGAAAATATATAATAGTGTACAGAGGAGCTAAAGAAGACAGGACATGAGGCAGTGTAGAGGCTAGGTTACATATGGTCATCACCTCAGACAATAGATACTGGTGGCTAATGTTTAGCCAAATTTACTGAGAACGTCTCCAGTGGTTTATAAGTACTGTACAGTACCGAGTTATCAGAAGAAAACATAACAGCTGGGCATTTTTGATAGGAAACCTGCTGTACATTTCCTGGTTTGACAAAAATAATCTTCAGTGGTTTCTGAGTATTAAATGTCATTAAAAATTTTGAAGAGAAATAGCTATGAACAAAAGGATGGCAATACTTTAAATCCCCTCTCATGAAACTAACAAGGGATTAACATATCTATTCATCCTCACCATACAAGAAAACTGCTGACAATGTTTTACATGATTTCAATTTATTCACTGAGTTGTAATATCAGATAGGTTGCCATCTGCTTCCACTATGAGACACAATTTTCCTTTGTCACTGCCTTAATGCATACTACTCACCTCCCCATACAACTCAAATACTCATACAATGAGATTAACAAATGCAGTAATCATTTGAAAGTGACAAAGGTCAAGCTAATAACTGTCCTAATACCATAAGTTATAATTGTACTCCAGGAAATACTTCAACACTTTACTTCAGTCATGACCAGCTCCTAAGGCAAGACCATATCAAAAGATTTTAATTCATGGTATTCCTACATGTACTCAAAGACAAGTGGCAACAATAAACACAACATGAGGAAGCTCACCTTGACCACTGCTTCTGTTCCGTCACTTGGCGTCCAACTGTTTGTACAAGAAATAAGAGAAGATTCTCCCCCCTGCCATTGGCTACGTTCACCAGATCAGTTTCTGTTATGAGGCGAGAGAGAAGGTCAAAGCGAGCTGTTTGATGTCCAGATTTGAGGGCTTTACATTTGCACTTTTCCCAGCAATCACAGTAAGCAGTTGGGGAAGTCTTCTTGAGCTTGCAATCGTGACCCTTGTGGCAAACTCTCGCACACTCCGTACAGCAGCACAAGGAGCCGACAAGTCCACAAGTTCGGCACTCAAAGATATCCTGGTTGATGTGCTCAGCGCCTGTCCAAGTGAAGGAGCACGTGTCATTATAACAGAGCACGTGAAGAGGAGAGTCATCGGGGTTGCTGCCACGAGGAAATATCATTTGGGTGATGGCCCGGCGCTCACTTTCGGCATCCATAGCACTGTCGTGTGCCACGCGGTGAATCACATCAAAGAGGATTAGGGCTGCCTGGTACGCTCGGCCCGAAACGGCCAGCATGAACGGAGTAAAACCGTTTGAATCACGGGCCGTTAACATGCTACGCAAGTGTGGCGTCAGTGCGGGACTGTCACAGATAGTTCGCAGTATAGTTAAAGAGTAAGATTTGCGTTCCGTTGGGTCGGACGATCCCAAGGTGGGCATGCTAGGTCCTGGAGTGGTCTTGGAAGAAGACGGAGTCATGAGGTCATCATCTGGACCGGCAGCACTGGCTGTGTCACTCAGTGTGTCTGAGGAACTTGGGGGCCAAGCAAAGCTACCCAATATTGGATCTTTTTCTAATACTGACTCTCCCTCTGTCTCTTTACTTGTGACCGGGCAACAGGTGGAGATACAAGCATGAAGAATATTGCGGTTTCCATCACACTTTTCCTCCACGATTGCTTCTGTTGTTAAACTTGACACACCATCTACAAGAGAGACAAATTTTAAAAAAGCAAATTTGAACATCTTACTTAAAAAAATATACAATTCAATCCCACCACATGAACAAATGTGTACAACAAGAAATTATTGACCATACTTCAGGGCATAAACCATTTATCACCAATATTAAAGTTTTCATTACACAGTTTATCTCCTCCTTTTCTTTGTCTTACTGATAACCTTCCATTATTATTACCCCCTCCATCTTACCACCATTACTACCCCCCTGTATTACCACCATTACTACCCCTCTGTGTTACCACCATTACTACCCCCCTGTATTACCACCATTACTACCCCCCTGTATTACCACCATTACTACCCCCCCCCTGTATTACCACCATTACTACCCCCCTGTGTTACCACCATTACTACCCCCCTGTGTTACCACCATTACTACCCCCCCGTGTTACCACCATTACTACCCCCCTGTGTTACCACCATTACTACCCCCCTGTATTACCACCATTACTACCCCCCTGTGTTACCACCATTACTACCCCCCCTGTGTTACCACCATTACTACCCCCCTGTGTTACCACCATTACTACCCCCCTGTGTTACCACCATTACTACCCACCCCCCCCCCTGTATTACCACCATTACTACCCCCCTGTATTACCACCATTACTACCCCCCTGTATTACCACCATTACTACCCCCCTGTGTTACCACCATTACTACCCCCCTGTATTACCACCATTACTACCCCCCTGTGTTACCACCATTACTACCCCCCCCCTGTATTACCACCATTACTACCCCCCTGTATTACCACCATTACTACCCCCCCCCCCCTGTATTACCACCATTACTACCCCCCTGTATTACCACCATTACTACCCCCCCCCCCTGTATTACCACCATTACTACCCCCCTGTGTTACCACCATTACTACCCCCCTGTGTTACCACCATTACTACCCCCCTGTGTTACCACCATTACTACCCCCCCCTGTATGACCACCATTACTACCCTCCCCTTTCTTCCATCTCTATTACACAACCTGGCACTGTATAGTCCAGGTGAGCTGAAACAAGAGTAACACACACACACACACACTTTAATTATATGCTGTCACTCATTCTCATAAAATACAGTTAATACAACCCTGTGTAATGTCACTGAAGCGATATATCAAATGGCCGCATCACTTACTGGGATTATCATTTTCAATCAGTGCCAAGACCTGCCTCACGCCCTCGGGATCACAGCGCAGGATCTTAGGCATCAGAGTCTGGGTCTTCAGTGCCAACACGAGCAAGGCAACGTGGTTTTTTTGATGTGCGCCCGCCCCGTGTAGGAAATGCGTGGCCACTCCCAAGCAGGACACTGGAGGCAGGTCAGGCCAGTGAGGATCCTTGATGGAGTCCACACAGTCTTTACTCAGTGGGTATATGGTGCTGTTGCCATCACGCAGGATACCCACATTCTCACTCTGCAAATTAAAACAAGTAATTACTTTCACATTTTGATCCGTTTATTAAAAGTTGGATACACTGTACTGTACTGTACAGATATTTGTCAACAAAATATTTATACAGAAAATTTACAAATTCCCAATGAAAAATAGGTCATCTTCTGTACTAACTGAAGTATGTAAAAAAAAGTGTTTAACTAATGATACAAACTGTACTGTACTGTACTTACATTAAACAACAACTCAAAGATTGTTATATAACAACTGATAAAATTAACTTGTCTTACAAATTTTATACACAACCTCTATTCATATGTAAGAGAAATATTAATAACAAGCAGTCATGGTAGTACTGTACCGTACTGTACTGTACACCCACCATGGCCCTCGTCTGTGTAGGCCGTGGACCAACTAGTAAACTCACCTCCCCAGTAATGGTGAGAGAAATACTAGAAGGCTCAGAACCCATAAATGCTGTACTGTCAGTGGGGAAAACACACTCCTGCTCGGCCTTCCCTGAACTGAGGTTGTAGATCACGTACGTCAACCGGCTGCCATTCTTAACAATGGCATGAATCCCTGTAAAAATAAAACACCATGAAAAGAAGCCTAATATTGCTAAGTGCACACCTTGAAACTCTGGCCTAATGATAAACAACCAACTGTTAAATATTATACAAAATTACTTCATGAATAAAATACTGTACTGTACTACCATCCATATATCTGAGGGTTGGCGACCACAGTCCTCCACTCTAAATGTTCTTGAGTTGTTTTTACCAATCCTTCAAGATTTTGTATCTCTCTGGGGAGCCAGTTTTTAAATTTCACTCATCCACCCCACTCTCTGCCTTTCCTTGGCTCTCCTACCCTCAACTTACAAGTGATGAAACAAGGACAAAAATTTCATATTGTGGATTGGAGAAGGTGAGGTTGGGAACTTGATGTAGCTACTGACGGAGGAGATGCAGAAGCAGATTATAATGGGGGAAAAGATCCATGACTGTTAAGTATTAAGGCAAGGAAAATAAAATTTAGAGAGGAGAAAATAATGACAATCTTACATTTTGTAATTGAGATGCTAGAGAAAACAGGGAAGTACCAAGTGAGGAGTTCTAACTAAGACAACACTGTACTGTACTGTAATAATATATAAGAAGAAAGACAGTAAGGAAAGAACAAGGTCAGGTTCTAAGTGAGGGGGCGAGAAAAATGACAGTACAGTAATAAGTAAAGATAGGTGAAAAACAGGGAGGATTTACACAAGTGTTTCAGTAAAAAGGTTTATAGAAAAACATATTGGAGAAAACTGGTAAATGTACAGCATCAGGAATATGACAGGATGGAACAAGAGAAAGAAAGCTGGAAGATGCAGTGAAGACATTCTATGAGAGTAACAAGTCATAGAGTACCTTAAAGTGTATTGTTCCCTTTGGTGTTCCAAGATATTTATGGCAGGAACATGATGAGAGACTACTGGTTACGTGTGCGTGTGACAGATACATCACAAGACGGTGAGTAACTATGAAAGGAGTGAGGGAAGGAAAGAGAAACCATGATATAATGACTTTGAAGAAGAACAAGTTTGCAAGGAGCGTTTAGGTAACCCAATATAGGACATAAATCCTAGTAAATTAACAGGTAAACTTAAGAAGGATATTAAACTGAAACAAGTTCAAAGATTTATAGTATTTGGGAGCAATCCTGAGAAAGAATTGTGTACAGTAGAATGAAATTTCAGGAAACAATACTGTACTGTACATGGGAGGAATGTACAGAGTACAGTACAGAGGGTGTACAGAGACAGGAGAGTACAGAAGAAGGTGTACAGAGACAGGAGAGTACAGTACAGAGGGTGTACAGAGACAGGAGAGTACAGTACAGAGGGTGTACAGACAGGAGAGTACAGTACAGAGGGTGTACAGACAGGGGAGTACAGTACAGAGGGTGTACAGACAGGGGAGTACAGTACAGAGGGTGTACAGACAGGAGAGTACAGTACAGAGGGTGTACAGACAGGGGAGTACAGTACAGAGGGTGTACAGACAGGGGAGTACAGTACAGAGGGTGCACAGACAGGGGAGTACAGTACAGAGGGTGTACAGACAGGGGAGTACAGTACAGAGGGTGTACAGACAGGGGAGTACAGTACAGAGGGTGTACAGACAGGGGAGTACAGTACAGAGGGTGTACAGACAGGGGAGTACAGTACAGAGGGTGTACAGACAGGAGAGTACAGTACAGAGGGTGTACAGACAGGGGAGTACAGTACAGAGGGTGTACAGACAGGAGAGTACAGTACAGAGGGTGTACAGACAGGAGAGTACAGTACAGAGGGTGTACAGACAGGAGAGTACAGTACAGAGGGTGTACAGACAGGAGAGTACAGTACAGAGGGTGTACAGACAGTTGAGTACAGTACAGAGGGTGTACAGACAGGAGAGTACAGAGGGAGTACAGACAGGAGAGTACAGTACAGAGGGTGTACAGAGACAGGAGAGTACAGAAGGTGTACAGAGACAGGAGAGTACAGTACAGAGGGTGTACAGACAGGAGAGTACAGTACAGAGGGTGTTCAGACAGGGGAGTACAGTACAGAGGGTGTACAGACAGGGGAGTACAGTACAGAGGGTGTACAGACAGGGGAGTACAGTACTGAGGGTGTATAGACAGGAGAGTACAGTACAGAGGGTGTACAGACAGGAGAGTACAGTACAGAGGGTGTACAGACAGGGGAGTACAGTACAGAGGGTGTACAGACAGGGGAGTACAGTACTGAGGGTGTACAGACAGGGGAGTACAGTACAGAGGGTGTACAGACAGGGGAGTACAGTACAGAGGGTGTACAGACAGGGGAGTACAGTACAGAGGGTGTACAGACAGGGGAGTACAGTACTGAGGGTGTACAGACAGGGGAGTACAGTACTGAGGGTGTACAGACAGGGGAGTACAGTACAGAGGGTGTACAGACAGGAGAGTACAGTACAGAGGGTGTACAGACAGGGGAGTACAGTACTGAGGGTGTACAGACAGGGGAGTACAGTACTGAGGGTGTACAGACAGGGGAGTACAGTACAGAGGGTGTACAGACAGGGGAGTACAGTACAGAGGGTGTACAGACAGGAGAGTACAGTACAGAGGGTGTACAGACAGGAGAGTACAGTACAGAGGGTGTACAGACAGGGGAGTACAGTACAGAGGGTGTACAGACAGGAGAGTACAGTACAGAGGGTGTACAGACAGGGGAGTACAGTACTGAGGGTGTACAGACAGGGGAGTACAGTACAGAGGGTGTACAGACAGGAGAGTACAGTACAGAGGGTGTACAGACAGGGGAGTACAGTACAGAGGGTGTACAGACAGGAGAGTACAGTACAGAGGGTGTACAGACAGGGGAGTACAGTACAGAGGGTGTACAGACAGGGGAGTACAGTACAGAGGGTGTACAGACAGGGGAGTACAGTACAGAGGGTGTACAGACAGGGGAGTACAGTACAGAGGGTGTACAGACAGGGGAGTACAGTACTGAGGGTGCATTAGGTAAAGAGGAAATACTTATATGTTTGGGAGGGAAAAATGGAACAACACTTTAAAGAAAACAAGGGAGGGAAGTAGTGATGGGCGGTGTGACAGCTACCCATAGATGACACACATTACTATTGGTAAGGATGATGGAGTCAATCAAGTTCATTCCATTTAAGAACTGAGAGATGTAAAAAAAGAAAAAGTTGGAGAGCTTGTGAATTGTACTCTTGGACAGGTACTGTGCAGTAACCATTGAGTCCAAGAATGGTGAAGCAATTTTTGGTCAAATAGAAGGTGGTGTTGCAAAGAGACACGAGAGCCACAATTTGACTATTTCTCAGCTGTTAACTTTATAAAACAAGAGACTTTACCTCTGCCATCCACGGCCACAGTGAGGATCTGGCCTTGTTCCGTCACTGGGATACGTTTGGGGGTCTTCTGGTAACAGTCGGGGACACGAGGGTTCCCCCCGGCACGGATCACCTGCAGCTGATCACGGTGGATGACACGCAAGTTACCTTTACCTTCCTTTGTCTGGGGCACCACAACCACCTGTTGAACCATTGACATAAATGACACATCTTAACTTTATATGGGTGAGAAAACTGTGAGTCATGCATCACAATAACTCCTCTTACACCTGTTTCTTTTCTTCTCTTTTTAAATCTAATCTTTTTACATCAACTCCAACAGGTGTAGTACACAGTAAGAAAGAAAATGTGCAAATAAAAATACATAAATGAAGTAATAATATTATAGCTTTATATATTGTGTGTTCTATAGCTGTTATAATGAACAAGAGCTGGATGTGACAAGCTGTGGGAAATATATGAAAATGAAGCAATAAAGTACACATCCAAAATATTCCAAGATGATCTTCAGGTTTCAAAATTTTTGTAATTACTGTTTACCTAATAAAAAAAACTTGTTACATGACTCATTGGTCTTAAAAAATACAGTACACACATTTTTGTATCTTTTTTCACTCTTTCTTTAATTAATTCATCAGCCCCTTTGACTAACCTTCCATACACATTTTCCCATAGAAACTTCATTTCAGTTTCTTTTATCTTTTTTCACAAGATTTTGGTTTAAATACAATCTTTCTTGCTCACATTTCTCTCTAAATTAATTAAGATTTATATATGAACCGAGAGAAGCCTTACTGCAACCTGTCAACATTTCTCCGGTAAGCTTCACTTCTCACTCATTAACTTTCTCTTCTCCGGCAAAAAATCTTCAAAACCTCATCACAGATCCTTCTCTCACCACTACACTTTGCTCCAACATGTGAGTTTCAACTGAATGTTTGTTGACACTAAAGCCCCATTTAACTGATGCCTGGAGATGGAACCGGGTAAGACTCATCTTAAAGAACTACCAGTTTATTATAGCTCTTCAGTTTTCTCACCAATAATATTAACACCAAAGGAACATCTGCTCCTATGGGAACTTTTCAGCAATGAACTTCCCTGAACTTCTCTGACCTGTGGCAACCTTATAGAGTTAGAGGGAATGATTGAAGAGTCTAAGTAGTTCTTGTTTCCATCCAGCCTGTGGCCTGTGGGTTAGGCCTAGCAACAGTGACAACAATAGGTATTACAACATACCTGATTGCCGTCAACAGCAAGAACCTCCCCAATAGGTACTGGTCTTGTGTCTTCTACAAAGATTACATCACGAAGAGGCCATTCCTCTTCATCAAATCGTTCCATCTCATCACGAGGCAATGGTCTCTTACCTCGCTTGTATGAGGCTGGGGACGTTATGGATCCTATTGAAGGGGAGGGGGTCAATTTAGAGCTTACAAACCTTAACATAATGCAGAACAAAATAATTTTGGCTATGATTCAATATCGTTATTTTCATAATAATGCACAGTAAACCTTTCATTTACACAGTCTCCAAGTCTGTGAGTTTGATACATCATTAGAAATCAATTCAGATTTTAATTTCCATTTTTGCAACACTTGTTTCACTGTAACGAAGAGGAAAATCAGAGAAAACAGAAACATCTTTGTATTTGAAGTAAGACGTTAAAGCCTGGAAGAACAAGAAAAAACATAAAGCCTGGTACAACAACCTGTGTCAGAGCAGGTACTGGAGGCAGGGGAGGGAGGGGGAGGCATGTCCAGCTTGTCCGATGACTCCTTGCTATCACCGCACTTGAGAATCTTGGCTGCCGACCCCAACACTTCAGATGCCAGGGTCTTCTTCTCTCCGCCTCCGCTGCTCACACCACTGCTGCTACTACTGCTGTTGTTGCTGCTGCTGCTGCTGCTGCTGTTTGATACCCCACTGCACAATGTTTAATAATACATTTATACCTTCTCAACATGAGAGTATTCAGGGTATTAGAATAGACTGGTTAGATCCTGATCCTATACAACCCCTAACCTAACCCTACAATATTGATTTAGTCTTAACAGGTCCCTCCTTTAGGCCTCCTTTGAAAGTTCCCCCTGTAACATCACAACACCTGGCCAGCAATAGTAATTAACCAATGTTGTAGAAGCCAGTTTTAGAATCAATAACAATATTCAACAAGAATTGTTTTCATCGAATTCAATTTGTTTAGTTAATAACAATACCCAAAACAAAACAGTGAGATGTAGCTAAAAGGAATATTGGTCACCACCCAGGTAGGGAGAGCCAAATGTTGAACAATTCTTCTCACTGACGTATGCATGTATGTATGTATGTATATATGTATGTATGCATGTATGTATGTATGCATGCATGTATGTATGTATGTATGAAGAAAACATGCATCAATATGTAAAGGCGAGATACAGTACAGTATAAACACAAGAGATGATGAGGAAGACTCAAAACACCATGGTAAGTGAGGCTGTTATCTCACCTCTGTGCTGTGGAAGAGCTGCCACTACCTGTCTGGAACCCTGATGATGTACTGCTGTTACAGCCTCCTGTACTGCCTCCACTACCATTGCTGTTGCTGCTGCTGGACCCACTGCTGCCCCCTCCACTGGTCACTCCTCCAGGAGGAAGAATTTTGAACCTGGAACAAACCACATCATGTGTTGAGATAACACCAGCACCAAACCTCACCTTGTGTTGATGGAGTGTCTTATGATGGCCTCCTTAACTCCTACAGGGAACAATGTTGTGGCTGAAGGCAGTGGGGCTTTATCAGAAGCCTTGTGTCAATGTCATAAAAGACACTTGTTGTAACTTAAGTTTAGCCAGCTGGTAGAGTACTTCTTAAAATGCCACTATTGTCACATTTGGTTACTGAGAGATAAGAGTAAATACAGTACTGCACAGTCTGCGTGATGGGCTTCATTAACACTAAGAGTCAATATTATTATACTGTAGGTCAAGTCTCCTAAAAACACAAAAATATACTTTGTTAACAATACGGGTAAGTCACAAATTAGATCTCAAAAACTCAATATCAAATCTAGTAAATACTGTACTGATGAATGACCTGCCAACACTGATATAAACAAAAATACTTCATGTGCTTAACAATATGAATCTTGTGTCAGAAAATATAATGCACTGTTGAGTGTAAGGAACTTATAAAGATCTTTGTTGAGTGTAAGGAACTTATAAAGATCTTTGTTGAGTGTAAGGAACTTATAAAGATCTTTGTTGAGTGTAAGGAACTTATAAAGATCTTTGTTGAGTGTAAGGAACTTATAAAGATCTTTGTTGAGTGTAAGGAACTTATAAAGATCTTTGTTGAGTGTAAGGAACTTATAAAGATCTTTGTTGAGTGTAAGGAACTTATAAAGATCTTTGTTGAGTGTAAGGAACTTATAAAGATCTTTGTTGAGTGTAAGGAACTTATAAAGATCTTTGTTGAGTGTAAGGAACTTATAAAGATCTTTGTTGAGTGTAAGGAACTTTAAATATAAATCACCATTCTCAGGATCACAGTGTTGCCCTTCCTAAATCACCATTCTCAGGATCACAGTGTTGCCTTTCCTAAATCACCATTCTCAGGATCACAGTGTTGCCTTTCCTAAATCACCATTCTCAGGATCACAGTGTTGCCTTTCCTAAATCACCATTCTCAGGATCACAGTGTTGCCCTTCCTAAATCAGCATTCTCAGGATCACAGTGTTGCCTTTCCTAAATCACCATTCTCAGGATCACAGTGTTGCCCTTCCTAAATCACCATTCTCAGGATCACAGTGTTGCCTTTCCTAAATCACCATTCTCAGGATCACAGTGTTGCCCTTCCTAAATCACCATTCTCAGGATCACAGTGTTGCCTTTCCTAAATCACCATTCTCAGGATCACAGTGTTGCCCTTCCTAAATCACCATTCTCAGGATCACAGTGTTGCCCTTCCTAAATCACCGTTCTCAGGATCACAGTGTTGCCTTTCCTAATCATCTTGTACAGTAATTTTCATACAACATCAAGTCAATTCATCCCTGGTCACAAGTGTGCCTCTCTCATACACTGTTCTACCCTCACATCCCTAAATCTCTCATACTTTCTCCTTCCCTTGTCAATTCTCTCCATATTTCTCACTGCTTTACAACATATACTGTATACATTAACTGTTTTCTTTTATACACTTATTCTTTTCAAAAACTTAGGTTATAGTTTCAGTAATTATTGTATCAATTTCGAAAAAAATAATTTCATTTATTTTTTCTTCTATTATAATTATCATTGACTTTGTACACCTAAAATATTTCTTTTCACATGACTGTACAGATAAACCAAACCAACCTGCAAGTGTCACTGAGATTCCAGGCAGCATTCAACAACTGGCCGATCTTAGGCACACCTCCCGAAGTGGAGAATGCCAGGGCCCCAGAGTGGTACATGGGGGACGACCGCATACCCACCTGTAATTTATGTAATGTGAAAAAAATTACAAAACAACACATCTCTAATATCAAAAAGACCCCAGTGAAAATAACTTCTGTGTTTGTCCAGTCATACCACTGACTGGCCTAAAGTGACCAGGGTCTAGAATAGTGTGCATTTCATATTTCTCACAATTCAAAAGTCTACAGCCTCAGACATTTCCACTATCTTCTCTTAATTATTTTATGTCATCCCTACATCTCAAGATACAAATTTTCTGGTTTGAACAGTACAAGATGTTCTATAGTGCTTTTCACTCCACCAAGTTCACATATTTGTTCATAAATTTTGGACAAAACATTTTGTACTTTTCATCAGTAATTAAGACATACCTTACTCTTACGTGAGCACAGTGCAAGTGCCTTATACTATGTTCACTATATTCTTACAATTCCTTCTCTCTTTGTTAAAATAAACTTAATAAACACACTTAACATACACTCTTCCTAAGCCTTAAAAACATAATGTAGCTACTGTATACACTACACTACAGTATTATAAGAGACTTAGTATATGAAGCTGAACTAGACCCAGCAAGTAAACTAGTTGATGCACTGTACAGTACAGTACCTGCACTCCCTCAGTGATCTCTGAGCGCTGTTTACGACTCTTGCTGCGAAACTTTTCCCAAAGTTTCTTTCGTTGGTTAAAGGGCAGGACGCCCCACCAGTAGAGTGAGCCAGACTCACACCACGCACACGTGTACAGCTGACACGTGTGGAGGGACAGTATCCGGTCATTCTGTAACTGTTGGACCATAACACCAAAATTAATAACAATTATAATTGTCACAATAAAAGTTATATCAATAAATGTTTGTTACATAAACTGGATGGATGGTGATGAGAGGGAATAAAATTGTTATAAGGGAGAAAATTATATGTATGAGGGATCAGTAGTTGTAGCTACAAAACAAACCTGTACAGGTTTATTGTGTAGGAGGAACATACTGGTGTAGGAGGAACATACTGGTGTAGGAGGAACATACTGGTGTAGGAGGAAACATACTGGTGTAGGAGGAACATTATGGTGTAGGAGGAACATACTGGTGTAGGAGGAACATACTGGTGTAGGAGGAACATTATGGTGTAGGAGGAACATACTGGTGTAGGAGGAACATTATGGTGTAGGAGGAACATTATGGTGTAGGAGGAACATACTGGTGTAGGAGGAACATTATGGTGTAGGAGGAACATTATGGTGTAGGAGGAACATACTGGTGTAGGAGGAACATTCTGGTGTAGGAGGAACATTCTGGTGTAGGAGGAACATTCTGGTGTAGGAGGAACATACTGGTGTAGGAGGAACATACTGGTGTAGGAGGAACATTATGGTGTAGGAGAAACATTATGGTGTAGGAGGAACATTATGGTGTAGGAGGAACATACTGGTGTAGGAGGAACATACTGGTGTAGGAGGAACATACTGGTGTAGAAGGAACATACTGGTGTAGGAGGAACATACTGGTGTAGGAGGAACATACTGGTGTAGGAGGAACATTATGGTGTAGGAGGAACATTATGGTGTAGGAGGAACATTATGGTGTAGGAGGAACATACTGGTGTAGGAGGAACATACTGGTGTAGGAGGAACATACTGGTGTAGGAGGAACATACTGGTGTAGGAGGAACATACTGGTGTAGGAGGAACATACTGGTGTAGGAGGAACATTCTGGTGTAGGAGGAACATTCTGGTGTAAGAGGAACATTATGGTGTAGGAGGAACATACTGGTGTAGGAGGAACATACTGGTGTAGGAGGAACATACTGGTGTAGGAGGAACATACTGGTGTAGGAGAAACATACTGGTGTAGGAGGAACATTATGGTGTAGGAGGAACATTATGGTGTAGGAGGAACATTATGGTGTAGGAGGAACATACTGGTGTAGGAGGAACATACTGGTGTAGGAGGAACATACTGGTGTAGGAGGAACATACTGGTGTAGGAGGAACATTATAGTGTAGGAGGAACATTATGGTGTAGGAGGAACATTATGGTGTAGGAGGAACATACTGGTGTAGGAGGAACATTATGGTGTAGGAGGAACATACTGGTGTAGGAGGAACATTATGGTGTAGGAGGAACATACTGGTGTAGGAGGAACATACTGGTGTAGGAGGAACATTATGGTGTAGGAGGAACATTATGGTGTAGGAGGAACATACTGGTGTAGGAGGAACATACTGGTGTAGGAGGAACATTATGGTGTAGGAGGAACATTATGGTGTAGGAGGAACACACTGGTGTAGGAGGAACATTCTGGTGTAGGAGGAACATTATGGTGTAGGAGGAACATACTGGTGTAGGAGGAACATACTGGTGTAGGAGGAACATACTGGTGTAGGAGGAACATACTGGTGTAGGAGGAACATACTGGTGTAGGAGGAACATTATGGTGTAGGAGGAACATTATGGTGTAGGAGGAACATACTGGTGTAGGAGGAACATTATGGTGTAGGAGGAACATTATGGTGTAGGAGGAACATTATGGTGTAGGAGGAACATATTGGTGTAGAAGGAACATACTGGTGTAGGAGGAACATACTGGTGTAGGAGGAACATACTGGTGTAGGAGGAACATTATGGTGTACGAGGAACATTATGGTGTAGGAGGAACATACTGGTATAGGAGGAACATACTGGTGTAGGAGGAACATACTGGTGTAGGAGGAACATACTGGTGTAGGAGGAACATACTGGTGTAGGAGGAACATACTGGTGTAGGAGGAACATTATGGTGTAGGAGGAACATACTGGTGTAGAAGGAACATACTGGTGTAGGAGGAACATACTGGTGTAGGAGGAGCATACTGGTGTAGGAGGAGCATACTGGTGTAGGAGGAACATACTGGTGTAGGAGGAACATACTGGTGTAGGAGGAACATACTGGTGTAGGAGGAACATACTGGTGTAGGAGGAACATTATGGTGTAGGAGGAACATACTGGTGTAGGAGGAACATACTGGTGTAGGAGGAACATACTGGTGTAGGAGGAACATACTGGTGTAGGAGGAACATACTGGTGTAGGAGGAACATACTGGTGTAGGAGGTACATACTGGTGTAGGAGGAACATTATGGTGTAGGAGGAACATACTGGTGTAGGAGGAACATACTGGTGTAGGAGGAACATACTGGTGTAGGAGGAACATACTGGTGTAGGAGGAACATTATGGTGTAGGAGGAACATACTGGTGTAGGAGGAACATACTGGTGTAGGAGGAACATACTGGTGTAGGAGGAACATTATGGTGTAGGAGGAACATACTGGTGTAGGAGGAACATACTGGTGTAGGAGGAACATTATGGTGTAGGAGGAACATACTGGTGTAGGAGGAACATACTGGTGTAGGAGGAACATTCTCACCACCCTATACCACACAACAAGGTGACCCATTCTCACCACCCTATACCACACAACAAGGTGACCCATTCTCACCACCCTATACCACACAAGGTGACCCATTCTCACCACCCTATACCACACAACAAGGTGACCCATTCTCACCACCCTATACCACACAACAAGGTGACCCATTCTCACCACCCTATACCACATAACAAGGTGACCCATTCTCACCACACAACAAGGTGACCCATTCTCACCACCCTATACCACACAACAAGGTGACCCATTCTCATCATCTACAAGTCACCCATCCATAATATTCTTAAATAAAGTGTATCATCCATGCTTGAAGTTCTGTGTCTCAGAGCACCAAGGTAAAATAAAAAATAACCAATATAAAAAAAATCATTTCAGAATGCTCATAAGACATACCTCTGGGAAGGACTGGGCAGGCTGTTCCAATTTGGTGGCTACATCAGCTAGTGTCTCATCCAGCCAAGTGGCCACACGACCAGACTCTGTGGCAACACTGCACCTGACACCAGCAGCACTGATAGCAACCACTCTCTCTCCTGCTAGACCCAGGGGCACTGCCTTAGGGTGGTGCACAGTTGATAGCTAACAAACATAACAATACATTGTTAGTAGAGGATTACATCACCTAACTTGGAGAAACTTTATCTCATCAAAATGTTTTAAAACTAAAATACAGGTAGTCCCCGACTTACGACTGCTTGGACTTACGACCGCAGCAGTTGTGACCATCCTTTTCTTTTTTTTTTTCAAATGACACACATTTTTTATACCGAAACGTTTCCAGTTAATGTAGTCTCCATGTATAATTAGAAAATTATGGGGGCCCCATGTGCATTCAGCTGACGACATTAAAGATAAGTGCTCAGTCACACTGTATCCATTCCTCATTATTTATTACTTTTACTGTACTGTATTTCATTGTAGATTTTTTATTAAAAAAAAAATGAAAAAAATTTTGATTTTTTTTTAATGTCGGACTTACGACCATTCGGACTTATGACCTGGATTTGGGTCCCTAACCCCGTCCTAAGTCGGGGAGCAGCCTGTACATAAATCCTTACAAAATGTTACTCCTGGTAAGGCATTTTATAAATATGTTGGTTGAAAATTAAGAGCAAACCTAACTATTGATTAAATTACAATTTCATAAAATCTTCAAACTTATTTCAACCAGCAAGGATACATATTAATAGTGAATGACATAGATAATTAATGTTGACTTAGTGTACCACTTGAGGGTACTGTGGTGACCAACAAGGCAGCTCCTTACCTCAGGGTGCACATATGGGTCTTTATCTGCCCACCGCCACTGGTAGAGTTGTCCGGTGGTAGACACAGCGACCAGCTCAGAGTGGAGGGCAGCAATGTGTGTAAACCTCGGGGCAGGCTGGTTCCCTTGTCTCTCTGGCCAGTACTGTAGGCTGTCTGCCACATCAATAGCATCTGGCAGCAGGGAATCTTTTTTCTTTCCAGTTTCTGCAACATTAATTTAAGAATTACCGTGCTGTTAAATGTGCCATAGCATTATCACCGTTGTGTGAACTGTTATTATGGTAACACTCAGTCAACTTAGGCGTGAACTGTAGCTACTAAAAGTTTATCACGTGGATCCTGTCACATTTGCTGTAACCTAACAAGTTTGGTGCAAATCCTGTATACTTATTCTCAAGTTACATAGGAGACAAACAGACAGGACCAAGAATAATACTGCACCCTGGCTCACAGTTGTGTTCAGGTAACAAATGATTCCCTGGTACAGTATATACTGTACTTCAAGGTGTTGCCACCATCTCACAGTAAACAAGGTTTTACACAATCAATATGTATGTGTTACCAAAAACATACGTATAATGTATCAGTTGACTCAACCTAATATGAACAAACCTAAATTAGGTGACTCAGCACAGCATAAACAAACCTGTGTGGGGTTGTGTGACTCTAACCGACAGCAGAGCGTTGGAGAGCCACTTACGGGGTCCCGAGTAGTGCCGGTCACGCCATCTCAGTTCACGCTCACCGCGGTGTTCTGAACCGGTGGAACCTGCAGAACCCTCACGGTCTCTCTCACCTGCTCGCCCACGGCTTCCACCTGATCGACTGACAATTGAAATATCATCAGATTACACATTCACCATAAAAATCCTATAACTCTGTAAGTGTGTGTGTGTGTGTGTGTGTGTGTGTGTGTGTGTGTGTGTGTGTGCGCGCGCATGCGTGTGTGTTAATAATTTAGTAATCACCTTCCCACACAAGAACAAACACTAAAAGATTCTGTTTTAAGATCATGATTTTTATTTTATCTTTACCTATTTATTTATTTTTTAAGTAGGGGGAGGGGAGATGGGGAACAATCTAATGCTGATGATTTGACTAAAATGAAACTTTTGATCATTTATTAATTACAGCAAATCTGTTTGTCCATATTTTACTGTTTTACATTTTTCTGTGAAAGGAAAGATGTGTGCAACCGGCATGAGTTGTGTGATGTATAGCAGTGAAACATGGGCTGAAATGTGAATAGTGAGATGGATGTGTAATGTGACACTGTAAGACAGAAATTCCTCTTGAGAGCAATTGAGTGTTGAGAGTACAGTACTGGAGAAGTTTTGGGTAGAGGTTGGCTAAGATGGTTTGGGAAGTAGAGAGAATGGAGGAGACTAGCTGGGACAGGAGATACTGAAGTCTAAATGTGGAGAAGAGGAAAGGTGAGCCAAGGGTAGGCCAAGAATGACATAGGGAAAAGCGGTAAAAAATGACAGAGTTAAGAACCCGACGAAAGAGGGTCCAAGAGACTGAGCGACATGGAGAGCTGCCATCAGGTAAATGTGGCTAACAAGTACAAGTGTGGAAAATGACATTAAAACATTGATGATGAAGCATACCTGCGCACTGAGGAATATCCAAACATGTCATCTGAGAACATGGCATCTGCATCAATTATGACTGAGGGATGGTCAGCAGCCACAGATATGCCAGCATCTAGTAGAGATATCAGGTCTTCTGGTACGTATGAGTCACCACTCTCCTCGGGCTCCTCCACGTCCTCATCATCCCGTGACAGTAAGTTGTTGACTGCCAGGTTCACATCCAGGTTGGTTCTCTGTACAGTAGGTGGTAGAAAGTGGTAAGTAAGCTCCCTGTTATCTGCTACTTGAGAATCCCACAAACTGGAGAAAATAGCAACAATCCTAATTCCCATTTCCACAAATCTCTCTAAGAAAACTGGGAAGGCCCTGGAATGTCATAGAGTACTCGGGTGTGTTGTACATCATATTTTAATGCTGTTAATTTATTTATGCTTTTAAACAAATAAAATAACCTGATTGTACTGTACAGTATTGATATGTTAAAATGGGATTATTATAACAAAATTAACAGGAGCCAACAGTTTAACAATGAATTACCGTATTTGCTGGCGTATAAGACGCATTTTTTTTAAAATGTATCCCAAATTACCCTGCATCTAATGCGCCCATAATACGGATGGGAGGCCGAGCGCCATAGGTGTAGGTGCCTCGCTAGGGAGTCTGGGACGAGCAGTAGTCCACCGAGCAAAAAAATTGTGTTACTAATAATATTACTAAAAATAAAATACTGAAAAACAAGCCAAATTATCACAAACTTACGGCAAATTTGCCTAAGACTTAAATAATGGCTTAATGGCAGAGGGAAGCTCACATCATCTCACTGTACCTCCTTCCCCAGCATACATAACCCACACCAGATACATGTCTTACATTATTTAATGACTGTATTACCTTTAAGAAACATTTGTTTATTATCTAAATGAAAAATGACCCTAGAAAGATTAAAGAAATGTTAACAGAAAGTTCAGCCGCCAGTCAGCCATTTGCAATGTGTCGATGACGCCAAAACAATGGTGATGATGCTACACCCCGGTGGCCGATCATGGCAACAAAAAAATTCGCAGCTAAAAATAAAAGGTTTCACACCCTGTCGTTAATTTTCTTGACCAAAACATAAACAAGCCACACAGCTGCTCTGATCAGAGGTAGAGTTGGGTTAGTATAATGTTACTATACTAATGAGATGCATTCCCAAGTGTGACCTTTCCATATCTTTTGTGTGGCTTTTTACCCTCTTTTCCCCCCAAAACAATACAGTTAATGAAAATTGCAAACTATGTTCTTTAAATAATGTTTGTGAATGCACCATATACAATATAAATGAATAATATGGTCACACAAGAGGAGATGGGACACCATTGTTTTCGTTTGTGTTTACACCCGGGAGTCCGGGACGATGGTTCTACACGAGAAAATTAAGAAAATAAGACCCTGGTTGTAGCTGTGGTAAAATTAATGTAAAAAAAAAAATGAATACTGTATATATGTTTTAAGTAACGTTATTTAATGTTAATAAATGGAACAATCCAACATATACGTGGGCATTTAAGGATACCGCACTATTTATCTTAAGAATATGTACAAAAGATTTATTAATGTTTATTACTGAATATGTATTTGATTGAATTAATGTTTATATATGTAAAATGAACAATGCAATTCATTAATTATATGTAGAATATTATAACATACACGAGGAGACAAGACGGCATTGTTTTCGTGAGTGACGATGGTTCTACATAAGAAACTGAAGAAAATAAGACCCTGGTTGTAGCTGTAATGAACTTAATTTTCAAAAAATGAATACCTGTATGTATGTTTTAAGTACTGTAATGTTATTTAATGTTAATAAATGGAACACTAGAAGTAGCTAACCACTAACGGTAAAGAAATAAAGCAAAATGATTGGGAACGCCAACATATGAACAGTAAGTGCGTACCTGTACATGTGAAAACATATCGTCATTTCTCTACATATGAATATGAAAGCAACATTTATTTACTGTTCATATATGTTTTAAATAATATTTACGAATGTAAAACAAAAATTCTACACACCAATGGTGGTAAAGTCTAAAACATAAGGACAGCCAATGAATATTGTGCAAGTTTTTACTCAGATGACTAAGTCATCAGGTTCAACTCTGGCTGAAGCTGTAGCTTTCCATAACGCTGTTGCTGAAACTGTAATTGAACCAGAAGTTGATGTTGAAGCTGCTTATGATGCTGAATTTGGCGGTGTAGCTGAAGTTGATGGTTTAGGCCTTCAAATAATAAAGCTGTCAAAAGAACCTTCACAGCTGCTTTCTTTTCTCACTATACATCTTTATGTAAAGGTCATTTGCATTTATTTAAATTTTAATGCTTTGTTCTGTTAATGAATCCACTTTAGAAAATATGTTCACTGCTTGCTCCATATAATATCCACAGACCTTTCACCTTTTTCATATCGTTTTAACACATCTTGTTTCTCGGCTAAGCTTATACACTTTCTATTAGCTTTTGAAACAACACTACCATCAGTTGCTCTCTTGCTCATGTTGAATAGGGATGCAAAAATGCTGTAAGAAACTTGAGAAAGTTTTTCTCCAGTTCCAGATGGGTGAAACAAAAGGCCCGCCAAGCTCAGAGTGTTGTTTACCACTCATTAGCAAGGCAGCTTCTTTGCACAAGGCGCTCTTCATTTTTTTTATAGTAATTTTTATATTTTTTTATATTACATATTGGGATTTAGTTATTATTTATATGAAAATGTAATTTTATTTAATTTTTATTATATTTTGGTCGTAAATACGAATGAAATAAGGACGTAAATTGAACTGGGTCCTAAATTAACTAGGGACTTAAATATGAAAAGTTGTTGGTCGAACCGTTGTCATCAGAGGCTTGACTGTATATTATATTTACATGCACAAAATCATATGTTTTCCCATACAAAACCACTTTAAAATCACTTTCAATAATTGTATGACAAAACATACAAAAAAAATACTCCACAAAATATCCTCGTAAAATAGGGGTGCGTCTTATATGCCGGCAAATACGGTAAATATTAACCAACACCGACGTCTCTCACTTGTTGTCCAACGGTGACCACAAACAGTTGTCAGACAATACCGCCTGTACTTCAGTTGTGACGAGTGAAACATTAAATACAGGGGACCCCAAATTCACGGAGATTAGATTCTCAAAAATGACCTAGAATTGCCAAATCCGCGAATAACATTTGCTGACGGGGGGGGGGGGGGGGGGGGGCATGTCAACTTGTGTACAAAGAAATGTACAATATTCCTTTATCCCAAGGACAATTATTTATTTAAAAAAAAAAAGTCTCTCTCTCTCTCTCTATTGGGAAAATTCTCTCAACTAATCTGAAACAAATTTATTAAAAGTGTGAGTCTACCCTCAATTCACCGCTTCATTAATAATGTAATAAAGCACGGACTTGAGAGGCAGACTATCACATTTTTAATAATTTTGTTTCTGATTATTTGTGAAAGAATTTTCCCAATATTATTTATTTTAGTCTTGCACACACACAGGAAATTACTGTGTCTAGAATGAATGGCTCCCTGTCCCAGCTGCAAAAATGCCAGTAACTTTAAAACTACTCACAGACATTCTTTGGTACATCCAGAGTGTCATCCACGAATAATAGAAGACTGCGAAATAAAATCCGCGAAATTGGGGGCCCCCTGTACTGTACAGTGGTCCCTCGGTTAACGAACACAATTCGTTCCACAGCCGTTCGTTAACTGAATATTATTTCAATGGGATATTGGGTAATTGGTTCCAACTCACAGAAAAAGTATACATACAAAGTACTGTATACCGGTAATAGAATTAACAAAACATTAAATATAAACTAAATACAGTACTATACTGTACAGTATAATGTACTGTATAACAATAAATAAAAGACAATAGAATACTGTACTGTATTTTAACTTACTTTGAGGTGTGTATGTTGTATTACCGCCAGCTTTGTTTACATATCAAACAGCTGATTGTAGAGGCAGTCGATGATGACCTGCCATATTCTTTACAGAGTGCCTTGTGTTCTAATGCCTTCTTTGTGCTTCATAATAATTTCTGCACTGTATATTATCAATAAAATTTCAGACTGACCAATAATTTTAATGCCAAAATATTCAGAGACCAACAAACTGGATGTTCACTCCACTGTAAACAAAGTTAAACTGAGAAGCATTGGTGGGTGATTCAATCAGCTGAAGGACACACTAAAACTGTTCCTGTACTGTATATATTATTAATATGTTAACTAAATTATAATGACCAATAAATTCAATATAAAAAAATACAGAAATATTCAAGAGACCAACTTTCTTTATATTTACTCCACTGGAAACGAATGTAACCATAGAACTGATTACTGTACAGTATTAGCGGACTAGCCGATCAGCTGATGCGCACAACAAAACTTGTTTGTCGTAAGGATTTCGTTAATCAAAGTTTTGTTCGTCAATCGAACTGAAAATCCTTATGGGAGCTAATTCGTTAACCAAAATTTCGTCACTCGAACCGTTCGTTAAACGAGGAACCACTGTAGCACTGTATACCACAACTGTAACTATTGTTGACTGGTTAACAACCCCCATCTCTTCTATAAAGTGACTTCATATGGTAGTTGTCTATGACTTGTTTTGGTGATCACAACAAAACTTGTGAAGCTTTATGAGAAATAACAAATTAATGTACTGTATACTGCACCTGCAGCTCTCTGATAATAAGGTTGCGGCTCCTGCCCTGAAGCACCACCTGAGCCTGGGATATCAGCTCCTCTGGGACATACTGTGCAGGCAACATGGGGCGCGATGAGCCCATGATGACCCCTGCACCCCGCCCACGCACTCCACCAGACCCAGAAGTGGTACGAACAATCCTCCGGCCGCCGGTGGACATGCGAGCCGTCAACTTGGTGCTGCTCTGACTACTGCTCTTGTTGCAACTTCTGCTGACAAACAAATGGTAAACAACCATTGTTAGTTAACATGGACTTAATTACCGGTGCTAACTAATGAACTAACAATAACAACTACTGTACCAGGATAATGAATTAACAGAAATACAGTAACACTATTGAACTAACAATAATAGTTACCTAACTATTGAACTAACAATAACAGTTACCTAACTATTGAACTAACAATAATAGTTACCTAACTATTGAACTAACAATAATAGTTACCTAACTATTGAACTAACAATAATAGTTACCTAACTATTGAACTAACACAAATACCATAGCTAAAAACTACAGTACTGTACCCACACTATACCTAATAAAAGTAATGTACCCACACTGTACCTAACACAGTACTGTGCCCACACTGTATCTATTACTGTATCCACCCTGTACCTAATACTGTATCCACCCTGTACCTAACACTGTACCCACCAATACTGTATCCACCCTGTACCTAACACTGTACCCACCAATACTGTATCCACCCTGTACCTAACACTGTACCCACCCTGGACCTAATACTGTACCCACCCTGTACCAAATACTGTACCCACCCTGTACCTAATACTGTACACACCCTGTACCTAATACTGTATCCACCCTGTACCTAACACTGTATCCACCCTGGACCTAATACTGTACCCAACCTGTATCCACCCTGTACCTAATACTGTATCCACCCTGTACCTAATACTGTGTCCACCCTGTTTGTTGAAAAGGGAAGGTCAAGTAGCAGAAGCACAGTGAAGGTAGAGAAGCACAGTGAAGGTAGAGAAGCACAGTGAAGGTAGAGAAGCACAGTGAAGGTAGAGAAGCACAGTGAAGGTACAGAAGCACAGTGAAGGTAGAGAAGCACAGAGAAGGTAGAGAAGCACAGTGAAGGTACAGAAGCACAGTGAAGGTACAGAAACACAGTGAAGGTAGAGAAGCACAGTGAAGGCAGAGAAGCACAGAGAAGGTACAGAAGCACAATGAAGGTAGGGAAGCACAGTGAAGGTAGAGAAGCACAGTTATGTTAGGGAAGCAATTGGTGGAGTATATAGAGAGTTTTTACATACCCCTGTTTGTGGTCCGCTTTATTAAGGTCGAGAGCATCGGTGTTGATGGAGAAGACCAGACGAGCCACTCGGCCGTCCTCCGTGAGTACTGCAATGTGAGATGGACCTATGGCCACCTGTCGAATGTTCTCCCTCAGCCCGGCCACCGCACTCACCCCAACACCACCAGACCAGTTGAGACGAAGGCCTAGTTCTTTCAGCCTAAAACAATGAAACAAGTGCAGTATGGTATTAATTACAGTACAGTATAGCATTTATTAACAAAATATTAAACAGTATATCATCTACTAGTAATACTGTAGTAGAGAAACATTCCTGTACAATGGCTCAAAACAACCACCAATAGTGTAAGTACTGAAAAGCACAGTACAGCAGTATAAGTACAGTACAGCAGTATAAGTACAGTCCAGCAGTATAAGTACTGTACAGTACAGTACAGCAGTATAAGTACATTACAACAGTATAAGTACTGAACAGTACAGCACAGCAGTAAAGTACAGTACAGCAGTATAAGTACAGTACAGCAGTATAAATACTGAACAGTACAGCAGTATAAGCACTGTACAGTGCAGTACAGCAGTATAAGTACATTACAGCAGTATAAGTACTGAACAGTACAGCACAGCAGTATAAGTACAGTACAGTACAGCACTATAATTACTGTACAGTACAGCACTATAAGCACTGTATAGTACAGCACAGCAGTATAATTACTGTACAGTACAGCACTATAATTACTGTACAGTACAGCACTATAAGCACTGTACAGTACAGCACAGCAGTATAAGTACTGTACAGTACAGCAGTTTAAGGACTGTACAGTACAGCAGTATAAGTACTGTACAGTACAGCAGTGTAAGTACTCAACAGTACAGCACAGCAGTATAAGTACAGTACAGTTCAGCAGTATCAGTACTGTACAGTACACCAGTATAAGTACTGTACAGTACAGCAGTATAAGTACTGTACAGTACAGTACACCAGTATAAGTACTGTACAGTACAGTACAGCAGTATAACTACTGTACAGTACAGTACAGCAGTATAACTACTGTACAGTACAGCAGTATAAGTACTGTACATTACAGTACAGCAGTATAAGTACTGTACAGTACAGCAGTATAAGTGCTGTACAGTACAGCAGTATAAGTACAGTACACCAGTATAAGTACTGTACAATACAGCAGTATAAGTACTGTACAGTACAGCAGTATAAGTACTGTACAGTACAGCAGTATAAGTACAGTACAGTACACCGGTATAAGTACTGTACAGTACAGCAGTATAAGTACTGTACAGTACAGTAGTATAAGTACTGTACAGTACAGCAGTATAAGTTCTGTACAGTACAGCAGTATAAGTACTGTACAGTACAGCAGTATAAGTACTGTACAGTACAGTACAGCAGTATAAGTACAGTACAGCAGTATAGGTACTGTACAGTACAGCGGTATAAGTACAGCTGTACAGTACAGCGGTATAAGTACAGTACAGTAGTATAAGTACTGTACAGTACAGCAGTATAAGTAATGTACAGTACAGTACAGCAGTATAAGTACAGTACAGTAGTATAAGTACAGTACAGTAGTATAAGTACTGTACAGTACAGCGGTATAAGTACTGTACAGTACAGCGGTATAAGTACTGTACAGTACAGTACAGCAGTATAAGGACAGTACAGCAGTTTAAGTACTGTACAGTACAGTACAGCTGTATAAGTACTGTACAGTACAGTACAGCAGTATAAGTACTGTACAGTACAGCAGTATAAGTACTGTACAGTACAGCAGTATAAGTACTGTACAGTACAGCAGTACAAGTACAGTACAGTACAGCAGTATAAGTACTGTACAGTACAGCAATATAAGTACTGTGCAGTACAGCAGTATAAGTACTGTACAGTGCAGCAGTATAAGTACTGTACAGTACAGCAGTATAAGTACTGTACAGTACAGCAGTATAAGTACTGTACAGTACAGCAGTATAAGTACAGTACAACAGTATAAGTACTGTGCAGTACAGTACAGCAGTATAAGTACTGTACAGTGCAGCAGTATAAGTACTGTACAGTACAGCAGTATAAGTACTGTACAGTACAGCAATATAAGTACTGTACAGTACAGCAGTATAAGTACGGGACAGAACAGTACAGCAGTACAAGTACTGTACAGTACAGTAGTACAAGTACAGTACAGCAGTATAAGTACAGTACAGAACAGCAGTATAAGTACTGTACAGTACAGCAGTATAAGTACGGGACAGAACAGTACTGCAGTATAAGTACGGGACAGAACAGTACAGCAGTATAAGTACAGTACAGCAGTATAAGTACAGTACAGAACAGCAGTATAAGTACTGTATGGTACTGTACACTACAGCAGTGTAAGTAATGTACAGTACAGTAGTATAAGTAATGTACAGTACAGCAGTATAAGTACTGTACAGTACAGCAGTATAAGTACTGTACAGTACTATACAGTACAGCAGTGTAAGTAATGTACAGTACAGTACAGCAGTATAAGTACTGTACAGTACAGTACAGCAGTATAAGTACTGTACAGTACAGTACAGCAATATAACTACTGTACAATACAGCAGTACAAGTAAAGTACAGTACAGCAGTATAAGTACTGTACAGTACAGCAGTATAAGTACTGTACAGTACAGTACAGCAGTATAAGTACTGTACAGTACAGTGCAGTACAGCAGTATAAGTACTGTACAGTACAGTAGTATAAGTATAGCACAGTACAGCAGTATAAGTACTGTACAGTACAGCAGTATAAGTACTGGACAGAACAGTACAGCAGTATAAGTACTGGACAGAACAGTACAGCAGTATAAGTACTGTACAGTACAGTACAGGAGTATGAGTACAGTACAGCTGTATAAGTACAGAACAGCAGTACTGTATGTTACTGTACACTGTACAGCACAGCAGTATAAGTACAGTACAGTACAGAACAGCAGTATAAGTACTCTACATTACTGTACACTGTACAGTACAGTAGTGTAAGTAATGTACAGTACAGTACAGCAGTATAAGTACTGTATATTACTGTACAGTACAGTAGTGTAAGTAATGTACAGTACATTACAGCAGTATAAGTACTGTACAGTACTATACAGTACAGCAGTGTAAGTAATGTACAGTACAGTACAGCAGTATAAGTACTGTACAGTACTGTACAGTACAGCAGTGTAAGTAATGTACAGTACAGTATGCCTCAAGGTCACACATCAAAGGTCACCTTACAAAGCCTACCTAAGTTTGTACACATCTTACTGTCCACTAATCATCCTGTAAGAAACAATGCATTAAGGAGAGGGGAGGCATCACTAGCTGGGAATGCTGGAGGCACAGTATTTGGCTGATTTTTTATGAAGAAACACTAGTACAGTATTGAAACTTGACAAAAACATAAATACAGACACATATACAGTACAGTATATGTAACACAATACAGTAGAGGTGCATGCATGCATGGCCTCCCTGTGTGCCAACTAGTGCATCACTGCCCGTACAGCTGAGAAGGCTCTTCCATTATGGTTTGATTTTTTCTTCCATCAACACTACAAAAAAATTTAACACATTGTGATCATCAAATAATTTGATCATAAAAACTAAGCAAGTTGCAATAATTCAGAATTAAATGGGCAAATTTGTGATAAATGAGGACTGATTGTACAGTAGTACTCTTCAGTAATCCTTCGTTTAACATGTGACAAACAAGGGCTGCCTGTAGGGTACAGTCGATCATAATCACCTGAAGTGGGCAGGACATAAAGGATGAGGGAAACTGTGGGGTAAAAACATGACCAAAAACTCATCTTATGACACTAAAATCAAGTCTGCATGATTTGTACACAAAGTGATTTAATATTTACCAGAAATATTCCACAAAAAAATCTGGCCTGTTTGCATGTGTTTTCGTCTGGTTGTAAACAAATATATTCTGATTCCGGTCTCACTAAAATTAACAACAAAATGACGGAGTACAGTGTAGTGGATACTCTCCCCTACAACTGTCGCTGACCAGCCGATCACCGCACAGTCAGACAGCTAGGCTTTGCAGAGAAACTCGCGGGGGGTCGGCTTCCAGCGACGCTTACTTCCGGTAGACTCGTATATAAGCTCACAGCTACACCGTGAAGGGGATTCTACTGAGCGCACTCAAACCAACAAGACCTCCTCTCAACAAGCTCCTCACCACACAGCAACTCCCTGGCACTGCATTGTACATATAATATATTATCCCCTGTATATAGAACACTATAGCCAAGTTTCCCTTCTCACCTCCATCCTGGTGCGATCCAACATCACGTTAGCCCCACAACAGTCTTATAATGGGGGTTTTGCTACCTTAATTAATAGGCATGATTGTCTATTGTTTGTTTTTTCTTTGCATTCTATATCCAGAGTCGTGGCTCTATGACCTGCAAACATCCCATAATTTTTTTCTTTCCGTGCAATAGATTTAAGAACCTATTCTATTTATAAATGATGAGGATCATGTTGTGGGAATCATAGCCCATATTACAAGTTTCAATTCTTTTTCAATACCTTACAATTAGCATTGGTTAATAAATAAACTATGTTTGTATGCTGTACTTATTGTTCTTCCTCAAGGAGGACTATCCCACCGAGGGAGAAACAATACCGTATTGTTTTTTTAATGGCGTCCTCATCGCGTTGTGGTCGGTATTGTATCACAAGTTATCTGTGCTTGTGGAGGTTGAAGACCGTCTCCAAGAGTTCATATGTCAACATGGACTAGTTGACAGGATGTGCAAGTGTTCAAAATGCGGCAGAGAACCGACAATGAAGAGGAAATATGTCTTTCAGTGCAACAACCGATCGTACTCTCACGTCCACAAGAAAGTCAAATCACACCATGCCCCTTCAAGATACTGTAGTTTCATTGGTACCAAATACAATATCAAAGTAACTTCTTCGTGCCTAATAAGCCGGAGGGTTCAGGGGGCGAAGTTAGGCAAGATTAGGTAGGTTTCTCTAGTTAGGTTCGTTTGGTCAGGTTCTGTGCATTCTTGTTTCCATTTCCATGTTCAGTGTCATGGAAATAGTAACTCCAGAAATTCTGGTTTAATTCCTTAATTTATTTCTGGTGCTAACCATCTCCACCTTTACCTTTGTTTGTTATCTAATACCATTCTGTTTTCTGTTTTGGTTCATTTCTGCACAAATCGCTTATATTTTTTCTTTGCTGTGCCATATGTTTCAGAAACTCTTTCATGTACTATATTCAGGATAAGAATCATATGGCTGAGATCCAGACCCATAACTGAGGTTTGGATGCCAGTCCAATAACTTATCTTTAACTTAAGAGTTTCATTGCAGTCCATTATTAAGTGTTGGTTGGTATTGTTATTGTACCTCCCGAAGGAGACGGTCACTCATCCAAGCGCTGTGCACTGCTTGTTCCCTTAGTTATAGGAAGCTATTGGTCCTTGTTGAGGATCAAGTGTGAGTGAAGGACTTGTTGATATGTGATCATGGTCTTGTTAGAAGGACCTGCATGTGTGGCAGAGGCATCACACTTAATGAACATTGTGTGTTTCAGCGCGGTGCAACGAATTACCCAAAAGTACCCAAAAGTATATTAAATCAGGGTAAAATCTTAATGAATATATGTTTTACATCAATAAAACCTGATTAATAATGTTTTCATTGAAATATAGTCAAAATAATGAAATAATATACAGCAAAAAACACTAAATTCCAAAGAGTCACCTATCCAAAATGGAGATATAATTACCTATGTTTCTGTTACTTTGGGGTATTTAACATAGCCGTAGGATTTACTTTTCGTTAGGTTAGGTTAGGTTAGCGAAGTGCATCACGATGGATCTGAGTTATCTCCCTTGTTCACGAACTCTTTGGAATTTAGCGTTCGCCAATACTGAAAGTTTTTCGCTGTTTATTATTTCATCTTACAAATTTCATCTTACAAAATTACACTAAAATATTATTAAACATGTTTTGTGTATGTATAACAGATATTCATTAAGATTTTACCCGTATTTGCTCTACTTTTGGGTAATTCGTGGCTCCCTTCAACGTAACACCAGGAAGTATTATTACGAGTGGCTGTCACCTCACGTTAGGTTCTGTATTATTTTATCATCATCATCTAAACAACACCACTGAAATTTTTGGTCCATAAGCTCCTTCTAGTGTTAGCCATTTGCTCCATCTTTATCTCATGAGGTAAGAAATCATTTATCTTCTAAGGACAAATTTCCTCAAGTTGTTGGCCAAGGTTACAGCCACACTACCATACACCTTGTGGCCAACTTGTGATCACCAACAAGAAGCATCGGTCTACTGCAGACGGCTGCTACCTTGCGCCTCGTTCTGTCTTACTCGGTGGTGACAAAATGTACACAAGTACTGTTATGTATTACTTGAGGACCCCTGATGTACACTGTCTCCCTGAGTGATAGTGTACACTGAGTGATGTACAGTGAGTGGTGTACATTTAGAAGTGTACAGAGTGGCAGACACAAGTGATGGTGCATACTGAATAGTGTACAGTGATAATGAACATTACATTAGTACTAATTTACAGTGAATGATGGTGATGTACATTAATATTGGTGTACAATAGTGCTGATGCACACCTGTAATGTACAAAGATGGGTCCAACTAATTACCCAAATGTAGCCGCAATGAAGTCAAATGATGGTTCTACAAGAATAAATCGGACTGCCAATCACTTCTCGACTGGTATTTGGTGTCATAAAGTCACAAAAAATTGGTAAACTTAATTTAATCTGAGTTAATAGATCGCGTGCATGTACCTAACCTAACCTAACCTAACACAACTCAGATTAAATTAAGTTTACCAATTTTTTGTGACTTTATGACACCAAATACCAGTCGAGAAGTGATTGGCAGTCCGATTTATTCATCTAGGACCATCATTGGACTTCATTGCGGCTACATTTGGGTAATTAGTTGGACCGTACAAAGATTGAGGTATAGTGAGTGATGGTGAGTGTACACTGATGATGGTGTACATTAGTGATGGTGAGTCTACACTGATGATGGTATACATTAGGTATGGTGTACATTAGTGATGGTGTACATGAGTGATGGTGTATATTAGGTATGGTGTACATTAGTGATGGTGTATATTAGTGATGGTGTATATTAGTGATGGTGTACATTAGTGATGGTGAGTCTACACTGATGATGGTGTACATTAGTGATGGTGTACATTAGTGATGGTGAGTCTACACTGATGATGGTGTACATTAGTGATGGTGTACATTAGTGATGGTGAGTCTACACTGATGATGGTGTACATTAGTGATGGTGTACATTAGTGATGGTGTACATTAGTGATGGTGTACATTAGTGATGGTGTACATTAGTACCGGTGTACACTTGTTATAGTACACTAGTAATGTACAACAAGACATAAACAATATTTGCTTCAGACAAGTGAGGATGAAGGAGGTAGAGTGAGGTGAGGTGAGGTGAGATAAGTGAAGAGGTGAGATGAGTGAAGAGATGAGTGAGGAGAGGAGAGTGGAGAAATGCTAAACGAGTGAGAAGTGAGACGAGTGAGGTGAGGCCAACACGACATAAGGTGACTGTAGGTACAACAGTGTAGCTGCGGTCACTATTAATGCTATTTTACCTCTCATTGAGCTGATCCTCGGTGCCTGGCAGTGGATGGATGACACAGTGCAGCGACGTCATCTTATTCCACTGTAATGTTGACCGATAAGATCTATAACAAGGAAGGAAATGGCGGGTGAAACATGTGAGTGTGTTAGGAAGCAGCGGCCGCCATGTTGTGCTGCCTGGCTCGCCTCCACCACCAGGAGTATTACCACACCAACCTTCAATAACCTCCTAACAATTACTTATTACCATACAAAATAACTTATGCTTCTGGGAATTTATTTATATCCTTTATATTCATATTTTTTGAGGTATTTTAAAAAATTCAATTTGTTGAGTGAATAAATATATTTTAATCAGGAAAAATACTCTCTTTATATTCTGTGAACAAACGTTGTTTTGTTTTATATAATACTTATTTAATAATAGTGTATATAGTAATAACCTGTAATAATTATTGTTAGTAATAATTAACAATAATATTTATAGGTGTCGCCACTGCTATAGAGATAAGCTCTTCACCTTCATCATTAATGTTTAATCTAATAAAACAATTAACTTCCTACACATTGATTAACCACCTAAGGTCCCATTACTTATACCAACAATGTCTCCTGCACATATTTTGATAATATTTTTTTATAAGAGTAGCAATCCTGAATTTGACGAACATGTACTAAGATAACATTTAAACACATATAGGCATTAGTTATTAAAGTCTACAGTAATACATAACCGTTGTTGTTTTCTGGAGTTATATCTAAACGGGTTGGTTCCTTGTACTGCTCTAAAGGAGGGAGGTGCTTCCCTGTCTGCTAGTCCCCTGTCTGCTAGAAACTCATTTAATGGAACATGTCCAAAGGAAGGCTACCAGACTGGTGGTGCCTGCACTACGGACGCCCTTGCCTAATATTAACCTTAAACAACCTTAACCTTTAGTAACCTTAACCTAACCTTACCTAACCTATGAAATCAAAATATCAAGAGAATCCAAGGCGAATCCCAAGGGATTTTTCCAGGTATATAGGACAAAGGTCAAGGACAAAGTTAAGCCTTTAAAGTCAGGGAGGGAGAATTGATAAATGGCAGTGAAGACATAAGCAAAGCATTGAACAGCTACTTCTTATCAGTTTTCACAGAAGAAATTTGAGATGAAATTCCGGAGATGGAACTGATATTTAAGGGAAAGGAAGAAGAGAAATTAAAGAATATCACTATCAGAAAAGAGGATGTTCTTAAGAAGATAAATAAACTAAAGAACACAAAATCCCCAGGGCCGGATGAAATTTTCCCTCGAGTCTTAAAAGAGTGTAGGGAACAGATTACCGGACCCCTAGTAAACTTATTTACAAAGTCATTAGACACTGGAGTTGTGCCAGACTTGTGGACACAGGCAAATGTAGTACAGTACCCATATTCAAAAAGGGAGACAGAGCATCAGCGTCAAATTACCGGCCGATCAGTTTGACGTCAGCAGTGGGGAAATTTCTTGAATCAATTATAGCAGATAGTATCCGAGCGCATCTAGAGAAAAGCAAATTAATCTACGACTCTCATCATGGGTTTACAAAGGGAAAATCTTGTCTAACAAATCTGCTGACGTTTTTTAGGAAAGTCTTCGAGGTAGTAGATAATGACGAAAATTACGATGTTATTTACTTAGACTTTAGCAAAGCATTTGACAGGACCGCATCAGAGGCTTCTGAGAAAAATTAAGGCTCATGGTATCGAGGGGAAAGTTTTAAATTGAATAAAATCATGGCTCACCGATAGAACACAGAGGGTCAGCGTAGATGGTGTTAAATCTGAGTGGGGCCGTGTAACCAGTGGGGTTCCCCAGGGGTCAGTACTAGGCCCACTCTTGTTCATAATCTACATAAACGATTTAGATACTGGGATCAGCAGTGACATAAGCAAGTTTGCGGATGACACCAAAATAGGGCGGCAAATTAATTCAGGGCAGGATGCAAATGCATTACAGGAGGATCTAAATAAACTGCAGGGGTGGTCTGAAAAATGGCAAATGAAATTCAACACCAGCAAGTGCAGCGTACTTAATATTGGAAGAACAAATACTGATAATGTATACAGCCTTAACAACATCAACCTAGAGAAGTCGACTTGTGAAAGAGACCTAGGGGTACTTGTAAGCCCGGACCTACGGCCTAGAAAACAGTGCATTAATGTTCGAAATAAGGCAAACAGAGTATTGGGTTTTATATCTAGAAGTGTAAGTAACAAGAGTGCAGAGGTCTTATTGCAACTATATCTTGCGCTAGTCAGGCCGCACCTCGATTATGCGGTTCAGTTCTGGTGCCCCTATTATAGAATGGATATAAATTCACTGGAGTCGGTGCAGCGAAGAATGACGAAAATGATTCCGGGACTTAGAAACCTTCCATATCCGGATAGGTTAAAGAAACTAGACTTGCATTCCCTAGAAAGACGAAGAGTGCGGGGAGATATGATAGAAGTATTTAAGTGGGTGAAAGGAATCAATAAAGGGGATATAGATAAAGTTCTTATAATATCCGAGCAGGATAGGACTCGGAGCAACGGATTTAAGTTGGATAAGTTTAGGTTTAGGAGGGAGATAGGAAGAAACTGGTTCACAAATAGGGTGGTGGACGAGTGGAACAAGCTTAGCAACTTTGTAGTAAGTGCTGGAACTCTGGAAAGTTTCAAAAGGAGGCTGGATAGATTCATGGATGATAGAGAGTGGTAGTAACTCTCGACAGGAGCTGCCATGCACAGGCCAACCGACCTATTGCAGACTCCTTATTTTCTTATGTTCGTATGTTAACTTGATATTTAACCAGCAATAACATTAAAAGAATATAAAGTTAACCTTACCCTAACTTTAATTTACAGTTTTACGTAACACTGTATAACGTTAACACTGTATAACCTAAACCTAACATAACCTTCACCTAAATATAACTTTACTTGACATGACCTCAACTTTTACTTTTTACTTTTATCCTCTTCACCACTGATCGGCTCGCTAGCCGCCTGGGCGATCGGTCACGTCTCTGTCACGCACTGTTGGCAAGTACTGGGCATGCACCGACTCCTGAATGTACCTGAACCCGCTCCAGTGTTGGTCAAGTCTTCTCTTGAAAGAGCTCACACTCGGTGCCGCCACAACACTCTCTGGTAGAGTGTTCCAAGATTTACAACCCTCACTCCGAAAAGGTTTGCCCTCACAGTTTTCTGGACTTGCGGCTTCTTTAATTTCGAGCTGTGACCCCTTATGGGGCGAGCGTCTGCCAGCTCCAAGTAAGGACACTCAACTGAGTAATGCCCCCTGAGGTGCTTATACACCTCAACTAGGTCACCCCTTGCCCGTCTGTAGTATAAGCTAGGCAAGTTCAGGCGCTCCAATCTCTCAGGGTAGCTGAGGTGCCGAAGTGCAGGCACCAGTTTGGTGGCCCTCCTTTGAACATTTTCAACCAACTGACAGTCCCTAGTATATCTCGGGGACCAGATGGGGTTCAGTACTCCAGATGGGGAATCACTTCACTCCTGAAGATCGTTACGAGGGACGGACCGTCTAGATATCTGAACGACCTTATTATAAGACCCAATAATTTATTTGCCTGATTTACCTTCTTCTCACAATGACCCGAGAACTTCAGCTCATTGTCAACATGCACACCTAGGTCCTTCTCACATACAGTCTCAACTAATGCAGTTTCTTCATCCCGTTGGGACATATGATACCGTTGGTACGCCCCAGGTGCATCCTCTTACACTTCGTGACATTGAATCTCAGCCAGCCATTTCTTCGACCATTCCTGGAGTCCACAGAGGTCCTTCTGCAGCTCTTCACAGTCCGCTTGGTTCTTAATTTCCCGAAATAACTTGGCGTCATCAGCAAACATTTGTATGGAGGAGTGTACAACGTCAGGCATATCATTTATGAAACAAACAAACAACAGCGGGCCCAATACACTGCCCTGTGGTACCCCGCTTGTGACAGGTACAGATGATGATTTCGTGCCATTAATCACCACACATTGCTTGCGGTCATGTAGAAAGTCTTCTATCCATGCTAGGACATTTCCCCGAATTCCGTACCCTTCCAGTTTGATTTTCAGCTTTTCATGGGGTACACTGTCGAAAGTCTTGGCAAAATCTAGGTAAATATTGTCGATATTACCATCCCGCTCCAGAATATGGGTCCAAATATCCAATACCTTGAGCAATTGTGTTAAGCAGGAGCGCCCCGGCATAAAACCATGTTGGCAATCCTTTACAAGGTTGTTTCGTAGTAGATGTTCCATCGCGGCATCTCTGATAACACTCTCAAGTACTTTACATACTATCCTGGTCAGGCTCACGTGCCCCACATTACAATAGTTACCCTCAGAATAGGGAAGCTCTAGAATCAGAACAGATTTTTGTATGCATTTGGATCATAGTTGATTATTTTACCATGCTGTATTTTTTACGTTGACGCGTGTTAAAGTTGTGGAAAAATGTATTACTGTAAAGTAGTTTATAGACCATATTACACTTAAGACTCTGAGTGGTATACAAGTGGCCCTGTACAGCAAAAGACAAGACTAACTGAGGTGCGTCAACTGTACCATATACTGTACATTAATACTCTACTGGAAATCAAAAGTAAACTAAACCAGGAACCCGACCTCATCACACTTATGATCATGTTATCAAGATAGTTTTTAAATTTTGTTCATAAAATGAAGATTTCGTATCTATATCTGGTACTTTTATTATTAAAATATAAAGTCAAAAGAAATACTCAACACATAACTACAGTTCTTACCTGCCGCCTTATGTTTTTATTCATAAATTTCCAATACAATTTAATCCTAGTTTCAACATAATTAAGAAATGTATAATAAAACCAATGAGATTCACATTAAATAAAACTCGTCCCGTTTATCTAGCCTAGGTAGTTTTCGGTGTTCAGTAAGAGTTGTAGACATGGTCGACTACAGCAAGTGGAAGGATATTGAGGTAATGTGTCACCCACGACCTTTTGTCTATAGTTTTTCTGTGTTTAATATTACTGTTTATAGGTTATGATTGTAAGGAATTATATTAAAGACTTACACACACAAAATGTTCTAATATCTAATGTTGAGAGGCAGAGTGTGAGTCGTGGTGACCAAGTCCTGAAGGTTATGGTGTTATTTATTAATGTAACTAACAAAGGTGAGGAGAGAAGGTAGTCAATGGCATATTTTATCCTGCTATTATGTTTTTACTTCATTTTGTAATGTTAGTAGATGAGGAACATCACTATCCGGGAAGACCTTGACTAGTGGATTTGTCTAGAACAAGTAGGTGGCTGTCCTTAACAACCTGCAACCACTTAACCACAAGTATCTGTAGAAGTAAACTTGTTCCTTACCACAATAATAGGTCAACATTTGTATTATGCCCAACTGTATTTTGGTATTATTTTCTTTACACACCGTTCATTCCTACCACTAATCTATTATCATATTCGAATAAGATGTCTAATTATAAGATAATTTTCATCTATTACATTACCGGCGGAAATGTATAATAACGGAGATAGCTTTTCCAAAATATTTTCTATTTTCTTCCATTAACATCCCACCATTATCGTCTGCCTCTCCTCCAACACTGCGTGTCTCCTGCGTCTCCTTCATAAATCATTCTACGCATGCGTTCCTGTACACGTCACGCGGCCAATCAAAAGCCTTTTTGCTTTTGAAGCCAATTAAAATGTTTTTGGGTTTAATTCGCGGTATTTTTGGCCCAATCAAGTTCGAGTATTCTTTTTGGTCTCTTATATTTTGAAATTCAAGTTTAGTCCGACCATGGAAGTCTGCGATGGGTGTCACTTAATGTATATGGAGCTGATTGTGAGTTTTTGGAAAAAAACGAAGAAACTATAGCCTTTATTCGATCGCATGGTGTTCTTCCAACCTCAGTAAAGTGCACTAAGAGCAAGACAATGTAAATATCGCAAAGACCAACATAAGTGGCGTTGTGTAAGAATCCCAGAATAGGATTGGATAAGATAGTGCTCTTGTAATTTTGCCCAAATTTATGAATAACAAAGGAACATAAGTGGAAATTAAGTAGATACGCAGTTCTGCGAATATACGGAGGCATACAGGAAGGAAAGCCCATCAAATTTTTGTATATACAATAAAGAAGTCAAAATGAGTGAGACCAAGGACTCAGGCGACAGGAGAAGGAAGGCAAGGGTCAACAAACATGGAGGTGAGAAGAACACCGAAATGTGTGGAGAATGTGGATTAACAGTCAAGGATAGCGACAAAGCAGTTAGCTGTGATGTTTGTGAAGTGTGGTTCCACATCGAATGTGAAAAATTACCAGAAGAGGTATATAACTTCATGCAAGATGAGGAGGCAGGAGTGTTGAGGTGGTACTGCAGTCACTGCAAGAAGGGTTGTGCTAAACTGCACAAGTACATAAAAAGAATTGAGCAACAACAGGTGGAACAAATGACCAGACAAAATGAATTGGAAGGCAAAGTAAATCAACTGAGAGAATTTACAGCACAGGAACACGATAAGAATAAGGAGATAGAAGTCAGGATGGGTATATTGGAGGCAAAGTCTGTTGAAATAAATGATGTGTTGGAAACAAATGCTAAGAATGACAGGGGTTTTGAAAACAGACTGGAAACCTTGGAGGCTAGAACAGTGGGTTTAGAAGGGACAGTAGATTCTGGCAGGGCAACAGGCAGTGCCACTGAAGTGAAGCAGGAAGACAACACAGGGAAACCAGAGCCTGTTGGTGAACTTATAGAGGTCAACAGTCCAACAGTTGATTAGGGTACTAGACAGGTGGACGGAAATTATCGATGACAGTCAGGCTGTGGACATAGTGTATTGTGACTTCATGAAGGCTTTTGATAGAGCACCCCACAAAAGACTATTAGGAAAAGTATCTAGTTATCGCATTGATGGAAAATATCTTGATTGGGTAAAGAATTTTTTAACTAAGAGAAAACAGAGGGTTGTGGTAAATGGAGAAGTATCTGACTGGAGAGAGGTCACTAGTGGGGTCCCTCAGGGTTCTGTCCTCGGCCCCCTGCTGTTTGTCCTTTTTATCAATGACCTGCCTGAGGCAATTAAACACGACAGTGAGGTATATCTATATGCGGATGACAAAGATGTTTAGGAAAATAGAACGAGATGAGGATTGTGACATGCTGCAGGAGGACCTGGATGGGATCAGGGGTTGGACTGAGAAGTGGATGCTGAACTTTCACCCAGAAAAAAGTAAATACATGAGGATAGGAAGAACAAAAGTTGCTGACCATGGATATCATATGTACACCACGATCAAGAAGACCACTGTAGAGAAGGATATAGGGGTAGTCATCGATGATAAGCTGACGTTTTCTGACCATCTAGCTGAGAAAATCAACAAGGCTAATAAAATAGTGGGCATTATTAGAAGAACTTTTGTTCATCTGGATGCACCTATATTCAAGGCTCTGTACACTGCTCTGGTTAGGCCACACCTTGAGTATGCTAATCAAATTTGGTGCCCATATCTCATTAAGGATATTGAAGCAGTAGAGAATGTACAGAGGAGGGCTACCAAATTAATCCCACAGATCAAGGATTTATCTTATGAGGAAAGACTAAGGAAATTACAGTTACCGACACTGACGTACAGAAGATCTCGTGGGGATCAAGTGGAAACATATAAGATAGTGTGTGGCATTTATGACCAGGCATGTACAGGTAGTCGTCGACTTACGACCTATGCGACTTACGTCTGTTCGACTTTACGACCGGCGGTACGACAGTTTTGGCCCCAGCCCCAGTGTAAATAATAAACCAATTGTACTGTAGTATGCAGTGATTTACTTAAACCTGACGACCGTAACAATAATGAACAAAGAAAATGTTGATAAAATATGACTTAAAGATGATTATATTATCATTACACATTACAGTATAATATACGTAAGGTAATTATAACATAGGCCGACTTACGACCAGATCAACTTACGACCGGTCGGCCGTAACCAATCTAGGTCGTAAGTCGACGACTACCTGTACAACAGGAATGTTCCAGATGAGGGAGGCTGACACTACCCGGGGGAACTCAAAGAAGATCTACAAAACAAGAGCGAGGCTAAATCTCAGAAGACACTCGTTCACGAGTAGGGTTGTCAACAACTGGAATAGTTTACCTGAGTGGGTAGTGAATGTGGAGATGGTGGAAAAGTTTGAAGCAAAATTAGATAAATACTGGAAAAATCAACAACAAGTATATAATTTTGGGGCACAATTATCCACTACACACAGCCACCGTCTGAGTAGAGAAGAGGCTATTGAGCTGGAGTCACAGGCGTGAGCCTCTTCCAGAAGATCATCTGTGAGTAAGAAATAGGTGAGAGTCAGTTAAGTTAAGTTAGGTTTGGTTTGGTTATTGTTTTTCTAGTGGTTTTTTTTTTTTGTGTATTTTTTAGTCGCTTAGCCATTTTTTTTTTCTCGGAAAATGTCAAACGAAAAAAAATCGCTAAACAAAAAACGGCTAATATCCGCCAAAAAGGAAGGTCATATTTGGTCTCAACACACTAATACCCTAAAAGTGTACGGTGTGACAAGAAAAACTTACCTGTATATTTTACTAAAATAGTGTTTTATGTGTTTTGTGATTATTTAGTGATATATAACCATTTTAACACTAGTAATGACATTGAATTCTTCTAAATTGATCAGGGCTTTCAAGCTGAGGGAAAATGTGGGGTTAAAACACACAAAACCTCACCAATAGAACCTTTGAGAATGAACATACTGGTAACTTAATGTCAGATCCTGTTAACCTTTGAATCTAAATTTTCTCCAAAGTAGACAAAGAGCACAGTATAATATGTAGTGGGTATATATACAATAGTTATGTACATGTACGGTATTTAATATTTAACGGAGCTCTCTTGGCTTCAGATTTCGGATGATGAGGATGACACTCATCCGAACATTGACACACCGTCCCTTTTTCGATGGAGACACCAAGCCAGGCTGGAGCGTATGGCAGAGAAAGAGAAAGAACTTGAGAAGATCAAGAAGGAAAAACAAGAGTAAGTAATAATAAGATAAGTGTGGACATATATGTAGTTGTTGAACAGGAGAGTTACTGCATGTTGTACTGTACAGGGCAGTGGGTCTGTAATGATCAGGGTGTACAGTATAGGCACAGGATACAGGCATGGCAGCCATATGCAAAAAGTTGATGTCTATTGGTACAGCAGCCTAATACTGTACACATGCATGGTGGGCAGACTATACAATGATAGTTACTAAGATGGCCTTCTTTCTGTCTAACCTAACCTAACCAAACCTAATCTGACATAACCTGACTAACTTAACTAACTTAACCTAACCTAACTAACTAACTAACTTAACCTAACATAACTAACTTAACCAAACCTACCCTGCAACTTAAAGACACCTAACTTACCTGATAACTTAACCTAACCTATAACTTAACCTAACATAACTAACTTAACCAAACCTACCCTGCAACTTAAAGACACCTAACTTATCTGATAACTTAACCTAACATAAGAACATAAGAATGGAGGAAACTGCAGCGGGCCTATTGGCCCATACTGGGCAGTCCCGTTTACACCCAACCCCTATTGCCCATATGAGCATCCAACCTATGTTTGAAGCAATTAACTAATTCCGTCAATACGGTCGCCATACCTGTATCCACTCGGTATTATATTACACTGACACATGGGATAAAATCTTTCCCTGTAGGTTGAGTCAATTACAAACTTAATATTGAGTTATAAGGTTTAATTTAGTGGGTGTTGTAATGTCCTGCTGAATATTGGTCCTGGAGAATATGGAAGATCACGTAGAGAGACAGACATTTATTCAGTAAAATCGTCAGGTAAGTATAGTTTTTGTTTGGCATGTACTGTGTATAGACAACATAGATATGTATACAGGTCAGTATGACAACCAATATACCATGACAGTGCAGATGTTTATTCCTAGTAGATCTAACTAGAGGTTACATCTGATGAGATACTACATCATTGTAAATCAGAGTGTGCCTGTACAGTACAGTACAGTACAGTCCTGCAGTTATTACTTTACATCTATAAGAATACTCTATGGCTGAGGTGCACCAAGGTTGATATGTGTCGATGACATGACACAACTCACTGCTCTTATCTTTTAATGGTGATATTTACTTATAAAGATCTTATTTACAGCTCGGTTATGATGGATGAGGGTAACTAATACATTAGTTCCAGTCTAATCCAGGACTTGTAGATGTAACTTATAAGTCATCTAGCAAAAGGGATTTCAGGATCAATCCTTCATCTCTTGATCACATATCACCATTTGTAAATCTCCCCAGAAATTGGATTTTGGACCCAAAGGGTTAATGTTACTGTACATTGTATTTAAGACTTGGTCTCTCTTTACACAGGGATGGTGCCCTCAACCTCCACCTTGTGATCCTCTTGTGCAATAATCCATTTTTTATGAAGTAGATCACCCACGAAGTCAGAGTGGAAACTTAGTTGTTACTGCTGGATTAAAGAGTAAATTGTTTCATTAGCATTACTGTGCAGGTTAAAAAAAAGATTTTTGATGCACAATTTAATTTTTTTTAGATATGATCGGCAGGTGAAGACTCTGAAGCAAAAGCTGGAGACTGAGCCAACACATGACAGTACAGACATGAGCAAACTTAAGGAAGCACTGGCTGAGCTGGAGAAGAAAGGGGCAAACTTACTTGGTAAACAGAAGGACTTAGAGAAGAAAGAAAAGGTAATTATAGCTAACTTCATTTCACTTTTTTGTTGGGGAAAAAGATGATAAAGGCTGTTCTCTCCTGCTGCCAGCCACAATGTTACTTTGAAACATCTGAGGTGTGAACAACGAAGCAGGAAGAGCCTATTTAACCCAGCAGATGTCGCACCCGAAAGTTTGTTGGAGTTGTGAATAACATAATGAAATGTCCATCTACTGATAATATTAAGGTGGTGATGATGGTTAATAAAGATAATGAATGTATCAACAAAAATCTTGTACAGGGTCTACCATTAGACAACACATTATGCTTCCAATATCTTCCCAGGCATTAGTACCTCCCTGTTTGGTAGCTGCCTCTCAAATATTAATTCTGAATAATGAAATCCAAATAATTTGATGTTCTTGCAATAATGATTAAATGTATTCTTTATTAGTAAACAGGCTTAATGTTAGTTTGTTTTATTTTATTGGTACTTGGAAGGTCTTCTTGACATAATGACAGGGAAATTTGACACTTATAAGGTGTCTGCAAGTATTTGACATCTTTTACCTTTGTTGGTGACTTGTGCCGGAGTTACTGGTGTCACCCAGACACTGAGATGGTCGCATGTGTTGTTGATCATGTTCATGTTTCCTTTCTGGTATTTATAAAACCAGTTCATATTCCACATGCTAATTTCTGCTTCTCCAGGTGAGGAAATAATTATCAGAGAAAAAGGCAACTATTATCCCATAAATCATCAAAATATAACTAAGATATACTGTATTAACTATTAAGAACTATAGATTGACCCTATATGCATATCCGTCCATCAGCCAGTCTTGTGCCTGGCTGCAGACCCTTGGACTAATATGCTAAGTTGGAGTGAACAGACTGTGGTAAACCTAATATTAGTGTTAGGTTTTAGAGTAAGGTTATAATTATAGTAATACAGTATACCCTTTAGTGACATTTTCCACTTGTTAATAGTTGCCCAGATCTCTGACTAAACCTGTTATACCAAACAGTGTTTTTGTTTGTGTCATTCTCATTATTACTGACAACAAAGTAATTAATTTTTCAGCTGGAGCCTTGGAATGTGGACACTATCAGTAGTGACGGATTCAGCAAAACCATCATCAACAAACCAGGACAGAGGAACGCAGATGACCTCAGCGAGGAAGAGAAAGAAAAGCGCATGAAAGAATTTGTTAAGAAGAATGAATCTGATATAAAGAAATATGGCATGTTTAGAAATTTTGACGACTCCCGCCGATTCCTTATGGTAATTAAATGATTGTACCATTACGGAGCTGCTCAATTCTGTACAAGTATACATAGAGATCCTCTGTACAGTAGTGATGATAACTATAATTTTAATATGATGATTGGCATCACTCCTGGGGCTGCTTCCAGACCCTCTTATTGTTACCTGTGTACAGTACTGTATATTAATTTCTCCTTAAAACTTGAGGTCGTCAGGGTAGTGTAGTAAGGATTCATCAGCAGACTGTGAGGGGGACAGAGGAGTAAAGTAAAGTAACCAAGTATTACAGGTTGCATCAGCAGACTGTGAGGGATACACCTCTTAACCCCACACTACTTTTATACTAAGAATTATATAAACAGACCGAAAGTGAATGTGTGAATGTCAACGATTAAAATGACGAAGAAGAAAAATAATTGATGAATGAATGGATGACCTGACACAGTGAAACAAAGTTGAAGACCAAAGAGAGTATCTGTTGGGAGACAAGTGAAGGATATAAGGTTGGGAGACAAGTGAGGGATATAAGGTTGGGAGACAAGTGAAGGATATAAGGTTGGGAGACAAGTGAAGGATATAAGGTTGGGAGACAAGTGAAGGATATAAGGTTGGGAGACAAGTGAGGGATATAAGGTTGGGAGACAAGTGAGGGATATAAGGTTGGGAGACAAGTGAAGGATATAAGGTTGGGAGACAAGTGAAGGATATAAGGTTGGGAGACAAGTGAAGGATATAAGGTTGGGAGACAAGTGAAGGATATAAGGTTGGGAGACAAGTGAAGGATATAAGGTTGGGAGACAAGTGAAGGATATAAGGTTGGGAGACAAGTGAGGGATATAAGGTTGGGAGACAAGTGAAGGATATAAGGTTGGGAGACAAGTGAAGGATATAAGGTTGGGAGACAAGTGAGGGATATAAGGTTGGGAGACAAGTGAGGGATATAAGGTTGGGAGACAAGTGAGGGATATAAGGTTGGGAGACAAGTGAAGGATATAAGGTTGGGAGACAAGTGAAGGATATAAGGCTGGGAGACAAGTGAAGGATATAAGGTTGGGAGACAAGTGAGGGATATAAGGTTGGGAGACAAGTGAGGGATATAAGGTTGGGAGACAAGTGAGGGATATAAGGTTGGGATATAAGGTTGGGAGACAAGTGAGGGATATAAGGTTGGGAGACAAGTGAAGGATATAAGGTTGGGAGACAAGTGAGGGATATAAGGTTGGGAGACAAGTGAGGGATATAAGGTTGGGAGACAAGTGAAGGATATAAGGTTGGGAGACAAGTGAAGGATATAAGGTTGGGAGACAAGTGAAGGATATAAGGTTGGGAGACAAGTGAAGGATATATGGTTGGGAGACAAGTGAGGGATGTAAGGTTGGGAGACAAGTGAAGGATATAAGGTTGGGAGACAAGTGAAGGATATAAGGTTGGGAGACAAGTGAAGGATATAAGGTTGGGAGACAAGTGAAGGATATAAGGTTGGGAGACAAGTGAAGGATATAAGGTTGGGAGACAAGTGAAGGATATAAGGTTGGGAGACAAGTGAAGGATATAAGGTTGGGAGACAAGTGAGGGATATAAGGTTGGGAGACAAGTGAAGGATATAAGGTTGGGAGACAAGTGAAGGATATAAGGTTGGGAGACAAGTGAAGGATATAAGGTTGGGAGACAAGTGAGGGATATAAGGTTGGGAGACAAGTGAAGGATATAAGGTTGGGAGACAAGTGAAGGATATAAGGTTGGGAGACAAGTGAGGGATATAAGGTTGGGAGACAAGTGAAGGATATAAGGTTGGGAGACAAGTGAAGGATATAAGGTTGGGAGACAAGTGAAGGATATAAGGTTGGGAGACAAGTGAAGGATATAAGGTTGGGAGACAAGTGAAGGATATAAGGTTGGGAGACAAGTGAGGGATATAAGGTTGGGAGACAAGTGAAGGATATAAGGTTGGGAGACAAGTGAAGGATATAAGGTTGGGAGACAAGTGAAGGATATAAGGTTGGGAGACAAGTGAGGGATGTAAGGTTGGGAGACAAGTGAAGGATGTAAGGTTGGGAGACAAGTGAAGGATATAAGGTTGGGAGACAAGTGAAGGATATAAGGTTGGGAGACAAGTGAAGGATATAAGGTTGGGAGACAAGTGAGGGATATAAGGTTGGGAGACAAGTGAGGGATATAAGGTTGGGAGACAAGTGAAGGATATAAGGTTGGGAGACAAGTGAAGGATATAAGGTTGGGAGACAAGTGAGGGATATAAGGTTGGGAGACAAGTGAAGGATATAAGGTTGGGAGACAAGTGAGGGATATAAGGTTGGGAGACAAGTGAAGGATATAAGGTTGGGAGACAAGTGAGGGATATAAGGTTGGGAGACAAGTGAAGGATATAAGGTTGGGAGACAAGTGAAGGATATAAGGTTGGGAGACAAGTGAGGGATATAAGGTTGGGAGACAAGTGAAGGATATAAGGTTGGGAGACAAGTGAAGGATATAAGGTTGGGAGGCAAGTGAAGGATATAAGGTTGGGAGACAAGTGAAGGATATAAGGTTGGGAGACAAGTGAGGGATATAAGGTTGGGAGTACTGTACTTTAAAATTTTTACTCTCCCAAATAACCCAACCCTCCCAGGTGTTAACAGGCAAAATGTTTTTTTTTTTAATTGAATGTTTTAAATGGTTTTTATATGGCTGTGACTGTTGCTAGAAGTTGTTTTCCTTTAATATTGACAATCTTTACTGCAGTCTATTGATTAAAAAGGTATGATCCAGCCTGGCTCAGGGGTATGAAAGGCTACCATAGTGTGGTTAATGATTAGAGCTGTAGCTACAACTTTCCTGCACTCTGGTCTGTTCTTGTAATACTAAGTCAGCCATAGGTTAAGTCCCATGGTCTCCTAACATGTTAAATGAAACACACACACAGCTCATAATTGCTCCTCACATTTGTGAAACTGAAATTTTAAGTTCAACAACATTGGTTTCCATCACAATTTTGGGGTATAATTACAACCGGTTCTATTCCTATAGTTTTTACTTTATGGATGAGGTGGTTCTTCATTTACAGTGTTCTGTGACTCGTCAGATCCTATGAATATTGCACATAAGACAAAGTTTTACAGAATAAAATAATTATATCCTCTTATTTTCATCAACTTAAAAAAAAAAAACTGTGTAAAATTACTACCTGTACTTTGAGTCTTGCTTATTGTATTCGAAGGAGCTAACTGTGTACTGGCAGAGGAGATTTTTCTATGCTGACAATTTGAATATAATTGTCTCCAAAAATTTATGTAGTTTATTGATTGCTTCTAATAAAGAATTTTATAAAAGACATGCATTTGCTAATTTACTGGAAGAGTTTTGAGGAATTTGAGCAATGTGTTTTGTCCCATTGGAGAAAAGTAGAAGATTATGCATTAATGTCTGCTAAATGAAACCAAAATATAGGATAGTGAACATTAAATGAAAGAAAATAAAGTTGAAACCTATTTAGTAAATAATTTGGGTTATATTTTTATTCTAATTTGGCAACATCCCAAAAACCCACTTTGAAAAAAATAAATAAATAAATAAAAGGGCGGGTATGTGCTTACATACCCGGGTAGCTACCCAGTATAACCCTGTACAGGTATTTGGTAGAAGTAAAACAGAAGGCTTGTCTGAGTTGAGGATTAAGAAGATAAGTTTTGTAATTGAGACTGACCTAGAGTTGATCATTGTTCATTTATCATCTGTACATTGTATTTCGTTCTTGGTTTATCAATATTATAACTTGTTGTGCAAGACAGTAATACATGTATAATAATCATTAATGTATTATGTGATGATGTTTATACAGGAACACACCCAGTTGGCATGTGAGGACACGGCCAACTACCTGGTGGTGTGGTGCATTAACCTGGGGATGGAGGAGAAGCAAGAACTTATGTCCCATGTTGCTCACCAGACCATCTGCATGCAGTTTATTTTGGAGTTAGCCAAGCAGCTGGAGAGGGACCCACGCTCCTGTATATCAGCATTCTTCCATAGGTAACCACTTTTAATTCATTATTTAAACCACTTGTCAGCTTACTAACCATTCAGGCAGTTGTTTTGTATGGGAGGAAACCAGAGTACCCAGAGAAAACCTGCCATGTTTGGCATGGTCACTCGAGGTAACACCCTTCCTTGGTGAGGTCACTCTAGATAACACCCTTCCTTGGTGTGGTCACTCTAGATAACACCCTTCCTTGGTGTGGTCACTCTAGATAACACCCTTCCTTGGTGTGGTCACTCTAGATAACACCCTTCCTTGGTGTGGTCACTCTAGATAACACCCTTCCTTTGTGTGGTCACTCTAGATAACACCCTTCCTTGGTGTGGTCACTCTAGATAACACCCTTCCTTGGTGAGGTCACTCTAGATAACACCCTTCCTTGGTGTGGTCACTCTAGATAACACCCTTCCTTGGTGTGGTCACTCTAGATAACACCCTTCCTTGGTGTGGTCACTCTAGATAACACCCTTCCTTGGTGTGGTCACTCTAGATAACACCCTTCCTTGGTGTGGTCACTCTGTGTGATGCAACAGTAATGTGTGAAAGAACAGAGATAAACCACAGTATATATTGAGGCCTTGACCTACAAAGGGATCACCACAACACAACACCTCAAGTAGCTAAGCTGAATGAGAGTGGATGGGGATATTTTGAATGGAGTCATCATACACCAGAGTGAAGAAAAATTCTAAAGAGTGTAAAACAAGTGTTTCAAGTTATGCATCCTCTTCATTTGATAATTTTTTTATGTATCAGACTGTAATTTGTTAAACTTGAATGTTAATGATTAGAATATGAATTACAGTGGTCCCTCGGTTAACAAAATTTCGGTTAACGAATTACCTTCCATAAGAATCTTCATTTCGGTTTACGAAATATCTTACGAAAATGTTTCGACATGCTTTGGCTTGCTCACCAGCTGGAAGATTAGTCCGCCAATACAGAAATCGGTTCTAGGGCTTATATTCGTTAAAATTGGAGTAAATATCAAGATGGTTGTACTATTCAATAATAATTTTCCAAGTTTTATATTAATTTTTTTAGTCATTTTAACACTTATTTAACATAATTGCAGTACAGAGAACTAGTTTTTGGTGGGCCCATCAGCCACTTCACTCACCCACCAAGGCCTCGGTTTGTATCTCTGTTCAGTGGAGGAAACATCTTGCTTGTGGGTCTCTTGAACACAGAGTATTTTTACAATTATTGGTCATTCTAAAATTTATTTTACATATTGACAATATATAGTGCAGTGCAGTGTTGATTTAAAGAAAATAATCTTGAATTACACCTAGTGAACTTAAAATTTTCTGGGTGAAATGACGGAATCAAGCATGGGGTGATTTCTCTTCTACCCCCACTTCCTTCTCTTCTCCCTTCTCCTCCACCCCCACTTCTATTTCCCATCATCATCATCAACCAGGAGCCTTCTACATACACACCTCAAAGTAAGTGTACTTTACTGCATTTTTTTTTTTTTACTTTGTATGTATTTTTGGTGAGCTGGAACCAATTACCCAAAATCCCATTGAAACAATGGTTTCGGTTAACAAATATTCCGGTTAACGAACGACCTTCTGGAACGAATTGTGTTGATTAACCGAGGGACCGCTGTACTTGAACTGAGGCAATATACTGTACAGTATATCTTGTCTTAATGTTTTTCACTTCATAGTTTAAGTTTGCATAATCATTTGTGTGCAGGATACAGCAGGCTGAACCAGAATACAAAAAAGCCTTCACAGATGAACTAGAGGCCTTCAAGCAGCGGGTACAGAAGCGAGCAGCCCAGAAGATGGAGGAGTTGATCAAGGAGGCAGAGGAGGAAGAACGACAGGCTCGACTTGGTCCTGGCGGCCTTGACCCTCTAGAGGTGCTTGAGGACTTGCCTGAGGTGAGTGTTATCTGTCCTTAACTGACCGAGGTGAGTGTTATCTGTCCTTAGCTGACTGAGGTGAGTGTTATCTGTCCTTAACTGACTGAGGTGAGTGTTATCTGTCTTTAACTGACTGAGGTGAGTGTTATCTGTCCTTAACTGACTGAGGTGAGTGTTATCTGTCCTTAACTGCCTGAGGTGAGTGTTATCTGTCCTTAACTGTCTTGGGTGAGTTATATGTCCTTAACTGACTGAGGTGAGTGTTATCTGTCCTTAACTGACTGAGGTGAGTGTTATCTGTCCTTAACTGCCTGAGGTGAGTGTTATCTGTCCTTAACTGTCTTGGGTGAGTTATATGTCCTTAACTGACTGAGGTGAGTGTTATCTGTCTTTAACTGACTGAGGTAAGTGTTATCTGTCCTTAACTGACTGAGGTGAGTGTTATCTGTCCTTAACTGTCTTGGGTGAGATATATGTCCTTAACTGACTTGCTGAATATTTTGTCCTTAAATGACAGAGATGAGTGAATATTGTAGGAGTGTGAATGTTAGAGGTATTTTCTGGGTGTATGACTAAGTACTGTAGTGTTGGTGGGTGTTTGACCATCCTAACACTAACAACAGCTATGAATATTCTTTGGTCTCTAAATTTATTTTGTTAAAGCATTATCACTGCAACTTTTTTAACATTATATATTTACTACTCCTTAAATTTATTGACAGTTGATGGGATAAATGTATGTCAACAGATACCAGTAAGGGACAGGGAATGTGTTTGGAAGTACAGTACTATACACAACATGTATCAAGCTGTACTGTTGTGATGAAATTCTGTTCCTTTTGCTTATTGCATGTTAAATCCCTTAAAGGTGTAACTAACCTTAGAAAGTCTTCCAGAGCAAGAGTAGGCTAAAGAATGAAAATCATAAAATGAACATTCTAGTCTTATGAAATGTTAGACATACATGTTGTCATTAGTAAAGAAACATGCAGGTAAACCCCGAGATGTGGTTTTTCACTTTAATGATGGTTTTAAACTCACACCATCTCTCTATATATGATCAAAACAACACACTTGATCGATAGCCATTGGTTGAAAAAAAAATCTAGTGTAAACTATGGGATGTATATACAGCTGCTCCCCGACGGGGTTAGGGACCCAAATCCAGGTCCTAAGTCGAAAATGCTTAAATCATACATAGAAAATCTAAAATGGGTGTCTCTTTTTTCTCAGCACCACAATACTCTCACTTTTAAGCTTGCCAGCCATTTTAAAGTGAATTGCAAACGAAAATTTTGTCAGTACACAACGCAATCACTAACGTTGGGACTCAAAAATACGTAATACAGCTGTGTCTGGTTCTTTGTCGATCGTAAAACCCGCCATCGCATGGCTCCATGATTCTTGGCCAGTATCTTACATTGTACTTATCATTGGTGTTTTATTTTTCTTATACAGTCTCTCCTCGACGGGGTTTCGGACCGACGACCAGTTCTTAAGTCGAATTAGTCGTAAGTCGAAAATGCAAAAATAATACATAGAAATTCTAAAATGAAATATGGTACAGCAAAATAAATCAATAATGAAAAATGAATAAAGTGTTACTGTGCACTTACCTTTAATGTAGTCAGCTGAATGCACACGGGGCCTCAATAATTTTGTAATTAAACATGGAGACTACATTAATTGGATGAAGCAGAGGAGGAGACAGGGCTGGGTGGGTCATCAATTTTGCTTTCTTCAGACAGGCTAACATACTTGCTTGTTGAAGGTATTGGATCATCTTTAGGGAGTGAAGGGTGTACGGAGACAGCAGTGGGGGACTTCTTAAAATATATGTCCAATTTAGACTGCACAGTTTGCCTTTTCTTTTCATTGTAAATCTCCCCGTAGCAAGCAAGTGCATCTTGGATCATTCTGTCAACTTTTGCAAATCGCTCAACATTTTGATCCATTTCTTCAAACATTTGCATCTCCTTATCATCCTTTTATACGACTACGGCGGTCGTATGTCCGGGTTGTCGTAAGTCGAGTAGGTCCTAAGTCGTGGAGTACCTGTATAGTGAGAGGACAGCACTAACAATTAGATTGAACTGTGTTATGGTGACTGTGGAGTGATATTTTCTGTGTTTTTGTGACTGTAAGGTACTTGGCTTCTCCTATTTTGAAAATGTGAGCAGTGTCGGCCGTTATCATCGTTCACTCTGTTATTGTGACGAGTACTTTTGCTCTGTTTTTGTGACCATGAAGTGAGCAGTGTAACTTTGAAAATGTCTGGAAAGGCCAAGGCATCCAAGACAACCGTGTCTCTGAGGTGAAGCTTGACATTGTTAAGCAGCATGAGACTCCCCCAGAGGCTGTGTAGGAGTCACAGTAACATCACTTCACCTACAAGAGTCCCCTTAGCCTCGAAGGGAACATGTGATGACCAGACTTGTCCAGTATGATGTAGTGAGTGTTGTTTACTTGTTTTGTACTGATAGTAGTTGTATAGGAAATTTTTTGTCAGTGATACATGTGTGTTTGGGGACTGGCTGGGAACATATCTCATTGAACCCCATGTTATAATGCTCCTTTATTTATGATATTTCACCTAGCGATGGGTTTTTCTGGAACATAACCCCATCGTATCTAAAGGGTTGCCTGTAATTATATCACTGTATTCACCACCTATGGTTGTTGGTGAGTCGGAAAAGTCGGCAAGTTATCGTGGCTCAGCACCCCTCTGGCAGTTATTGCACATCTGGGAACAAACTGTCAGACATGATGATGCACTACCAACTCACTCTTACAACTCCTACTGTACACATGGTTCCTTATTATTATACTAAACAGTACATTCACCACTCGCTTTTGGGTTAGAAGTGTTTGCGAGTGGCACTTTGTATTCGGCACACTTATTTGTTTCACTTACTATATCACTGATCAGTGTCTCATCAAAAAACTAAAAAAAATAATTCAAGTAACTGCTATCATCATCCACAGTAATACTTTTGTTTGAGGTATTAAACACATAATTCTGGCAATCACGCCACACAAACTCACTAGCTGGTACAGGTTGTGGTGCTTGAGTAGGTGAACATTGATATGGGGAAGGCCATCTCTTCCCATGCACTTGTAGGCCCCTACGCTGTCTCTTAGCAGGAGGATCAGGCTGTTGTAAGGCAGGAGATGCAGCCCACGGCAGCGTAGTTGGCGTGGGTAATGCAACAGCCTTTGTGTGTGAGTGAGCTGGAGCTGGTGGAAGCAGTGCCACATCCTCCCACTCACTATCCTCACTGGAGAGTTAGGATTCTTCACTTTTGGCTTATACATCCCTTTGAAATAGATGCTTAAGCATTTCAGGTGAACTTAAAGTCTGTGCCGTGGAGTGGCGGGCCTTGGGAACGGGGATTCAGAGTGGGTAATTCCAAGAGGTTAATGTGTTTCCTTCCGCCATGGTGACAAGTGTTATTCTGACTATTTATTTAAGATGTGGACTAGGGGATGCATGGGCGAGTCCTGGGGCTGATTAACAACCCAAGATCATGACAATTATGGTAACATTTAATGAATTTGATTTTTCTATTTCAGGAGCTGAAAAAATGTTTTGAGAGCCAGAACATTGAATTACTACAGGCAACAATAGAGAAGATGGCCCCAGAGGAAGCAGCTCATCACATGAAGCGCTGCGTTGACTCGGGGCTTTGGGTACCTGATGCCAATGCTGTCAAGAGCGAGTAGCAATATACAAAGATATCTGTTGAGCATTCAATGATGTATTATAAATAAGTGTGATAATGCAATTATCATAACAGTATAAATGGAATAATAGTGTGCTGTCTTAACTATAATTAAGAGTACACAAGCACTTGCCTCCATCTGAGGGCAGTACAGTACTGTATGTACAGTATTACATTGTCTGTTGGAGGCAATTCAGAAAAAGATTCAATCTTTCACCATCACAATATTTGTATTTATTTTAATTCATTTTTATATTTTTACATGTAAAGAGAATATTAACCTTGTAAACAATTTGGAAATTATGCAATTGATGTTTTATATTGTCCCAGAGCCAAATGTATTAATGACTTCTTCATTGACATTTGACAAATGAACTGTCCCATTATATATAATATATTAATGACATAGGTACAGATATTGTCCCATTATATATAATATATTAATGATATAGGTACAGAATATATCAGAGCCTGTCATTTCACTTTACTGTAGAGTAGAATAAAACAAACATTTTAAGTCATGACTGAGTTAATATGTAGTATTGATGTGCATTCACACACAATTTACAGTATTTCTGCTTTTCAATGTAATTATTTTTCACAATACTGTATTATGTTTTCCCTACATGATTATATTATCTATACAAATAAATAAGTAAAATAAAAAAAAATTTTCTTGATCATTTTCTGAAAAACTAAGAGGATCAAGATGCTGTCTACCATTGCCCTTTCCTGTGTACAGTTTCCCCCACATTATGGAATGGATGGGTTCTTGAAAAAGTGGCCGTAACAAACCACATTTTTCTATACAGTGGTCCCTCGGTTAATGAATTACCTCCCATAAGGAACTTTGATTAACGAAATTCTTACGACAAACACATTTAACGTCCTAGATACGTTCTTGGAAACATGATGTTAACCGAAATGGACGTTGTCCGATCATCACATAAACTTTGTATTTATACTTAGGTGCATGTGGAATACTATGTACGTACATATACACTTTTACTCTTAAATCACTACTGTAAAGTGACACAGGTGATTAATTTTCATCTCTTGTGCAAAGTACATGACGTTTATATTAAAATTATTCACTGTTTTACAAAGATACCAGCAACGCTGGGGAGACGGAGGGAGGGAAGGAAGGAGGGGGAGGGGAGGTAGTACGTTTGACAGTTGGCACAGGCCCAGGTCTAACGCGTGTATATTTATCAGTTCTTAGGTGACTAAGCTTCTCTCATATAAAAAGCCAGTGAAATGACCTGGGTGAATATAATTTACATTACTGGGATTCTTGTAAGATACTGATTAATTTGAATATAAACATGCAATAATTTGCACTAGACATAACAATTTTAGTACCGTAATCAAATTAGTACATGTACACTCCAGCTTTGCACTAAGGTCATTTATTTCTTTTAGTATGGTGTGTGCATGTAAATGAATGAAAATAAATGAAGAAATTTATGTAAATCTACCCAAAAATACAGTTGAAAAACTTTATATGATAAATGTACACTAATGTACTACAATTTTTATCTCTTGAGCAAAATATATGATGTATTTATTCAAATTATTGGCTGTCTTGCAAGGATTCCAGCAATGCAAATTATAATATCCTAACTTTACTCTGAGAAATTATATACGATAAAAACTGTAAGCCTAAATAAACCCCTGGATGGGGGAGAGGAGGGATGGAGCCAACCAGCCAGCGAGGGGTGGGGGGGGTTGAGGTGATGTTTGACAGTTTGAGCCAAGGTCTATGTGTGTTTATTTAACAGTCCTAATACGCTTCTCTCATTTTAAAATGCCAGTGAAATGACCTGGGAGAATATAATTAACATTGCTGGGATCCTTGTAAGAGACTGATTAATTTGAATATCAATATGCTGTAATTTGCACTAGACATAACAATTTTAGTACTGTAATCAAATTAGTACATGTACACTCCAGCTTTGCACTAAGGTCATTTATTTCTTTTACATTTCTTTTAGTATGGTGTGTGCATGTAAATGGCTGAAAATAAATGAAGAAATTTATGTAAATCTACCCAAAAATACAGTTGAAAAACTTTATATTATGAAATGTACTACAGTACTGTACACTAATGTACAAAATTTTTTATCTCTTGAGCAAAATATATGACATTTATATTCAAATTATTGGCTGTCTTGCAAGGATTCCAGCAATGCAAATTGTAATCTCCTAACTTTAGTCTGAGATAGATAAAAACTGTACGGTAAGCCTAAAACCCTGGCTGGGGGAGATGGAGGGACGGAGCCGGCCAGCCAGCGAGGTGGGGGGGGAGGGTTGAGGTGATATGTTTGACAGTTTGAGCCAAGGTCTATGTGTGTTTATTTAACAGTCCTACTAAGCTTCTCTCATTTTAAAATGCCAGTGAAATGACCTAGGAGAATATAATTAACATTGCTGGGATTCTTGTAAGAGACTGATTAATATCAATATGCTATAATTTACACTAGACATAACAATTTTAGTACTGTAATGAAACTAGTACATGTGCACACCAGCTTTGCACTAAGGTCATTTATTTCTTTTAGTACGGTGTGTGCATGTAAATGGCTGAAAATAAATGAAGAAATTTATGTAAATCTACCCAAAAATACAGTTGAAAAACTTTATATTATAAAATGTACTACAGTATTGTACACTAATGTACTACAATTTTTATATCTTGATCAAAATATATGAAGTTTATATTTAAATTAATCTCTGTCTTGCAAGAATTTCAGCAATGCAAATTATATTATCCTAACTTTAGTCTGTGATATTATATAAAATAAACACCTTAAAGAATAAAGAAATCACCAATCTTGTCTGGGAACACAAGGAGGGAGGTGGCCAGCGAGGGGGGGGGAGGTGACAAAGTCTGGTGTTTGTTTATTTATTTGAGATAAGATGTGACAGTTGGCGCTGAAGGCCTGCGTGTTTATTTATTATTACTTAAAAGTAACTAAGCTCTTCTCATAATTTGCCACCCTAACGACCTGGGTGAATATAACTTACATTGCTGGGATTCTTGTAAGATAGTGAATTATTTGAATACCTGTATAAACAATCTGTATTTGCAATAGACATAACAATTTTAGTACTGCAATCATTTAGTACATGTACAGTACAGGTTTGCACTTAGGTCCATTGTTAATCGAGGGACCACTGTATTGCAGTGTACTTGTACTGTACAATATTGACTAAATTCACTAGATAACGTACACAACTACAGTAATGGTTGGTAAAACTTGTCAAGTAAGTGATTGTCAAGTCTGTCAGTAACGAGGATCTTATTGAACTAGATGCACAGAAAATTGCAGAGGAAGAAGAGAGACAAAATGTAGAAGAAGAACCTGCATCCCCCAAAAAGTTTTCAGTGAAACAAATGGCAGAGGCATTTGCTACAATTAATAAAGGAATGCAAATGTTTGATGGCATGGATCAAAATTATGAGCGTTGTGCCAAAGTTGACAGAATGATCCAAGATGCACTTGCTTGCTACAGAGAAATTTATAATGAAAAGAAAAAACAAACTGTGCAGTCTAAATTGGACATCTATTTTAAGAAGTCCCCCAGTGCTGTCTCCTCACGCCCCACCAGTGCTGCCTCTTCACTCCCTCAAGATGATCCAATACCTTCAACCAGCAAGTTTCCACAGTACATAAACCTGTCTGAAGAAAGCGACATTGATGACCCACCCAGCTCTGTCTCCTCCTCTGCCACGCTTGGCGGTAGCAAACACCAAGAAATCCACACCAAACAAATTATAATTTTTAACAAAATTTTTTAATTTTATATAGATTTTTTTTTAATTGTTAAATTCCATAAGGGTGGATTTACAGGCCGCATCGCGAAATTATTGGTCCTAATTTACAAATTCCGTAAGAAAGAAATTCCGCAACCCGGGGTTCTGTAACGCGGGGGATGCCTGTATATATGTATATACATACAGCTCCTCCCGACTTATGACCTACTCAACTTACGACCACCCGCACTTATGACCTGCCTCAGTCATACCAAAATTTTGTCAAATTACGTATTTTCAAGTTAACAAGAAAATACGAAGTTCGCAAGCGCTTTCGGTAATTCACATCTTCAGGGGTGAGTACAGACTAAGGGGAAATAATTGAGAAGGCTAATATATACAGTAGAGGAGAGTGAGATCAAGTCCCTAGGGGACAGCAGGTGGAAAGATCTTTGTAAAGGCCTGGGACTTAGAGATAGAAATCCCTTACCAGACCAATCAGGATCTTAATAAAGGAAAGTCAAGGACCAGGGTTTTCCGAGGAATAACAAACAACCGTTTGAGATTGACATCTCTTTACTATAAAAAATATAACACAAAACTCTGACACCACTCAACAAACATCAAATAACAATTATGGGAGTCTAACAATTAAGGCAGTCAACAGTTAATGGAGTCAAACAATTAATGGAAGCAAACAATTTAAGGGAGCAAACAATTAATGGGAGTCAGCAATTAATAGAATCAAACAATTAATGGGAATCAACAACTGATAGAATCAAACAATGAACAGATATTTCCTACGGCAGTGGCCCTGGGGGAAGGTTCTGGAACACGGTGATCCACACTCAGGGTAGGGAAGCGTCCATTCAACCCCACACTTGAGCGACGTCTTGAAATGGCAGGAGAACACCGTGGCACAGACGGAATGAGATGAACTGACGGTAGTGGTAGATGACCAGAGAATTGACAGTCAATAGGTGAAGGTCTGGGGACACAGCCCACGAGTCCAGGACCTCTGATGAGATCACAGCCAGAATTTGACGAACAGCGGGGTAGCTAGATGGTGACTGTATGGCGGCTGGGGTGAATCTGCCGGTGACACAGGTAGCAGCTGCCGTTCTCACCTCTCTCCAACCACCCCAAGTGTTGGTCGCACCAGCAAACAAGCGAGTAAGCAGCAGTAACGAGCAGGAAGATAGTTTCCGCCCTTACACAGCTCCCCCAACAAAAATCTACTTTAAGGTAGATTAAAACTTAAGATTAGTACACAAAGCATAATCATTTTACAACAAATGCTTAAATACACATATCAAAATAAAGAAGGGTCACATAAAAGAATGGGTGGAACTTGATGTCCAAAACGTAAGGCCGTATCAAGGAACTGCACGTGGGATCCACTTCAGTCCGGGTTTAAGTTTGGGCCTATTTCCAGTCGTAGAGGATTCTTCTATCTCGTCAGGTGTTAACAGCAACTCCCAACCGAGATCATCAGAGTCTGGCACCCAAACTTCACAGGAACTTTTGCAGGGTAGTGCCTCGACTGACTCCAGCTTGGGAACATCGTCAAGAACACGAGCAATGTGGGTCCTGCAATTATATTTCCTTAACAAATTAGCTTGATGTAATTTAGGCTTCTTAGAGAAAGGGGGTGAGAATGGTCCAACAAAATCTATGGCTACCCGAGAACATAGTTCTGCAATGACAGGTAAGGGTTCAAGTGGAACAGGACGGACTCTACTCTTGGCGAACATACGTGGGCAATAATCACAACTCCTACAAAAAGCTCTGATATCCGCTCCCATACCTGGCCAGTAAAACTGATCAGCAACCTTCCTATAAGTTTTCCTACAAGAACAGTGACTTGCTAGAGGGCTCTTGTGAGCTACAGAGAGAATGTTACTACGACAAACAGCAGGGACACCAAGTAAAAACCGACCTACTTTGCCTGTTCTCTACACTGTCCCTCTCCTGGTTTGATGACTGTTTCGTTCCCGATGTAAAGAAATTCTGTGAGCAACAGAATGTGCCATTCAAGATTTTGTTGCTGCTGGACAAAGCACCAGGACACTCGCCCCTACTGTTAGATCGTCACTCAAATGTAAAAGTGGTCTTCCTTCCTCCCAACACTACGTCTATATTACAGCCCATGGACCAAGAGTTAATCTGCAATGTAAAAGCTGCATTCTCAACAAAAAAATTCCAGCTCCTGAACGACTACACCAACACCAGGGAAGAGTTGCGTAACCTGAGTGACACCAACACCGATAGCAAGAGCGAAGACGACGAGGATCAACAGTTGGCAGAGCAAGAAGTACTTTTAAAACAATTCTGGAAAACTTTCAACGTCAAGAAAGCTGTGGACTTCTTGGTGGAGGCATGGGATCAGCTGTCTGTCGCAACTGTTCGTCAGGCATGGAGACATGTGTTGCAAGGCATTCCGGGCGTTAGGCAGAGTAAATCTGTGACTGGTGAGGTTCAGACTGTTGCAGTAGCAGTGGACCTTGCCAGAGGAGCTGCGCAGAGTGTTACAGCTGCAGGCTTCTCCGAGACCACCAACGACGACATCCTGGAGGTGATAAGGGATCCTGATATGACTACCGATGAGATGGTAGATGATGATGACGTCAGTGAAGAGGCAGGTGGTGCGTCATCCCAAGAAGAACACCGCTTATCCCACAGTAATGTTAGGGGTGCCATCAAGTGTGTCGAGAAAATCAAGCTCCTCCTTTCCGATGACCATGACACAAACAGGTATGAAATCTTCACTACCCAGCTGTTGCAGACTATGGAGCCCTACTTCAAGGTTTGTCACGATAACATAAACACCAGCCGTCAGCAAAGCATAACAGAGTTCTTCGCCCGCAACCCACCACAGCCAGCCCAAGCCAGTGATAGTGACAGAGGTAGAGACAGTGATGATGACTTTGAGGGATTTGTCAGGGAGGCCCTGACAAGTGTGGATGACAGTGATGGTGACTCACCTGAGGGCCAGTAGCCTGCCCTCTGCCTCGGAACCAGCCTCCATCCCCGTACGCCGACCCGTCTCTTCTACTAACGTAAGTGTTCAACCTAACTTTTAGTTTTCCTAACCTAACCTTTATTTTTCCTAACTTAACCTTTATTTTTCCTAACCTAATCTCTTCTATATTACTTGTGTGTGCATACCATCATAAAGTTAAGATAAATTTTTTACTACAACATAGTTGTGTGTCGTCAAAAAGTGGAGTTTGGGGGTCGGCCCGGTCTCTATTTCAATTAATCCCATATGTTATGTTGTTCACTTTACGCGTTTCTCACTTTCCGCGGTACCCTGTGGGTTATATTAACCACGTAAAGTGAGGGTTGACTGTATAAATATATACAGTTTTTTCTTCTTTTTTTTGACACATTTACATTTTTTCTGCATTAAAGAATATAGCTAAAAACTTAGTGTCAGTTGTCTGAAAAATGATTTAATATATACGTAGTATATTCTGTATAAGTTATAGGCACTAGTATTTTTTCATAAGTTACAATCATTAGTGCAGTATTTGACTGGGACTTTACAGTAAGCTTTATAAAAAACCTAAGCTTGGATTTAATATCTAAGAAACGAAATTTACAAAGCAATAGTAAATAAAAACATTATTCCAAAAGTTAAGGGCATAGGGATATAATGAAGGATACACTATTGTACTGAACTATGAGTGGATGACAACACTTGTATGAGTAAGACTACAGTACTGAGCCAAACACAACATCACATAATAACAACAACTTGGTGGTGACAATAATTTGACCTTTACAGTGAGTTCTGCTATAACGCGTGTTTTGACAACGCGAATTGGCTCTAACGCAATTTATGAATAGAGGAACGATATTTGTATAACGCGAACGCTTGTTTGCTGTAAAGCGATTTTTGCTTACTATTTCTCCAATTTTGTGGTATTAACTGTGAATATGGAAAAGAAGAATATCTCCAAGAAGCGTTCTGGTGATCGCATTCCCGGTGATGATCGTAAAAGAAAGGCTATAACTAGGCTTAGGATAATTATGCATTGAAAAATGGCTAAATATGCATGCAAATATGCAGTAAAAACTGAGAAAATATGCACTTAAATATGCATAACATAAGAACATAAGAATGGAGGAAACTGCAGCGGGCCTATTGACCCATACTGGGCAGTCCCATTTATACCCAACCCCTATTGCTCATATAAGCAACCAGCCTATGTTTGAAGCTATTCAGCGTATTCGAGTTAATGATGATATTTGGTAACTTGTTCATTCATCCAGTACTCTGTTTCCAAACAAGTGTTTACCTATTTGTTTGGAAACTTTAAAATATGTTAATAAATAATAAATACTAAGTTAATAACTCCTTTTCTGTACATTTTCTCAGTGAATTTACTTTCCCAGACAGGATGTCGCCGAAGTAGGATTTTTCAAAGAAGGATTAAATACAAAACACAATATACTGACATAGTTAATTTAATAAACAATACTGAAAAAAGTTTTCCTTTTAAGAAAATAGAAGAACAAAAGAGTGTCAGGAGGGAACTGGTGGAGCCCGTGCATCTATACCCTGCCTGGCTGAACACGAACCCATCACGTACAGTTCATGTCCACTGACCAGCCAATCACGGCCTAGCTAACCACAGCCTAATGTTGAGCTATATAAACGTCACTTAAGTATGTTCCTTATGGATATTATGACACTAAAACAAAATCGCGTATTTTCGATTTTGTATTAGTGCAATAAAATGGACTGTTATATTTCAAATATCAGTAATTTCTGCCCCGTCGTTGCTTGTATGCTCACGAATTTTTTGACCCTTGAGGTTGAAGAATGTTTTATAATATTTTGGAATTTTCCAAATACATGCCTTATAAAACAATACATTATGAATATGCACTTTAGCTCAAAAATGGCTTAAATATGCATTTGCATATGCACATATGCAAATCCATAATTATCCTAAGCCTAGCTATAACCCTTGAAGAGAAGCTCGATGTTATCAACCTCAAAATCACCCTTCTCCCCCATCAAGTTATATTCATATTTTTTCAAGGTAAAGTGTTAAATTTACTGTATGATTTCATTATTAGATATGAATGTAATATTTATTTAGACTGTGCTATCCTTTGTGTTAGGCTAACTACTAAATTTTTTTCGATTTCGAGTAGTAATCTGCACCTAACCCTATTTTCTCCATAAGCCCTGTTATTTCTATTACGCGAATTTCTATAACACGATGTTTTACAAGAACACAACTATCCCGTTATAGCAGAACTGACTGTATTTGAAAACATGAGCTAAAAATATGAAGTGTATACAAGGTGATGTATCAAGAAGTATGTGCAGCTAGTTGTTGTTTAACTTTCCTTTAAGTTTCTGGAACCCTTCAGGAAAGTGGTACTGGAGTAATCATAATATACAGAGAGGTAAGCTCTGTAAGGCAGCTATATTTATCATGTTAACTTATAGTCAATATGTTATACCCTCTCCTAAAGTTTCTTAACAAGAGGTGACCATTATTATTGTGTGGAATAACTGATAATCTAAATGTGTACAAAACATTTCCTCTGAATGATGGAGCCACCACACATGATGTACACACAGTTGTACATCAAAACACTAGACACCATAACTGGGGATTATCCTGTCAATATATTCCAGTAAAATTATCACCACAATAACAACAGAGGAGAAAACACTGTGTGACGAGGCGTGACAGGTACGTGTTCCCTTTAGTTATACACGTCTATTAAACTGAATATTCTTACACAACTCACACACAGTACGGGACGATACTCTGAAATAAAATCATCCCGTTAGAATAATGTACAAAGTGTAAGTGAATAAAAACAGAGTAAATATTAACTACATATATATTTTCTTATTGTGTTTTAATATGTTTACAGTCTTCCTACATACAGTAATTTGGAGAACTGCAATATATCAACTGGCCGAGGCTGATGTGCAGTGTAACGTAGCTGATACTTTGCTGGCCGAGGAGCACGAGTACTGTAATTTAGCTGAATGTCTACAGGCCAAGGGGTACAAGTACTATAATATAGGTGACAGTTGGCTGGCCGAGGGGGGGGGGGGTACTATAATATATGTGACTGTTGGCTGGCCGAGTACTATAATATAAGTGACTGTTGGCTGGCCAAGGGGGGGGGGGGGTACTATAATATATGTGACTGTTGGCTGGCTGAGTACTATCATATATGTGACTGTTGGCTGGCCGAGTACTATAATATAAGTGACTGTTGGCTGGCCGAGTACTATAATATAAGTGACTGTTGGCTGGCCGAGTACTATAATATAAGTAACTGTTGGCTGGCCGAGTACTATAATATATGTGACTGTTGGCTGGCCGAGTACTATAATATATGTGACTGTTGGCTGGCCGAGTACTATAATATAAGTGACTGTTGGCTGGCTGAGTACTATCATATAAGTGACTGTTGGCTGGCCGAGGAGGCAGGTACAGTACAGCATGCCCTTATAATTTGCGGATTTTTACTGTATTTTATGGCACATAAGATGTACTTTTTTGTCTGAAAAATGGCTAAAAAAAATCAGCCAGCATCCTATATGAGAAGTTGCACTCTCCCCCAAGCTAATGAATCACCCGTTGCTGTCTACAGTAAGCTAACCAACTCCAGAATAAAAAATGTTATTGCTTACTTAAACACATTATTATTTTTAATTAATTAAAAATTAATTATTGTAAATATAAAAGGTCGTTCTATAACTACTCTGTACTGTACCGAAGTAATTATCGTCCATTTGGCATACACCCAACTCTTCAGAGGTAACTAAGCAGTAGCCATTTCTGAACTCTTACAAGCATTACAATCTATTAATGCCATACCTGCAATATTTATTTTTCAATCTACAAATACCTGATGCAAATGAAGCTTTACAGATCACTTGGCGGCACTGTAGCCGGGTTAGACTAGTCTCTGTAACCACCAGGCTACTGGGCCAAGCTGTTGTTTTTCAACTTATATTTTCAGGTACATATACATAACTTTCTTCATTTATTTTTACCGAGTTACATGTATACATCATCCTACATACATATTGTGAAAAAAGTAAAAGAAATAATTGTCTTAGGGGTAAACACATACAGGGAAGGGAGTCCAGATGTTGAGTACAGTACATGCAAATGGTGACTGTGTTAAACTTTCATTTGGCTTTTATTTACTGGTTTGGAAATAGTATTTTTTGTTGTAACTTATTTATTGGTATTATTTTTATTTATTCCTCCCATTTACTGGTACTGTATACAGTGGTCCCTCAGCTAACGAACACAATCCGTTCCAGCAGGTTGTTCGTTAACCGAAAAATTCGTTAACCGAAACCATTGTTTCAATGGGTTTTTGGGTAATTGGTTCCAGCTCACCGAAAATTGCCTAAATTCAACAAAAATGGTGGAAAAGTTCACTTACTTTGAGGTGTGTATGTAGAAGGCTCCTGGATGATGATGATGGGAATTAGAATGGGGGTGGAGGAGAAGGAAGAAGAGAAGGCATTGGGGTGGAAGAGAAGTCACCCCATGGTGCCATTTCACCCATAAAATTTTAGCTCTCTTGGTGTAATTCAAGATTATTTTCTTTAAATCAACACTGCACTGCATTATATATTGTCAATATGTAAAATATATTTCAAAATGACCAATAATTTGCTTGGAAACACAGAAAAAAAGCATTTAGTTGAAGAGAGTCTCAAGCAAGATGTTACATCCAGTGAAAACAGAGAGAGACTAATGCCTGTCTGGTGTGTTAACAGGCTGGATGGCATGCCAGGAACTAGTTTCTTTACCTTCAATTATGCTCAATAATTGTTAAAATGACTAAAAAAAGTTAATATTAAACTTTTAAAATTATTGAACAGTATAAACTTCTTGATATTTACTAAAATAGTAAGGAATTTAAGCCCTAAAACCGATTACTGTATTGGCGGACTGATACTAAAGCTGGTTGCCCGGCCAGTGCAAGCGAAAACATGTTGAGGTCAGTTCGTAAGAAATTCGTTAACCGAATTGAAGATCCTTATGGAAGGCAGCTCGTTAACCGAAATTTCGTTAACCGAGGCGTTCGTTAAACGAGGGGTCACTGTATAGTGATTTAAGGGCAATTTAGGGAAATTTTAAGAGTGTTTCTGACTTTATGCATTTTTGGCTTTACTTTGTATATACTTTTCTGTGAGCTGGAACCAATTACCCAATATCCCATTGAAACAATGGTTTCGGTTAACGAACGACCCTCTGGAAAGAATTGAGTTCGTTAACCGAGGGACCACTGTACTGTACTCTAACCATTCAAAATGGCTTCCAAGCACCCAACAAGTGCTACTGATGTTAGTGTTGTGAAGAAGCAACGTAAGACCATTAGCCTTACTACGAAAATGAAGGTTTTAAACCGTATTGAGAAAGGTGAACGTGCGGTGGACATTGCTGCTGCGCTCCACTACCCTCCACACACTCACTCCACCACCTCCGCCCATAGTGAATACAATACAAAATTATTTAGTTTATTTATATATACAGTACAATACTGTATACTATTTTCTATAAAATTGCCATTGAATTTCTGTATATGTAATGTATTTTATGGGGCAAAGGGAGGCTGGGGAATGTAACTCCCGTATATTATTTATTTCTTACGGGGAAAATTGATTCCGTTAACGTAGCAGTTTTCAGGAACGGAACCACGACGTTAAGTGAGGATTTACTGTATGAACTCAAGTGTGTAAATTCATGGGCTTTCCACTGTGGCCATGGCAGCGCTACCTGTAAATTTATGAGCTTCATGGATGAAAGGTTAAAGGAAAACATTAAGAAAAAAAAAAGTAAAGAACTTATACTACTTTTCCAAAATCACCAAACACAGTTGTACATGTAGCTCAGTACTATACAGGGTCACCATAAATTAACTGACCCATTTTAAAACATAACCTAAATAACCTGTACTGTATATTATGGATAGAACACGGAGCATGTGTGGAAAACAACTAAGACAAGTTGTTTTTGACACTAAGATAAAAATGGGTCAGATAATTTAGGTAATACTCATAACAGTACAGTACAGTACAATTAGTCTGAGTTGTTACAACAATGTTTTACTCTCCATATCCCAGAAAAATGACCAAAACCACATTCAGTAAAACATAAAAAATTTGTGCTTGAATGAATTTAAGGAAAGTTACTTATCAGCTAACATGAGTAAATTCTAAACTGCACAGTTTTATATCATAGACAGTACAGTAATTCCAACAGAAACGTTGGTACAGTACCCAATGATGCACCGAACTTATTGTCATACCAAGACTGAGTAACCAGTTCATACTTGCTCACTCTTACACAATTAGGACACAGTTGTGTGATGTGATGTAAACTTTGATGAGTACAGTAAAGTACTTGTAGTTCTCTGTTCAGCAGACTGGCCACCCATTAGTACACCTGGTGAGGGAGAACTAACACTACTCCTGTCCACTAATATATGATCCAACTTTCTTTGTATGCACAAAAACTTTTTATTCTGACATTTCACAAAAGAAAGAAATGTGCAGTACATCTCATACACCATCCAAATATTTGTTTAACACCAGTCCTTGCACAACAAAATACTTTTTTCAATGTATCACTGTTTTTACTACTGTACAGTATTTGTATCACATTGTATCCAAAATGGCTCTCACTACATTCTACAAACAGAGGACAATCTTCTTTGTGAAAAATAAAGTACTACTGTACTGTAACTTCTTACCACACCCTGGAGGTCACTTAAGTGTAGCTTGGATCTTCCACAGCACTAAGTGCCTTGTGCGCTCATATGTAAAGTACTGCTCAAAGTTGGTGGGTAATTCTTGTAGTGTCCAGTCAATGTGTGAGAGATTCTGAGAGCGCAGCCACTCCAGGCATTGAAGGAAGTGCTCATAACATGGAGCTACTGTATCCATGTCCTCTTGTGTGAAGACATATCTGCCAAAAGATGACACACATTTAAAACCAGACAGACAGACTCTTGGTACACTGAATTATGTCTTATAAACAGGGTTGGAAAAAATCATGATAAAAAAATAAAAAATAAATAAAAAAAATTGATTTATTTGATTTAAATTGGATTTTTTATTTAAATCAATTTTTTTTATTTTTTTACTAATTGCATTAAAATAGTATTTTTCAATCATAAAAACAGTATTTTTCAACCAAAGCTTATTCAGGATAATAAACAGAAAATTGGAATTAAGATAATTATACAGCAGATGGACCAATGGAATTTAACACTAATATTCTTTTTGTAAAATAAAAGAAAACTGATAACATATCTTACATTTGAGTGCACAAATCCAAACGTAATAATGAAATTTAAGATAAATGCTCTTATAGGATTACAGTGTTTCAAAAATTAATAACTTAACTTCTTCAGGTCAACAGAATAATATTCTCATTTTGTAAAAAAAAATAATACTGGCAACAAGTTTATTTTCTTACATTTGTAGGATTATAGTGTGTTAAGAATTACCGGTAATAACTTCAAGTCAACACAATATTCTCATTCTGTAAACAACAAAAATAGTTCAAAACATTTAAATTAGCTTAGTTGAACATTGAAATGCTTATGTACTGTGACAAGCTTACCGTATGTCTCGGCCTACAAGGCGACGGGGTGTATAAGACGGCCCCCCAAATTTCCATTTAAAAAGTAGCTTTAGAGCCTATTCCCTGTATAAGACCGGTACCCCAAATGTGACACTTACCATTGGGAGCTTACTGACCCAGTAGTCCTTTACCAACCATCCCATTGACCAGTGCTGTTTACACATCCTTGGTTTTTTAAAATAAGGCCAATTCACTTCAAGTAATGGCATCAAATGTTACAGGTTGGTGTAGTGTAAACACTAGTGACTCTCTTAAAAGTCTGTTATTTAACTTGAATACAATTGTTTCATTTACTTGAAATGGATTTACCGATTTATTTGTTTATTTATTTATTTATAATATACTGTAATATATTAAACACACTGCAAGTATTTTCTTTAATTTATAAGCTTGCTTCAACCAGCTACAGTATTCTGATTCAATAGTGTTTCATTAGGATTTGAGTGAAAAAGATTACTGTACATACTTACTACATACAGGAAAGAAGAAAACACCCTAGATCTTTCATAGACAAATGCTTAAACATTACTAAGAAAACTTTTTATAGAACTGATCCCAAGCCCACCCATGACCATAAGAATATCTTAATATTACCATTTCACAAAAATTTCTCACACATTCCGGCACAGCTAAAATCTTGGAACGTCAATGTGGCATTTAAAAACTCATGCACTGTTAAACAAATGTTAATCAAGAACTCCCCCAACAACACAATTGGTTGCATTTATAAAGTTCCTTGCAAGGAATGTAATATGTTTTACTTAGGCCAGACAGGTAAAGATCTTGTAACTAGAATTAAACAACACAAATACAGTGTCAGGACAGGCCAGGAATCCAATGCACTGTTTGTTCATTTGAGGGATAACAAGCATTGCATTGACTGGGATAATGCCTCCTCAATATTACCATGTAATTCAATTGATAGTAGGAACATCATAGAATCTAGTCTTATTAAACATACCGAAGCATTCAACATGAATTTGAGTAACGGCTTGTACAAGCTGGACAACTTTGTAATTAAGAAGATTTGTGATCAGGTGAGAGGGCGGGTCACTGTCCCATCTGACCCAACCACCAACCGTTGTGTGCCATTTAAAGATTAGTAGGGTCATTACCTGACCATTGTGGACCTGGTCTCACCCTCCTCTGTATATATTCATCTTGTTCTGCATTACTCTATCTAGTCTGTACTCACCCCTGAAGATGTGAATTACACGAAAGCGCTTGGGAACTTCGTGTTTTCTTCTTTCCTGGTGGTTATCAGCATATACCTAGATCACGCGCACCTACAGTGATTTACTTGCATATATATATATATATATATATATATATATATATATATATATATATATATATATATATGTATATATATATATATATATATATATATATTTATATATATATATTCACAATATTTTATAATCGCAGTCATGTACTGAATATTCTATGTAAAAAATATAAATTTTAAATGAATTATTTCTAGTGTGGTCGACTTCCTATACAAAGACAGGTTATAAATAGCCGTCTTATCTCCCCTTCATCTATTACCCAATGTTCTCAGAGAGGTCTTGGTAAATAACTTTTATTTGTTTATTTTCATTGTTTGTCTAATTTATCATGTTGTATCAAAGTAATATTACTAAAGTCTTAGGCAGCTACCAAACAGGGAGATTCTACTGCCTGGGAAGATATTGGAAGCACAATGTACAGTATTGTCTAATGGTAGACCCTACTTCCATATGGCATCACGAAAATTGTGACCAAGTCTTAGGTTGCTGATCTATCTTTCTGCCTCATTTACACACAATTGCAAAGTTTCAATTGTTTCTCTTCCTTTGACAACACAACATACATACAATATGATGTTTCTCACCTCTGATCTTTTTTCCATTTATTTATGGTTGGTCACTTCAAGTATTGGCATCAAATTTTACCGGCTGGTGTACACTCGTGACTCACTTAAGCGTCGGTTATTTAACTGAAACTAATGTTGGTGTGAGTAAAATATTTCCATTTACTTGAAATAGATTTGCCGATTTATTTGTTTATTTATTTATTTATAATATACTGTAATACATTAAACACACTGCAAGTATTTTCTTTAATTTATATACTTGTTTCGCAAAAAAGGGAGGCTACCATTATACCTGGTAGGTGAAGTTGACCAGAAATTTATGGTGATCATTAAGGACCAAACTCCGAATCCATGACGTGACTTCTGTTCATCATTCTCATCCTAAATTTACCACTGTCGGTAGTTTCAAGAATTAACGCAGTCATTTACTGTATATTCTTTGTAAAAAAAAATAAAAATTAAATTAATTATTTATAGGAGATAAGTATTATGATCAGTAAATATACAGATATGCATTACTGATCACCTCCGAACACAAGGACGGCTAAAAATAGCCACAGGCGGTCACAGTCAAGGTCACTTTCCCTTTCTTGTCACTGGCAAATGGGGGTGGGGGGCGGGGTGATGATAGCAGCTGTGTTCATTACCGGTATATTGTTCTTTTACGGTATGCTAGACTGGTTTATAATACATTTTTATTATTTTAATTTACCGGTAATCTTCATTTTAACCCATTTTCACAAACGTAAGTTTCAGTATAAAATAATTAGTGGTAGGACCTTGTGAGTGGTTTACCATGTTTCCATCACCACTCTTGACACGCTAAACCGCAATATTTAAGAGGTAAGAATTCTATCTCTGGTGCTTAAGACGACCCCCTAAATGTTCCTGGTCTTACAAGGAATCCAGCAATGTCAATTATATTATCCTAACTTTAGTCTGAGGTATTATTTGTTACTAAAAGTTAAAATTAGTTTTTTCACCCAAACATTTCTCTGGTAGGGAGGGAAGGTGGGGGGTGGGGGGAGAGGGTTGGGACCGACCGACCCAGCTGGTGTGAGTGTGAGGAGGGGGGGGAGGCAAGGTGGGGTACTTTGATTGACAGATAGTGTCGTGAAGAATATTTTGTTTTTTTATTAACTGAAGATATTTGTTTCAGCTCATAAAATTCATACAAATTACTGGACCAGAATATAATTTACATTGCTGGAATTCTTACAATATGATGATCATTTTGAATATAAACATCATGGATTTTGCATTAGACATACAAATTTTAGATCTAATGTAATAATTTGGTTTACACAAAGCAACTATTTTATCTTTTGTGCAAAATATATGAAGTTTACATTCAAAATATTCCCTGACCTGCAAGGAATCCAGAAATGTCAATTACATTATCCTAACTTTAGTCTGAGGTATTATTTATTACTAAACGTTAAAATCTAGTGTTTCACCCAATCATTTCTCAGAGAGGTAGGGGCCAGTGAGCTGGGAAGAGGGAGGGGGGGAGGAAATTGGGTCCATTATTTGAATGGACATTAACCTGGCGACTGTATTTCTCTTAAATATTAATTGTGTGAGCATACCATCATAAGATTTAGATGTTATTTTTACTACAACATAGGTATTGTGTCGGAAAAAGTGGAGTTTGGGGGTCGGGCCAGTCTCTAATGGAATTAATCCCATATGTTCTGTTGATCACTTTACGCGGTTTTCACTTTACGCGGTACCCTGTGGTTCAATTGACCGCGAAAATCGGGGTACTGCTGTACATAATATACATACAATCCATATCCTTCTTATCTGTTAAATACTCCTTAATATCAGTTTTCAGTTTTACCCAGATTTCTACAGCATCATTAATAGGGTATGTTCTCTCTGGACACAGTCCAATGCCACAACAATAGGCTTAAGTCTCTCTAAATAGTCTTCTGCAGTTCTTTTTAATGCCTTATCATTAACTTTCCTTTCAATTTTCTAATCAATGTCTTCACTATTTTCTTTGCACACTTTGACAAGGGTCTCCCAGTTCTTTAAATAAGATTCAATAGAATCTGTCAGTGTTCCATCGTGTGTCTGATGGCATTACTAGCATTGTTCCTCCTGCTCGTCTATACAAAGATCCTGGGATGTGATGATTTCTGAAGTGCTTAATGATTTCAGTAATATGCTCCTTAATGTTCTTGATTTGCAGGTCTTGTGAAAGCAAATTTAACAGGTGTGCAGAGCAACCATATGTTATAATGGATTTACCTTGTCCAAATTCACTTCTCATTTTTGCCATATTAGCAGCATTATCTGTTACACAGCTTCTTACTGTGCATCCAAATTTATCTTCACACTTTTTTGTAGCACATTCAGCTAATTTCAACAGATATTCAGCTGTGTCTCTTGATTCTGTGTCCATAGAGTCAACAAGATAAATACGGTTGTCCGCTGTTAAAGATATACATACTATAGGCTCATTATGGACATTACTCCATCCATCCTTGGCCATGTAAACTGTTTTTCCACTAAGTTCTTCTGAATAATTCTTAATCACTGAATCGTAGGCTTGATCCAAAAGAGACCCTCCAATTTGATGTCTATTAGGTGGAACATATCCTGGTCTTAGCATTTTAATCATCTTCATGTTATCAGCCTGCTGCATTGCCTATACTTTTCAATCATGTTGAATAAAAAGAGAAAACAGTTATTAGTAAAAAAATCATTTTGATTTAAATCATGATTTTTTTATTCTGATTTAAATCATTTGATTTAAATCATAACAACCGTGCTTATAAACATTCACAATAAAGTCAACACCAAATTTGTAAATCAATGCACATTAATTATATTGAAGTAACACAATATCAACGTGCAAGACATACAACTTTCTGTAAAAGATTAATGGCCTTGACAATTACATCATGTGTTGGCCCTAGACTGATGGCTTACAGAGACTGTTGATTAAATAAGTTTGAAAACTGCAAGTAATTGTGAACTGTCTTGACCTACACAGAGAATGATGAGGTATCCTGGAAACAACTATCCTGGTGACTGAGACTAGGGACTCAACTAACAGCCAAGAAAATTCAAAAGAAGTAAATCTTTTCATTTCTTGTCAGTGTGCGGAGCTCAGGTACCATCCTCATCTACCCGGAGAGTGACCGACCATCCTCGTCTACCCGGAGAGTGACCGACCATCCTCGTCTACCCGGAGAGTGACCGACCATCCTCGTCTACCCGGAGAGTGACCGACCATCCTCGTCTACCCGGAGAGTGACCGACCATCCTCGTCTACCCGGAGAGTGACCGACCATCCTCGTCTACCCGGAGAGTGACCGACCATCCTCGTCTACCCGGAGAGTGACTGACCATCCTCGTCTACCCGGAGAGTGACCGACCATCCTCGTCTACCCGGAGAGTGACCAACCATCCTCGTCTACCCGGAGAGTGACCGACCAATGAACTATAAGCCATCACAGAAGGACACTGACACAAGGAGGGGGTTCAATGACAGTGTTCTCATGGGACACTTACAATGACCTGTAACATAATGAAAAACAACAACAACAAAAAAAGAGCATAAATATGTATCTGATTAAGTGATAGGTACACAGTATGTGAGTCTTACCTCTTCTCCAGTGCTACATACAAGGTCTTGTTAGGTGGGTCGCTCATCAGACGCAATATAGTGTTAAAGAAAGCATCAGTCAGTTGATCGTGGTAAATCACTGAGGAGAGAAAAACGTTTAAACTAACTCGTGGTTTTTGCTTTGACAATTTTAACTTCATTAATCTTAAATGTTTATTAGTTTATCTTCTTCATGAATGTACTGCAAGGTATTGAAAACTTTTATCCTCCTGGTTACTGCACACTAACATGTATTACTGTGGTCCAAAGTGTGTACCTGTACTGACTCATCCAGGTAGTAACAATGAGATTAAAAACCTTACCATCGGCAGCCAAAAGTACCGACACGTTGTTCTTTGTATCTTGTATGTCGTCAATGGTGGCGTGATTAAAGAAGTCAACTTCCTTCACCATTAATTCTGCCTTCAATAGATCGGCATTTCTCTTGATGTTACGGTTAATGAGATCCAGTATGTCCCCGCGATCAACATCTGCAACAATATATGAATGACCTTGATCAACAACTGCAACAATATATCCCGGTGATCAATATCTGCAACAATTTTTTCCATTCATAAATTTTTTTCTGGTGTCCCACGCTTTGTGTTGTCATGACAAGTCAGCCAGCATCACTTGTGGGTTGCTGTTGGTGTTACTAGGTCTACACTGTTCACTTTACTAAACATCAATTATAATTATGTCTTTGGGTTTGTGCTCTGAGATTTTAACCTTCTTATGTTACTGTACAATACAAAGTCTACACTGGGAGGGTACAGGGAGCCAACACCCTCCATTACAGCTTTTGGTCACACAGTATTAAAGTGAGTGTGTTTAATGCCAGTTTCTGTGTACTGTGGCTGTTCTGTTGATCCTCTTCTCAACATATAGAGGACACGAGGAAAACTATGTGGTGATGTGGTAGAGAAGACACGATGAAAACTATGTGGTGATGTGGTAGAGAAGACACGATGAAAACTATGTGGTGATGTGGTAGAGAAGACATGATGAAAACTATGTGGTGATGTGGTAGGGAAGATATGATAAAAATTATGTGGTGATGTGGTAGAGAAGACATGATAAAAATTATGTGGTGATGTGGTAGAGAAGACACGATGAAAACTATGTGCTGATGTGGTAAAAAATTATGTGGTGATGTGGGAGAAGAGATATGATAAAAAGTATGTGGTGATGTGGTAGAGAGGCAGACAGACATAGTGGTAAGTATGGCTTGCCCTAAAAGGAGAATGTGAGTTTGGCTAACCTCTCTTAATACAGCATAGTACTGTACTGTCTGTTGCTATTAATTTATTTGTCTTTATAAAGTGACCAGGATCAGTACAGGTGCCTGTGTCATCACTTCAACACCTTTCAGTGCTGAAAAAAATGTAGCCCGGGATTTTTTAAATGTAAATTAAAACCAGGGAAATTTTATTTTCTATAACTTCACATCTTCATGAATCAGGGACCAACTGTAATTGAAAAATTCAAATATTTTACTTAAAATGGTAACTTGTACAAAATAGTTCTGTCATTATGATGGTCTTAACATTTACAAAGATATGTACAGTCAAACATAAATAGTGTAAGCATGAGGGAAGCTTTACAAGACTGAGGTTTTTACTGTGTAGGTGAACGCAGCAGAGAAGGGCTATTGTCATAAACATAGATAAAATCTGGAAAGAAACTCTGACCTGTGACAATGACTTGCTTGGCCAACATGGCTGTCACGACAGAGGTGAGGCCAACCCCCGAGGCGACCTCCAGGACGTGAGCGTCTTGGAAGATTTCAGGATGGTGTAGGATAAAGTCTGCCAGGAAGAGAGCACCTCGCCACACCTGCTCCCCCACCAGATCCAGCGTGGTCGCACTCTGGTGTTCTGTCAATATGAGATGTACACTACAGGTAACAAAGCCATCTCTAAGTGGCATAAAGGTGAACCAAAGGTCCACAATCATAGCAATATAACTTATCAATGCACTATAATAATCCCTAAATTGAGAGCTATACTGTCCTGTACCATACTGTATCATACTGTAATGTACTCCTGTATACTGTACCATAGCATACTGTACTGTACCATACTGTAATGTACTACTGTATACTGTACCATAGCATACTGTACTGAACCATACTGTAATGTACTACTGTATACTGTACAATAGCATACTGTACTGTACCATACTGTAATGTACTACTGTATACTGTACCATAGCACACTGTACTGTACCATACTGTAATGTACTACTGTATACTGTACCATAGCATACTGTACTGTACCATACTGTACTATACTGTAATGTACTACTGTATACTGTACCATAGCATACTGTAATGTACTACTGTATACTGTACCATAGCATACTGTACTGAACCATACTGTAATGTACTACTGTATACTGTACCATAGCATACTGTACTGTACCATACTGTAATGTACTACTGTATACTGTACCATAGCATACTGTACTGAACCATACTGTAATGTACTACTGTATACTGTACCATAGCACACTGTACTGTACCATACTGTAATGTACTACTGTATACTGTACCATAGCATACTGTACTATACCATACTGTAATGTACTACTGTATACTGTACCATAGCACACTGTACTGTACCATACTGTAATGTACTACTGTATACTGTACCATAGCATACTGTACTGTACCATACTGTACTATACTGTAATGTACTACTGTATACTGTACCATAGCATACTGTAATGTACTACTGTATACTGTACCATAGCATACTGTACTGAACCATACTGTAATGTACTACTGTATACTGTACCATAGCATACTGTACCATAGCATACTGTACAGTATTGCACTGTACTTTACTGTACTGTTATGCACTGAACTATACTGTACTAGTGTACTATATTGTACTGTACAATAATGTACTGTACTATACTGTACTAGTGTACTATATTGTACTGTACAATAATGTACTGTACTATACGTACTGTATTGAACTTTTTGTACTGTACTATACTGTCCTGTGTCATACTGTACTATACTATATTGTACTGTACAGTATTGCACTGTACTTTACTGTACTGTTATGCACTGTACTATACTGTACTAGTGTACTATATTGTACTGTACAATAATGTACTGTACTATACTGTACTAGTGTACTATATTGTACTGTACAATAATGTACTGTACTATACGTACTGTATTGAACTTTTTGTACTGTACTATACTGTCCTGTATCATACTGTACTATACTGTACTCTACTATATTGTACTGTACTGTATTGCACTTTACAGGAGTACTGCACTGCACTATAATGTATTGTACTATACTGTACTATACTGACTATTCTATACTGTGCTGTACTATACTGTACTATAATGTACTGTTCTATACTGTACTGTTCTATACTGTACTGTACTCTACTATACTGTAATATACTGTACTGTACTATACTGTATTTGTGATATACTGCACTGGACTATACTGTACTATAATGTACTGTTCTATACTGTACTGTACTATACTGTACTATTCATACCATACTGTTCTATACTGTACTGTTCTATACTGTACTGTTCATACCATACTGTTCTATACTGTACTGTTCTATACTGTACTGTTCTATACTGTACTATTCATACCATACTGTTCTATACTGTACTCTACTATACTGTAATATATTGTACTGTACTATACTGTATTTGTGATATACTGCACTGGACTATACTGTACTATAATGTACTGTACTGTTCTATACTGTACTGTACTATTCATACCATACTGTTCTATACTGTACTGTTCTATACTGTACTGTTCTATACTGTACTATTCATACCATACTGTTCTATACTGTACTCTACTATACTGTAATATATTGTACTGTACTATACTGTATTTGTAATATACTGCACTGGACTATACTGTACTATAATGTACTGTACTATACTGTACCAGTATAGTGCAGTATACTACAGTACAGTACAGTATAGTGCAATATAGTATAGTATAGTACAGTACAGTACAGTACAGTACAGTACAGTACAGTACAGTGGTCCCTCAGTTAATGAACGGTTCTGTTAACGAATTACCTTTCATAAGGATCTTGAATTTGGTTAACGAAAAAAAAGCCGTTTTTTCTTCTCAAAACCAGTTTTTGTGATATAGTTCAGAATGCAGCGCCTAGCTAATACCTAGGTATGTTAATGCCTAGCAATAACTCGCCAGGCCAACATACAGGCAATTAAAACACCTAATAATTACTTAAAACGTAATATTAGGAGGACACGTCGCTACCTGGCATTTAATTGCAATTCTCAAAACCCCCTACCTCACCCTCCATCACACGCACTGCCACCGTCATCTCTTGCCTCAGAGCGAGCAGTAAACAAAAGTCAACTCTCGAGGGGTGGAGATGCGTGGGTTATCAGCGTCGCATTCTGGACTATATCACAAAAACTGGTTACTAGAAAAAAATGGCTTTTTGTTCAATCCAGAATGTGACGCCTAGCTTGAATACCCGAGCAAGAGGTGGAGAGGGAGGTGACGTTGCATACAAGGCTCCGCTAGCTTAGGTCCAGATTATGATTATAAACCGTTTGGAATATTTTCCAATATTAGGAACATTTACCGGAAGGTAAAATGTTAATTTACATATCCAATTAGGATACTCACTTTATTCTGATGATGAAGAAGAAGGTCCTGGTTGTGGAGATTGACTAGGTGGGGGAGGGGACCCCAGCACCACCACTTGTGGAGCATCTTTCAGAGATAGATGAACATAGCTGTTTTGAAAGGTTTTTGAAGATCTCCAAAAGCCCACTTCTTTGATCTGACTGAGGCTCATATGCCACAGAAAGGCCACAGACCCTGCATATTTCCTGGTGTCATGTGCCAAAATATCTTGCCAGGGTCTGCTTGATTCACCAACTGAGATAAATATTTTGTCATTTGACTAGGAGACAATTTCTTACCATCCTGTGATGAGAATACATAGGGGCCTCGATTAGGGAATCTGGTTAGCCATTCCTGAAGATTTTTAATTGGGCACAATATATGAGGGACCCTTGTCTCATCCATTAGCCATTTTATCCTAATAGGTTGAGCTTGAAAATCTTCCCTTTCATTTTTTCTTAGGACCTCCGTTGGAAAAAAGGGTGACATCTTCCTCAGAAAACACCAATAATGATGGATTATTGAAAATGTAAATCAGTTCACTGATTCTCATACCTGTTGCTATTGTTAGAAGGAAGGCTGCCTTCTGGAGCAATCTATCCCGGTTCAGATTTATATTGTAATTAGGCCCCATAAGAAATTTAGTAACTTTTTCTACAGACCATGGGATTCTCTTAGGCCGAGGGGGTTACAGAATGAAAAAGGACGATCTGAGCATTTGATAAATTCTTGGGTTCAAAGTAATATTAAAACCCCACACCAGAGGGTCAACCAATGCTGATTTATATGATGCAATTGTTGATCCTTGAAGGCCTTTAATTCTGAAAAAAAATTCTAAAAATCCTAACACAACTGTTTTCAACAATGTGTCTGGAGTCATTAACTCGATAAATTGTTGAAAAAGTTTCAAAGCTTTCTCATATTGCATAGAAGTTTGGGGTCTATGACCTGCTATTACTTGGTTAGCTATATTGGAATTACCCAACAATCTATTTAAGCTCCCTTTGAGAAACTCCAAGCGTGAAGTGCCAAGGATATCTCGAACTGACAATGCAGTACCTGGTCTAGACATCCTTGTTGCAATTGTAGTGGATGCGGGCACCAGTCCAACAGATCCAAGCACCAAGGTTGTAGGATCCAATATGGTGCAATTAAGAGGACCTTGCCTTGGAAGGATCTGAGTTTGTGAACCACTTTGGGCAACATTTTCACAGATGGGAACAGATAGATTGAATTCCAACGGATCCAATCTATTAGTCGATTGTTCCAGTCGATTGTTCCAGAGATGCATAAAGTGGCATCGTGTAATTTTTAGGGAGGCAAAGAGATCAATTTTTGGAATTCCAAACTTCCTCACTAAACTCTTGAACTCTGATACCTTTAGGGACCATTCTGTTTCAGTCGATACTGGCCTGAGACGGGACAACGCATCTGAATTTTTTTCTGACAGTTTTAGAAGGGGCCAAGATCTGGTTGAGCCTTGATGATTGAGACAAAACACTGCCGTTTTGTTGTCCATGGCAAACAGGATCGTCATATTTTTTAAATTTGGGTTTGCCAACAAAAAGAATAGGACCACTACTAATTCTTTTATGTTTATGTGTTTGTCCCAAAGGGAGTTGCTCCACTTCCCTTGACTGAATTCCCCTTTTGAGGAATGGTATTCCCATACTATTTCGGACGCATCCGTACAAACGACCAAGTCTGTTTGAGGTGGAACCCAGGGAGATGAACCGAATAGATTGTCCCAATTTTTCCACCAAGACAGAAGATTCTTGTGAATAGGGAGAGAAGAAGTAAAATTTCTGTTTCTGTGAAGCAAATTCAACCCCAGATGAGTTAGTTGCTTCTTCCTTAACTTACCCAAAAGAACTACTATTGTGGCAAAATTCAACAGACCCAGTAGTTTTCCAACTCGTGCCAATAAACCTCTTTCTTTGCACAAAAGGCTTCTACTTGGTTTATCACATGTTACCTTTGCTCCTGGTAGACTGACTGACTGCTGATTGGTGTCCCAATGGAGACCTAACCAATCCAATTTCTGACATAGTATGAGATTTTATTTGACCTGGTTTATCTTTAATCCCAGGTTTTGAAATAGTACTAGTGTACGTTGGGTCGCCCTTTGACAATCTTCGAAAGAGTTTCCCATTATCAGCCAATCGTCTAGATAAGCAAAAATTCTTATGCCCTTCTTCGCAAGGATCTCTCGGGGGATGTTCGCCAGTTTTGTAAACGCTTTTGGTGCAATTGTCAGGTCGAATGGCATCACTGTTTATTGATAACTTACGTCCCCCACTGCGAATACTAGAAGTACAGTATTGTACAGGATAGTATAGTACTGTACAATATTGTACAGGATACTATAGTACAGTACAGTGGTCCCTCGGTTAACGAACACAATTCGTTCCAGATGGTCATTCGTTAACCGAAAATTTTGTTAACCAAAACCATTGTTTCAATGGGATTTTGGGTAATTGGTTCCAGCTCACCGAAAATTACATACAAACTAAAAATAAATGCAGTAAAGCACACTTACTTTGAGGTGTGTATGTAGAAGGCTCCTGGTTGATGATGATGATGAGAATTAGAAGTGGGGGTGGAGGAGAAGGGAGAAGAGAAGGCAGTGGGGTGGAAGAGAAGTCACCCCATGCTTCATGCCGCAATTTTACCCATAAAATTTTAAGTTCACTTGATGTGATTCAAGATTATTTTCTTTAAATCAACATTGCACTGCATTATATATTGTCAATTTGTAAAATAAAATTCAGAATGACCAAAAATTGTACTGTAAAAATGTAAAAATAGTTTATGTTCAAGAGAGTCTCAAGCAAGATGCTTCCTCCACTGAGCCGACACAAACTGACGCCATTCTGGGTGAGTCAAGTGGCTGTTTGCCGCGCTAAAAACTAGTTCCCTGTACAGTACTTCAATTATGTAAAATAATTGTTAAAATGACTAAAAATTTGAATATACGACTTGGAAAATTATTGAATAGTACAACCTTCTTGATATTTACTCAAATGGTAACGAATTTAAGCCCTAAAACCGATTACTGTATTGGCGGACTAATACTACAGTTGGTGAGCAAGCGAAAACATGTTGGGAAAAATTCGTAAGGAATTCGTTAACTGAATTTTTTTCGTTAACCGAATTGAATATTCTTATGGAAGGTAATTCGTTAACCGAAATTTCGTTAACCGAGGCGTTCGTTAACCGAGGGATCACTGTACAGTACAGGTACAGAAACTTGCATGGGGTGAATGGCATCAATAACTTGCCAGAGACTGTTGTGCCAGTAAGAGGGTGAGCTGTTGTACAGTAATAACCTACCAGAGACTGTTGTGAACTGTTGTACAGTAATAACCTACCAGAGACTGTTGTGAACTGTTGTACAGTAATAACTGTATACTGTAGTCACAAAATAATTTAATTCACACCAAAACTTAATAAAAACACATGTTCAATGAATCCCCTTATAATTACAGTACTGTTGTAGAGAACAAGACCAACACAGACTTACATCCTGTACGTCTCTCAGAAGCTGATGACTTACCTCTTTCTTTTGGAATGAATTTCCTTTGCTCTGGGATCAGTTGAAGCAGAAGAGCATGTTGGGTGATCAATCACAATGCAGACAAGTGACACACAACAAGGAAGCCAGGCACACCACACCAGCAAGTACAGTTCATGTAAGAAGCACAGTCAGCATACAGTAATAATGTGGTGTGCCAAATATTACAACACAACAAATTCAAACATGTTTTCATGCAATAATACTGTATTGTACTGCACTAATTTTAATGTGAAGATCATAACCACTGGCAGATCCAGAATCCCCTACCTATGCCTGTAATAGGAGGGAAGCCCTGTTGAAAATGGAAAAAATATCTAACTTCACCTTCTTCTAACAGTGATTTAAAGCAATGTCCCCACAAGGGCCCCAATGTATGTGACCAGGATTCAATAACCAAGTAAATTTGATAATTTTATTATCATTTAACTTCACATCTGGGTGCTAAAAGATACTAACTTATAATAATCTGCCCTAAATGTGAGGAACCTTGAGAGTTTTGGTGTGAGGGATAATGTGAGACACTTTTATCTGTTCATCTGCTGCCTTCAGTAACAAAGTGCAGAGATCTGACTCATCTCCTCAGAGCCAGCTCACTGCACCACAAAGGAAGGAGGGAGAGATACTGAAGTGCTTGATCCTGACTCTTATAAAGCCCTCTCTTTGTTGAATGATGGTTCACTAAATTGTCATCCAGTCAACTCTAATGTCTTGGGTCCCTTTGTGGACCAGGAAAGATCAGTGGGGGGGGGGGGGGGGGATGTAAGCATACCAAGATATTGTTGAAATACGAGATCAATAATATTTTTCTGTACGTTCATGATGATCTTATTTTTACATATTTTGCAACCGTTAATATCTATACTTTTATTAGTGTTAAAAATGGTTTATTTGGGATAATTCGTATGCTCAATGGAGGCCAATCGCTCCCCCCCCCCCCCCCCCCACTTGGTATGTTTATGCCAACAAGCAGGGTGAAGTATTATTTAACATCAGGCGTTTTTGGGGCGAGTTACGCCTTTTAGCTGGAAAGTGAAAACTAACATGTTAATAGTACAGTTAGTCGATATTCTTGAGAAAATACATATAAAGGAAATTTAAAACTTATGGGCACAGTCAAATCGATGTTTTGAACATTCTAAAGGAGTTTTTTATTGCAAGACTCAATAATTAACATTAATTACTCAAAATTTTAAATTATGAAGCCAGATCACAACCTGGTACTGTAACCATCAGTCCTCACAACCTGCCGTGGAACCATCAGTCCCCACAACCTGGTGCTGTAACCATCAGTCATCACAACCTGGTGCTGTAACCATCAGTCCTCACAACCTGCTGCTGTAACAATCAGTCCTCACAACCTGGTGCTGTAACCATCAGTCCTCACAACCTGGTGCTGTAACAATCAGTCCTCACAACCTGGTGCTGTAATCATCAGTCCCCACAACCTGGTGCTGTAACCATCAGTCCTCACAACCTGCTGCTGTAACAATCAGTCCTCACAACCTGGTGCTGTAACCATCAGTCCCCACAACCTGGTGCTGTAACCATCAGTCCTCACAACCTGGTGCTGTAACCATCAGTCCTCACAACCTGGTGCTGTAACCATCAGTCATCACAACCTGGTGCTGTAACCATCAGTCCTCACAACCTGGTGCTGTAATCATCAGTCGTCACAACCTGGTGCTGTAACCATCAGTCATCACAACCTGGTGCTGTAACCATCAGTCCTCACAACCTGGTGCTGTAATCATCAGTCGTCACAACCTGGTGCTGTAACCATCAGTCCTCACAACCTGGTGCTGTAACCATCAGTCGTCTCAACCTGGTGCTGTAACCATCAGTCCCCACAACCTGGTGCTGTAATCATCAGTCGTCTCAACCTGGAGCTGTAACCATCAGTCCTCACAACCTGGTGCTGTAACCATCAGTCCTCACAACCTGGTGCTGTAACCATCAGTCCTCACAACCTGGTGCTGTAACCATCAGTCGTCTCAACCTGGAGCTGTAACCATCAGTCCTCACAACCTGGTGCTGTAACCATCAGTCCCCACAACCTGGTGCTGTAACCATCAGTCCTCACAACCTGGTGCTGTAACCATCAGTCGTCACAACCTGGTGCTGGAACCATCAGTCGTCACAACCTGGTGCTGTAACCATCAGTCCTCACAACCTGCCGCTGTAACAATCAGTCGTCACAACCTGGTGCTGTAACCATCAGTCCTCACAACCTGGTGCTGTAACCATCAGTCCTCACAACCTGGTACTGTAACCATCAGTCCTCACAACCTGCCGCTGTAACCATCAGTCGTCTCAACCTGGTGCTGTAACCATCAGTCCTCACAACCTGGTGCTGTAACCATCAGTCCTCACAACCTGGTGCTGTAACCATCAGTCGTCACAACCTGGTGCTGTAACCATCAGTCCTCACAACCTGGTGCTGTAACCATCAGTCCTCACAACCTGGTGCTCTAACCATCAGTCCTCACAACCTGCCGCTGTAACCATCAGTCCTCACAACCGGGTGCTGTAACCATCAGTCGTCACAACCTGGTGCTGTAACCATCAGTCGTCACAACCTGGTGCTGTAACCATCAGTCGTCACAACCTGGTGCTGTAACCATCAGTCCTCACAACCTGGTACTGTAACCATCAGTCCTCACAACCTGCCGCTGTAACAATCAGTCCTCACAACCTGTCGCTGTAACAATCAGTCCTCACAACCTGGTGCTGTAACCATCAGTCCTCACAACCTGGTGCTGTAACCATCAGTCCTCACAACCTGGTGCTGTAACCATCAGTCCTCACAACCTGGTGCTGTAACCATCAGTCCTCACAACCTGCCGCTGTAACCATCAGTCCTCACAACCGGGTGCTGTAACCATCAGTCGTCACAACCTGGTGCTGTAACCATCAGTCGTCACAACCTGGTGCTGTAACCATCAGTCCTCACAACCTGGTGCTGTAACCATCAGTCCTCACAACCTGGTGCTGTAACAATCAGTCCTCACAACCTGTCGCTGTAACAATCAGTCCTCACAACCTGGTGCTGTAACAATCAGTCCTCACAACCTGTCGCTGTAACAATCAGTCCTCACAACCTGGTGCTGTAACAATCAGTCCTCACAACCTGGTGCTGTAACCATCAGTCCTCACAACCGGGTGCTGTAACCATCAGTCGTCACAACCTGGTGCTGTAACCATCAGTCGTCACAACCTGGTGCTGTAACCATCAGTCCTCACAACCTGGTGCTGTAACCATCAGTCCTCACAACCTGGTGCTGTAACCATCAGTCCTCACAACCTGGTGCTGTAACAATCAGTCGACACAACCTGGTGCTGTAACCATCAGTCGACACAACCTGGTGCTGTAACCATCAGTCGTCACAACCTGGTGCTGTAACCATCAGTCCTCACAACCTGGTGCTGTAACCATCAGTCGTCTCAACCTGGTGCTGTAACCATCAGTCGTCACAACCGGGTGCTGTAACCATCAGTCCTCACAACCTGGTGCTGTAACCATCAGTCGTCACAACCTGGTGCTGTAACCATCAGTCGTCTCAACCTGGTGCTGTAACCATCAGTCCTCACAACCTGCCGCTGTAACAATCAGTCCTCACAACCTGGTGCTGTAACCATCAGTCGTTACACCTGGTGCTGTAACCGTCAGTCATCACAACCTGGTGCTGTAACCATCAGTCGTTACACCTGCCGCTGTAACCGTCAGTCATCACAACCTGGTGCTGTAACCATCAGTCGTTACACCTGGTGCTGTAACCATCAGTCGTCACAACGTCACAAGTTTGATAATCCTTCTGAAAAATTTCTGGCTCTGCCCTGATAACATATAACACAAGCAGTCTACTACAGATGATGAAGGAGCTGCATCAAACAATACAGTAATGATGATTAGATTAGACTAAAGCTGAGCTGAGTAGAGGAGAGCACTGTACAGTTACAGTACTTGTGTAATATATTCCATTATGTATGTATTTATAAGCAGAGACAACAGTAGTGTACACCTAAAACATAAACCAATAATTAAACACTATATCAAGAGGATCATTGGACATGACTAACACTTATAAGAAAGTGAACAAGATCAAGGGTGGAGTTATAAGCATACTTACAGTGTTTACATCATGCACTTCATTATTAGAATAAAACACAAATCTTTTGAAGCATCAACATGCCAACTCTCCTTCTTCATACTAGTTATAATTAATGAACTGCACTTTATTCAACTAAATGATATTCTAACCAATGAGCACGGCACTCTCCTTCTTGTGAAGGTCTTTCTTCCTGGTCACCTGAAGGTCTCCATCACAGTCTATGACCGGGGATGTGACCGCACGCTGCTCCACCACCATGTGTGATGGGTACACAAAGTCAAATCTGGAGAGTACAGCTGAAAAGACAATGAATTAATATTAGCGTACCTTCTCTTACATTAACCTACCATACACAGACATACACGATACAAAACACACTTAGTTAATTGACTTCATAATGGTAACACCCCACAATACTGTATTGCAAGCCTAACACAGTACAGAATATTAATCTAAAAAAAAACGTAAACTGGCCTATGATGTTAAGCCAACTAACACTATTTCTAACTTGATCACTTCTTGTCTCTTATTTTTTAACAGACTTCCAGCCTTAACACTTCTGCACCACCAAACATTTTCCTCATGGTTATATACAGTCATCCATTTCTATTTCTGATAATGTCCTTCAAGTTAGTCATTGTAGGTACTGTATTGCGCTGTACGGTACACTACCGTTATTTTTTACCAGTCTAAACACTGTCATGCATGTTATTTTTATAAAGTTCTGAAAGTGTATAATGGAGTAAATTGTCTGCTTGATATACAACAGATTAGTGTGGTGCTACACAAGTGGCTGGAGGTGTACACTCACAGACAAAAGTTGGCTCCTGTGGTGAAACTCAGTCATAGGAATGAGGCTCCCAAGTGACTCACCCTGACTGTTGTCTCTTGCCTGGGGTCGATGCTACTTTATTATGGGAAGAAGCGAACTATGGACCCTACCTGTACATGTACTACACCTAGGTGTATATGTACTACACCTTGTAAGGTGTACATGTACTACACCCAGTAAGGTGTAAATGTACTACTTACTTGTACATGTACTACACCTAGAGAAGTTTGTGTGGGTGGGTGTCCAACTATCACTGAACAGGTAGTTGGTAGAGGAAAGAATAATGGTGGACAGAAGGTTCCAAGTGGACGATAGACAGAAGGTTCCAAGTGGACGATAGACAGAAGGTTCCAAGTGGACGATAGACAGAAGGCTCCAAGTGGACGATAGACAGAAGGTTCCAAGTGGACGATAGACAGAAGGTTCCAAGTGGACGATAGACAGAAGGTTCCAAGTGGACGATAGACAGAAGGTTCCAAGTGGACGTTAGACAGAAGGTTCCAAGTGGACGATAGACAGAAGGTTCCAAGTGGACGATATTGAAAGGAGTGAGAAGATTATAAACGGAACAATGTAGATAAGATGGGAACAGGTGGGTACAGGTAAGACAACCGAGGTGTGTGGGTACAGGTAAGACAACCGAGGTGTGTGGGTACAGGTAAGACAACTGAGGTGTGTGGGTACAGGTAAGACAACCGAGGTGTGTGGGTACAGGTAAGACAACTGAGGTGTGTGGGTACAGGAAAGACAACTGAGGTGTGTGGGTACAGGTAAGACAACTGAGGTGTGTGGGTACAGGTAAGACAACTGAGGTGTGTGGGTACAGGTAAGACAACTGAGGTGTGTGGGTACAGGTAAGACAACTGATGAGTGTGGGTACAGGTAAGACAACTGAGGTGTGTGGGTACAGGTAAGACAACTGAGGTGTGTGGGTACAGGTAAGACAACTGAGGTGTGTGGGTACAGGTAAGACAACTGAGGTGTGTGGGTACAGGTAAGACAACTGAGGTGTGTGGGTACAGGTAAGACAACCGAGGTGTGTGGGTACAGGTAAGACAACTGAGGTGTGTGGGTACAGGTAAGACAACCGAGGTGTGTGGGTACAGGTAAGACAACCGAGGTGTGTGGGTACAGGTAAGACAACCGAGGTGTGTGGGTACAGGTAAGACAACCGAGGTGTGTGGGTACAGGTAAGACAACTGAGGTGTGTGGGTACAGGTAAGACAACCGAGGTGTGTGGGTACAGGTAAGACAACTGAGGTGTGTGGGTACAGGTAAGACAACTGAGGTGTGTGGGTACAGATAAGACAACCGAGGTGTGTGGGTACAGGTAAGACAACTGAGGTGTGTGGGTACAGGTAAGACAACCGAGGTGTGTGGGTACAGGTAAGACAACCGAGGTGTGTGGGTACAGGTAAGACAACCGAGGTGTGTGGGTACAGGTAAGACAACCGAGGTGTGTGGGTACAGGTAAGACAACCGAGGTGTGTGGGTACAGGTAAGACAACTGAGGTGTGTGGGTACAGGTAAGACAACCGAGGTGTGTGGGTACAGGTAAGACAACCGAGGTGTGTGGGTACAGGTAAGACAACCGAGGTGTGTGGGTACAGGTAAGACAACCGAGGTGTGTGGGTACAGGTAAGACAACCGAGGTGTGTGGGTACAGGTAAGACAACTGAGGTGTGTGGGTACAGGTAAGACAACTGAGGTGTGTGGGTACAGGTAAGACAACTGAGGTGTGTGGGTACAGGTAAGACAACCGAGGTGTGTGGGTACAGGTAAGACAACTGAGGTGTGTGGGTACAGGTAAGACAACTGAGGTGTGTGGGTACAGGTAAGACAACTGAGGTGTGTGGGTACAGGTAAGACAACTGAGGTGTGTGGGTACAGGTAAGGCAACAGGATTGAGAAGTTGGCAGCTGTCGGCATTATGGAGAAGAGAAGGACAGTTGTAATAAAAGAGCAACAAGAGAACTAAGGAATGTTAAAGGAAAGGTAAACAGAGTAGTGACTGATGAGGGAGAGGCTGTTGTTGAGGGAGCTAACACAATAGTGAAGAGAGGACATGACAACATAATGGAGGACTGCATCACAAAATCCTATACATATTAAGACTAAAAATGGAATGGATGACCAACATTTTTAGGCAGCCTTGATCTATGTTGACAGAACCCATAAATTATATTGAGAAAGGGGGCCAGGTGCTATAAACAGTGTCCCTCCCAGCTATAACATACGACAACAAGTGACCACGCGGTCGCCACTTTAAAACGAACAATCAAACTGTGACAACGTATGTAATTTTGAGTCCTACTCTTTCCATTTACAGAGCCCATAATAATGGCTCCTAAAGTAGATAAACTTCGTTGTGTGAAGAGAAAGAAGAACACGTTGAAATTGAGTGACAAACTTTAAATAATTAAACTAGAATGTGGTGTGAGCAATACTATTCTAATGGAAACATACAACATTGGAAAGTTTACAATTTAGGATATAAAAAAGGCAAAGAATAAAATTCTAGAATCCACAGCTTTTTCTTTAAAACTGCTCGTTTTGATAAATGAAGCATGCTATATTTGCTAATGAATAAACTATCAAAATGTATCTGTTCATCTCTTCTTTATTCATCCTTAAATTTGAATTTTAAAAGTAGTGCCTGAGAATCCGGAAAATCCGGACCGACCCAATCCCCAAGCAGTCCGGATTTTTGGACTTCTACTGTAAATACTGTACATTACGTTTCAACAAGACTACTACTATTTATTTCTGAGAATATGGAAATGTAATATTTTTGCTGAAATGACGTACGTATTACAGTGGAAAGTGGGATAAAATTGTGACGAAAGCAATGTCTTTCGCTTTCTTTCGTTCAAAAGATGTTACCGTAATCGCTTTTCGAATAGTTTTCAGTTGTGGGATTATGAGGCTAATGATAGGATAGAATATTATTGTAATACAGTACAACAGTTTTTTAACTGAAAACCATTCGAAAACGATTACGGTATCATATTTTGAACAACGAAAGAAAGCGAAAGTCATTGTTTTCGTCATGATTTTATCCCACTTTCCACTGTACGGGTAATATGTACAGGTAGTCGTCGACTTACGACCTATGCGACTTACGTCTGTTCGACTTTACGACCGGCGGTACGACAGTTTTGGCCCCAGCCTCCTGACGCTGCCGGGAGCTGGAGCCGCGCGCATCCCCGCGCTCAATTACAAACACGCTCGCTGGTACAGCACACTTCCCTCCGTGTCTGTTTGCCTTGTGCCTTTCTTTTGTCTCGGAAATTTTTCTTGAACCACCACCCCCCCCAAGATGTCTACCAAGAGGAAACTGTCTTCATCTACTCCTCAACCTGCCAAGAAGCAAAGAAAGGCCATTGATTTAAACACTAAAATGATGGTGATTAAACAGCACGAAGGAGGTAAGAAAGTGAATGAGATTGCACGTGATCTGACGCTATCACACTCTACTGTGTCGACGATTTTGAAGGATAAAGAAAGGATTCGTGAAGCTGTGAAAGGTTCTGCACCCATGCAAGCGACAGTTATAACGAAGCAACGGACTGGGCCTCTCCACGAAATGGAGAAATTACTTTACATTTGGATGGAAGATCAGATCCAGAAACGGACACCGTTAAGCCTTTTTACTGTGCAGACGAAGGCTAGAAGTCTATTTCAGACTTTGAAGGAGCGCGCCGGAGAAGACTACAGTCAAGAATTTGCAGCAAGTACTGGCTGGTTCAAGAGATTCAAGAAAAGATTTCAATTTCATAATGTTCGAGTGACTGGGGAAGCAGCGAGTGCAGACGAGGAAGGAGCACGCAAGTTTGTTGACAGTCTGGATGAATTAATTACGGATGAGGGATATCTAGCAGAGCAGATATTTAATGTGGATGAAACGGGATTGTATTGGAAACGGATGCCAGAACGCACTTACATCCAAAAAGAAGCCAAAAGCATGTCTGGATTTAAAGCATTTAAGGATAGGCTTACTCTGCTGCTTGGCGGGAACATCGCGGGGTTTAAGCTGAAACCTTTCCTAATCTTCCATTCAGAAAACCCGCGGGCGTTGAAAAATGTAAACAAGCACACGCTGCCCGTTTACTTTCGTTCTAACCGTAAAGCATGGATGACACAGGCACTGTTTGAAGACTGGTTTGTAAATTGTTTTATTCCTCAAGCTCGTGAATATTGTTTGACGAAAGAAATTCCTTTCAAGATTTTATTGCTACTGGACAATGCGCCTGGACATCCACCTCATCTATCAGATATTCATCCGGACGTGAAAGTGATTTTTATGCCGCCAAACACGACTTCAATTTTGCAGCCTATGGACCAAGGTTCAATTGCTACTTTCAAGGCTATCTATCTCCGAACCACCTTTGCCCAAGCCATAGCCGCTATAGATGCCGACCCAGAACTATCGTTGCGTGACTTTTGGAAACAGTACAACATTCTTATGGGTATCAAGAATCTGGCAAACGCCTGGGAGGCTGTGACGGAGAAGTGCATGAATGGCATCTGGAAAAAGTGTGTTAAGCGCTATGTTCATACTTTTGCAGGATTTGACAGTGAAAATGAGCTTGAAGTTATTCGGGAAAAAATAGTAAAACTGGCAAAAGATCTTTCTTTGGAATGTGAAGTGGAAGATGTTGAGGAGTTGCTAGACCAAGAATCAGAGGAACTTACAAATGAAGAGCTAATCGAATTGGAAGAAGAAAATGTAGCAGAAGAAGAAAGGAGAGAAGCAGCGGATAACGAAGAGGAGGAGGAGCCACAAAGGACGTTCACCACTAAGGGATTATCAGAAGGTTTATCTCTACTAAATAAACTTCTTGCCCATTTTGAAGGAATGGACCCAAACATTGAACGATTTGCAAGGATTGAGCGGATGGCACGCAATTCGTTTCGTCCATATCAAGAAATTTACGAGGAGAAGAAGAAACGAACAATTCAGACAAAGCTCACCATGTTCATGAAAAAAACAACTCCTCCGGCTACCCCAAAGGCTGCCCCAGCTGACGACCCCGACGATCCACAGCCAAGCACCAGCAGCCAATAAGATGTTTTTTGTATGTTTGTATGTGTTTGTATGTTTTTCAACTAAAATGTTTTATATGTTTTGCACCTGTATTTTTTTTTTTTTGTATGTTGTGTAAATAATAAACCAATTGTACTGTAATATGCAGTGATTTACTTAAACCTGACGACCGTAACAATAATGAACAAAGAAAATGTTGATAAAATATGACTTAAAGATGATTATATTATCATTACACATTATAATATACGTAAGGTAATTATAACATAGGCCGACTTACGACCAGATCAACTTACGACCGGGTGGCCGTAACCAATCTCGGTCGTAAGTCGACGACTACCTGTACGTCATTTCAGCCAAAATATTACATTTACATATTTATTTCTAAGAATATATTCATTCAGTCACAGTTGAGGTAAAATATACGTGTGATGTAATATTTTAATGAAAACACGGTATCGTAGTTTTCTTTTGTTTCAAATTTAATTAACAAAGATTGATGTTTCAAATGTAATGAACAAAAATTTATGTACAGTATCTATAAATAAACTTAAATAAATGAATACTTTGTTTTACATCGTCCTGTGCATACCATACCATGGATTTGGCTACTTTGGGCTTGCTATGATGACGCAAGAGATCTGCCCTGGCAACTGTACCGACACTCACAGCTGGTGGTGCGTTGGTGCGTCGTTTCCATTGTTTACTGGTAGTTACTGGTAAATATTTTTCAACCTAACGAAACTATTACCTGTTTAGAGGTCGAACCCCAATTTTTTACCAAATAATTTGGTCTTAAAAACTCAAACTACACACAGGTATATACGGTAAATAAGGACATGGGGGGGCCAGGGTTTTTTTTGGGGGGGGGGGGGGAGGCAATAGTACACGGATTTTCAACATCCACGGGTATCTCTGTTACGTAACCCCCGCGTATGTTAAGGGCCGACTGTATACAGTCGCTCAAAAAGCTGTCTTCACAAAAATTGTTTGACAATATGACACAACGTATAAAAGTGTGGAAACAGACTCCTGATGAGTGGAGCCATCAGCTGGCAGGGGGTGGGACTGGCCACATCAGGGCATGAATGGTGGCTGGTGTATGAACATTTTGTGCCTCTTTGTCTACTGGCATTTTTTCTCCACTGGCTTCAAGGCATCAAATGGTGTGATGCTTTTACAACTTTTGAAGCCAGAGTCCACGGTGAAATTACTGTACAGTTCTGTGCTGTGCACTGTTTACATCCTCATGAAATGATAAATAAATAATTAGCTCTATCATAAAGCAGCGATTCAAAAATGGTAATTCCTTCACTCTTTGAACCATCCCCGCTGGAACACTTTATCCAAGATGGAACACTTTATCCCGGCTGGAACACTTTATTCCGGCTGGAACACTTTATTCTGGCTGGAACACTTTATCCCGGCTGGAACACTTTATCCCGGAAGGAACACTTTATCCAAGCTGGAACACTTTATCCAAGCTGGAACACTTTATCCCGGCTGGAACACTTTATCCCGGCTGGAACACTTTATCCCTGCTGGAACACTTTATCCAGGAACTCTTCATCAAGGCTGGAACACTTAGGTTCACCGACATTATTGGGAGGCAAAGATTCCTGTAACTTGTTATCAAGATAAATATCAATATTTTCTCCTGCTGAGTCTCTAAGTCACGCACAGTCTTGGTTCCTAAGCCACACACTGTTTGATGACTGTCCTTCCAGTTTTTGCCCAATTTCCTGTTTCTTTCATACTTAGCACTTTATATTTCCACTTAACACTGTTAAATTCAGCTCGATTACTTTTGTGTTTGTTTCAGAGCATTGTGATGGAAAAATAAATTGTATTTTAAATGGAGATTAAAGAGCATACCTATCAGTAACAGGAACCAAGACTGATGCTTTAAGCAGAGTTGGTCATCCCTCAAGCACAGGTGACTGCAACGTTCGTGAACAGTAAACAGAGATGCAGAATGATGTAACTCATCTGGGGTCAAGCATGCATGACCAAAGAATGGGAATTTAATTACTCAAATCATTGGTAAAATATATTATTTTGTTCAGTAGTTTTTCAGTTGACAGATACAGTACTATACTGTTCCACAAGCATTTCAATAAAGAATCACTTCAATTCTTCTCATCACACGAGCCAGAGCCGGAAAGATTCTACTCTACACAAATGCTATAATAAATGTGAAGGAAATACAGTACAAGGGTAGAGACCAGTGATGTAGTCGACACCCACCGAGACCATTCACAGTATTAGCCTTATGGATCCACTAAAGATCAGCCCCAAGAGCTCCTTTGAAGATTCACCACCCTTAACAAGCCTGAGTTTTAACCACACTGAAACTTCCTGGTGGGTTAATCTTCAGGTAATTCATAAAGGTTAAAACTGTGAATGGTGTTGGCATGGACTACATGTTGGTAGAGGTCATGCCTGGGTGACCATCAACAGGTAACTATACTTCAGGGATCACCGTGAGGGTGGGGGCCACACTAGCACCGTGGTATAATTTTTGTCCACAATGCCACAAAATTCATAAATCAATTACATTTTATGTATTATACAGTACACACTGTGCTTACTGGTGACAACTAGAGTCGGATGTTAAGGCACTTAAAAACCTGAAAAGGCAGCAAAAAAAAAAAAAAAAAAAAAAGAAAGAAATATATATACAGTTGAACCTCGATTTACGCGTTTGGTCATTTACGCGTTACCTTGCCAGAACCGGGATGCCCGATTTACACGGTGAATTTACTCATTTACGCGGGTGAAGTATAATTTGTTTATTTACTGAAGATATTTGTTTTAGCTCATAAAATTCATACAAATTACCCGGCCAGAATATAATTTACATTGCTGGAATTCTTATAAGATTTTGATTACTTTAAATATCCTTCCACAGGTCACGGACAATTCATTTTGTTTAGTAGTTTTAAGTGTTCTTGTGCTGGTTCGGGATTTTTCTCAAAGGGGCGCTTCCACTGCCATTACCATCTATTAATCTTTAATAAACCCCAAGTCAAGTGAGAAATTAAAGTCCAGTAAATTCCGACCGGTTACATATATATATATATATATATATATATATATATATATATATATATATATATATATATATATATATATATATATATATATATATATATATATATATATATATATATATATATATACAGTTGGTTCTCATATTACGCGGTTAATGTAACCCGGAGGGTACCGCGGAAAGTGAGAAACGCGTAAAGTGAATAACATAACATATGGGATTAATTGAAATGGAGTCCGGGCCGAGCCCTAAACTCCACTTTTTGACGACACACAACTATGTTGTAGTAAAAATATTATCTTAACTTTATGATGGTATGCACACACAATTAATAATTAAGAGAAATATCAATAATATTAGGTTTTTTAACACTTACATTAGTAGAAAAGATGGCTGGGCACACGGGGATGGGCGGTTGGTTCCGAGGCAGAGGACAGATTATTGGCCCTCACCTGTATCACTTGTATCAATTGTATCACTATCCACCACAGAGGCTTGCAGGGCCTCTTTGTCAAACCTCCCAAAGTTCATATAAGTCCATATCCTCACTATAATTATCACTATCACTGACTTGGGCCGGCTGTAGTGGGTGGCGGGTGAAGAACTGGTAATGTTTTGATGACTGGGCGACCTTGTGCGCACCATTTTCGCGCCTCTTACACAACATGGCGGATGGCGGGAGGTTTGGATCCAAAAATGGCGCGGCTTGCCAGCCGCTCTCCGCGTAATGGGGTTCACGACCGCGGAATGTGAGAATGTTAGGTTCTGACAAGGCACCGCGTTAACGGTGAAACGCGGAATGCGGGACCGCGTAATATGAGGATTGACTGTATATATATAGTATATATATATATATATGCAAGTAAATCACTGTAGGTGCGCGTGATCTAGGTATATGCTGATAACCACCAGGAAAGAAGAAAACACGAAGTGTTTTCTTCTTTCCTGGTGGTTATCAGCATATATATATATATAATCATGAACTTGCAATATAAAAAAAAAGGCAAAACTCTTTCAGTTCAAACACTCCTCATACAACACAAATATAATGCACAGCGTGCTGTACTATAGTACAGGTACTGTACAGTATCGGTGAGCAAAACAGTAGAGGCTGCTTTATGACTCATACTGTCTGCCAACGTGGAAGTATAACTGTACTTTAGGTTATCCTTAACATTCCACTCAGGGCATTTCTTCTTCTTAGTTGTTTCAGTTTTCCAGAATATCTCTTCCATAACTGAACACATTCTGTTTTCTGATATTCCTTAACTAAGTTCTAACCATCTTGCCCTGCACTGTATCAATGTTTGCACCTTTGAACAAGTTATTAATTGTAATCTGTACAAATAAACAAGAGCCAGAGCAAGACTTTTCTTGCACCACATCTTGAAGCAAACTAAGACAGTACTGAACAGAGAGAGATTTACAGAGTATATCTGTAGGACATTCAGCTCTTTAGCCAAGGTCTGAAGGTCCTCTGACCTGACCACCCGAGGAACATGAGGTCATGACCCGACCACCCCAGGAACATGAGGTCATGACCCGACCACCCCAGGAACATGAGGTCATGACCTGGCCACCCCAGGAACATGAGATCATGACCCGACCACCCGAGGAACATGAGGTCATGTGGGCAAATATGTTTGACCAGGACTTGAGTTTTATATATGAATTATCAGAGATTCCTGGCTGGTAGGAGAGATGCCCAACCTTCACAGGGCATTTAAATTAATAAATTACAGTACAGCGTGATAGTTGCTTGCTTTGATTTCAGCCAATCAGTACAGCATGATAGTTGCTTGCTTTGATTTCAGCCAATCAGAACTAAGTGCACAACTCAAAACATTACACAAATCGCCAGTCAGCTGTGGCCTGTGCGATGGGTGTTGCCATTATTACGATGGTCCCTCGGTTAACGAAATACCTTCTGTAAGGATCTTCAATTCGGTTAACGAACAAAAATTTGATTAACGAAATCCTTACAAAAATCACGTTTTGTTGAGAGCATCAGCTGATGGGGCACTCTGAGAGCATCAGCTGATGGGGTACTCTGTGAGCATCAGCTGATGGGGCACTCTGAGAGCATCAGCTGATGGGGCACTCTGTGAGCATCAGCTGATGGGGCACTCTGTGAGCATCAGCTGATGGGGCACTCTGTGAGCATCAGCTGATGGGGCACTCTGTGAGCATCAGCTGATGGGGCACTCTGTGAGCATCAGCTGATGGGGCACTCTGTGAGCATCAGCTGAGGGGGCACTCTGTGAGCATCAGCTGATGGGGCACTCTGTGAGCATCAGCTGATGGGGCACTCTGTGAGCATCAGCTGATGGGGCACTCTGTGAGCATCAGCTGATGGGGCACTCTGTGAGCATCAGCTGATGGGGCACTCTGAGAGCATCAGCTGATGGGGCACTCTGTGAGCATCAGCTGATGGGGCACTCTGTGAGCATCAGCTGATGGGGCACTCTGTGAGCATCAGCTGATGGGGCACTCTGAGAGCATCAGCTGATGGGGCACTCTGAGAGCATCAGCTCATGGGGCACTCTGTGAGCATCAGCTCATGGGGCACTCTGTGAGCATCAGCTGATGGGGCACTCTGAGAGCATCAGCTGATGGGGCACTCTGAGAGCATCAGCTCATGGGGCACTCTGAGAGCATCAGCTGATGGGGCACTCTGTGAGCATCAGCTGATGGGGCACTCTGAGAGCATCAGCTCATGGGGCACTCTGAGAGCATCAGCTCATGGGGCACTCTGTGAGCATCAGCTGAGGGGGCACTCTGAGAGCATCAGCTGATGGGGCACTCTGAGAGCATCAGCTGATGGGGCACTCTGAGAGCATCAGCTGATGGGGCACTCTGAGAGCATCAGCTGATGGGGCACTCTGAGAGCATCAGCTCATGGGGCACTCTGAGAGCATCAGCTGATGGGGCACTCTGAGAGCATCAGCTGATGGGGCACTCTGTGAGCATCAGCTGAGGGGGCACTCTGAGAGCATCAGCTGATGGGGCACTCTGTGAGCATCAGCTGATGGGGCACTCTGTGAGCATCAGCTGATGGGGCACTCTGAGAGCATCAGCTCATGGGGCACTCTGAGAGCATCAGCTCATGGGGCACTCTGTGAGCATCAGCTGATGGGGCACTCTGTGAGCATCAGCTGATGGGGCACTCTGAGAGCATCAGCTGATGGGGCACTCTGAGAGCATCAGCTGATGGGGCACTCTGAGAGCATCAGCTGATGGGGCACTCTGAGAGCATCAGCTGATGGGGCACTCTGAGAGCATCAGCTGATGGGGCACTCTGAGAGCATCAGCTGATGGGGCACTCTGTGAGCATCAGCTGAGGGGGCACTGAGAGCATCAGCTGATGGGGCACTCTGTGAGCATCAGCTGATGGGGCACTCTGAGAGCATCAGCTGATGGGGCACTCTGTGAGCATCAGCTGATGGGGCACTCTGAGAGCATCAGCTGATGGGGCACTCTGAGAGCATCAGCTGATGGGGCACTCTGAGAGCATCAGCTGATGGGGCACTCTGTGAGCATCAGCTGATGGGGCACTCTGAGAGCATCAGCTGATGGGGCACTCTGAGAGCATCAGCTGATGGGGCACTCTGTGAGCATCAGCTGATGGGGCACTCTGAGAGCATCAGCTCATGGGGCACTCTGAGAGCATCAGCTGATGGGGCACTCTGTGAGCATCAGCTGATGGGGCACTCTGAGAGCATCAGCTGATGGGGCACTCTGTGAGCATCAGCTGATGGGGCACTCTGTGAGCATCAGCTGATGGGGCACTCTGTGAGCATCAGCTGATGGGGCACTCTGTGAGCATCAGCTGATGGGGCACTCTGAGAGCATCAGCTGATGGGGCACTCTGAGAGCATCAGCTGATGGGGCACTCTGAGAGCATCAGCTGATGGGGCACTCTGTGAGCATCAGCTGATGGGGCACTCTGTGAGCATCAGCTGATGGGGCACTCTGTGAGCATCAGCTGATGGGGCACTCTGAGAGCATCAGCTGATGGGGCACTCTGAGAGCATCAGCTGATGGGGCACTCTGAGAGCATCAGCTGATGGGGCACTCTGAGAGCATCAGCTGATGGGGCACTCTGTGAGCATCAGCTGATGGGGCACTCTGAGAGCATCAGCTGATGGGGCACTCTGTGAGCATCAGCTGATGGGGCACTCTGTGAGCATCAGCTGATGGGGCACTCTGAGAGCATCAGCTGATGGGGCACTCTGAGAGCATCAGCTGATGGGGCACTCTGAGAGCATCAGCTGATGGGGCACTCTGTGAGCATCAGCTGAGGGGGCACTCTGTGAGCATCAGCTGATGGGGCACTCTGTGAGCATCAGCTGATGGGGCACTCTGTGAGCATCAGCTGATGGGGCACTCTGTGAGCATCAGCTGATGGGGCACTCTGAGAGCATCAGCTGATGGGGCACTCTGAGAGCATCAGCTGATGGGGCACTCTGAGAGCATCAGCTGATGGGGCACTCTGTGAGCATCAGCTGAGGGGGCACTCTGTGAGCATCAGCTGATGGGGCACTCTGTGAGCATCAGCTGATGGGGCACTCTGAGAGCATCAGCTGATGGGGCACTCTGTGAGCATCAGCTGAGGGGGCACTCTGTGAGCATCAGCTGAGGGGGCACTCTGTGAGCATCAGCTGATGGGGCACTCTGTGAGCATCAGCTGATGGGGCACTCTGTGAGCATCAGCTGAGGGGGCACTCTGAGAGCATCAGCTGATGGGGCACTCTGTGAGCATCAGCTGATGGGGCACTCTGTGAGCATCAGCTGAGGGGGCACTCTGCCAATTCAGTAATCTGTTCTATGTTTACATTCGTTTCCAATGCAGTAAATATCAATAAAGTTGTGCTCTTTAATATTTTTGCATGTTTTATATGAAATTTTTTAGTCATTTTAACATTTATTTAACATATTGATAATATATGCAGTACCGGGAACTAGTTTGTTGTGCACTCATCAGAATGCGTGAGACGGTCACAAGGCGTCAGTTGAGTTTTGGAACCAAGGAGAGAGCATCTATTTGTTGGTGTCTTGAATATTTTTGCATTTTTCATTGAAATTATTGGTCATTCTGAACTTTAATTAACATATTGATAATACATAGCCTACTTTCTCTTCTTGAGCTCCAAAGAACCACTTGACCATTAGCTCCCAGAAAACATTCAAACTCTTCCTCTTCCTCCTGCTGCTGGTGGTGTACTTCAGTGTTCAGCTGAGCCACACACTGTGGAGGCCCATCTGTCTCGGCCTCAGGCAAGAGTGATAATACTTTACTCTGGCCAAAGGTCTCCTTACCTGAAATTTACTTTCAAGCTGATATAATGTACTCTTAACATCATCATATAATTATCTAGACTAAATCAAGACAGTACTGTACAATGCTATGACATAATTTCTACTTGACACATGTTCATAATTTACTCATGCTTAAAGCAGATACAGAACCTCATACCATACATTACACAGGTAAAGATAATAATGTGATAACATAAATAATATTAACATTGTCAACAATATTAGCTACATATGTTATCAAATTTATGAAACTGTATTTTCTGGGTACCTGTGGAGACATTAAACAAAAAGTGATGTATTGTACCCGAGATCCTTGATGAGCCGCAGTCCACTGTAATCACCAGAGAGGAGTCCAGCTTATACACCTTATATCAGCCCCCAAAATATTGAGAATATTATAAATACTGCTACTGCACTGTATTGTACTACACTATATTGTACTGAATTGTATTGAATTGTACTGTATTGTATTATATTGTACTGTACTGCACCGTACAGACAGTCCAAGAGTTACAAAAGCCCGACTTACGAACACCCATGCAGTACTTACGAAAGGGATCCCAATACTGTACATTCATCACAAAAACCTGAAATGTAAATTTTATATTTTTCAATACAAGTACAGTACAGTATTGTATGTTGTTTAACCTCACCTTATTTACAATATTTAAATTATTTACGTACAGTATGGGATATTACTATTGTGTTGTATGGGCAGCATTGTGCTTTAATTTAACTTAATGTATGGAATAAACATTGTTCAGACTTACAAACAGATAAATTTATGAACAGGGTCCAGGACTGTAACCTGTTTGTAACTTGGGGATTGCCTGTACTGTATGGTTCTGTATTGTATTGTACTTGAAAGCTGTTTATTTTGGTTCATTTTGATCCAAGTTTTAGATTTGGCTCCAAAACTTTGGAAAAAGTTTTTATAAGAAGTTTCCATCTCTTCTTCTTTTGAGTAAACAACTTGACAGTGGTCCAGTACCCAGGCCTCTGTGTACTGTATGGTGTAGCCACAGGTGAACAGTTTCAATGGTGGTCCCACACACTTAACAAACATTATCTGCCACCACCAGAGTTACTCTCAGGTTCTGGACCTCTTTCATACTCAGCTGTACTATACTATATTGATGGCTTCCATTAACCTCTTTAACTAAACAAACCCTCACTCTGGCACTGGTCGGTGTAGTCACCAGTCCAATGGCAGCTTGGCAAGGTACCCTGTGGCAGCTTGGCAAGGAACCCAGTGGCAGCTTGGCAAGGAACCCAGTGGCAGCTTGACATGGAGCTCTATGACAGCTTGGTATGAAAGTCTGACAGTTTGGCATGAACCTGAAAGGCAATTTCAGATGAGCCCAAATTGAAGTTTATGACACACAACTTTGTGCCAAGAGTCATCAGGTGACCATGAAGAAGGCTGTAGTACTGTAACTCATCCATATAAAGTTTAGAAGGTCCATAATGAGACATCAGCTACGTGACCGGCTTAACAGTAATTTCAACATCACAATTTCTGGTTGTTTGTCAGCCTGTGTACATGTCTCAAGGTTATCCACCACCGAATTACACATCGAGCTGCTCAGAAGATAGTGATGAGTTTACTGCTTTCAGTCACACAGCCAGACCTTCAAAAGGTTGTTCTTGCATGTGTAGGTGTTGGCAGTGTTGTTGATGGGCAGCCACAATGTCTTCACTACTCCAGGCTGCCCATCTGGTACACAAAACCTTATCATAGACATAAAGGTTCAATATTTTAAAGTTCAGCACAGCATTGTTGTACAGCAGTTATCTTCTATTTTATTGGAGAGGAATAATATAAAGCAATGGTAGTAGGCAGCTACCAAACAAGGAGGTACTACCGCCTGGGAAGATATTGGAAGCATAATGCGTTGTTTAATGGTAGACCCTGCTGTCATTTGGCATCACAAAAATTGTGACCAAGTACCAGGTTGCTAATCTGACTTTCTGCCTCATTTACACACAATTGCAGGGCCTTAAGTGTTTCTCTTACTATATTGTCAACACAACATACATATATTGTTTCTCACTTTTTATTTATGTATTTCTTTATACTTACTTTTATCCTCTTCACCACTGATCGGCTCGTTAGCAGCTTGGGCGATCGGTCACGTCTCTGTTACGCACTGTTGGCAAGTACTGGGCATGCACCGTCTCCTGAATGTACCTGAACCTGCTCCAGTGTTGGTCAAGTCTTGTCTTGAAAGAGCTCACACTCGGTGCCGTCACAACACTCTCTGGTAGATTGATCCAAGAGTTTACAACTCTCACTCCGAAAAAGTTTGCCCTCACAGTTTTCTGGACTTGCGGCTTCTTCAACCTTGAGCTGGTTCTTTACTATTATTACAGTGTTGTAACTGTTATTATTATCATTATTATTTTATTTTCAATTTTTTATTTTTTATTATAAATTTTATTTACTATGAATTGTCATTATTATTATTATTACATTTTCGCCCCCCAGGCCCCGATGTGGGTCAGTAACCTGTGCCTGGGTGGGCTAATAAAAAAAATAAAATAAAAAATGCAGTTATCTGTCAAGATGTGAAACAATTCATGTACTGTCCAGTACAGTACCCTTCTGCAGTGCCTCAACAACACCACCCACTGGAAAAATCTTTAGTCAGTTTTTCAGCTTTACCAGAACTTTTGTCTACCATTATAAAACAGTACAGTACAGTATACCAGTTGGTCCTGCCTCAACAAGTCCTGGTAAGTGAATGAGTGTCCCAGGGCCAACAGCAAGCTATAAGTCACAAACTTGTACATTAAAAAGATCGTCTTTATAACAACATAAGAGCAAAATGTAGTGATGAAGTCACTTATGAAATAATGATGACTTGCTGATTTATAAATAAGCTTATCTTATTTAAGTGTTCCAGTCAGCCTTAAAAATCTTGACACCACTCAAACATTTATGCTCACTCACTAGGCACTTCCCCTCAAGACTATATTTATCTATTTTATTTTCACATTTGGTTATGTGTTGGTGCTAAATGTATAAAGGTTCAAAACTTATTACAGTACAGTAATAAGTATGTACAGCAGCCTACTTCTGTATGCTATACTGAACTATGTAGCTACAGCATAATGAAAGAAGAGCACAACAAACTAATTAATCTATTATTAGGTATTGGTATGTTAAAAGTACAGCAATGGCTACTGGCAGCATACTGGCCATGGCACGTCTCCAGGTCCCTCGACCTCCACCAGAAATACATGACACGACTGTCTACTGTAGTTACTCCTTACACTGCTCTCACCGTGACAAATACACCACTACCAGGGCTTCTCCTATATTTAGATGCCTCTTATTACTGTACCTCACCTTGACACTATGACCCACTAACACTCTCAGGTGTGAGGGGTACCATGTGTGGGGGGTACCGTGTGTGGGGGGGTACCGTGTGTGAGGGGTACCGTGTGTGAGGGGTACCGTGTGTGAGGGGTACCGTGTGTGGGGGGGTACCGTGTGTGGGGGGGTACCGTGTGTGGGGGGGGGTACCGTGTGGGGGGTTCCAGGCTGCCCATCTGGTACACAAAACCTTATCATAGACATAAAGGTTCAATATTTTAAAGTTCAGCACAGCATTGTTGTACAGCAGTTATCTTCTATTTTATTGGAGAGGAATAATATAAAGCAATGGTAGTAGGCAGCTACCAAACAAGGAGGTACTACCGCCTGGGAAGATATTGGAAGCATAATGCGTTGTTTAATGGTAGACCCTGCTGTCATTTGGCATCACAAAAATTGTGACCAAGTACCAGGTTGCTAATCTGACTTTCTGCCTCATTTACACACAATTGCAGGGCCTTAAGTGTTTCTCTTACTATATTGTCAACACAACATACATATATTGTTTCTCACTTTTTATTTATGTATTTCTTTATACTTACTTTCACCCTCTTCACCACTGATCGGCTCGTTAGCAGCTTGGGCGATCGGTCACGTCTCTGTTACGCACTGTTGGCAAGTACTGGGCATGCACCGTCTCCTGAATGTACCTGAACCTGCTCCAGTGTTGGTCAAGTCTTGTCTTGAAAGAGCTCACACTCGGTGCCGTCACAACACTCTCTGGTAGATTGATCCAAGAGTTCACAACTCTCACTCCGAAAAAGTTTGCCCTCACAGTTTTCTGGACTTGCGGCTTCTTCAATCTTGAGCTGGTTCTTTATTATTATTACAGTGTTGTAACTGTTATTATTATCATTATTATTTTATTTTCAATTTTTTATTTTTTATTATAAATTTTATTTACTATGAATTGTCATTATTATTATTATTACATTTTCGCCCCCCAGGCCCCGATGTGGGTCAGTAACCTGTGCCCGGGTGGGCTAATAAAAAAAATAAAATAAAAAATGCAGTTATCTGTCAAGATGTGAAACAATTCATGTACTGTCCAGTACAGTACCCTTCTGCAGTGCCTCAACAACACCACCCACTGGAAAAATCTTTAGTCAGTTTTTCAGCTTTACCAGAACTTTTGTCTACCATTATAAAACAGTACAGTACAGTAAACCAGTTGGTCCTGCCTCAACAAGTCCTGGTAAGTGAATGAGTGTCCCAGGGCCAACAGCAAGCTATAAGTCACAAACTTGTACATTAAAAAGATCGTCTTTATAACAACATAAGAGCAAAATGTAGTGATGAAGTCACTTATGAAATAATGATGACTTGCTGATTTATAAATAAGCTTATCTTATTTAAGTGTTCCAGTCAGCCTTAAAAATCTTGACACCACTCAAACATTTATGCTCACTCACTATGCACTTTCCCTCAAAACTATATTTATCTATTTTATTTTCACATTTGGTTATGTGTTGGTGCTATGTATATAAAGGTTCAAAACTTATTACAGTACAGTAATAAGTATGTACAGCAGCCTACTTCTGTATGCTATACTGAACTATGTAGCTACAGCATAATGAAAGAAGAGCACAACAAACTAATTAATCTATTATTAGGTATTGGTATGTTAAAAGTACAGCAATGGCTACTGGCAGCATACTGGCCATGGCACGTCTCCAGGTCCCTCGACCTCCACCAGAAATACATGACACGACTGTCTACTGTAGTTACTCCTTACACTGTGACAAATACACCACTACCAGGGCTTCTCCTATATTTAGATGCCTCTTATTACTGTACCTCACCTTGACACTATGACCCACTAACACTCTCAGGTGTGAGGGGTACCGTGTGTGGGGGGTACCGTGTGTGAGGGGTACCGTGTGTGAGGGGTACCGTGTGTGGGGGGGTACCGTGTGTGGGGGGGTACCATGTGTGGGGGGTACCATGTGGGGGGGGTACCATGTGGGGGGGGTACCATGTGTGGGGGGTACCATGTGTGAGGGGTACCATGTGTGAGGGGTACCATGTGTGAGGGGTACCGTGTGTGAGGGGTACCATGTGTGAGGGGTACCATGTGTGAGGGGTACCGTGTGTGGGGGGTACCGTGTGTGGGGGGTACCGTGTGTGGGGGGTACCGTGTGTGGGGGGTACCGTGTGTGGGGGGTACCATGTGTGAGGGGTACCATGTGTGAGGGGTACCATGTGTGAGGGGTACCATGTGTGAGGGGTACCGTGTGTGAGGGGTACCGTGTGTGGGGGGTACCGTGTGTGGGGGGTACCGTGTGTGTGGGGTACCGTGTGTGTGGGGTACCGTGTGTGAGGGGTACCGTGTGCGAGGGGTACCGTGTGTGAGGGGGTACCGTGTGTGAGGGATACCGTGTGTGAGGGGTACCGTGTGTGGGGGGTACCGTGTGTGGGGGGTACCGTGTGTGGGGGGTACCGTGTGTGAGGGGTACCGTGTGTGGGGGGTACCGTGTGTGGGGGGTACCGTGTGTGGGGGGTACCATGTGTGAGGGGTACCATGTGTGAGGTGGTACCACTTATATACCGTACTGTATTCTATAAGGACATTTTGTATTGCACTGTGTTAATATTTACATCTATTCTCCTTCACACAACTAAACTGTATAGACAAAGATCTCCTCCAACACTTGTTATGATGTAATGAATATATTAGGGAACACATTTTTTATTACTATACATGGATTCAATTTGGATATTAAGCACTTCAATTTGCACTCTTCACAAAAGTTGGCAGAATACCACGAGCCTTAAAAATGTCAACAACAGCGGCTTCATTCTCAAAGACACGTCGACTGGTTGAGAAACTGACAAAGAACATCCTGTGTACAGAGACTTCATCTTGTGACTAGCCAAGAGTATCATGTGACACTGAGATCATGTGGAGGAGTATCATGTGACACTGAGATCATGTGGAGGAGTATCATGTGACACTGAGATCAAGTGGAGGAGTATCATGTGACACTGAGAGTAACACTTATCGGCAGAACTTAGTTATGTGAGCAAGATGTAAACTGAGTCTCCCACCAAAATGGACTTTCTTAACCTTAATAAAAAATCAATATCAATTCCAAATTCTGTACATATAAATTTGCAACAGAAGCATAATAAAATAAAATTCTTTTTTTAATCTGGCTTCTAAAATAAATATCAATACAGTATAAAGTATCATGGGAGACAATTTGTGAATCTTAACTGGCAGTGATAATATCAACTCACATACTAAGGTGACATGAACCAACCAAACCTTACTAACTGACTTATAAGTTAGGTTATGTTGGGTAAGGATTTTTGTATAACTCAAACTCACTTTTACAGTAATGTACATATGATGATTAAAGTACAGTACAGTGTGAAAAGAAAGTAAACTATTATCAAGAACACTGGAGATTAATGCTGTACTGCACCTCCTCATTGTACATCTCTCTCCCTCCCTCTGGGCAATATCTCAAGATATTTTCTGAGATAGGAAGTTTAAATTTTAGACAATACAGTACTGGGCTGCCATCTTTTTTTTTTTTTTTTACTAAATTTTACTTAGGTACTGTACAATGCACATACCACTACTTAGTGTACAGTACTTGTCTATGAAGTACTGTGAAATTAATACTGTGGCAAAATAAATTATCTGGCCTCATCAAAGTCCCTAAGGAGCTAGATACCTGAGTCTAATTTGTATTTACACAGGGCCACAACTCCTCCCCCTTTTCATCAGATTCCAATATTTTTCTTTAATGCAGTATTGTACTCGGGCATTTTTGAATAGTAAAATGTAATTACTATTGACCTCTGAATATCTCCCAATATAAAGTGCACATGGCTTCAAGATGGCCTCAAAATGCCTGTGATATTGGGGCAGAGCTCACTGTGCTCGCCATGTTCTCCCCCTTTTGACATTCCTGGACCCGTCCCTGTTACAGGTAGTCCCTGAGTTACTAACACCTGTACAGTACTACTTACAAATCAGATCCCAATATGTTCATCAAAAAGATCCGTAATGATTTATTTATTACAGTACTGTAGTGTACAGTACAGTACTATATATTATATTGTGTAACATCACTTTATTTACAGTACAGACAGTACAGTATGTATTTTAATTATTTGTAATGTATGGTATATTATTATTTTTTGTATGGGCAGGGGAGTGCTTTACCCCTAACCTAACCTATGGAACTTACACTGTTCCAACTTATGAACAGGAAAGTAACCCATTTGTAACTCAGGGACTGCCTGTGCCGGTACAGTATTCATCTAATACAGTAGTAGGGGTATTCCAACATTTATCAGACTGTCAGTTATTCTGGCAGTTGGTTTGTCATTTGTTACTCTGTTATGACCTTTATTGTCCATTGTCAGTACTGTACAGAAGGAAACTGAAGTACAGCACTGTACTGTACCAAGAGGAAACCTGCCATGTTTGTCAGTGTTACACATCAGTGTTATCACCTCAGAACAGAGAGAGTGGTGAGAGCCAAACACACTACCAGCAAAGATGAGTTAAAGTGAAATGGAAACAAATGAAGTACAGTACTGTATGGTACTGTACTAAGATGAGAAAGTACTGTACTGGAAATTTTTGGAATATTAAAAATGAGATACACTGATCATATAAGAAGAGATGAGGAGATAATGGTAGAGATGAGGCTAGAAGGTGGATGACTGTGTTGTCCCCAGAGAGAAACAACATCTGGGAGGTTTAATAAAGACACACCAAAAATGTTTGGAGTGGAGGGCCAAGGCTGCCAACCCTCACACATGAAGATGGTATTTTGAGTGACTGGAGTTGCTTAATTACATTTTTTTGTTATAATTACAATTATTAGAGGTTGTTTGGGTTAGATTGGTTCTTGGGGTATATTAAGTAGGTTACTAGATTTGCTTAGTTATTGGTGGTACAATACAGTGCTAATCCTATAAAAAACTTTTTTTTCAAGTGGAAAGTTACAAATAAGTGTGTTTTGATGTATTCATTCATTTATAAATGGATACTGCATGGTGTCCAGCATTCAAGAGGTAACATATTATAGTATTTCAAGGATCATGTGTGTCTTGAGGTGGTTTAACAATTGGACTTACAGTATACATTAGTCTGGTAGTTGTCTTTGAACTGTATACTGTACTGGACTGGACTGCACTGTATATACTAAGATACATTTAGGATGGATAGGTCATTGTTGTATAATTTTAAAACACCTGTTAATTATGAATAGGGGCCAATGCAGTAACATAGCACATACAGTCATTATATATATAATGACTCTGTATGTGCTATGTTACTGCATTGGCCCCTATTCATAATTAACAGGTGTTTTAAAATTATACAACAATGACCTATCCATCCTAAATGTATGGTTACGTGAGTGAAGCAGAAGCATTTATGTAATAGTGAAGCAATAATATACAGGCATGGCAAAACGTTGATGTCTATTGGTACAGCAGCCTGGTGAGCAGACTATACAATGATAGTTACTAAGATGGCCTTTCTGAATAACCTAACCAAACCTAGACTAACTTAACCAAAACTAAACTAACCTAACTTAACCTAACCTAACCTAACCTAGACTAACTTAACCAAAACTAAACTAACCTAATTTAACCTAAGCTAACCATTCTCTTCGCTGCAATATTGCTTCGGTAAATTTTTACAAGTGGACAACCATGAATTTTTTGTTGAGCAATGTGTTTTTCTGATGTTTTTTGTTGTGATTTGAACGAATTTGACCATGATTTCTGTCACAAATTAGCCATTTTTGAGCTATTCCCCCCCCCCCCCCCCATATGGAGGACCTGAGGGAAATGGGGGTTTTCGGGTTGGGGAAGCACACACGGCCAATTGGCAGAAAAAATCATAGTTAAATTCATTCTAATCACAACAAAATACATTGGAAAACACATTGCTCAACAACCATAAAGCACCAAAACTAACCAAACCTAACAACGTAATCTAACCCGTTGTGTTATCTTGGGGTTAAGGAGATGGTGTCAGAGCGGCCGCCCCTGGAAGTCATCCTCCTGGTTGAGTGACAGTCCTGACTGATGTGGGAGATTTGATGTACAGTATTGGTAAGTTATATTGACGACTATTCTGTCGTTGTTATTAAACATTTGCGAGAATATTCTATAGAACAAAAAAGTTTAAAATTATCAATTACATTGATTGGTAAGAAACAATTCATGAGGTTCATTGGTTGTCAACTTGTAAAAAAAAATACCGTTGCTTCACTCTCTCTCTTTTACAGGTACTTTAACGGGCAGTGTTCGGTGGATTTGGCATCCTGTGTACCGCCGGCAAGGCCGTGGGCTTGTAACACACGTCTTGCCCGCGGTGCCCACCATTTCTCTGTGGATGTCGGTAACACGAGAATAACCCGTTACAGTATATCTTTCTTTCCTCACACAGCCAAACTGTGAAATGCTCGGCCTTCTGTGTTTCCATACTTATACAATGTCTCACTTCAAAAAGCTGGCTTTCTGGCATGTTTGTGGTGTAGATTAACATTGTCTTTTTCTCTCCTATTTTTTCCTTTTATTCTTATTTTTTCGTCCCCTTGGCCCTGTTGTGGATCGATGACCTGTGCCCGGGTGGGCTATTAAAAAAAAAATAAAACTTACTTAACCTGGTAAATTTGTATCGGTTGCCACCAAACAATCTTGAGAAATTTATCCTTGCAATCAATAGTTCAGACAATTCTAAGACACTTTTCTTCTTTGACGTTTCGCTCACAAATGACTTGACCTGAGCTAACCTAACCGTGGACCTCCGGGCATAACTATATAAATATATATATAGGTCATTTGTGAGGGAAACGTCATAGAAGAAAAGTGTCTTAGAATTGTCTAGATTCTGTTAGTGGCAACATACAACATACCCTTGACCTAACATACCCTAACCTAACTATTACTACACAGTCCCTCACTGCGGCTGCCGGACCTGTATCCACCAAGGTGATAATAATAATAAACCTTGCCTCCTGGGGTGTCATGAAGCACCTCTTCCTTGGAGAAATGGTGGACCTCAGAAGTGACAGTATTATAGGTGCTCTCCTCTTGTTCTTCACACACCTCTACTGAAGCCATGGCTGCTACTCTTCACACAAGTAGCGACTGTATGGACCTTTCACAAGTAGCAGCTCCCAGTGCCTCTCATAAGCAGCGGCTTCAACAACACGTAACACCCTCAGTCACACACCACAATACACTAAGCATACAGTGCGGCCAACACCAGCTGGCAGTACTGTTGTCCTACTGCCACCACCAACGTTCTTAAAACATTTATGAAAGTAGATGATACGGAACAATGAAACTAATCCTAGCCTTACAGTAACTACCACATGACTTGAAGGTAAAGTTTGATTTACTCAGGTTATTATTGTTAGTCTCTCCTGTTTCAAAACAAAACTATTTTAGTGTTTCGTTATTTTATGTTAACGTGTTGGCAAAGTCTTCATGAATGATGTCATTATTTATTCTTTCCATTCATGTTGATTTTTTTGTATAATTCATATTGCTAAATACAATTGAAAATGACTCATTGGGATATCATATGAACGCGCAAGGCGGTGTCAAAATATTTATGCGTTAATTATTATAAAGACCATTCTGTAATATCCTTCCTTAGGCTTTAGTAAGCCCCTTTATAATATTTATACTGTATATACTTGTCACACTTGCCAGATGCTTCTGGTGTCATTGTACCTAGTGACAGCACTAGGGTCCCGCTTCCTCTATCAAGGAATAAACAATTGAAATTGAATTGAATTGACCATTCTGTGCAGTGACCGACATTGGACGTTGATGACACTGTGGGGAACAGGTTGTTTGGTCCACACTCAGGATGGCTGGAGAGAGGAAGCTCACCAGTGGCGGCTCGTGCACAGGGCTGCAGTCCCCCCAGACACTCACTGCCAGGCGTATGATTCCTTTAGAGAGACAGCTCAATAATACACTACCAACAACTATATCATTTTATATGTTATTTAATTATTTTCAATACGTTGCTAAATGAATTTTCATTAAAATCAGACCAAAATTTAAGTTCCTTTCATAGTTGCTGTCAATGCTGTACGATTAATGTCTGTTATTAATTGGCGCCGCCGCCGCCGCAGGTCAGTCTCGTACAACGTGTGGACGGTGTGGGTAAATGGTGAATGACAGACGGTGTGGGTAAATGGTGAATGACAGACGGTGTGGGTAAATGGTGAATGACAGACGGTGTGGGTAAATGGTGAATGACAGACGGTGTGGGTAAATGGTGAATGACAGACGGTGTGGGTAAATGGTGAATGACAGACTGTGTGGGTAAATGGTGAATGACAGACGGTGTGGGTAAATGGTGAATGACAGACGGTGTGGGTAAATGGTGAATGACAGACGGTGTGGGTAAATGGTGAATGACAGACGGTGTGGGTAAATGGTGAATGACAGACGGTGTGGGTAAATGACAGACTGTGTGGGTAAATGGTGAATGACAGACGGTGTGGGTAAATGGTGAATGACAGACTGTGTGGGTAAATGGTGAATGACAGACGGTGTGGGTAAATGGTGAATGACAGACGGTGTGGGTAAATGACAGACTGTGTGGGTAAATGGTGAATGACAGACGGTGTGGGTAAATGGTGAATGACAGACTGTGTGGGTAAATGGTGAATGACAGACTGTGTGGGTAAATGGTGAATGACAGACTGTGTGGGTAAATGGTGAATGACAGACTGTGTGGATAAATGGTGAATGACAGACTGTGTGGGTAAATGGTGAATGACAGACTGTCAGCTCTAGCAGTGATATCCATTGAAAATAAAATGATAACAGAAATAAAGGATTTTAATGAAATAGTAATAAACAATTTTGCTACATCTAAGAGCAGACGCGCCGACTTTATTTTCAATTAATACTGGTCCATCACCACCCACCACCAACACTACCACCATGCCCTGGGAATTAGTGGATATCAACTACAACTCGTACCTGAGGTAGGTCACCTACTGTTGTGTGAGGCTTGCAGTCCCTCCATTGTATTTTTCACGAGCCGCCACTGAAACTCACAATGTGCTCTCTGTATACATGTTGTATTGGATGTATAGTGCAGCTTGGTGCTGGGAAGGCAGCGTGGTTACAAGCGTGATGTAGAGAGAGCTGGTTGGTGAGGGTGCTCAGAGGAGGACAGCTTGTGGGTCGCCGGCGGGAGCGGAGGAGGAGGAGGTGTTGCTGGCTGCGGCTGTAGCTAGAAGAAGAGAGGGCTAGGTCACCACGAGGTCAGGTCTTATATAGCCGAGGTAGGCGTGGCTTAATAGTTGACCTCCGTCATGTAAGGCGGCGCTGGTTGACCTAGACCACGAGGCATACACTGGGGAATTCGTGGGGTCGGCCACTCAGCGACAAACAGCCTTTGTAGGGGAGGAATCCACTACAACCTATACTTGACCTCTGTGGACTTGTTCTCACCCTTCTCTGTATATATATAACTTGTTCTGCACTTCTATTTTAGTCTGTACTCAACCCTCAAGATGTGAATTACACGAAAGCGCTTGGGAACTTCGTGTTTTCTTCTTTCCTTGTGGTTATCAGCATATACCTGGATCACGCGCACCTACAGTGATTTACTTGCATATATATACACAACCACTACATTACCTTCCCGGCGAGGCGGGGGGGGGGGGGGGGGGGACTTAAATCATTCTGTCGGATCAAGAATCGGAATGCAAAGATGAGAAACGCTGCTGATTGGCTAAGATAAGGCGGCAACTGACCACTCAGCAGTTGTAAGGGAAAGTGTCCAGCCGCAGCCTCTTGCACTTCCTGACATAAATAAGGAAGTTGTACTCGAAGCGTTTAGCGGGACGCAGTTTACGAAATAATGCATCTATTTTAGTTGGTCGCCATTGTGACGTATGTGTGTCGTCTGTACTGTTTACTTTTTAGTATACTTCTGACTTGTGACCGCGACAGTAGTATGGCATGGGCTCCACGCGCTGTCAGCAAGGACAAAACGGTACACAGTATATTAAAATTCTAAAGATTTCCGAAAGACGACAAAAGGCAAGTAGAGAATTAATGTAGGTCTTCTTAATGTATCTTCAGGTTATACTTTTTTGTTTTGTTTTATGAAGAACTCTCAAATGACGTACCAAAAGTTCAAGATTAGTTTATAGACAGTTTTCATAACTGAAAAATAATAATACTTGGAGATTCTAATGCAGGATATTAAATGGTCATCCTACTAGTATGTGACCAGTCCTCAGAAACGAGTTAAGTACAATATATGAATGCAGAAGTGGCAATAAAGTTAGTTTTGACGGTAAATGTGGGTATAATGATGCACTCTTAATTGATATAATTAAGTAAACAAAAATACTCCACATATTGGTTACTTTATCTTTCTCTTTCTTTCCTATTTTTAATTTCTTTTTACTCTTATTTTTTCGCCCCCTAGGCCCCGTTGTGGGTCGATGACCTATTCCCCGTAAAAAGAAGGAAAGAGTCGGGGGAGTCACTGTAGGACCTCATTTAAAAGAGAAAAATCAATGTTGAAAACCACACTTAACTATGGTAATTTATACTTGCACATCTGATATCTGTTATTTCCGTCTGCAAAACTTCCTAACTACTTAAATTAACCTAATAAATGCCTAAACATAGATATAATCTTAATTTTCCCTGTAAAGTGGCGCCCTTAATCTCCACATTGACAGTTTTAACTACTACAAAAGTGAAAATGGTTAATCTGTAGAAAATGAACATTATAGAATATTTTTGACCCTCAATTTTATGACATTCATTTCCTTTTATATTGTATTTAAAATATAAGTCTATGTGTTCATTAACTTTCTGATGTTTACAGTGTGTGTGTGTGTGTGTGTCCACTGCTACTCCAGTATCATAAGAGAAAACAATATGTCAAAATATAATAAAACATATTTCAAGATAATATGAATGCTGTCACACTGAATATATATAATGGAACATAAGAGGATGTTTGTCCGGTTGTCGGTTACGGATTTTTTTAGACTTACATCAGTTGACAGAATTGGACAAAACTTTGTGGAAACGTTAATTACAATTTATTAGGCGTATCATATGTCCCAATGGGACGAAGAAACTGCATTAATAGATACCGAATGAGAAAAGGACCTGGGTGTGTATGTTGATAACGAACTGAAGTTCTCGGGCCATTGTGAGAAGTTGAATCAAGCCACTGAACTAGTAAGTCTTATAAGAAGGTCGTTCAGATATCTAGACGGTCCGTCCCTCGTAACGATCTTCAAGAGTGAAGTGCTTCCCCGTCTGGAGTGCTGTCACTCCGTTTGGTCCCCGAGATATGCTAGGGACTCAGTTGATTGAAAACGTCCAAAGGAGGGTCACCAGACTGGTGCTTGCACTTCGGCACCTCAGTTATCCAGAGAAAGGGCACTACTCAGTCGAGTGTCCATACCTGGAACTGGCGGACGCCCGCCCCACAAGGGGTCACAGCTCAAGGTTGAAGAAGCCGCAAGTTCAGAAAACTGTGAGGGGTAACTTTTTCGGAGTGAGAGTTGTGAACTCTTGGAACAATCTGCCAGGGAGTGTTGTGACGTCACCGAGTGTGAGCTCTTTCAAGACCAGACTTGACCAACACTGGAGCGGGTTCAGATACATTTAGGAGCCAGTGCATGCCCAGTACTTGCCAACAGTACGTAACAGAGACGTGGCCGACCACCCAAGCGACTAACGAGCCGGTCAGAACCTGACCTAACCAACCTAACTTAAAGTAACCTAACTTACCCGAAGAACACTTTAAAATATACCTAAAGACACACACACACACACACACTAAGCAAGGCCGTAACATTTTTCACTCCTCTTGTGTGGTCGTGAACATAAACACAGGTTGTGTCATGATCACAGGACGTGGCCTCCACACCAACACACTGGTCGTCTTGGTTCATTAAAAGTTAAATATGACCGACCTTGCGACACTAATGTCCTATAAATCTCCTCCTACTGTAGTAATTAGCCGATATCAAGTTGGCGAAGGTCCAAGATTAAGTGGTGGTGGTGGTGACTGGTACACACATCATCCAGAATCTGTCGCCCTCTTCACCTGTATCTAACGTTAACTGTTACTAGGTCGAGGACAAGGTTACACATGTTAATTTTTTTTTATTATTTCGACTTGCATTACCGTTCATTTTATTTTTCGTAAATCATGAGTAAAATCTTCGCTTCGTCTAAACTGTCTCTGATTATGGTTACAGTTGGAACTATGCAAGTCATCGGGCGACGCTCCAGGTTGTCACCAGACTAACCTATCTTAAGTTAATTTAACTTAACCTAACGTAACGTAACCTAACTTCATTCTGTGATAACTAACCTGACTGCTGACATTTTGACTACGATGGACCTTGTAAGAGACTTCGTACGAAATCTAACCAAACCTAACCTAATCCCCTTGAGGTATCTGTGTCATGCCCACAGTTGCACTGATAATATTTTCAAACCCATACTTATTCATATTGTGCTCCGTCGTCTATAAAACATGTGTGAAACGAGCGAGTTAAAGGTGGCGTCACACTAGCATTTTTATTGTCAACTTTTTCATTACTATCGATTTTTTTACGAATCGTCGGAGTTGTCGTTGGTTGTTTGTCAAACGGTACAGACCGTCTGCACTGACAACTCGTACGACAGCTTACCGGAGTCAACTCAAGATCTATAATTGATACTGCAAATACCTATAAAAAAATACTTAAAATATACTGTAAAGCTAAAATTATAAGGAAGTAATTATTACTCTTCTTCCCAAGATATCTCATTATTATGTTGTCTTCGTGATTGGATCCATCTTGTTTGTTGACAGTTGTCGACTGAGAGAAACTGGCGAGTTGGTCCTAAACGCCTGTGTGACGGTGCACAACAAAAAAGTTTCACGATTTTCTGAAAGCTGAAAAAAAAAAAATCGACGAAAGAATGCCACTGTGACGCTGCCTTTAGCCCTAGAGAGTTTTGTTTTCTGTATTGCCCCAGTATCGTAAATTTAAAATTATGATAAACTGTACTATGTACAGTATGAGTAGCATTAAGTTAGTGGTGTATACTTACCGATAGGTGAAGCATTCAAGATTCAGGATGTATATGATGAAGGCTTCAACTATATTTAATAGTAGTTAAACTGTACTCAGATAATGTATATAAATTTCCAGCCAAATCTGTGATAATTTTTTTTTGCCTCGTGAAGTTATGAGATATTGTAGTGGATTTCTCCCCTACAACTGAGTAGCTGCATCCCACCTGCGACGCTTTCCCTAGCAACCAAACGAGCGGCGTCACCAGATGCCGACCGTATCCTAGCAACCTAACCAAAGACCGGCGACTTTCTCGGGTTTTCCCAACATGACTCATAGAGGACTCACGGCTGCTGGGTATATAAGCTCTGTCTCTCCATTGAGATTCATTCTAGCCTCTCTTCTTGAACAAGCAACACCTCCTCCTCCGCCGCTGCCTGGCGGCCCTCGCTTCTCCTCGCCTGCCTGGCGGTCCTCGCTCCCGCCAGCCAGCATGGCGACCCACCAGCTGTCCTTCTCTGAGCTCCCTCACCAACCAGCTTTCTCATTCTGGTCTCTCTTCTTGAACAAGCAACACCTCCTCCAGCAAGCTCCACGCTGTCAGCTTTCATTCAACCAGGAGGCCAGCAACAGGCAACATCTTCTCTAACGAAGCTCCTGCACATCTACCTCCTTCAACACGCTACTCACCGAACGTCTCTACTGAGCAGCTCCTCACCACACGGCACCTCCAGCACCAGAATGTCTATCATATAACTTATATTATACAAGAAAACCACATTAGAGTTTCCATCCATCCTGAGTGCTAGACAACATTATACCAGTGGTCATTCTTTTGGTAGCATGGTCGAGGGTCTAGGCACATGGGTATGGTAATTCTGGTATCAAGTCATTTGGACGGAAATAAAGGTAAAATACTGTGGGAGAAATGAATACACCTAAAGTACTCTAAAAACAAATTTATTAATATGAAATCAAGGGAAAAAGATATAGTATTAGTCATATAACTACCAGGCTCAACTCCTGGGCTTATTGCAGACTCAGTACTTTCCTCTTTACTTATTTTCTTTTTTACTTTTTTTCTTATTTCTTTACTCAACAGTAATAACTCAGATCTTACATTCTTACTGTGCACAACCTTACTGGTGTTACATTACATGGCATAATGGGACCAGTTCCTTGGCCCTACTCACAATACATAGTACATGGCACTTATTGTAGATTACTTTACTCACATACTCGTTAATACTGACACTAGCATATACAGGGGTCCACTACCCAACATGGGATAATTATTTCCAACTAATTATCCCTAACATACATGTTACAACACTCTCTGTGGACATATACTTCCAAGGAGTAACCCAGGGTAGAACACTGGGGCTCACCACCGTTGTTGTGGTCGGTAGTAGCCAGACACATGGCGAGTCTGGGGTCTGGCCCAACGAGGCAGTGGAACACATTAATCAGGCCGCATCAGTGCCATTGTTTCATATCTGGTCCCTGCTGGGTATCTATTACATCCGGGGCAGTTGTTGAACGATGCAAGAATCACAATGGGATCTGGAGAAACATTGGAGCGGCGTCAGGGGACGGACTGGGAAGCATGACAACACAAACAACTCTATTGTCTAGACGACAGACGTATTTACGTTATATTACTTCTTACACTGGGTGAATGACAATTCAACTGTTAAAGCATGAACACTGATGCACACTGATATTCACTACAATTGACTGAATTAACTGAATGGCTACACAAACATACCTGGAGAAACATTGGAGCAGCGTCAGGGGACGCTCTCCCTGGTGATGCACAGGTATAAATACCCCTGAGTTGCCAGTGATCGCTACTCACGCAATGACAATAATCACAAACAAACTAACTGTTACTCATTCAAAGATGACCCTCAGTTGACAAAGGTTTGGCGAATTACTTGAGTTGATATACACAGACTAATTCAAGATTGAGCTTCCCAGGAGAAAGTGGAATAACAACGCATTGATAACTATCTTCACAAAGGCGGGACTCTGGGAGGGAACACAAGTGTAGCGTCTATGGGGAAAAACACGTCTTCTCTGGGGTCGCTAACTCACTCATGTTTTGTGGTCGTGGAGTTTAATAAGAATCATTAATTAAATAGACTAGCAGTCAACGTGACCATGACAGAGGCACAGCAGGAGTCTTGATGGTGAGGAGGCTGTGTACTGGCAGGGGAAGACTTTTGCAAGTTGCTTCCCTGTTCTCATGAGGGCTAGCCAGTTGCGGCAGCTGAAAGCGAGGGGGAACAAGCAGCGCTTGCACCTTAACACTAATGTAATACTGTCACACTAGATGCATTTCACCACCCTGTGAGCGACACACACACACACACACACACACACACACACACACACACATACACAATGTCATCAGGCTTCATGGGGTGAGGACATACTGTACTCAGCGCTGCCCGCTTAGGTGGCCGTGGTCTTTTAGGCCATGGAGACAGTTGCCAGTCTGGTCTGTCCCCATCTCCTCCCCCCATCTGGATCTATCAGCATCCTCCACCATCAGTACAGTGCAAAGGTTGACGATCAACCCATAACTGATATACAAAAGTGACAATTTCAACCCATAAGAAAGAAACAACTGTTAAAGAGTAACAATCAGTACTCAGCGGTCATTGGTGACCAGACGCGGACCTGACACACCCAGGGTCCTACAGTAGGTAGGACGCGACAGTCATCCGAACCGTGGGAAGGATCTTGTTCCCGCCAATATTAGGTCACAAGACTGTTTACAAGACCACAGTATCAGATCTATAGTTAATCTATTTGTTGACTCTATGTTCCTTATCAAGTGACGTCATAAGGGACTTTAGGTAAGGTTGTTGAAGGTGAGACTAGTCGGTGTGTTGTAGCGACGGTGTTGTCATATTTCGGTTCAAAGTTGGGTGAGAAAGGCAGGGGAGGTGACACACGTGGGAGGCTCATTACTAAAGTTGGGTTAAGTTTGAGACATATGGCCGCTAACTTGCCCTGATGGAATGTTCAAGTTTACCTAGCTGTGTATTATTAGTTACTACAGTTGGTGATGTCTGCTATAATAGTGTTTTATTATTTAACAGTAAGTGTGTGTTGGTCACCTGTTGTGGTGTTATGTAAGAAGACTTGCTATACCCTGTGTAGTGCTCAGGTATATCACTATTTTACTCAAAGTAGATTGATAAATAGACTTTGATCAACCATAAAGAGATGCAGTATTATTGTAAGGATAAAAGAGGCATCACATCATCTACCATGTTATAACGGAGATGTTGAACGGTGAACTAGACTCCTGCACCAGTAACTGGTGCTCTTATGAGTCTTCCTCTGTAGCTGACACACACACACACACACACTGAGGGAGGCAACTGTTTTCTCTCTCCTGCAGCAGACAACAGCCCCCAGGAGGGTGTGTGAGTGTTGCTGTCCACTCCTGACTTTCTGTTACTGGTCTCCATGTTCCTCTTCTCGACGACTTAAGTAAATTATCTCTTGTTGACTGCGCTCTATACTGAACACAATAAGACACTTTTCCTGTTTTAGTTTTGTTATTATGGGTAAATTTCTGCTTTTAAACATTAACTGTTGTTTACCCGGCCGTAAGTCTGGAAGCAATATAAATGTGTTTGGGAGTGAACAGTGTCCTGGGCCCTGCTGTTCAGATATATTCCCTAATTTGAACATGAACTGCTGGTAGGCTGACGTGTGGAACTACAAACCATGGGAAGTATGTGAGCGTGTGTAGCAATGTTCTCACTTACGCTACTAGACTTCAACAACACCCTCGCCTCACATCAACTTATCTGCACTACAAATTCTCACAACTTCTTACATCTCTCTCACTTGACCTACGATGCAAATTCATGTTGGCCAAAATGGTGTCGTGGATGCTCTCATTAGATACGTTCACTTACTCACAGTTTGAGAAGGAAGCTGACCCGTGAGGCTGTGAGTGAAGCTGACCTGTGAGGCTGTGAGTGAAGTTGACCCGTGAGGCTGTGAGTGAAGCTGACCTGTGAGGCTGTGAGTGAAGTTGACCCGTGAGGCTGTGAGTGAAGCTGACCTGTGAGGCTGTGAGTGAAGTTGACCCGTGAGGCTGTGAGTGAAGCTGACCTGTGAGGCTGTGAGTGAAGTTGACCCTTGAGGCTGTGAGTGAAGCTGACCTGTGAGGCTGTGAGTGAAGTTGACCCGTGAGGCTGTGAGTGAAGCTGACCTGTGAGGCTGTGAGTGAAGTTGACCCGTGAGGCTGTGAGTGAAGCTGACCTGTGAGGCTGTGAGTGAAGCTGACCCTTGAGGCTGTGAGTGAAGCTGACCTGTGAGGCTGTGAGTGAAGCTGACCCGTGAGGCTGTGAGTGAAGCTGACCTGTGAGGCTGTGAGTGGACCTGCAGTACACCATTCCTCCTGCTCTTGCCCTCATCATTCTGCTCACAGGTTCATCATGAACTGGTCAGAAGCTGCGTCACCGCGGCCTTCTTCCTTATGTCATAACACTTGACTGTACCGACTGTCACACAACATGAACATCGTTACACAACTCAAACAATGTTACACAATTTGAAAATTCTACACAACATTGCTAATTTTACACGAAACAAGAAATTAGTCCTATGATGTGTGTGGTTGTCGTTGTTACGTTAATAATAAGATAGAATATTGTCGACCAGTTGAACAGTGTGTGTGTGTGTGTGTGTGTGTGTGTGAGGCACCTCTCGGAGCTGGGCCTCAGCTTCTACTGTACTCACAAAAACAATACAGTCGTGTGTGTTGTCTGAATTGAAATAAATTTATCTGTAACCATTTTTTCCCTGTGAATGACCACCAGAACTTTATGGTATACAACAATTATTGTGTAAAGATTGGAAATAACTTTGTGGTCCCTGTTGTCGTCTGGATGATTATATTTTTGTGAGTGAAAATAATAATGAGATTTATTGAGTGTTGTTAAGCTATTGTTTTGTCTCTTGTGGAGTATGCATGTATATTATACATATATAGGTAAGATACAGTACATACACACCTATACATATACATGGACAAATATACAAAGACGCATATCAACACACACAGGGACATACTGTACACACACAAAAAAAACATACACACACACACACACACACACACGGAGAAATAGACTCATTTAAACACGAATGTCGTCAAGAATAAGACATCGTACTCAAGTCATCGTATTCGAGTGGTTAAAACAAGCAAGGAGGTAGAGGGTTAAAACAGGATGGTGAACCAGAAGACAAGGTTATAGATACAGGTTGCGGTTATGGTTGCAGGTTATGGTTATTGTTACAGGTTGTGGTTATTGTTACAGGTTGTGGTTATGGTTGCAGGTTGTGATTATAGTTACAGGTTGACAGGTTGTGGTTATGGTTGCAGGTTGTGGTTACAGTTACAGGTTGTGGTTACAGTTACAGGTTGTGGTTATGGTTACAGGTTTTGGTTATAGTTACAGGTTGTGGTTATTGTTACAGGTTGTGGTTATTGTTACAGGTTGTGGTTATTGTTACAGGTTGTGGTTATAGTTACAGGTTGTGGTTATGGTTACAGGTTTTGGTTATATTTACAGGTTGTGGTTATGGTTACAGGGTGTGGTTATAGTTACAGGTTGTGGTTATTGTTTCAGGTTGTGGTTATATTTACAGGTTTTGGTTATAGTTACAGGTTGTGGTTATGGTTGCAGGTTGTGGTTACAGTTACAGGTTGTGGTTATGGTTGCAGGTTGTGGTTATAGTTACAGGTTGTGGTTATGGTTGCAGGTTGTGTTTATGGTTGCAGGTTGTGGTTATGGTTGCAGGTTGTGGTTATGGTTGCAGGGTGTAGTTACAGTTACAGGTTGTGGTTATGATTGCATGTTGTGGTTATAGTTACAGGGTGTGGTTATAGTTACAGGGTGTGGTTATAGTTACAGGTTGTGGTTATTGTTACAGGTTGTGGTTATAGTTACAGGTTGTGGTTATAGTTACAGGTTGTGGTGATAATTACAGGTTGTGGTTATAGTTACAGGTTGTGGTTTTGGTTGCAGGTTGTGTTTATAGTTGCAGGTTGTGGTTATGGTTATAGTCAGGATATCCACCGATGTGGATATCCTGACTATCGAGCGGGACCCTCAGCATCAAGAGCTGACACACCTCAGCTATCCTCCGTCCCTGGATGAGGTAGTTACTGTCGTCAAACAGACGATAAATAACAAAGCTTCAGGACCTGATGGGATCCCAGCCGAGGTGTATAAAGCAGGAGGACCTCTGCTTACTAGCCGTCTCCACTCTCTCCTGGAGAATATATGGGAAAAGGAGGAAACCCCCCAAGCTCTTAAAGACGCTTTTATGTCAATATCTATAAGAACAAGGGAGACTGGTCAGACTGTGGCAACTACCGTGGGATCTCGCTGCTCTCTGTAGCTGGCAAGATTATCGCCCGAGTCCTCCTAAGTAGACTCCTTCCTGAGGCGGAAAACTTCCTCTCATCAGGAAAAGTGCAGAGAAGAGCATCGTGACCTGTACATGGCTTTCATAGACCTAACCAAGGCCTTTGACTCGGTCAACAGGGAAGCCCTCTGGTGGACCCTCAGCTGTTTTGGCTGCATACCAAAATTCATCGCCATTATGAGGCAACTCCACGGTGGCATGAACCGCAGTGTCCTGCACAACGGCACCCAGTCTGAGTTCCTTCCCATCCAAATAGGGTTAAACAAAGGTGTGTACTAGCACCAACGCTCTTTTCCATTTCCTTGACTGCCTTCCTTACTCGTGCCAGTGCCAATTTAGCCGGCGGAGTAGACATCGAGTACCGGTCTTTTCAACATAAGACGACTCCAGGCAAGAACAAAGGTGTCGGCAGCTTCCATTACTGAACTTCAGTATGGAGACGACCTCACCCTTGTTGCTCACACTGAACACGACCTATAGGAGATCCTAAGCATCTACGCAGATGCTTTTTCGCACTTTGCGCTTGAGGTGAATGTACGTTACACTCAGATTCTCTTTCAACCTGTCTCATGTTCAGACACACCTCCGCCATCCATCCAGCTTAACGGTACTACCTTCTCTAATGTTACCCACTTTCGGTATCTCGGCTCCCACCTGTCCACCATCGCAGACATCGATGAAGAGATTCAGCACCGGATCAGATGTGCATCTCAAGCCTTTGGCGGACTCCGAAACCGTGTCTTCAACTGTAGGGAGCTGAAATTATCTACAAAGCTGCATGTATATCGAGCAGTGGTCCTCCCCACCCTGCTATATGGCAATGAGACATGGGTCACATATAGGAAGCACGTCAAGGCACTTGAAAACTTTCACCAACGTAGTCTACGTTCCATCCTCCGAGTTTGCTGGGAAGACAAGAGAACAAATGCCAGTATTTTTGCTGACACCAACCGTAGGAGCGTCGAGGCTACCATTATCCATGAGCAACTACGATGGACTGGCCATGTTACCCTCATGGACGACAGTAGACTGCCAAAGCAGCTACTTTACAGTCACCTAACGAATACTAAACGTAATGCTGGCGGGCAACTGAAAAGGTATAAGAATAGTCTTAAGAAAAACCTGAAAAAGTGCCAAATCGACCCACTCACCTGGGAGTCGATTATTCCACATCGTAACGCTTGGAGGAGCACCACACGAGGTGACAATACTTTCGAGTTAGCCCTACTGCAAACCGAGGCAGACAAGCGCCAACGCCGGAAAGACGCTGTCACCGCCCCTCCCGTACTAGATGCAGCCCTCCACATGTGCAATGAATGTGGACGACCCTGCGGGTCCCGTATCTGCCTCTTTAGTCACCTCAAAGCTCACCAACCTAGTTGACATCCCTAATAACTTATTTCATTGTATCATAGCTGGATAATCGTCATACTCGATTCCGAGTGACAGCAATGCAGAAAGTAGTAGTTGTAGTGTGTGAGTATGTGTGTGTGAAATTTTAGTTTATAATAATGTTTATATTTTGTTTAAGATAAATAGAGTAATACAGTATATAGATAGGGCAAATCAAGTTATGAAGCTATCTCCTTCTTTTACCCACGTCTCTTTCATTACTTCTAGGGATCGTTGTAAGGCTATTCTTCGTAGGGTCTAGCGGAATTTTATAAAAAAGAAAGACTGCTGTCATGACTAATTCTTCCTCTAGTAAATCCTTCTGCTCCTTAACCAAAAACATCTGTAATAACTTCTGCACTCCCTCTTTTCCTCCTCTCTTCTGGCCTGATAACTCTATAGCCAACTTTCACCCTGACAAAGCCAATCTCTTTGGCACCTTATTTTCCTCTAACTCCACCTTAGACGATTCCAACTCTATCCCTCCTACGTCTGCTCCTCCTAGTGAACTCCATTCGCAGGGTTGCCGGTGTGTTATCCAGGTTGGATGTGAGTAAGGCGCATGGACTGGACGGAATACCCCCTCGTGTTCTGAAGGAGTGTGCTGAAGCCCTGGCCCCTGTGCTTGCTCGCCTCTTTCGCCTTTGCCTCAAAACTCAAACTTTTCCTTCTTCTTGGAAGCATGCCTTGGTTCAGCCCATCCCGAAGACGGGTGACCATTCCAATCCCTCTAACTGTGGCCCCATTGCCCTAACTTCATCCCTCACTAAAATTTTCGAAACTATCTTAAACTCTCATTTTCTCCGATACATTGAACGCCTTTCCCTTTTGTCGGAACACCAGTATGGCTTTCGCCAGGCGAGATCTACTGGTGATCTGCTCTCCTACTGCACCCATCTTTGGTCATCCTCTCTTAGGGATTATGGGGAAACTTTCGTCGTGGCTCTCGACATCTCCAAAACATTTGACAGGGTGTGGCAGAAGTCTCTTCTTTCTAAATTTCCCTCTTATGGTTTCTCTCCCCCACTTTGTTCTCTCATCTCTAGCTTCCTTGAGAACCGATCCATGGCAGTTGTTGTCGAGGGATCGATCTCTCGCTCTTTCTCTCCCAATAGTGGTGTCCCACAGGGTTCTGTTCTTTCACTTACTCTCTTCCTTCTTTTATCAATGACTTACTTCACACTACGACTAATTCTATCCATTCTTACGCTGATGATTCTGCTCTTCACTCTTCTTCACATTTTCCCTTCCCCAGAATTCTTAAACTAGATCTGTTTCTAGAGTTGATATTATTTCATCTATCAATGTGGATCTGTGCAGCATCTCCGAATGGGAAGGTAGAAATTTGGTTAAATTCAATAGTAATAAAAGACAGTATTTACCAATTACACTTTTGAAATTAGTTGATCTCCCACCAATCACATTTCAGGACGCAGTCATTCTGGTAAATTCTAAAATAGTTATGGTAGGCCTCACCATTTTCTCTAATACGTCATGGAAGCCACACGTCCTCAACATTGCTAAAGGTGCCTCCTGAATGCTGGGAATGCTGTACAGATGCCGTAGCTACTTCATTCCTGAGCAGTTGCTTCCGCTTCACGTTTATAAGGGATTCATTCATCCTAACTTGGAGTACTGCTCTCATATCTGGGGTGGCTCTTCAACTGTTAGATAGGGTGGAATCAAAGGCATTTCGTCTTATTAACTCTCCTCCTTTAGTTGATATTCTCTCTTCTCTTTCTCTTCGCCGCAATGTTGCTTCACTTTCTCTCTTTTACAGGTACTTTAACGGGCAGTGTTCGGTGGATTTGGCATCCTGTGTACCGCCGGCAAGGCCGTGGGCTCGTAACACACGTCTTGCCCGCGGTGCCCACCGTTTCTCTGTGGATGTCGGTCACACTAGAATAACCCGTTAAAGTGCCTCCTTTCCTCACACCGCCAAACTGTGGAATGCTCTGCCTTCTTCTGTGTTTCCATACTCATACAATCTGTCTTACTTCAAAAGCGGTTTTCCGTCATCTTTGTGGTGTAGATTAATATAACCTTTTCCTTTTCTATTTATAATTTATTTTTATTCTTATTTTTTCGCCCCCTCCCCTCCTCAGGCCCCGTAGAAAAACACAAACAAATCTACCGTAAGATCATTAAGGTAACAGAACACAGAAGGACACTTTAAATCTTGTTTTGTTTTGAGGCAGATAATGTTATAATTATTTATCATACCGTACAGTACAGTACAGTACAGTACAGTACAGTTCAGTACAGTACAGTACAGTTCAGTACAGTTTAGGGAAATATTGTGTCTGCCATTATTATGGTAATTGGCTGCTTCATCCGGCAAAAATATTAATTTATATTTGAATTGAACAAATTTTATTGTGACAAACTATATAATAGTTATTAATTATATGTAGATTAACTTAGCCATCAGCATACAAGCTGTAGACCCATGGTTCACAGCTACAATTTTTATTATAATTTTTTTTTGATCATGAATGACTGAGTTTGAGTTTTTAGCATCAATTACTTCAGTTCTTGTAATATTATTGGGCGCCATAAGGGCGACGGGCGGGGAGTAATTCAGCAGAGTAAGGCTTCAGTATACTAGAAGGCTGCGGTGTGGTGACGAACTTGCGACCTTTAGGATAGGGGGCGAGAGATGCACCGACTCGGCCACCGCTTCACTTGTAAGGCTGTGAATAATCACACACACACACAAACACACACACACACACACACACACACACTCCGTCTCCAGCCTTCATAGGGTGAAGACGTCGGCCCTGCCAGCCTGGTTTGTCAAGCCTTTCCCTTTCCTCATCTCCTCCTCCACATGTGGATTTATCAACATCCTCCCACCAACAGTACGGTGCAAAGATTGACGATTGATTCACAAATGATATCCAAAAGTGATAATTTCAACTCGAAAGAAAGAAACATCTGTTTGAGTGACAATCTGTGCTTAGCAGTCAATGTTGACCTGACGCGGATCTAACACACATAAGAAGAACAACATAAGAAAATAAGGAGTCTGCATTAGGCCGGTTGGCCTGCGCATGGCAGCTCCTGTCGAGAGTTACTACCACTCTCTATCATCCATGAATCTATCCAGTCTCCCTTTGAAACTTTCCAGAGTTCCCGCACTTACTACAAAGTTGCTAAGCTTGTTCCACTCGTCCACCACCCTATTTGTGAACCAGTTTCTTCCTCTCTCCCTCCTAAACCTAAACTTATCCAACTTGAATCCGTTGCTCCGAGTCCTATTCTGCTCGGATATTATAAGAACTTTATCTATATCCCCTTTATTGATTCCTTTCACCCACTTAAATACTTCTATCATATCTCCCCGCACTCTTCGTCTTTCTAGGGAATGCAAGTTAAGTTTCTTTAACCTATCCTGATATGGAAGGTTTCTAAGTCCCGGAATCATTTTTGTCATTCTTCGCTGCACCGACTCTAGTGAATTGATATCCATTCTATAATAAGGGCACCAGAACTGAACCGCATAATCGAGGTGCGGCCTGACTAGCGCAAGATATAGTTGCAACAAGACCTCTGCACTCTTATTACTTGCACTTCTAGATATAAAACCCAATCCTCTGTTTGCCTTATTTCGAACATTAGCGCACTGTTTTCTAGGCCGTAGGTCCGGGCTTACAAGTACCCCTAGGTCTCTTTCACAAGTCAACTTCTCTAGGTTGATGTTGTTAAGGCTGTATACATTGACAGTATTTGTTCTTCCAATATTAAGTACGCTGCACTTGCTGGTGTTGAATTTCATTTGCCATTTTTCAGACCACCCCTGCAGTTTATTTAGATCTTCCTGTAATGCATTTGCATCCTGCCCTGAATTTATCTGCCGCCCTATTTTGGTGTCATCCGCAAACTTGCTTATGTCACTGCTGATCCCACCACCACCAACACTGGATGAGACGCATAGAAAGACTCCAAACTACATCAGGAGAGAAATGAGGACTCCTTGCTCCACCCAGGTGAGGAACTATGAATTCCTAACTACATCACATGAGGAACAAGAACCATCTCCAACACCCTGCGCGAGCTGGAGGACCTACCCGGACCACGTGGGGCATCCAGTGAGGTCACAAGAATGTTTACAAGACCAGCTCCCACAGTACCAGATCTATAGTTAATCTATATGTTGACTATGTTTCTAATGTGTTTGTATCTAAAGATTTTGTCAGTCAAGTGACCTTCTCCCCGATTTCATCATATGTAGCTTTATCACATAAGAACATAAGAACATAAGAATAGAGGAAACTGCAGCGGGCCTATTGGCCCATACTGGGCAGTCCCGTTTACACCCAACCCCTATTGCTCATATATCCATCAAACCTATGTTTGAAGCTATTCAGCGAATTCGGGTTATTGATGATATTTGGTAACTTGTTCCATTCATCCACTACTCTGTTTCCAAGCCAGTGTTTACCTATTTCGCGCCTAAATCTAAATTTGTCTAATTTAAAACCATTGTTACGAGTTCGCTCCTGGTTGGATAGTTTGAGTACCTTTGTCATGTCCCCTTTGTTTAGCCCTGACTTCCATTTATACACCTCTATCAGGTCGCCCCTCGCTCTACGTCTCTCGAGGGAGTGCAAATTAAGATGCTTTAACCTGTCTCTGTACTCAAGGTTCCTAATGCCCGGGATTAGTCTTGTCATTCTCCTCTGGATTCTTTCCAAGGATTCTATATCCATTCTGTAATACGGTGACCAGAACTGAACTGCATAATCCAGGTGAGGTCTCACAAGAGCAAGATACAGTTTTAGGATGACCTCGCTAGTCTTGTACTTGTATCCCAAGTACTTTATTAGCCTTGTTACGAGCAAAAACACATTGTTCATTGTATATTTTCAGCCTTCGGGCTGCCATGTTATCTTAATAAACCGTAAATTATTATTATTATTATTATTATTATTATTATTATTATTATTATTATTATTATTATTATTATTATTATTTTTTTTTTTATACACACACACACACACACACACACACACACACAGGGCTGTACAGATGTAAATTATTCTATAATATCAGGTGAACTCTTGTGGGAGTATAGTAATGTATAAAGAGACGTGTAGGAGACACTAACAGTGGAGACGACGTGTGAGTTAGTTAATAGTTTATACCTACAGTAAGAGACGTGTAGGAGACACTAACAGTGGAGACGACGTGTGAGTTAGTTAATAGTTTATACCTACAGTAAGAGACGTGTAGGAGACACTAACAATGGAGACGACGTGTGAGTTAGTTAATAGCTTATACCTACAGTAAGAGACGTGTAGGAGACACTAACAGTGGAGACGACGTGTGAGTTAGTTAATAGTTTATACCTACAGTAAGAGACGTGTAGGAGACACTAACAATGGAGACGACGTGTGAGTTAGTTAATAGTTTATACCTACAGTAAGAGACGTGAAACGACCAGTACAGGGAACACTATGTTGCGTCGTGGCCTCGCAGTGGTCGTGGCCATTTATCTCAACCTTGTAAAACATGTGTTGAGGAGTCGCCATCTGCCGTGAGCCACTGTGTAAATATGTTTAGTCACAAATGAAGGAAAGTCTCACCCGTGTCTCTTTACGGATGAGACGCCCCTCCACATGGTCCACACACTGGGGTTGAGTCCATGTGAGCGAAGGAGCGAGGCCATGTGAACAAGGGGGCGTGGCCATGTGAACAAGGGAGGGGCATGTGAACAAGGGGGGGTCATGTGAACAAGGGGGGAGGCCACGTGAACAAGGAGGCGAGGTTGGTACAGGGGGGGGGGGGCGAAGCCATGTGAATATGGGGACGGGGACGAGGCCATGTGAACAAGGGGGGGGGGGTACGAGGCCATGTGAACAGAGGGGGAGAGGTACGAGGCCATGTGAACAGAGGGGGAGGGGTACGAGGCCATGTGAACAAGGGGGGGGGGGTGCGAGGGCATTTGAATAGAAGGGAGGGGCGCGAGGGCATATGAACAAGTTGGGTGGGACGCGAGGCCATGTGAACAAGGTGGGAGGGGCGCGAGGCCATGTGAACAAGGTGGGGCGCGAGGCCATGAACGGTGGAGGGGCGCGAGGCCATGAACAGTGGAGGGCGCGAGGCCATGTGAACAAGGTGGGAGGGGCGCGAGGCCATGTGAACAAGGTGGGAGGGGCGCGAGGCCATGTGAACAAGGTGGGAGGGGCGCGAGGCCATGTGAACAAGGTGGGAGGGGCGCGAGGCCACGTGTAAACATATATTGACATTATTTTATCTCTATTTGGAAATTGTTAACAAAATTGATAAGGTTATTTTTTTCTTAGTTACATAACTCTTGAGTGTTCCTCACGTGTACGAGATACAGGGATACAAGAATTATCTGTTAGTTCATCTTGAAGGTAATATAATATAAATACCAATACCAAGCGTGAGAGATTGGTGGAAGGAAAGGACGTCTTGTGGTAAAGTTGAGGAACCACTGCTGTAATGTTTCACTGTCTTATGCTCCACTGTAGTGTTTCACTGTCTAATGCTCCACTGTAGTGTTCCATTGTTTAGGATTCCAGCTTTCTAGTGTCCCACCAACTAGTGTTCCACTATCTGTTGTCCACGGTCTACTGTACTGTACTGACTGCACTGTACTGTACTGTACTGTGTATACCCTTGCATTGGTCAAGGCTGGATGTGTTGGTGGCGGTACAGTGGGCTGTGTGAGCGTCCAGTGTTACCAAGTAGAGAAAAACCTATGACACAGGTTTCTCTTTAAGCTTCTCTCTCCCCTCCATTGGCCAGTGATAGACTTGGCTCGGGGCCAGTGGTTTAACTCTTACTACTTCCTCCTCCCTCCCTAGGAACACTGCAGAACATGGCCATTGCAAAACTTGACCACTACAGAACATGGCCAGTGGAGAACATGGCCGCTGGAGAACATCGCCAGTTATTTCACCTTGACAATATATCTTATGTTACACTTACTTCCGTTCACAAATTACACTGTTGCATGAACTAATTTGGGTCCAACTGAAGATTAGTCCCTCCAGCTTATTTCACTTGATTAACACCTTATCGACGCCTGGGGAGGGTTAGGTTAGGTTAGGTTACCGTAAGGGTGATTAATCTCAAGATGATATAAGCTGGGAGGGTTAATCTTCAGGTGATCCATTATATGTTTAAGCAAGTGAGTAGGCGAGAGGACGCTGTATAAGTTATCAGCGTTAGTTAAACCTCACTCAGCCAACACCCGCTGCCAAGTTACTGTACACACTGGTTGATGCTGCCACACTGAGAGAACTGGTGTATGTGTGTAGTAGTGTTTGTTGGTGATGTTTGTGTAGTAGTGTTTGTTGTGTGTTGGTGATGTTTGTGTAGTAGTGTTTGTTGTGTGTTGGTGAGGTTTGTGTAGTAGTGTTTGTTGTGTGTTGGTGATGACGGTGATGTTTGTGTAGTAGTGTTTGTTGTGTGTTGGTGATGACGGTGATGTTTGTGTAGTAGTGTTTGTTGTGTGTTGGTGATGGCGGTGATGTTTGTGTAGTAGTGTTTGTTGTGTGTTGGTGATGACGGTGGTGTTTGTGTAGTAGTGTTTGTTGTGTGTTGGTGATGACGGTGATGTTTGTGTAGTAGTGTTTGTTGTGTGTTGGTGATGACGGTCATGTTTGTGTAGTAGTGTTTGTTGTGTGTTGGTGATGACGGTCATGTTTGTGTAGTAGTGTTTGTTGTGTGTTGGTGATGACGGTGATGTTTGTGTAGTAGTGTTTGTTGTGTGTTGGTGATGACGGTGGTGTTTGTGTAGTAGTGTTTGTTGTGTGTTGGTGATGACGGTGATGTTTGTGTAGTAGTGTTTGTTGTGTGTTGGTGATGACGGTGATGTTAGTGTAGTAGTGTTTGTCGTGTGTTGGTGATGACGGTGGTGTTTGTGTAGTAGTGTTTGTTGTGTGTTGGTGATGACGGTGATGTTTGTGTAGTAGTGTTTGTTGTGTGTTGGTGATGACGGTCATGTTTGTGTAGCAGTGTTTGTCGTGTGTTGGTGATGACGGTGGTGTTTGTGTAGTAGTGTTTGTTGTGTGTTGGTGATGACGGTGATGTTTGTGTAGTAGTGTTTGTTGTGTGTTGGTGATGACGGTGATGTTTGTGTAGTAGTGTTTGTTGTGTGTTGGTGATGACGGTGATGTTTGTGTAGTAGTGTTTGTTGTGTGTTGGTGATGACGGTGATGTTTGTGTAGTAGTGTTTGTTGTGTGTTGGTGATGACGGTGATGTTTGTGTAGTAGTGTGTGTTGTGTGTTGGTGATGACGGTGATGTTTGTGTAGTAGTGTTTGTTGTGTGTTGGTGATGACGGTGATGTTTGTGTAGTAGTGTTTGTTGTGTGTTGGTGATGACGGTGATGTTTGTGTAGTAGTGTTTGTTGTGTGTTGGTGATGACGGTGATGTTTGTGTAGTAGTGTTTGTCGTGTGTTGGTGATGACGGTGATGTTTGTGTAGTAGTGTTTGTTGTGTGTTGGTGATGTTTGTGTAGTAGTGTTTGTTGTGTGTTGGTGATGACGGTCATGTTTGTGTAGCAGTGTTTGTCGTGTGTTGGTGATGACGGTCATGTTTGTGTAGTAGTGTTTGTTGTGTGTTGGTGATGACGGTGATGTTTGTGTAGTAGTGTTTGTTGTGTGTTGGTGATGACGGTGATGTTTGTGTAGTAGTGTTTGTTGTGTGTTGGTGATGACGGTCATGTTTGTGTAGTAGTGTTTGTTGTGTGTTGGTGATGACGGTGATGTTTGTTTTAGTAGTGTTTGTTGTGTGTTGGTGATGACGGTGATGTTTGTGTAGTAGTGTTTGTTGTGTGTTGGTGATGACGGTGATGTTTGTGTAGTAGTGTTTGTTGTGTGTTGGTGATGTTTGTGTAGTAGTGTTTGTTGTGTGTTGGTGATGACGGTGATGTTTGTGTAGTAGTGTTTGTTGTGTGTTGGTGATGTTTGTGTAGTAGTGTTTGTTGTGTGTTGGTGATGTTTGTGTAGTAGTGTTTGTTGTGTGTTGGTGATGACGGTGATGTTTGTGTAGTAGTGTTTGTTGTGTGTTGGTGATGACGGTGATGTTTGTGTAGTAGTGTTTGTTGTGTGTTGGTGATGACGGTGATGTTTGTGTAGTAGTGTTTGTTGTGTGTTGGTGATGACGTTGATGTTTGTGTAGTAGTGTTTGTTGTGTGTTGGTGATGACGGTGGTGTTTGTGTAGTAGTGTTTGTTGTGTGTTGGTGATGTTTGTGTAGTAGTGTTTGTTGTGTGTTGGTGATGACGGTGATGTTTGTGTAGTAGTGTTTGTTGTGTGTTGGTGATGACGGTGATGTTTGTGTAGTAGTGTTTGTTGTGTGTTGGTGATGACGTTGATGTTTGTGTAGTAGTGTTTGTTGTGTGTTGGTGATGACGGTGATGTTTGTGTAGTAGTGTTTGTTGTGTGTTGGTGATGGCAGCACTGATCCACATTGTGTTCACAGAAGAGGGTATTAGATATAAACTGTCAAAGCTAAAGGTCCATAAGAGTCCCGGCCTTGACATGGTGAATCCGAGAGTGATAAGAGAGTTGTGCAACGAGCTTGCCGCGCCCCTGAAGATCCTTTTCTGAAAATGCCTGGATGAACAAAGGGTCCCCAGTGATTGTAAAATGGCTTATGTGAGTCCTATCTTCAAGAAGGGCGATCGTCACTCCACGAACAACTATAGACAGGTGAGCCTGACCAGGATAGTATGTAAAGTACTTGAGAGTATTATCAGAGATGCCGCGATGGAACATCTACTACGAAACAACCTTGTAAAGGATTGCCAACATGGTTTTATGCCGGGGCGCTCCTGCTTAACCCAATTGCCCAAGGTATTGGATATTTGGACCCATATTCTGGAACGGGGTGGTAATATCGATAATATATACCTCGATTTTGACAAGGCTTTCGACAGTGTACCCAATGAAAGGCTGAAAATCAAACTGGAAGGGTAGAGAATTCGGGGAAATGTCCTAGCGTGGATAGAAGACTTTCCACATGACCGCAAGCAGTGTGTGGTGATTAAAAGCACGAAATCATCATCTCTGCCTGCCACAAGCGGGGTACCACAGGGCAGTGTATTGGGCCCGCTGTTGTTTGTTTGTTTCGTAAATGACATGCCTGAGTTGTATACTCCTCCATACAAATGTTTGCCGATGACGCCAAGTTATTTCGGGAAATCAAGAATCAAGAGGACCGTGAAAAGCTGCAGAAGGATCTCTGTGAGCTCCAAGAATGGTCGAAGCAATGTCTGGCTGAGGTTCAATGTCACGAAGTGTAAGAGGATGCACCTGGGGCGTACCAACGGTAAGGAGGCGTATCATATGTCCCAACGGGATGAAGAAACTGCATTATTTGAGACTGAATGTGAGACGGACCTAGGTGTGTATGTTGACAATCAGCTGAGGTTCTCGGGCCATTGAGAGAAGAAGGTAAATCAGGCAAATAAATGATTAGGCCTTATAAGAAGGTCGTTCAGATCTTCAAGAGCGAGGTGCTTCCCCATCTGGAGTACTGTCACCCCGTCTGGTCTTCGAAATATGCTAGGGACTGTCAGTTGGTTGAAAATGTTCTAAGGAGGGCCACCAGACTGGTGCCAGCACTTCGGCACCTCAGCTACCCTGAGAGATTGGAGCACCTGAACTTGCCTAGCTTATACTACAGATGGGCAAGGGGCGACCTAATTGAGGTGTATAAGTATCTCAAGGGGGCACTACTCAGTCGAGTGTCCTTACCTGGAGCTGGCGGAAGCTCGCCCCACAAGGGGTCACAGTTCAAGATTGCCGCTGGTCCAGAAAATTGTGAGGGCAAACTTTTTCGGAGTGAGAGTTGTGAACCCTTGGAACAATCTACCAGAGAGTGTTGTGACGGCACCGAGTGTGAGCTCTTTCAAGACAAGACTTGAGCAACACTGGAGCGGGTTGAGATATATTCAGGAGCCGGTGGATGCCTAGTACTTGTCAACAGTGCGTAACAGAGACGTGACTGATCGCCGAAGCGGCTAACGAGCCGATCAGTGGTGAAGAGAGTAAAAGTAAAAGTAAAGTTGTGTTCCCTATAGACAGTGTTTGTTGTGTTGGTGATGACGGTGATGTTGGTGTTCCCTATAGCAGTGTTTGTTGTGTTGGTGATGACGGTGATGTTGGTGTTCCCTATAGCAGTGTTTGTTGTGTTGGTGATGACGGTGATGTTGGTGTTCCCTATAGCAGTGTTTGTTGTGTTGGTGATGACGGTGATGTTTGTGTTCCCTATAGCAGTGTTTGTTGTGTTGGTGATGACGGTGATGTTTGTGTTCCCTATAGCAGTGTTTGTTGTGTTGGTGATGACGGTGATGTTTGTGTTCCCAATAGCAGTGTTTGTTGTGTTGGTGATGACGGTGATGTTTGTGTTCCCTATAGCAGTGTTTGTTGTGTTGGTGATGACGGTGATGTTGGTGTTCCCTATAGCAGTGTTTGTTGTGTTGGTGATGACGGTGATGTTTGTGTTCCCTATAGCAGTGTTTGTTGTGTTGGTGATGACGGTGATGTTTGTGTTCCCTATAGCAGTGTTTGTTGTGTTGGTGATGTTGGTGTTCTCACATACTTGTCCTCTGCTGTGTATATTGTTCACCAACTCCATCCTAATTATTACAATAGTGACATTAAGAACAACGTTATTCCACTATGTTATCTTGAGTGCCCTCCGCCTCCAGACCGTGGTGGTAGGCTTAGACAGTGTCCAATATAAACAGGAAGGCAATTTGAGCAAAGATCGTTAACAAAGCCTTCAGCAGGACCAGGCGGGCAGTAATTGGTGATATAATACACTTGTTTGTCTCTGCGTCACGTTGGTGTTTCAGTTAAGTTAAAATAATAATCATTAACACTATATTATATTAAATCAGTTTCTGTTGTGGCTGTAGCGATATATGTCAATGTGTGTGTGTGTGTGTGTGTGTGTGTGTGTGTGTGTGTGTGTGTGTGTGTGTGTGTGTTCAGTTTGTTGTGTCACCCAAACTTTACTTGTGTACAATAAGGGACTCCTCTCTCCATATAGTCCGTTATACAGAGGGTTCACTCTACTGGCCGCCCTCGTCTGGAATATTATTATATGCTAGGTGTCGCTTCTTACGTCACCTTAACTCTGTAACATAAACTTAATCTAATCCACATCACCAAAAGTTAATCCACGCCACCAAAAGTTAATCCACATCACCAAAAGTTAATCCACATCACCAAAAGTTAATCCACACCACCAAAAGTTAATCCACATCACCAAAAGTTAATCCACATCACCAAAAGTTAATCCACATCACCAAAAGTTAATCCACATCACATCTGGTCTCTTCATTAATACATTATCTTTCCTCCTGTCGCCTTTACTGTATACGAGTTCCCATTAGTGGATCAGTTTCATTATTTACCACCTTCATTCCTCATATATGAACCGTCCCCTCCCCGCCTCATGTAACACAACGTCTTACACTTCCTTACATACTAAATCACTTCTAATTATGTAACACAGTATTGTACAGTGTTATGCATGGCGTAATGAGCAGTGGTGGGTGTACATAGTAAAATAGCGTAAATAAGATCTTTTTTTTGTAATTGTGTGTGAGCAAGGCTGGTACTTGATACACTAAAATATTTTCTGTGTGTATGTAGATATTTTTGTAGCTTAATGTGGGAGTTGATTAATATTAGTATTAGGGTTGTACTAGTCCCCTGGAGTATGGAGTGATGTCAGACACTAGCTGGCCTTGAGAGTAGTAGAATGTCTCAGTTTGTTAGTGGTGGATACCTTTTCAAATAGGGTTTATTCTTTATTCTCTTGAGTTAATTTATCTTATGGAACCTACACACTTAATATGGTATTTTTTTTTTGTATTAAATTATATATGAATCTTTTGTAATGTGTATAATGACAAACTTCACTCTTGAACTGTCGGGATAACGAGAAGGCTGTGATTGAACCTAGGACTAAAATGTGCTGAGTTGCCAATTGTTTCACTGTTTTTGTTGCGTCATATTATCCTCATTAGTATCTTAATCTTTAACGTAATTCAAGTTGATAAGTTATGGCATAAGAAGAGTAACTCGCATTATGAGGCCAGACCGTCCTAACTCACTCACTCTCCCCTACACTCACATTCTCTCGTTCCCTCCCACCCACCCTCACTCCTATCCTCGCTTCCTTCCACTCTTTCCTCTCTCCTACCCTCACCTATTCCCTCTCTCCTACCCCCTTCCCGTCTATCCTATCTCCTTTCCACTCTCTCCCTCACTTATACACTATCCTTCTGTCATTCTGTCCCTCCCACCCCCTCTCCCTCTCCATAGTTCCGTCCTCTCGCCCAACACAACCTTATAGTAAACATTCGGGGCAACAACTAGACAGGTAAATATATCCCCATAAAACGTAGTTAAAACTTTGGTAATTATAAAGACGTCTTATGCCTCATTAACTGTCTCTCATTCCTCACATTATAACTTTTTCTCACTCATTACAGTATTCAACTTCACTTAACAACTGATTATGATAGTAAGGCTATATACTGGACCTGTAGTGGTGTAGCCTGGCTCATACACCTGTGTAAGGCTATATACTGGACCTGTAGTGGTGTAGCCTGGCTCATACACCTGTGTAAGGCTATATACTGGACCTGTAGTGGTGTAGCCTGGTTCATACACCTGTGTAAGGCTATATACTGGACCTGTAGTGGTGTACCCTGGCTCATACACCTGTGTAAGGCTATGTACTGGACCTGTGGTGGTGTAGCCTGGTTCATACACCTGTGTAAGGCTATATACTGGACCTGTAGTGGTGTAGCCTGGCTCATACACCTGTGTAAGGCTATATACTGGACCTGTAGTGGTGTAGCCTGGCTCATACACCTGTGTAAGGCTATATACTGGACCTGTGGTGGTGTAGCCTGGTTCATACACCTGTGTAAGGCTATATACTGGACCTGTAGTGGTGTAGCCTGGTTCATACACCTGTGTAAGGCTATATACTGGACCTGTAGTGGTGTAGCCTGGCTCATACGCCTGTGTAAGGCTATATACTGGACCTGTATATTTGTATGGTAACCTACGGCCCTCTTCAGCAGGGTGATCAGGACAGGTACTGAGGCCAGGGGTGTAGTGACGCCAAGTGAGGTGACCGTGGTGCTAAACTCAGGCCACCATTGTCATCTACAAGCAGGCAGCAACACTTAACAGCGTTATATGTGCTTCACTGTGCCGTACACGTGTCATATACAGTATATACCGTGTCCTATATATACCGTCTGATATATGTATCAAAAGCTGTTATAATTTCCATTGTATTTTTTTATATTCATAGTTGATTAACCCGGTAAGGTTTAATAGCCAATAGTATTGAGTTAGGTCAACTTTAATATGCTATCACTGCAAGCTAGCGGCCAGATGACTCAAACTGTTCCAACTTTAGTAATGAGATCCTGACCCAGCCAGCTCCTCCCCTCCCTCCCCCAGCCAGGCCATCTCCTGACCCAGCCAGCTCCTCCCCTCCCTCCCCCAGCCAGGCCATCTCCTGACCCAGCCAGCTCCTCCCCTCCCTCCCCCAGCCAGGCCATCTCCTGACCCAGCCAGCTCCTCCCTCCCCCAGCCAGGCCATCACCAGACCTAGCCAGCTCCTCCCTCCCCCAGCCAGGCCATCTCCTGACCCAGCCAGCTCCTCCCTCCCCCAGCCAGGTGATCACCTGACCCAGCCACCCTCTCCCTCCCCCAGCCAGGTCATCACCTGACCCAGCCAGCTCCTCCCTCCCCCAGCCAGGTCATCACCAGACCTAGCCAGCTCCTCCCCTCCCTCCCCCAGCCAGGTCATCACCAGACCCAGCCAGCTCCTCCCCTCCCTCCCCCAGCCAGGTCATCACCAAACCTAGCCAGCTCCTCCCTCCCCCAGCCAGGTCATCACCTGACCCAGCCACTCCCTCCCTCCCCCAGCCAGATGATCACCTGACCCAGCCAGCGCCACCCTCCCCCAGCCAGGCCATCTCCTGACCCAGCCAGCTCCTCCCTCCCCCAGCCAGGTCATCACCTGACCCAGCCAGCTCTTCCCTCCCCCAGCCAGGTCATCTCCTGACCCAGCCAGCTCCTCCCTCCCCCAGCCAGGTCATCCCCTGACCCAGCCACTCCCTCCCTCCCCCAGCCAGGTCATCCCCTGACCCAGCCACTCCCTCCCTCCCCCAGCCAGGTCATCCCCTGACCCAGCCACTCCCTCCCTCCCCCAGCCAGGTCATCACCTGACCCAGCCACTCCCTCCCTCCCCCAGCCAGGTCATCACCTGACCCAGCCACTCCCTCCCTCCCCCAGCCAGGTCATCCCCTGACCAGCCACTCCCTCCCTCCCCAGCCAGGTCATCCCTGACCCAGCCACTCCCTCCCTCCCCACCCAGGACATCTCCTGACCCAGCCACTCCCTCCCTCCCCCAGCCAGGTCATCCCCTGACCCAGCCACTCCCTCCCTCCCCCAGCCAGGTCATCCCCTGACCCAGCCACTCCCTCCCCCCCCCAGGTCACCCCCCGACCCAGCCACTCCCTCCCTCCCCAGCCAGGTCATCCCCTGACCCAGCCACTCCCTCCCTCCCCCAGCCAGGTCATCCCCTGACCCAGCCACTCCCTCCCTCCCCCAGCCAGGTCATCACCTGACCCAGCCACTCCCTCCCTCCCCCAGCCAGGTCATCCCCTGACCCAGCCACTCCCTCCCTCCCCCAGCCAGGTCATCCCCTGACCCAGCCACTCCCTCCCTCCCCCAGCCAGGTCATCCCCTGACCCAGCCACTCCCTCCCTCCCCCAGCCAGGTCATCCCTGACCAGCCACTCCTCCCCCCCAGCCAGGTCATCCCTGACCAGCCACTCCCTCCCTCCCCAGCCAGGTCATCCCCTGACCCAGCCACTCCCTCCCTCCCCCAGCCAGGTCATCCACTGACCCAGCCACTCCCTTCCTCCCCCAGCCAGGTCATCACCTGACCCAGCCACTCCCTCCCTCCCCCAGCCAGGTCATCCCCTGACCCAGCCACTCCCTCCCTCCCCCAGCCAGGTCATCCCCTGACCCAGCCACTCCCTCCCTCCCCCAGCCAGGTCATCCCCTGACCCAGCCACTCCCTCCCTCCCCCAGCCAGGTCATCCCCTGACCCAGCCACTCCCTCCCTCCCCCAGCCAGGTCATCCCCTGACCCAGCCACTCCCTCCCTCCCCCAGCCAGGTCATCCCCTGACCCAGCCACTCCCTCCCTCCCCCAGCCAGGTCATCCCCTGACCCAGCCACTCCCTCCCTCCCCCAGCCAGGTCATCCCCTGACCCAGCCACTCCCTCCCTCCCCCAGCCAGGTCATCCCCTGACCCAGCCACTCCCTCCCTCCCCCAGCCAGGTCATCCCCTGACCCAGCCACTCCCTCCCTCCCCCAGCCAGGTCATCCCCTGACCCAGCCACTCCCTCCCTCCCCCAGCCAGGTCATCCCCTGACCCAGCCACTCCCTCCCTCCCCCAGCCAGGTCATCCCCTGACCCAGCCACTCCCTCCCTCCCCCAGCCAGGTCATCCCCTGACCCAGCCACTCCCTCCCTCCCCCAGCCAGGTCATCCCCTGACCCAGCCACTCCCTCCCTCCCCCAGCCAGGTCATCCCCTGACCCAGCCACTCCCTCCCTCCCCCAGCCAGGTCATCCCCTGACCCAGCCACTCCCTCCCTCCCCAGCCAGGTCATCCCCTGACCCAGCCACTCCCTCCCTCCCCCAGCCAGGTCATCCCCTGACCCAGCCACTCCCTCCCTCCCCCAGCCAGGTCATCACCTGACCCAGCCACTCCCTCCCTCCCCCAGCCAGGTCATCCCCTGACCCAGCCACTCCCTCCCTCCCCCAGCCAGGTCATCCCCTGACCCAGCCACTCCCTCCCTCCCCCAGCCAGGTCATCCCCTGACCCAGCCACTCCCTCCCTCCCCCAGCCAGGTCATCCCTGACCCAGCCACTCCCTCCCTCCCCCAGCCAGGTCATCCCCTGACCCAGCCACTCCCTCCCTCCCCCAGCCAGGTCATCCCCTGACCCAGCCACTCCCTCCCTCCCCCAGCCAGGTCATCCCCTGACCCAGCCACTCCCTCCCTCCCCCAGCCAGGTCATCACCTGACCCAGCCACTCCCTCCCTCCCCCAGCCAGGTCATCACCTGACCCAGCCACTCCCTCCCTCCCCCAGCCAGGTCATCCCCTGACCCAGCCACTCCCTCTCTCCCCCAGCCAGGTCATCACCTGACCCAGCCACTCCCTCCCTCCCCGAGCCAGGTCATCCCCTGACCCAGCCACTCCCTCCCTCCCCCAGCCAGGTCATCACCTGACCCAGCCACTCCCTCCCTCCCCCAGCCAGGTGATCACCTGACCCAGCCACCCTCTCCCTCCCCCAGCCAGGTCATCCCCTGACCCAGCCACTCCCTCCCTCCCCCAGCCAGGTCATCCCCTGACCCAGCCACTCCCTCCCTCCCCCAGCCAGGTCATCCCCTGACCCAGCCACCCTCTCCCTCCCCCAGCCAGGTCATCCCCTGACCCAGCCACTCCCTCCCTCCCCCAGCCAGCCACCCTCTCCCTCCCCCAGCCATCTTGCCATTTTGTCATTATAATAATAGCAGTGAAACACGATACTGCGGTACACTACGTGGTGGAACAGTAGATGGTTGAACACTAGGAGGTGGAACACGATACTGTGGTACACTACATGGTGGAACAGTAGATGGTTGAACACTAGAGGGTGGAACACGATACTGCGGTACACTACATGGTGGAACAGTAGATGGTTGAACACTAGAGGGTGGAACACGATATGGCGGTACACTACATGGTGGAACAGTAGATGGTTGAACACTAGAGGGTGGAACACGATACTGCGGTACACTACATGGTGGAACAGTAGATGGTTGAACACTAGAGGGTGGAAAACGATACTGTGGTACACTACATGGTGGAACAGTAGATGGTTGAACACTAGAGGGTGGAACACGATGTGGCGGTACACTACATGGTGGAACAGTAGCTGGTTGAACACTAGTAGGTGGAACACGATATGGCGGTACACTACATGGTGGAACAGTAGATGGTTGAACACTAGAGGGTGGAACACGATGCTGCGGTACACTGCATGGTGGAACAGTACAATGTTGAACACTAGAGGGTGGAACACTAGATGGTGGAACACTAGAGGGTGGAACAGTACATTGTTGAACACTAGAGGGTGGAACACGATATGGCGGTACACTACATGGTGGAACACTAGATGGTTGAACACCAGAAGGTGGAACACTATATGGTGGAACACTAGATGACGGAACACTAGATGGTGGGACACTAGATGGTGGAACACGATGTGGAGATACATTTGATGGTGGAACACTAGATGGTGGTACACGATATGGCGGTATACTAGATGGTGGAACAGTAGATGGTGAAGCACTATATAGTTAAACACTAAATGGTGGAACACTACTGTATGTGGTTGAACACTAGATGGTGGAACACTAGATGGCGGAACACTAGATGGTGGAACACTAAATGGTTGAACACTAGATGGTGCAACTCTAAATGGCGGAACACTAGAAGGTGGAACATTAGATGGTGGAACACAAGATGGTGGAACCCTGGATGGTGGTACACGATATGGCGGTACACTAGATGGTGGAACAGTAGATGGTGAAACACTATATAGTTGAACACTAGATGGTGGAACACTAGATGGTGAAACACTTCTGAATATGGTTGAACACTAGATGGTAGAACACTACTGTATGTGGTTGAACACTAGATAGTGAAACACTAGATGGTGGAACACAAGATAGTGGAACATTAGATGGTGGAACACTAAATGGTTGAACACTGGATGGTGGAACACTAGATGGCGGAACACTAGATGGCGGAATACTAGGTGGTTGAACACTAGATGGCGGAACACTAGATGGTGGAACACTAGGTGGTGGAACACTAGATGGTGGGACACTAGATGGTGGAACACTGTATAGTTGTACACTAGATGATGGAACTCTAGATGATGGAACACTACTGTGCAGTATATCGTTGAACACTAAATGGTGGAACACTATATAGTTGAACACTAGATGGTGGAACACTACATAGTTGAACACTAGATGGTGGAACACTAGATGGTGGATCACAAGATGGTGGAACACTAGATGGTGGAACACTAGATGGTGGAACACTAGATGGTGGAACACTAGTTGGTGGAACACTAGATGGTGGAACACTAGATGGTGGGACACTGGATGGTGGAACACTAGGTGGTGGAACACTAGATGGTTGGACACTAGGTGGTGGAACACTTGATGGTGGAACATTAGATAATGGAACACTGGATGGTGGTACACGATATGGCGGTACACTAGATGGTGGAACAGTAGATGGTGAAATACTATATAGTTGAATACTAGATGGTGGAACACTAGATGGTGGAACACTGTACAGTTGAACACTAGATGGTGGAACACAATATATTTGAACACTGGTTGGTGGAACACTATATAGTTGAACACTAGATGGTGGAACACTAGATGGTGGAACACTGTATAGTTGATCACTAGATGGTGGAACACTATATAGTTGAACACTAGATGGTGGAACACTATATAGTTGAACACTAGATGGTGGAACTGTAGATGGTGGAACACTTCATAGTTGAGCACTAGATGGTGGAACACTATATAGTTGAACACTAGATGGTGGAACACTATATAGTTGAACACTAGATGGTGGAACTGTAGATGGTGGAACACTTCATAGTTGAGCACTAGATGGTGGAACACTATATAGTTGAACACTAGATGGTGGAACACTATATAGTTGAACACTAGATGGTGGAACACTAGATGGTGGAACACTATATAGTTGAACACTAGATGGTGGAACACTATATAGTTGATCACTAGATGGTGGAACACTATATAGTTGAACACTAGATGGTGGAACACTATATAGTTGAACACTAGATGGTGGAACTGTAGATGGTGGAACACTATATAGTTGAACACTAGATGGTGGAACACTATATAGTTGAACACTAGATGGTGGAACACTATATGGTGGAACACTAGATGATGGGACATTAGATGGCGGTAACAGTAGATGGTGGGACATTAGGTGGCGGTAACAGTAGATGGTGGGACATTAGGTGGCGGAACAGTAGATGGTGGAACAGCAGATAGAACTGGTTGACTTTCCTCACCAGAGAAACTTGTGTACGAGTATTGTGTTACGACCCGTGACTGACCAGCCCAGGGTCAGTGGTTCACACACCTGACTCATGACTCCAGCCCAGGGTCAATGGTTCACATACCTGACTCGTGACTGACCTGGCAGGGTCAGTGGTTCACACACCTGACTCATGACTGACCAGACAGGGTCAATGGTTCACACACCTGACTCATGACTGACCAGCCCAGGGTCAGTGGTTCACACACCTGACTCATGAGTGACCAGCCCAGGGTCAGTGGTTCACACACCTGACTCATGACTGACCAGCCCAGGGTCAGTGGTTCACACACCTGACTCGTGACTGACCAGCCCAGGGTCAGTGGTTCACACACCTGCCTTATACCTGCCTTTTTAATACTTAGTCTGTAAGAAGACGCGAGTGTCAGTCTTCCCTGTTGCCCGCATTATGTAAGGGGTGCTCAAGAAACTAGCCTCACGCCCCTGACTCAGTAAGTGTCGTGGGAGAGTCAGTCGGTCAGTCCCAACACGCCTGGATTCGCGACGCGGCGGAGTGTGGAGGAATAAAACACTGTACTGTACTGTATAATAATAGAAGAAGTAACGTGAGTGAGCAACAAAAGGTGATGACTATACTCTAGTTGATGAGGGTGTTAGCGGAGTGTAGCTTATGACTCTCTAACAGCTGGTGCTCGCAGCTCAACCAAGAGAGGAGTTGGCCATTACTGAGGGACGGTGGTACTGGCCTGTGAGGATAACTGGTGTTGTTATTATGCCGTAAATTATGTCTCGTCTGTGTTCATTAAATTTCAATAATAATGTATACCTTCCCTGGTCTTGGTGGTGAGGAGAATTATTCTGAATTAAAAGAAGTCCATAAGAAATTAGGTATGCGAGAGGTGACGTAAGTTAGGTTAAATAAAGTTGACTGTATACTGTACTAAACCTTCTGTACACAAGGAGGCAGTGTGGTAGAAACTGCACTCGGCCGCCTTCACTTCCTCACCTGTAACGTTAGGTACCCATTCACAGCTGGGTGGATTGGGAGTACCCTGGCCGCGAACCACCGACGCTTAAGGCAAGAGATGAGCGCTGCATCCAATCTGTGGTAGCCTCCCCGAGGAGTAGATTATGTAAGGCTACATAAGGTTAAGTTAGGGGTAAGCCAAGTTAGATTAAACTAATTACACCCGCGAAAAGGGTTAGATAAGTTGTTAATTAAGGCTAAGATGAGTAAATTTAACTAAGATTTATATTTGAGTAGGTCAGGTTAAGTTAGAGTACATAGTAGGTTAACATAGGGATAGATTAAGTTATAGGCCATATTAGGATATGGCAAGGTTAAGTTAGGATACGATAGGGTGGAGTTGGATTAAGTTAAGCCATGTTAGTTGTATTGAAGGTGTTTGTATTGAAGGTGTTTGTAAGGCCGAGTTAAATGCAGGCTGAATGATTACCGTGTTGATAATGTTCCACTAACAGGAGAGTGTGTTGGTGGCCAGCAGTAGAATGTGTTGGTGGCCAGCAGTAGAGTGTGTTGGTGGCCAGCAGTAGAGTGTGTTGGTGGCCAGCAGCAGAGTGTGTTGGTGGCCAGCAGTAGAGTGTGTTGGTGGCCAGCAGTAGAGTGTGTTGGTGGCCAGCAGCAGAGTGTGGTGGTGGCCAGCAGTAGAGTGTGTTGGTGGCCAGCAGTAGAGTGTGTTGGTGGCCAGCAGTAGAGTGTGTTGGTGGCCAGCAGTAGAATGTGTTGGTGGCCAGCAGCAGAGTGTGGTGGTGGTCACATGGATGATCTTATATTATTGAGGGAAGGAAAAACTGAGAGGCGGAGATGTTGTTAGCGAGAGTAAAAGTTAGCGCCTTGCTGCTGATAACACGGTCAGTTTTTGATTGGATTTTGAGAGAGAGAGAGAGAGAGAGAGAGAGAGAGAGAGAGAGAGAGAGAGAGAGAGAGAGACAAGACCTGGTGCCTGCAAGGGATTTTTTTTTTGCTCCAGGTCTTGGTCATGGTGGTGGTGGTGAAATAAAACATACACTCCTGGCTTTCAGTTCTTGAGAGGGCAGGAAGTTACCGCCCAAAAGCCTTCATTAAATAATGGCTAGACTGCCTCACTCCTTAGCCGTATTTACATTCAATTATGACCAACAGGTGAAGGGAAGGAACGACTTACTCAATACTCATGATCCCCCACTGAGGTTAGGTTAGGTTGGTGTGGGAGGTTCTTGTCGACCGAGAAATAAATGATTGCGTGAAGTCGTTTGTCGTCTTCCAGTAGTGAACGTCCAGCTGTGTCCATGAAGACCCTAACAGATGCTTTGGTTCTCTCGTAAAACAGGTCACAGTATACAGGTCACAGGTCACAGGTCACAGTATACAGGTCACATGCCACAGTATACAGGTCACAGGTCACAGTATACAGGTCACATGCCACAGTATACAGGTCACAGGTCACAGTATACAGGTCACATGTCACAGTATACAGGTCACAGGTCACAGTATACAGGTCACATGCCACAGTATACAGGTCACAGGTCACAGTATGCAGGTCACAGTATACAGGTCACATGCCACAGTATACAGGTCACAGGTCACAGTATACAGGTCACAGGTCACAGTATGCAGGTCACAGGTCACAGTATACAGGTCACATGTCACAGTATACAGGTCACAGTATACAGGTCACAGGTCACGGTATACAGGTCACAGGTCACACAATTCCCTTCCAACTCTTGCTCTAAGAGGACAGACGTGTGCCCATAGGTGCTCCTGTCCTCCCGATCGTCACACAAAGGTCACCTCAGTCTCTACCTACCCCTTCGCCGGCAAGTGTTGCCAGCGATGGGGGGGGCGGGGTCGACGTAAGCGCCCCAGAAGAGGCGTCCCCTCTCTCATGGATACAGACATTTCTGAGACGGATACATCTTTAACAAGCAGTTATGAGGCGATTATCCATCTCTGTGTCTATGATCTTTGATATATTCGTCACCCGGCTAATGTGTCTTGTGGTGATGGAGACAGACACCAGATGAAAGTTTTTAACACCGTCACATATACGATCTGTTTTAGTGTACTGGATAAGATCTAAGAAGGAGTGACGTTTATATCTGTGAAGTAAGATGACACCTAACCTAACCTAACCTAACCTAACCTAAACCTCAGGAAAAATCTATTATGCTGTTCAAGACAAAACTGTAGACTTATGCTTGTAACATTGCATCATCATATCATGGACTCTTGGGTCACACATCACAACATAGAGATCGGCGTCACACTTCACAGCATAGAGAGCTGCGTCACACATCACAACATAGATATATAAGCTTTGGGTAGAGTTCCCTTAACTTGGCTTATATATAAATAAGTTAAGGGGTTAAGTTACAAACCCCAAATGGTCTTTTCTCAATTTATTGTTAAAACTATGTTGGTCACAGTCTATAAGTAGATGCACCATAATTAACACTGTAAGCTGTGAGTGTTAGTTAAGGACGGGGGCTTAGCTTGACTGAATTAGGTTACCCTTCCGATTCTCGTGAGCTTCAAGTGAGGACTGGTGCCTGTGAGGACTGGGGCCTGTGAGGACTGGGGCCTGTGAAGGGGCTCTGAAGGAGAGACCGGGGTAACCCTACATTCTCAAGGTCGGACAACTGATAGAGGAATTTCCCCTCGCGTGAACAGCACATGGCGTCTCACAGCTTATGGAAAATTACAGTAGGGTGATTGGATTATATAAACTAAATGTACGAACCCAAATTTATATAATTGTTATTGCCATGAGACAGGGGCTATACATATAGAGCTGTGTCACACATCACAACATGGAGAGCTGAGTCACTCAACACTCACCACAGGGTTGCCAACACAACATTCATCACAGGGCTGCCAACACAACACTCACCACAGGTCTGCCATCACAACACTCACCACAGGGTTGCCAACACAACACTCACCACAGGGTTGCCAACACAACATCACACAGGGCTGCCAACACAACATTCATCACAGGGTTGCCAACACAACACTCATCACAGGGCTGCCAACACAACACTCACCACAGGTCTGCCAACACAACACTCACCACAGGTCTGCCATCACAACACTCATCACAGGGCTGCCAACACAACACTCACCACAGGGCTGCCAACACAACACTCATCACAGGGCTGCCAACACAACACTCACCACAGGGCTGCCAACACAACACTCATCACAGGGCTGCCAACACAACACTCACCACAGGTCTGCCATCACAACACTCATCACAGGGCTGCCAACACAACACTCACCACAGGGCTGCCAACACAACATTCATCACAGGGCTGCCAACACAACACTCACCACAGGTCTGCCAACACAACACTCACCACAGGGCTGCCAACACAACACTCATCACAGGGCTGCCAACACAACACTCACCACAGGGCTGCCAACACAACACTCACCACAGGGTTGCCAACACAACACTCGCCACAGGGCTGCCAACATAACACCCACCACAGGCCTGCCAACACAACACTCACCACAGGGCTGCCAACACAACACTCACCACAGGGCTGCCAACACAACACTCATCACAGGGCTGCCAACACAACACTCACCACAGGGCTGCCAACACAACACTCACCACAGGGCTGCCAACACAACACTCGCCACAGGGCTGCCAACACAACACTCACCACAGGGCTGCCAACACAACACACACACCACAGGGCTGCCAACACAACTCACTCACCACAGGGCTGCCAACACAACACCCACCACAGGGCTGCCAACACAACACTCACCACAGGGCTGCCAACACAACACTCGCCACAGGGCTGCCAACACAACACCCACCACAGGGCTGCCAACACAACACCCACCACGGCTGCCAACACAACACTCACCACAGGGCTGCCAACACAACACTCACCACAGGGCTGCCAACACAACACTCACCACAGGGCTGCCAACACAACACTCACCACAGGGCTGCCAACACAACACCCACCACAGGGCTGCCAACACAACACTCACCACAGGGCTGCCAACACAACACTCACCACAGGGCTGCCAACACAACACTCACCACAGGTCTGCCAACACAACACTCACCACAGGGCTGCCAACACAACACTCACCACAGGCCTGCCAACACAACACTCACCACAGGGCTGCCAACACAACACTCACCACAGGCCTGCCAACACAACACTCACCACAGGGCTGCCAACACAACACTCGGCACAAGTGATTCCATACAAGTGGCACCGTCGCAATGATAAATAATACACGAGTTTCCAACAATAATTACTGTGGAGATTTATTCATAACAAGGCTACTGTATGTAAACCCTCGTGTAAATGGTGTCTAAGTAATGAAGGAGCATGACAAGCTTTTAATTAACAGTGTATGAAGCTACGGTACATACAGGTAGAGCCAGGCGACGGATCTGTCTTCAGGGTGTAAGAAGGTGGATTATGTTTATTCGCTGGTGTTATGGTCGTAATGGTGAGGAGAATTAGTTATATGATTCCTGCATTCACTCAAACTTTAGGTGATACTGTACTGTATTATTAATGTGGGAGACTTATGGAACTGTAGCGCGGTTTATGATCTGTTGTTGCTGTCAACTTTGTACCATGGTGTGTGAACTGTTGATGTTGTCAACTTTGTACCATGGTGTGTGAACTGTTGATGTTGTCAACTTTGTACCGTGGTATATCTGCCACAACACTTGCAGACAGTACAGTACATTAATTGTTGAGGCTTCATTACCAATGATCAGTCAGTTTGGTATACATTACGGGGACATAGGCCTGTTTGTAACCCCGGTCTTGGAAGCATATTAGTTTTCCCTCAAAAGTTCCCACGAAGTCAAAATGAGGCAGAGATTAATATTACCATATATTGTTTATCAATATTTTATTACAATAGCTACTGTTTTAATTCAGTGAAATACAATAGAAAATAATATTGACAATTTAGACTTATTACAAAACACCGCCTTGTTCTCTGGAGCTCCACTCTCACGGCGGCCTCCTAATATGGCTTACACCTCCAGGGTTTAGTCCATTTGGTTCTTTGAAGGAAAATAAAATTATGTTGCATCATACAAGAGTGTATTAAACTAACCAAGATTTAAACATACATTAAAAATAAGTCTACAAATAATTACCCGAACTACTACATACAAATAATTACCCGAACTACTACAAACATAATATAGAAGTATCTTGATTAACACAATAGCCTATTAATAAAGGAATCAGGAGAAGCATCGCATTTCCCAGCGTGACGAGGAAACTTCTATACTAAGACCAAATGTGAAAAGGACCTGGGTGTGTATGTTGACAACGAACTGAAGTTCTCGGACCATTGTGAGAAGAAGGTAAATTAAGCAACTAAACGAGTAGGTCTTATAACAAGGTCATCCCTCGAAATGATCTTCAAGAGTGAGGTGCTTCCCCGTCTGGAGTATTGTCACCCCGCCTGGTCCCCGAGGTAAGCTAGGGACTGTCAGTTGATTGAAAATGCCCAAAGAAGGGCCACAGACTGGTGCCTGCACTTTGGTACCTCAGTTATCCAGAGAGATTAGAGCGACTGCAACTGTCTAGATTATACTGCAGATGGGCAAAGGGGGACCTAATTGAAGTGTGTAAACATTTCAAAGGGCACTACTCGGTCGAATGTACATAACATGTGTAGTGTTCGTGTACCTTACCAGTCTTCCACACAGTGTTCGAGTACCTCACCAGTCGACCACACAGTGTTCGAGTACCTCACCAGTCTACCACACAGAGTTCGTGCACTTCACCAGTCTACCACACAGTGTTCGAGTACCTCACCAGTCTACCACACAGTGTTCGTGTACCTCACCAGTCTACCACACAGTGTTCTTGTACCTCACCAGTCTACCACACAGTGTTCGTGTACCTCACCAGTCTACCACACAGTGTTCGTGTACCTCACCAGTCTACCACACAGTGTTCGAGTACCTCACCAGTCTACCACACAGTGTTCGTGTACCTCACCAGTCTTCCACACAGTGTTCGTGTACCTCACCAGTCTACCACACAGTGTTCGTGTACCTCACCAGTCTACCACACAGTGTTCTTGTACCTCACCAGTCTACCACACAGTGTTCGAGTACCTCACCAGTCTACCACACAGTGTTCGTGTACCTCACCAGTCTACCACACAGTGTTCGAGTACCTCACCAGTCTACCACACAGTGTTCGTGTACCTCACCAGTCTACCACACACTGGTCCGGGAAGTCGTTTGGGTTGACGTCCACGGCTGATGCCTGACCACAGTGATGCCCCTCTGTCTCCTTCACGAGTTAAGACACAATATGTATGACTCTAGTCCTTCTTTATGACTTTTATAATATTATTGTTGGGTTTATAAGGTAATTTATGCAATTCGTGGATACATTTTCACTGCTTTTTAACCAGCCGCATCTACCATATGCTTCGCCTCGCACAAAGACTATGTTGTACGTTGAGGTTTTGTCAATGTGAGACTAAGTTGGACAGACCTTTTTCACGAGTTGCTGCGCTTGGTCCAAGAGAAGGTTGGTGGAGTCTGAGCGAGCATTAGCAGTCTCGGTGGAGGCCTTGAGTTCTTCAAGAGTCTGGGCTTGGTCAACACAGTTTTCGGTTGCCATGAGTACAGCCGGGCAAGAGTCCAGCCTCTCCAGGTGATTGTTGACCTCATCAACTTTGTGAGGAATGTCATGGATTTCCTCAAGAAGTTTGGCGATCGCCTTTTCGTGTTCTCTTTCCTTTAATAATAAGAAAGACTTTGTTCTCGAGAGCCTGACTTTCATTTGGGAAATCTTCTGTAACAAAGAACTTGTGTTGCTCTTGTTATTGTTTTTAGCCTCGAACATCGCCTGGGGAAACGTCATAATGTTACACTGTCCCAGCGGTGGCTGGCGATGGTCCACCACCAGACAGTTCCTGCATACCCACTTATAACACTTGCAACATATGAACAACAAGCGAGAGCCGTGAGCTTTACACTCCCCTGCGTCAGGATCTTGACCTGGCTTCCTCTCGAGGACCTGGCAACCTTTCTGCTGCTCTGCCTGAACCTTCCCGAAGGAACGAGCTAACCTCAATAACTCGAAATTGACAGGCGGGTCCCTTCCCTTGGAGACGGTGATGCGGGCACGACATTCTGGACACCTGCTGTCTCTGGTGAAAATTTGTTGGACACAAAATGTGCAGAGAGAATGTCCACAAGTCAGGATGCGAGGAGGACGGTTGTCGCCATATTGTTCCTCACACACACCACAACACAAGTCCTCCGCCTGCATTCTACTCTGTAATGATAAACAAATACATTACCAGTAGTTATCATTCCCTCAGGACATAGATACTTTTTATTGTAAGCTCTTTGTCTCAACACAGTCTACACGGGTCTGCCTACAATACACAACATCAAAACACTCAAACACTTAACTAGACAGTACTCATCTACTGCGTGTGTAGAGCTTATAACACTCACATCTTATACATAATTTATCAGTAATAAACAGAGTAGATAAAATATTGTTTCACCATCTGTGTTAAGACATACGGACGTTCAGTAATGGTTGACCTACGAGGCTGGCTTATCCAGGGAGCGTTTGGAGAAAGAGGCTGATGTTTTGATCCAGCAGAGACACAGACAATGCTGGTACACATATAATATGTACACACAATGCTGGTACACATATAATATACACAGACAATGCTGGTACACATATAATATGTACACACAATGCTGGTACACATATAATATACACAGACAATGCTGGTACACATATAATATACACAGACAATGCTGGTACACATATAATATACACAGACAATGCATGTGACCAATATGCTAGGGACTGTCAGTTGGTTGAAAATGTTCAAAGGAGGGCCACCAGACTGGTGCCTGCACTTCGGCACCTCAGCTACCCTGAGAGATTGGAGCGCCTGAACTTGCCTAGCTTATACTACAGACGGGCAAGGGGGGACCTAGTTGAGGTGTATAAGCATCTCAGGGGGCACTCCTCAGTTGAGTGTCCTTACTTGGAGCTGGCGGACGCTCTCCCCACAAGGGGTCACAGCTCAAGATTGAAGAAGCCGCAAGTCCAGAAAACCGTGAGGGCAAACTTTTTCGGAATGAGGGTTGTAAACTCTTGGAACAACCTACCAGAGAGTGTTGTGACGGCACTGAGTGTGAGCTCTTTCAAGACAAGACTTGACCAACACTGGAGCGGGTTCAGGTACATTCAGGAGCCGGTGCATGCCCAGTATTTGCCAACAGTGCGTGACAGAGACGTGACCGATCGCCCAAGCGGCTAACAAGCCGATCAGTGACAAAGAGGATAAAAGTAAAAGTAAAAGTTCCGCACAATAATCTCAGTACACTCGTTTTCAAATAGCGACACCTGGCATTTATTGTTGTGTTGCTACAAATAGTCGTAAGATTGTGTGAACGAATCTGGGATTTAGTGACTGAGCGTTCCCGCAACACACACCGAACTCTTATGGTTCCTATAATATATTATTTAGAGGGTAATTATCTTCAACAAACGTTTTTGTAGCTAATCTCTAGATGATCCGTTGCGTCGAAATCGTGGTTTAATTTATGTATTTTTTTTTACCTTCCGGCCGCTTGGCGACGCCACCGTTGCGGGAGGATACAAAATTTAACATTGAGTGAGCTGTCCTGCTATAGTTTCAGAATCATTGGTTGTACACACCAGGTCACCAGCAACTACGATTCGGTGTTTGACCGCGGTGTTGTGAGCAATGGCTCTCGTTTCCCGCGCAACGAAAGCTACTTTGTGGAGTGTGGTGATGATTGAGTGACAATGGAGAGAGGGGTGAAGAAAAGAACCTTGTGATGCAAATAGTGGTTAATGAAGAGGCGATCCAAGATGTGTTTTAAGCACATGATTAATGAACTTCTAATATAAATTGAGGTGAATTTCAAAATTATGTCAGAATACCAGTAACAGCCTTTTGTGCTCTTCTGGAAAAAGTACAACCTCAAACTAAGAGGCAAGATACTAGAGTCAGGGAGAGTATTTGGGCAGGAGCATTTCGAGGCTACTCTTCCGCATCCATCAACTGGAAGCTTCTATGCAAGTTTGCAGTATTTCACACTGATTTCTAAACAAAGTTTGAGTGCAACTATTCTTGCGACGCCAAGCTATTGACTGTGTACTCAAAGACAACTACATGAAGGTAAGAATGATTATATATAATTTGACCAAGGGGTAAATAAAAGCGATTACGCTAGTTTGTATTTTTTTTATGAGGATTAGCCCACCTGGGCACAGGTCACTGGCCCACATCGGGGCCTAGGGGGCGAAAATGTAATAATAATAATAATAATAATAATAATAATAATAATAATAATAACAGAGAACCATAAAGAAATACAAAAATGAAAAAAAAAATCAAGAGTGAGAAACAATACACAATATGTATGTTGTGTTATCAAAGTAAGAGAAACAATTGAGATCCTGCAATTGTGTTTAAATGAGGCAGAAAGTCAGATCACCAACCTGGGGCTTGTCACAATTTTTGTGTGGCCATCTGGCAGCAGGGTCTACCATTAGACAATGCATTATGCTTCCAATATCTTCCCAGGTGGTAGTACCTCCCTGTTTCGGGGGTCGGTGGTTTGATTCCCTGGCGCTCCCAGGGTTAATATTTACAAGTTGCCAAACACCTATTTATATACCGAGTCGTTTATATGGAGAAAGAGAAAAAAAATATTCAGTGGCGTTTCCATCGGAAAGGTTTGTTTGGTGTTCTTTTTAGTATTTTACCTCACATTTTCCCTCTACTTCAAAGCCCTGCCCACTTTAAACAACTAATATAGTGGGTAATTTTATCGGCTAAGATACTCGAAAAATTAAAATTTCCGATGGAAACGCTATATATTTTTTTTCTTTCTCCCTATATAAGACTCAATACATAAGGTGTTGGCAACTTTTAAATATTTACCTCGGCCATGCTGCCCCCTTTGTGTACAGAAGACTTAGTATGCAGTGTGCTGTATCTGCACTGTCCGTAATTGTTACTATATATAGCAGCTAATTAAGATATATAAGCTGCACATCTTTCACAACAAGCTGGGCAGCATAACTATTTCTATCTGTTGTTCTCAGTTATACATATCGTTGAGACACCTTATCGAGGTTCAAACTTGTAGCCTTTGAAACGAGTTAATAAAAGCTACTGTCAGCATTCGAGGGCTCAGTGGTAGTGACGATTGATTACTGTCTGTAGGTTGAGGCACCATTTGGGAGTAGCAATTATTAATACTGTAATACAGCTAGATAATGTACAGTCTCGTTCAAGATTCTTCGACCACTGCTGGAGACAGCTGGCAACTCAAGGCCGTTTGTTTGCTATAGTACGTAGTAAAAATTATGAATGATTGTAAAAGTGATCGGTGATTGGCTACTTAGTTCCCCGTTGCTTAATTAATAGTTGGGCTTTGTTGTTTCGAATTATATTGTACTACGTTCTATAGTAAAAAGCGACCTTGAATTGCCAGCTGTCTCCAGGAGTGTTCGAAGAATCTTAAACGAGACTGTACGTCGTTACGAGACCAACATCTGTGCAGTATATTGCATTATCATACTAAAGAACAATTCTGTTTGTATTGTTAACGTTTACAACTTAGGCAGAAGTTGTCCAACACTGACAGCTGATCACCTGGTGATCAAACACCATAAAAACCGTTAATGACGAGACACCAACACCTGAAGTGCCGGACGACATGTTGACAAGTGCGGAGTATAGTTAAGACACGGTACACACACACACGGTACACACACACACACACTGTATATGACAACACACACACACTGTATATGACAACACACACACACACACACGGTATATGACAACACACACACACACTGTATATGACAACACACACACACACGGTATATGACAACACACACACACACACTGTATATGACAACACACACACACACTGTATATGACAACACACACACACACACACTGTATATGACAACACACACACACACTGTATATGACAACACACACACACACGGTATATGACAACACACACACACACACTGTATATGACAACACACACACACACACTGTATATGTATATGACAACACACACACACACGGTATATGACAACACACACACACACGGTACACACACACACACACTGTATATGACAACACACACACACACGGTATATGACAACACACACACGGTATATGACAACACACACACACACACTGTATATGACAACACACACACACACATGTATATGACAACACACACACACACTGTATATGACAACACACACACACACACACTGTATATGACAACACACACACACACACTGTATATGACAACACACACACACACTGTATATGACAACACACACACACACGGTATATGACAACACACACACACACACTGTATATGACAACACACACACACACTGTATATGTATATGACAACACACACACACACGGTATATGACAACACACACACACACACGGTACACACACACACACACACTGTATATGACAACACACACACACACACACTGTATATGACAACACACACACACACGGTATATGACAACACACACACACACACTGTATATGACAACACACACACACACGGTATATGACAACACACACACACACACTGTATATGACAACACACACACACACTGTATATGACAACACACACACACACACGGTATATGACAACACACACACACACACTGTATATGACAACACACACACACACTGTATATGACAACACACACACACACGGTATATGTATATGACAACACACACACACTGTATATGTATATGACAACACACACACACACTGTATATGTATATGACAACACACACACACTGCATATGTATATGACAACACACACACACACTGTATATGTATATGACAACACACACACACACACTGTATATGTATATGACAACACACACACACACACACTGTATATGACAACACACACACACACACACTGTATATGACAACACACACACACACTGTATATGTATATGACAACACACACACACACACTGTATATGACAACACACACACACACACACTGTATATGACAACACACACACACTGTATATGTATATGACAACACACACACACACGGTATATGTATATGACAACACACACACACACACTGTATATGACAACACACACACACACACACTGTATATGACAACACACACACACACACTGTATATGTATATGACACACACACACACACTGTATATGTATATGACAACACACACACTGTATATGACAACACACACACACACACACACTGTATATGACAACACACACACACTGTATATGTATATGACAACACACACACACACGGTATATGTATATGACAACACACACACACACACGGTATATGTATATGACAACACACACACACTGTATATGTATATGACAACACACACACACACACTGTATATGACAACACACACACACACACACACTGTATATGACAACACACACACACACTGTATATGTATATGACAACACACACACATGGTATATGTATATGACAACACACACACACACACACTGTATATGTATATGACAACACACACACACACACACTGTATATGACAACACACACACACACACACTGTATATGACAACACACACACACACTGTATATGTATATGACAACACACACACATGGTATATGTATATGACAACACACACACACACACTGTATATGTATATGACAACACACACACACACACACTGTATATGACAACACACACACACACACTGTATATGTATATGACAACACACACACACGGTATATGTATATGACAACGCAAACACACACCCAGTTTACTTTGTGAGGACTTTGTTTTTGAGTGGGCATTTGCCAGAATCTATCAGTCAATTGATCCACAGCAATTTGGCAATATGAGGACCTCCTCTACATCACACTGCTTGGTGAGCTTTCCGGATTTTCTGCACAAAAACTTGTAGAAACGCAAGACATCACTGGCCGTTGCCCTTGTTGACTTCAGGAAGGCCTTTGACCTTGTTGATCACTGCACTGTTATCAACAAGGCTATTGCACTAGGGCTGCCCACCAACCTGGTCTCATGGCTCACTGATTTCTTGAGTGGACGTCGCCAGGCAGTGAGGTATCAGGGCTCGGTCTCCACATTCCAACACCTCACCTGTGGTGTTCCCCAGGGGACCAAGATGGGACCACTGTGCTTCCTCATCCTGCTCAACGATGCTCTATCTGACACTCCTCACAGGTGGAAGTACGTGGATGACTGCACTGTGGGGGTTTCAGTGGACAACACTGCACCAGACTACTCATCGCTAAAAGGCACCCTGGACAGGCTACAGGCATGGACTACGGAGAACAAGGTCACCATCAACCACACCAAAACCGTAGTCATGCACATCAATACCGCCACCACTCCAATGCAAGCCCCAGCAGTCACAGTGGGTGCCCATCCTCTCCAGCTGGTGCAGTCTGCCAAACTCTTGGGTGTAACTATAGTCAACAAACTTGACTGGAAGGCCCATGTAAATAACACAGTCAAGGCAGCCTCGTACCGTCTCTACATGCTACGACGACTTAGGTCTCTTGGGACACCCCCGCCAGAGCTGAGGACCATCTACAACGCCTTTATTCTCCCTAAACTAACGTATGCATCACCAGCCTGGTCGTCTTCTCTCAACTCCACCCAACAACGTCAGCTAGAGAAGGTACAGAAAAGGGCCTGCAGAATCATGCTCGGCGCAGAATACTCCGGCTACACCAACGCTCTCTCCACCCTGGAAATGCCATCCCTCAGTGACCTCCACCACCAAGCACTGAAAGGTTTGGCAGCCAACTAATGCACCATCCTCGTCATCGCCACCTCCTGCCACCGGCAGCCCCCCACCCACCTCGCGCAATCCGCCACTACAACAAAATTCAGCCCATAAGAGCCCGCACCGATAGATATAAGAATAGCACCATTCCATCTATTGTTAAAATAATAGACAACTCCTGATTTATGTACTGTACAGCCCTGTAAATGTATTCAACACATATCATTATGTCTAAATCAAATGTAAGTTTGTATATTTCCAGCCACCGGCTGCAACTCTATTAATAAACCGTTTATTATTTATTTTATTATTGTTATTACACACACACGGTATATGTATATAACAACACACACACACACGGTATATGTATATAACAACACACACACACACGGTATATGTATATAACAACACACACACACACACACACAAACATACATCAGGCACACACACACACACACAAACATACATCAGGCACACACACACACATGCACACACACACGCACGCACACACACACACACACACACACACACACCACTAATACTTAGCAGTCATTCGAAATCGAGTATGACTATCATCCAGCTATGATACAATGATATGAGTTATTAGGGATGTCACCTAGGTTAGTGAGTTTTGAGGTGACTAAAGAGCCCGATACGGGACCAGCAGCGTCGTTCATATTCGTTGCACATGTGGAGGGCTCCATCTACTAGAGGAGGGGCGGTGGCAGCGTCTTTCCTGCTTGGCGCTTGTCTACCTTAGTTTGCAGTCGGGCTAAGGGTCAATTGCAAGATCAACCGTGGTGTATACCACGCTGTGGTATCCAGGCGGTCGTAATACAATGGAATAAAAATTTCGTGATTTTTCAAGATGAGCCATGGTGGTTCCCGACCGTCGTTTGTTGTTAATACGTCATCGTAGTGTAGTCAAGTGTACCAACTGCCGGAAAACTTGGGGATTGGTATGCTTGCACCCTGAAAACGTTGTCAGTGGCAAGAAACGTTCGCTCTTGCTACACGATTTACGAGCATAAAAAACTTGAATCCCAAGCTAAGGTGCACCGCATTTTCCTATTTTCTTGGATTATAAGCCACTTCTGGGAATAAAATACGATCATTTACAGTGAATATGGGTAAATAAAGACTGTGACAGCCATAAAAACGTAGAAATTGAGTGAAATATCTGTTCCTTTCTTCTTTATCCTTATTAAATCTAACAATAAATTTATAAGTTTTTCATGTACTTGGGATTGGGTGAGTGTAATAAAGAGAACTATGGCCTGTTCTGTGGATCAAGTCAGTAGAATATACCAAAGTACAGTATTAGGTATTATAATTTTGTTATGATAGTGATGAACTCACTGTACAGATGAATTGGGATAAAATCTTGAAAAAATATCACCATAACTGTTAGTTTTCTATCAAACAGGAAATTTTTTATACCAAAATTTTTACTTTCGTATTAAACAAGGTCATACATGGAAATGAAGATATGTTAGGTTAGATTAGGTTCATCTTGTGAGCAAATGTCATGGAACCCATATACAGTAGGTATAGTCATGAAATTCTATCAACTAATCAGAGACTAATAATGTTAAACATAGAACAAGATGATAATTAAATGGTTTAAAAATATCCTCAATACAGTCTGCAATGTTAATTGCAAATCATTCCTGCATTTTTTAATGTTTAATATAAACTGTAATAATAATAAGGATAAGAATACAATGATAATGCTTATTTCAGAATATAGCCTTTATTAAAAGCAGGATACGTTATAATATATGGATGATCAAGAGTAAAGTATTTTAAAAGAAAAATTATCCACAAATTTCACAAATAAATTAATACGTAATATCCACGTATGTATGTAGAGTGTAGAATAAAAAAATAAAAAATAATAATTAAGGCATATGTTATGATTTCTCCAAGGTATATGTTCAGAAAATTCCAGAAACTGCATTTTTTCTGCTTTATGAGTAATTTGGGGATTTTATGGAAAGTCTCCAAATTTTTCTGTTCCGAGTCTGGGAACCAGTTCCGAGGTTAGGTTAGAAAGCAAATTCCAAAATCTTCCCTGGAACCGGAAAAATTCCCCATCAATCAAATGATACCAAGATTTATTTCTTCAGTATTGGTGAAAGATGAATAGTCAGCTGTATCTCCACCTGTAAGTGAAAATAAAGTCATTAATATTGTGTTAGTTAAATTTGCGAATTCTGAAACATCTATATTTATGAGGGTTAATATTTATAAGTTTCCAACATCTAAATATTGAGGGTAATTTTGTCTTAAAATAAAAATAAAAAATTCCAATGGAAACTCAGATTTGTTTGGTTTGATATGCAACGCACACTAAAAAAAAATTATTGTTTTTTCTAATGTACTGTAGTGTATATTGTTATGGTGATTTCAAAACTTTGATCCCTTTTTTTGGAGAAATTCATAGAACAAAAATTATAAGCCCTTTAAAATTTTAATGATCGATATAAAAATGTTAACCTAACCTACCCAATTTAATCTAACTGGAAACTGACTTAACCATCATAAAATAAAGTATACTGTCTTCCTTATTTTAAAGGTTGGATTAAGGACAAATTCACTTAGGTTAATGTCTGGTTACAGTTAATTAGTCAAGTCTGACATATTTCTGTTGTCATCATTAGAATGTACGTATATCACATTCATTGAAGTTTCATAATTTCATTATCTTTGAATATCCAAAAATTGTAATATAAAAACAATTAATGGTAAAGGGAGCCATACCTGTGATTACTTTCTACAATTATTGCATCTAGCTATAATTGAGAGGAGCATCAAGGTGAGTTAGGTAAGATACAAGGAGTTTAAAGATGAAAATGTATTACAGTCTCTCCTCGACTTACGACGGTGTTCCGTCCCGACGACCAGGTCGTAATACCTGAAATATTGTTATTAAATATTATCATCAATGACTTCTTTTGGTATTAAACAATACAATTTGGTGCTAATTTTTTCCTCTTACATAAAGTAGCTTTAGTGTATAGGGTGAAACATCTATCATAAAGTGATTGTCATTTGAACTTTACGGAGTCTGAATTTGTAAAAAAAAAGACAAATGTTTTTGATCTACTCATAATAAATTTGGTAAAATGAATGTTTAGGTCATCCACCTACTTGGCATTTTAAAAAACATAATTTCAATGTCACCTAACCTAACCCAACTTAACTAATCTAACATAACCTAACTTAACTGGTAAAAATCGGTCAACTTAAAATCACTAAATTCGCTGGATGGCCAAAAAGATAATAATATCATCAATTCCATTTATTTTAGAAGGACTTATTCATTTTTGTTGAAATCATGGACATACTGTCAATGGCAAAGTTAATTAATATCACCACTCCAACTGTTGGCCCAAACAAGTCGTAAAGTAGTTCTTTCTTGTAATACATTGAGTCACTAAGGGAATAAAAAATAAAACATGAATTTAGGTCACTGAATTTATCTTATTAGTAGCAAATTGTGGTTAAACTGATACACAAATGAAACATGCCTGGGAACTACCTGGCACTGGTTACCTGGCATATTTGGATTTATTAAAATATGAAATATAGGTTACTAAGTATTTATACTAATGAAATAATTATTTTGCTAGTGGTGGATGGTTATTAATTACGCTCTTTACGAAAATTGGGTCGATATTATTTCTTATAAGGGACGTCATTCACCACCCCAGATGGAGCAGTTCTCACCACTCTTCTAATAGACCACTTACAACTTTTTTTTTTAAGCTTAATTTGATTTCCATACATTTCTACACAAAATTATTTGGATTAGTTATTTTATAGGCTTACCTTTAATGATGGTTAGGAGAATTTGGAGGATATATGCGGCGATGAGGCAAGTAGAGGCTGGTGGATGTTCCTAAACAAACATGGAATTCTTTTAAAAAGAACACGAAAATTCTTCATGTGCTGCTCTATATGGAGGATATCTTGTAAAAAATATTATTTCTTTGCAGATTTATACAGTTTATATGCATCCAATTCCTTTTCTTTTCTTTTGGTTTCAAAAAATAGTTCCATCGTAGTGATCATCAGGCGGGGGTGAGAGTACGTTCCAATAACGAATCGTAGATATTTTGTTATTTATTTTTAGCCCAGACGCTTCGTGCAAACAACCATGGAGCTACTACAGCATGGTATGCACCACGGAGCTTCTTGCAATTGGATCTGACTCGAAAGCATTGACACCTTCTCGTGTGGTGCTCCTCCAAGAGTTACGATGTGGAGTAATCGTCTCCCAGGTGAGTGGGTCGATTTGGCACTTTTTCAGGTTTGTCTTAAAACTATCATTATACCTTTTCAGTTGACTGCCGGCGTTACGTTTACTATTTATTAGGTGATTGCAAAGTAGCTACTTTGGCAGTCTATTGTCGTCCATGCGGGTAACATGGCCATTCCAATGTAGTTGTTCATGGATAATGGTCGCCTCGATGCTCCTACAGTTGGTGTCAGCAAGAATCCTGGCATTTGTTCTCTTGTCTTCCCAGCGAATTCGGAGGATGGAACGAAGACTACGTTAGTGAAAATTTTCAAGTGCCTTGAGGTGCCTACTGTATGTGACCCATGTCTCACTGCCATATAGCAGGGTGGGGAGGATCACTGCTCGATATACGTGTAGCTTTGTATATATATTCAGCTCCCTACAGCTGAAGACATGATTTCGGAGTCTGCTAAAGGCTTGAGATGCACATCTGATCCGATGCTGAATCTCTTCATCGATGTCTGCTGTGGTTGACAGGTGGTAGCCGAGATACCGAAAGTGGGTAACATTAGAGAGGGTAGTACCGTTAAGCTGGATGGCTGGTGGTGTGTCTGAACCAGGGGCAGGTTGAAAGAGAATCTGAGTCTTACGTATTCACTTCAAGGCCTAAATGTGCATACGCATCTGCGTAGGTTTTCAGGATCTCCTGTAGGTCGTGTTCAGTGTGAGCAACAAGGGTGAGGTCGTCTGCATACTGAAGTTCAGTAATGGAAGTAGCCGACACCTCTGGAGTCGCCTTATGTTGAAAAGACCTCCTTTATTCGGTACTTGATGTTCACCCCGCTGGCTAAATTGGCACTGGCACGAATAAGGAAGGCAGCCAAGAAGATGGAAAAGAGAGTCAGTGCCAGTACACACCCTTGTTTAACCCCTGTTTGCATAGGGAAGAACTCTGACCACTAAGCTCCTTGGCATCACTATAGATAACAAACCAAACGAAAAACACTTTAGTACAGTTGTCAAATCCTCCAGTTTTCTTTTCCATCTCCTCCGCCGACTCAAGTCCCTCAGAGTTACTGCACCCGAGCTACTCAGTGCTTACTCAACATTCATACATCCCAAGCTCACCTACAGGTATGCCTCCCCTGCCTGGTCTTCCTCACTAAATGCTACACAACGGAAACGCATTGAAAAAGTGCAAAAGAGGGCATGCAAGATTATTCTTTCCCCTACCTACTCCACATAACAAGAAGCGCTCAACACACTGACCCCCTCGGCTCTCTCTGATCATCACCACGACCTCATCTGCAAATTTGGTGTGAAGCTTTTGCACCATCCACGACACCAGCTCCTACTACCACCGGAGATCCCTCGCCCCCGAATTGCTGTTCGAAACCGCATCCAGCCCATACGAACATGCACTAAAAGAACAGCCCAATCCCAACCATTGTAAAAATTATCAACAACTCTGAATCAACCAGTGTATTCATTCTCAGTCAATCTGCACTGTTACTAGGTTGAAATGCCCTGTTGTATGACCTTCTCCCCACCTTGTTATTATATGTCATATTTGTATCACTTATGTTACTTGTATATTATTTATCGATCAAGTGACCCATTCCCCAATATGTAACTGTATATTTTCAGCCTTCTGGCTGCCATGCTCTTTCAATAAACCAGTAATTATTATTATTATTATTATTATTATTATTATTATTATTATTATTATAACACACACACACACATAACAGTGAGGGGTAGTAACTAACCGTGTACAGTAGGTAAGTGGTAATACTCAGTGAGGTACAAGACGACCTGCTAGCTGTTCCTTCCTTTAGTGTCTGTTGCAATATTAATGTTATCTTGTATCAGGTGATAACGCCTCCCCACCAATGACAGATACAATCAGTGATTACAATAACTTATCATTAACACTGACGTTGGTAGATTTAACTGCCAGAATCTGTCAGTATATGTACATCCACTAAAAAATTATTCGGCACCCGTGTCACATTGTATCACGCCGTAAGGGTGCCGAGTATTTTTTTATTGGGTGTACAGTATATAATGAAATCTATCCATTTCATTGTCAAATATTTGTCTTTTGACTTTAATATAGAAGTGTTGTATGTTGTGTAGTGGCGATGGTATGGTTAGGGGTGTGTCTGTGTGGCTCGCCTGTACTCTACACAACACTGAGACACCCGCTGTAACTTATTGCTACAGCTAAATTTACAACACGTTAAAATCAGTAGTTATTTGGATAGTTATTCAACATACAGTACATTGTCAGCGAAAATATCATGTCACGAGAATCACCAAATAATACTAGACGCCAGTCCCCGCACCAGCTCCCGCGCCAGCCCCCGCACCAGCTCCCGAGCCATCACCCACACCATCACCCACCCACACCAGCCCCCGCGCCAGCCACCGCACCAGCCCCCGCACCAGCCCCTGTGGGACTAAAACTTGCAGTGTTAGTGGCACTTCACTCACTTTACTCCCTTACATTACATCACTTACTCAACACAAATGTATTATCTCTTATCATTTCACTTATGTAATCTGGTGTTTTATTCTAGCATGTAACAAACCCATATAAATATTCTCTTACTACAGCCGCACATTTCGTCAAGCCCTGAGTTTATCCCCGAAGTTAACATGAAGAGAATGATGGATTTTGTCGTGACGTACAGCGGCCAGGAAGGGATATTGGTTGATCTCAGTGTTAACATTACAGGTTAAGGGTCACTTAGTTAAGACGATATGTTGGAGCACTTGTTCCTACCTTTTCCTTCTCAGACCCTCCCTTCCTCCCCCTGAAGAGACACTCCCCCTTCCCCCGGTCTACAGAGCTGGAGTTGGCTTACCGGGATATTTATATTGCAGCGTCTATTAACCTAACCTAGGTTAGGTAAATGGATGCTACAGTGTAAATATCCCGGTAGACACAACTCCAGCTCGATAGACCGTATACTATAGTAGCTCCCCTAGTTGTGTGTGGGGAGCTAGCCCTCGAACGACTGAGAACACGGCTGCTTGTGTTGTGTTGGGTTGGGTTGTGTTGTGTTGTGTTGTTGACTTCAGACATCTTGACTCATGATGGTTTTGCCTTACTGTTTCTGTTCCATAACTTGTGCTATAATTTGGAAGGCTGGAGGCAGCCCTTGTCAGTGATCACTGGTCGTTGTTCTTGAGTCAGGAGGAAAGTTATAACACGTAGGAAGTTCTCGTATGCTGTGGTTGATGATGGAAGGAACTGAGCGTTTTTGTCAAGGCGAGACAAACATTATAACACCCGGCAGAGGGAAGGTGTGGTTCAGGAAACTAGTGTCGGGAAAATCACAGAAAAATGTTATAGCATAAATAGATACAGATGAGGGTTAGGTTAGGTTAGGTATGGTATGGTTAGGTTAGGTTAGGTTAGGTATGGTATGGGATGGTCTACTTACAATATATTCATAACCTAACCTAACCTAAACTCTTAATGATAATTAAGTAAAATGTTACTTTTTTCCTTCCCCAAAATGTAACTTTTTGTCTGTAATCTCTTCTCTATGACTTTATTTCCCTCCACCCATGAGAGCTGGTCTGAGAACATGATAAATAATAACCTGTACGAGGCGCCGCCCCGTCACGTGTACCAACTACAGTAGGAATTATCGCTTTGTGTAACGATAAAAGTAGTGTTGCTCCCCACTGAGCGACCCTCGTACGGATGGGGATCAGCTGGACCTCGCTAAGTGGAGTGAGGTTAAGGGGAAGGGATCAGTACCACCACCTGGCCTCCTCTGAGTCAGCCAGCCATCTTAGACCACACTACCTCATATACAAGCCAACAGTATTTGACCGTTCTACTTAACCTTTTAACTATCTATAACAACGCGGATTGGTTATTAGAATGAGTGTGAGTCGCGTCTCTACACTGGCAAACTGACTGACTGAAATTGCTCATATAATTTCTTTAAAAGTTGTTGATGTTGTCTCAACAGTGTTTATTGTTGCAACATTATTATAGATAATTATCTAGAGGCAAGATTGTATTGAGAGACTCCACCTCTGAGAGAACACTGCTGGTCTTTGACCTCTAATAAGTCTCTCAGAACAGACTCGCGTGAACGAGGTCAACTATAGGTCAACATTCATGTTTACAGTGTGTGTTTTGAATATACAATGTGAACATAATATTAAGATTATGTTATACTAAAGTGTAAGTTGTAGTGGCTATTGTTATATAAACCGTCGGTGCTGTTGTAAGATATAGCAGCGGGGAACACTTAATGATAGACAGATATACAACATTACGTATCAACGTTGAGTGTTGTGGTGTAAACTGTTACTCGACACAACACTACTGTACAAGTGTAAGATGGTCAAATAGTCTTCATCGGTTGTTAGTAAGACGTACTGAAGTAATTTTCAAAGGCAAATTATTTATTTCCACTTATAAGTTTATTGGTCAAGTGGGTTAAGGGATGATTCAGCGTGAGGAAATGTGAGGCTCACGAGGAGACGGAGTGAGGCTCACGAGGAGACGAAGTGAGGCTCACGAGGAGACGGAGTGAGGCTCACGAGGAGACGGAGTGAGGCTCACGAGGAGACGAAGTGAGGCTCACGAGGAGACGAAGTGAGGCTCACGAGGAGACGGAGTGAGGCTCACGAGGAGACGAAGTGAGTCTCACGAGGAGACGGAGTGAGGCTCACGAGGAGACGAAGTGAGGCTCACGAGGAGACGAAGTGAGGCTCACGAGGAGACGGAGTGAGGCTCACGAGGAGACGAAGTGAGGCTCACGAGGAGACGGAGTGAGGCTCACGAGGAGACGGAGTGAGGCTCACGAGGAGACGAAGTGAGGCTCACGAGGAGACGAAGTGAGGCTCACGAGGAGACGGAGTGAGGCTCACGAGGAGACGAAGTGAGGCTCACGAGGAGACGGAGTGAGGCTCACGAGGAGACGAAGTGAGGCTCACGAGGAGACGAAGTGAGGCTCACGAGGAGACGAAGTGAGGCTCACGAGGAGACGAAGTGAGGCTCACGAGGAGACGAAGTGAGGCTCACGAGGAGACGGAGTGAGGCTCACGAGGAGACGAAGTGAGGCTCACGAGGAGACGGAGTGAGGCTCACGAGGAGACGGAGTGAGGCTCACGAGGAGACGGAGTGAGGCTCACGAGGAGACGGAGTGAGGCTCACGAGGAGACGGAGTGAGGCTCACGAGGAGACGGAGTGAGGCTCACGAGGAGACGGAGTGAGGCTCACGAGGAGACGGAGTGAGGCTCACGAGGAGACGAAGTGAGGCTCACGAGGAGACGAAGTGAGGCTCACGAGGAGACGAAGTGAGGCTCACGAGGAGACGGAGTGAGGCTCACGAGGAGACGGAGTGAGGCTCACGAGGAGACGGAGTGAGGCTCACGAGGAGACGAAGTGAGGCTCACGAGGAGACGGAGTGAGGCTCACGAGGAGACGAAGTGAGGCTCACGAGGAGACGGAGTGAGGCTCACGAGGAGACGGAGTGAGGCTCACGAGGAGACGGAGTGAGGCTCACGAGGAGACGAAGTGAGGCTCACGAGGAGACGGATTGAGGCTCACGAGGAGACGAAGTGAGGCTCACGAGGAGACGGATTGAGCAAGTACAGTATGACAGACTTCACTACATAGTGCTAGAGGTGGACAGGACCGGAGATAAATCATTCGTTTCAACTTCCACAACACAACTCACACAGTCATGGTGTCATTATCATCCACATAACCTTATAACAGTTAACTTTACTTGATGTTTAAGAGACTCTCCTGCATCACATAACCTTATAACAGTTAACTTTACTTGATGTTTAAGAGACTCTCCTGCATCACATAACCTTATAACAGTTAACTTTACTTGATGTTTAAGAGACTCTCCTGCATCACATAACCTTATAACAGTTAACTTTACTTGATGTTTAAGAGACTCTCCTGCATCACATAACCTTATAACAGTTAACTTTACTTGATGTTTAAGAGACTCTCCTGCATCACATAACCTTATAACAGTTAACTTTACTTGATGTTTAAGAGACTCTCCTGCATCACATAACCTTATAGCAGTTATCTTTTATGGGTCTTTTACTCCCATAATGTGTTGTGATCACTGTTCCTCGGTCATTGTGGTGTGTCTCTCAATGATCACTTGGCAAAACGTAAACAGTGGCCGTTTTTTATCAGTTGGTTCTGTAATGTAATGTACTGTGTACCCCTGTTCGGTGCAGCTGTCGTTGTTTCGGAACTTTTCTCGTTCTAAATCTGCTTCCAGAGGTTCATTGCCTTTATCAAAGATCGTATATAAAGAAGTACAGTTGAGGAAAAAACATTAAGAAAGTTTGCTCACACCTGAAGCAGCGTGTCCGCTGTGACTGCTTCTGCCACAATAGATTGTTGCGTTAATAATACACACGACAATATTGTAAGTTTGGCTTCATAAAACACTTTAGAAGAGGCAAACTCCTGGAAAATATCACAATAATCGAGGAAGAGTTCTTATCTCAAAACAAATAAAGTGACGTCACCAGCGAGCACCTGCACTAGAGGCTCCATAAGGCGGGGCGCGCCCCCCTGTCTAGTGTTAATAATGGCCATCACGAGTCATCCTGATGACAATATTCACTCTGAACCACCTGTACGAGGGAAGGTTGTGTGTTCATGTGTACCGACTGTTGTGTGTGTGTGTGTGTCCGCGACTGTGTGTGTGTGCGTATGTGTGTGTACATAATTATATAAATACAAAAACACAAAATCCTGGACAAGGTGAGTATGGGATTGCCAAGACACAGGTCGGGTGTATTGATGGTCACACGTTGATGTATTGATGGTCACACGTTGATGTATTGATGGTCACAAACGGTGATGTATTGATGGTCACACGTTGATGTATTGATGGTCACACGTTGATGTATTGATGGTCACACGTTGATGTATTGATGGTCACAAACGGTGATGTATTGATGGTCACACGTTGATGTATTGATGGTCACACGATGATGTATTGATGGTCACACGTTGATGTATTGATGGTCACACGTTGATGTATTGATGGTCACAAACGGTGATGTATTGATGGTCACACGTTGATGTATTGATGGTCACACGTTGATGTATTGATGGTCACACGTTGATGTATTGATGGTCACACGTTGTTGTATTGATGGTCACACGTTGATGTATTGATGGTCACACGTTGATGTATTGATGGTCACACGTTGATGTATTGATGGTCACACGTTGATGTATTGATGGTCACACGTTGATGTATTGGTGGTCACACGTTGATGTATTGGTGGTCACAAACGTTGATGTATTGATGGTCACACGTTGATGTATTGATGGTCACACGTTGATGTATTGATGGTCACACGTTGATGTATTGATGGTCACAAACGGTGATGTATTGATGGTCACAAACGGTGATGTATTGATGGTCACAAACGGTGATGCATTGATGGTCACAAACGGTGATGTATTGATGGTCACAAACGGTGATGTATTGATGGTCACAAACGGTGATGTATTGATGGTCACAAACGGTGATGTATTGATGGTCACAAACGGTGATGCATTGATGGTCACAAACGGTGATGTATTGATGGTCACAAGCTGATGCACTGATGGTCACACGTTGATGTATTGATGGTCACAAACGGTGATGTATTGATGGTCACAAACGGTGATGTATTGATGGTCACAAACGGTGATGTATTGATGGTCACAAACGGTGATGTATTGATGGTCACAAGTTGATGTATTGATGGTCACAAGTTGATGTATTGATGGTCACAAACGGTGATGTATTGATGGTCACAAACGGTGATGCATTGATGGTCACAAACGGTGATGTATTGATGGTCACAAACGGTGATGTATTGATGGTCACAAATGGTGTTGTATTGATGGTCACAAACGGTGATGCATTGATGGTCACAAACGGTGATGTATTGATGGTCACAAACGGTGATGTATTGATGGTCACAAGTTGATGCACTGATGGTCACACGTTGATGTATTGATGGTCACAAACGGTGATGTATTGATGGTCACAAACGGTGATGTAGTGATGGTCACAAACGGTGATGTATTGATGGTCACAAACGGTGATGTATTGATGGTCACAAGTTGATGTATTGATGGTCACACGTTGATGTATTGATCGTCACAAACGGTGATGTATTGATGGTCACAAACGGTGATGTATTGATGGTCACAAACGGTGATGTATTGATGGTCACAAACGGTGATGCATTGATGGTCACAAACGGTGATGCATTGATGGTCACAAACGGTGATGTATTGATGGTCACAAGTTGATGTATTGATGGTCACACGTTGATGTATTGATGGTCACAAACGGTGATGTATTGATGGTCACAAACGGTGATGTATTGATGGTCACAAACGGTGATGTATTGATGGTCACAAGTTGATGTATTGATGGTCACAAGTTGATGTATTGATGGTCACAAGTTGATGTATTGATCGTCACAAACGGTGATGTATTGATGGTCACAAACGGTGATGTATTGAGGGTCACAAGTTGATGTATTGATGGTCACAAGTTGATGTATTGATCGTCACAAACGGTGATGTATTGATCACCAACGGTGATGTATTGATGGTCACAAACGGTGATGTATTGATGGTCACAAACGGTGATGTATTGATGGTCACAAACGGTGATGTATTGATGGTCACAAACGGTGATGTATTGATGGTCACAAACGGTGATGTATTGATGGTCACAAACGGTGATGCATTGATGGTCACAAACGGTGATGTATTGATGGTCACAAACGGTGATGCATTGATGGTCACAAACGGTGATGTATTGATGGTCACAAACGGTGATGTATTGATGGTCACAAACGGTGATGTATTGATGGTCACAAACGGTGATGCATTGATGGTCACAAACGGTGATGTATTGATGGTCACAAACGGTGATGCATTGATGGTCACAAACGGTGATGTATTGATGGTCACAAACGGTGATGTATTGATGGTCACAAACGGTGATGTATTGATGGTCACAAGTTGATGTATTGATGGTCACAAGTTGATGTATTGATCGTCACAAACGGTGATGTATTGATGGTCACAAACGGTGATGTATTGATGGTCACAAACGGTGATGTATTGATGGTCACAAACAGTGATGCATTGATGGTCACACGTTGATGTATTGATGGTCACACGTTGATGTATTGATGGTCACACGTTGATGTATTGATGGTCACAAACGGTGATGTATTGATGGTCACAAGCTGATGCACTGATGGTCACACGTTGATGTATTGATGGTCACAAACGGTGATGTATTGATGGTCACAAACGGTGATGTATTGATGGTCACAAACAGTGATGCATTGATGGTCACACGTTGATGTATTGATGGTCACACGTTGATGTATTGATGGTCACACGTTGATGTATTGATGGTCACAAACGGTGATGTATTGATGGTCACAAACGGTGATGTATTGATGGTCACAAACGGTGATGCATTGATGGTCACAAACGGTGATGTATTGATGGTCACAAACGGTGATGTATTGATGGTCACAAACGGTGATGTATTGATGGTCACAAACGGTGATGTATTGATGGTCACAAACGGTGATGCATTGATGGTCACAAACGGTGATGTATTGATGGTCACAAGCTGATGCACTGATGGTCACAAACGGTGATGCATTGATGGTCACAAACGGTGATGTATTGATGGTCACAAACGGTGATGTATTGATGGTCACAAGTTGATGCACTGATGGTCACACGTTGATGTATTGATGGTCACAAACGGTGATGTATTGATGGTCACAAACGGTGATGCATTGATGGTCACAAACGGTGATGTATTGATGGTCACAAACGGTGATGTATTGATGGTCACAAGTTGATGCACTGATGGTCACACGTTGATGTATTGATGGTCACAAACGGTGATGTATTGATGGTCACAAACGGTGATGCATTGATGGTCACAAACGGTGATGTATTGATGGTCACAAACGGTGATGCATTGATGGTCACAAACGGTGATGTATTGATGGTCACAAACGGTGATGTATTGATGGTCACAAACGGTGATGTATTGATGGTCACAAACGATGATGCATTGATGGTCACAAACGGGGATGTATTGATGGTCACAAACGGTGATGTATTGATTTGTCACAAACGGTGATGCATTGATGGTCACAAACGGTGATGTATTGATGGTCACAAACGGTGATGTATTGATGGTCACAAGTTGATGTATTGATCGTCACAAACGGTGATGTATTGATGGTCACAAACGGTGATGTATTGATGGTCACAAACGGTGATGTATTGATGGTCACAAACGGTGATGTATTGATGGTCACAAACAGTGATGCATTGATGGTCACAAACGGTGATGTATTGATGGTCACACGTTGATGTATTGATGGTCACACGTTGATGTATTGATGGTCACACGTTGATGTATTGGTGGTCACACGTTGATGTATTGATGGTCACAAACGTTGATGTATTGATGGTCACACGTTGATGTATTGATGGTCACACGTTGATGTATTGATGGTCACACGTTGATGTATTGATGGTCACAAACGGTGATGTATTGATGGTCACAAACGGTGATGTATTGATGGTCACAAACGGTGATGTATTGATGGTCACAAACGGTGATGCATTGATGGTCACAAACGGTGATGTATTGATGGTCACAAACGGTGATGTATTGATGGTCACAAACGGTGATGTATTGATGGTCACAAACGGTGATGCATTGATGGTCACAAACGGTGATGTATTGATGGTCACAAGCTGATGCACTGATGGTCACACGTTGATGTATTGATGGTCACAAACGGTGATGTATTGATGGTCACAAACGGTGATGTATTGATGGTCACAAACGGTGATGTATTGATGGTCACAAGTTGATGTATTGATCGTCACAAACGGTGATGTATTGATGGTCACAAACGGTAATGTATTGATGGTCACAAATGGTGATGTATTGATGGTCACAAACGGTGATGCATTGATGGTCACAAACGGTGATGTATTGATGGTCACAAACGGTGATGTATTGATGGTCACAAGTTGATGCACTGATGGTCACACGTTGATGTATTGATGGTCACAAACGGTGATGTATTGATGGTCACAAACGGTGATGTAGTGATGGTCACAAACGGTGATTATATTGATGGTCACAAACGGTGATGTATTGATGGTCACAAGTTGATGTATTGATGGTCACAAGTTGATGTATTGATCGTCACAAACGGTGATGTATTGATGGTCACAAACGGTGATGTATTGATGGTCACAAACGGTGATGCATTGATGGTCACAAACGGTGATGCATTGATGGTCACAAACGGTGATGCATTGATGGTCACAAACGGTGATGTATTGATGGTCACACGTTGATTTATTGATGGTCACAAGTTGATGTATTGATGGTCACAAGTTGATGTATTGATGGTCACACGTTGATGTATTGATGGTCACAAACGGTGATGTATTGATGGTCACAAACGGTGATGCATTGATGGTCACAAACGGTGATGTATTGATGGTCACAAGTTGATGTATTGATGGTCACAAGTTGATGTATTGATCGTCACAAACGGTGATGTATTGATGGTCACAAACGGTGATGTATTGATGGTCACAAACGGTGATGTATTGATGGTCACAAACGGTGATGCATTGATGGTCACAAACGGTGATGTATTGATGGTCACAAACGGTGATGCATTGATGGTCACAAACGGTGATGTATTGATGGTCACAAGTTGATGCACTGATGGTCACACGTTGATGTATTGATGGTCACAAACGGTGATGTATTGATGGTCACAAACGGTGATGTATTGATGGTCACAAACGGTGATGTATTGATGGTCACACGTTGATGTATTGATGGTCACAAGCGGTGATGTATTGATGGTCACACGTTGATGTATTGATGGTCACAAGCGGTGATGTATTGATGGTCACAAACGGTGATGTATTGATGGTCACAAACGGTGATGTATTGATGGTCACAAGTTGATGTATGATGTCACAAACGGTGATGTATTGATGGTCACAAACGGTGATGTATTGATGGTCACAAACGGTGATGTATTGATGGTCACAAACGGTGATGTATTGATGGTCACAAACGGTGATGTATTGATGGTCACAAACGGTGATGTATTGATGGTCACAAACGGTGATGCATTGATGGTCACTGTATGTATATTATGTATGCTGGATTATATATCATGTATGTATATTATGTATGTGCTCCATTTATGTATTATTTATTCAGCCTAGCTAGCAGCGTGTGGCAATGTTATTACCATATCCCACACGCTTAATTAATGTGCCTGGCGACGTATGGAAGCTGCTAATGTATCACTTGCCATACGTCGCCTATAGCAGTTGACAAGGAGCCTAGCCAGGGAGACCGCTGCTTCCCTCTGTGTACATACTCTTATCCAGTAAACCGAACCTACAAAACTATACAGGTGTTTGTGTTCTCTCCTGTATATAGAACTTATTATTCAGAACCTAACAGTCACAAACGGTGATGTATTGATGGTCACAAACGGTGATGTATTGATGGTCACAAACGGTGATGTATTGATGGTCACAAACGGTGATGCATTGGTGGTCACACGTTGATGTATTGATGGTCACAAACGGTGATGTATTGATGGTCACAAGTTGATGTATTGATGGTCACAAACGGTGATGTATTGATGGTCACAAGTTGATGTATTGATGGTCACAAGTTGATGTATTGATCGTCACAAACGGTGATGTATTGATGGTCACAAACGGTGATGTATTGATGGTCACAAACGGTGATGCATTGATGGTCACAAACGGTGATGCATTGATGGTCACAAACGGTGATGTATTGATGGTCACAAGTTGATGTATTGATGGTCACACGTTGATGTATTGATGGTCACAAACGGTGATGTATTGATGGTCACAAACGGTGATGTATTGATGGTCACAAACGGTGATGTATTGATGGTCACAAGTTGATGTATTGATGGTCACAAGTTGATGTATTGATGGTCACAAGTTGATGTATTGATCGTCACAAACGGTGATGTATTGATGGTCACAAACGGTGATGTATTGATGGTCACAAGTTGATGTATTGATGGTCACAAGTTGATGTATTGATCGTCACAAACGGTGATGTATTGATCACCAACGGTGATGTATTGATGGTCACAAACGGTGATGTATTGATGGTCACAAACGGTGATGTATTGATGGTCACAAACGGTGATGTATTGATGGTCACAAACGGTGATGTATTGATGGTCACAAACGGTGATGCATTGATGGTCACAAACGGTGATGTATTGATGGTCACAAACGGTGATGTATTGATGGTCACAAACGGTGATGTATTGATGGTCACAAACGGTGATGCATTGATGGTCACAAACGGTGATGTATTGATGGTCACAAACGGTGATGTATTGATGGTCACAAGTTGATGTATTGATGGTCACAAGTTGATGTATTGATCGTCACAAACGGTGATGTATTGATGGTCACAAACGGTGATGTATTGATGGTCACAAACGGTGATGTATTGATGGTCACAAACTGTGATGCATTGATGGTCACACGTTGATGTATTGATGGTCACACGTTGATGTATTGATGGTCACAACGTTGATGTATTGATGGTCACAAACGGTGATGTATTGATGGTCACAAGCTGATGCACTGATGGTCACACGTTGATGTATTGATGGTCACAAACGGTGATGTATTGATGGTCACAAACGGTGATGTATTGATGGTCACAAACAGTGATGCATTGATGGTCACACGTTGATGTATTGATGGTCACACGTTGATGTATTGATGGTCACACGTTGATGTATTGATGGTCACAAACGGTGATGTATTGATGGTCACAAACGGTGATGTATTGATGGTCACAAACGGTGATGCATTGATGGTCACAAACGGTGATGTATTGATGGTCACAAACGGTGATGTATTGATGGTCACAAACGGTGATGTATTGATGGTCACAAACGGTGATGTATTGATGGTCACAAACGGTGATGCATTGATGGTCACAAACGGTGATGTATTGATGGTCACAAGCTGATGCACTGATGGTCACAAACGGTGATGCATTGATGGTCACAAACGGTGATGTATTGATGGTCACAAACGGTGATGTATTGATGGTCACAAGTTGATGCACTGATGGTCACACGTTGATGTATTGATGGTCACAAACGGTGATGTATTGATGGTCACAAACGGTGATGCATTGATGGTCACAAACGGTGATGTATTGATGGTCACAAACGGTGATGTATTGATGGTCACAAGTTGATGCACTGATGGTCACACGTTGATGTATTGATGGTCACAAACGGTGATGTATTGATGGTCACAAACGGTGATGCATTGATGGTCACAAACGGTGATGTATTGATGGTCACAAACGGTGATGCATTGATGGTCACAAACGGTGATGTATTGATGGTCACAAACGGTGATGTATTGATGGTCACAAACGGTGATGTATTGATGGTCACAAACGGTGATGCATTGATGGTCACAAACGGTGATGTATTGATGGTCACAAACGGTGATGTATTGATTTGTCACAAACGGTGATGCATTGATGGTCACAAACGGTGATGTATTGATGGTCACAAACGGTGATGTATTGATGGTCACAAACGGTGATGTATTGATGGTCACAAGTTGATGTATTGATGGTCACAAGTTGATGTATTGATGGTCACAAACGGTGATGTATTGATGGTCACAAACGGTGATGTATTGATGGTCACAAACGGTGATGTATTGATGGTCACAAACGGTGATGCATTGATGGTCACAAACGGTGATGTATTGATGGTCACAAACGGTGATGTATTGATGGTCACAAACGGTGATGCATTGATGGTCACAAACGGTGATGTATTGATGGTCACAAGCTGATGCACTGATGGTCACACGTTGATGTATTGATGGTCACAAACGGTGATGTATTGATGGTCACAAACGGTGATGTATTGATGGTCACAAACGGTGATGTATTGATGGTCACAAGTTGATGTATTGATCGTCACAAACGGTGATGTATTGATGGTCACAAACGGTAATGTATTGATGGTCACAAATGGTGATGTATTGATGGTCACAAACGGTGATGCATTGATGGTCACAAACGGTGATGTATTGATGGTCACAAACGGTGATGTATTGATGGTCACAAGTTGATGCACTGATGGTCACACGTTGATGTATTGATGGTCACAAACGGTGATGTATTGATGGTCACAAACGGTGATGTAGTGATGGTCACAAACGGTGATTATATTGATGGTCACAAACGGTGATGTATTGATGGTCACAAGTTGATGTATTGATGGTCACAAGTTGATGTATTGATCGTCACAAACGGTGATGTATTGATGGTCACAAACGGTGATGTATTGATGGTCACAAACGGTGATGCATTGATGGTCACAAACGGTGATGCATTGATGGTCACAAACGGTGATGCATTGATGGTCACAAACGGTGATGTATTGATGGTCACACGTTGATTTATTGATGGTCACAAGTTGATGTATTGATGGTCACAAGTTGATGTATTGATGGTCACACGTTGATGTATTGATGGTCACAAACGGTGATGTATTGATGGTCACAAACGGTGATGCATTGATGGTCACAAACGGTGATGTATTGATTGTCACAAGTTGATGTATTGATGGTCACAAGTTGATGTATTGATCGTCACAAACGGTGATGTATTGATGGTCACAAACGGTGATGTATTGATGGTCACAAACGGTGATGTATTGATGGTCACAAACGGTGATGCATTGATGGTCACAAACGGTGATGTATTGATGGTCACAAACGGCGATGCATTGATGGTCACAAACGGTGATGTATTGATGGTCACAAGTTGATGCACTGATGGTCACACGTTGATGTATTGATGGTCACAAACGGTGATGTATTGATGGTCACAAATGGTGATGTATTGATGGTCACAAACGGTGATGTATTGATGGTCACACGTTGATGTATTGATGGTCACAAGCGGTGATGTATTGATGGTCACACGTTGATGTATTGATGGTCACAAGCGGTGATGTATTGATGGTCACAAACGGTGATGTATTGATGGTTACAAATGGTGATGTATTGATGGTCACAAGTTGATGTATTGATCGTCACAAACGGTGATGTATTGATGGTCACAAACGGTGATGTATTGATGGTCACAAACGGTGATGTATTGATGGTCACAAACGGTGATGTATTGATGGTCACAAACGGTGATGCATTGATGGTCACAAACGGTGATGTATTGATGGTCACAAACGGTGATGTATTGATGGTCACAAACGGTGATGTATTGATGGTCACAAACGGTGATGCATTGATGGTCACTGTATGTATATTATGTATGCTGGATTATATATCATGTATGTATATTATGTATGTGCTCCATTTATGTATTATTTATTCAGCCTAGCTAGCAGCGTGTGGCAATGTTATTACCATATCCCACACGCTTAATTAATGTGCCTGGCGACGTATGGAAGCTGCTAATGTATCACTTGCCATACGTCGCCTATAGCAGTTGACAAGGAGCCTAGCCAGGGAGACCGCTGCTTCCCTCTGTGTACATACTCTTATCCAGTAAACCGAACCTACAAAACTATACAGGTGTTTGTGTTCTCTCCTGTATATAGAACTTATTATTCAGAACCTAACAGTCACAAACGGTGATGTATTGATGGTCACAAACGGTGATGTATTGATGGTCACAAACGGTGATGTATTGATGGTCACAAACGGTGATGCATTGGTGGTCACACGTTGATGTATTGATGGTCACAAACGGTGATGTATTGATGGTCACAAGTTGATGTATTGATGGTCACAAACGGTGATGTATTGATGGTCACAAGTTGATGTATTGATCGTCACAAACGGTGATGTATTGATGGTCACAAACGGTGATGTATTGATGGTCACAAACGGTGATGTATTGATGGTCACAAACGGTGATGTATTGATGGTCACAAACGGTGATGTATTGATGGTCACAAACGGTGATGTATTGATGGTCACAAACGGTGATGCATTGATGGTCACAAACGGTGATGTATTGATGGTCACAAACGGTGATGCATTGATGGTCACAAACGGTGATGTATTGATGGTCACACGTTGATGTATTGATGGTCACAAACGGTGATGTATTGATGGTCACACGTTGATGTATTGATGGTCACACGTTGATGTATTGATGGTCACACGTTGATGTATTGATGGTCACACGTTGATGTATTGATGGTCACACGGTGATGTATAGACGGTCACACGTTGATGTATTGATGGTCACATGGTGATGTATAGATGGTCACACGTTGATGTATTGATGGTCACAAACGGTGATGTATAGACGGTCACAAACTATGAAACATTAGACAAGTGTTAGGCCTTGAGTGTGTGGGAGAGAGATGTGATCAGTATATATGTTTAACTATTGACTGAGTCACCTGTGTGTTGATATAAATATTCTTCTCTGGGTCACATGTTATTTATGTTAAATCGTTAAACAATAAAGACAATATTAATACCTAATGATCGTAATTATGAACAATTCGAGCATAATTTAATGTTTAATGTATTGATAAGATTAAAGGTGAGGTGTGTTGACAACCTCCGTGACTGGCAGTTGTTTGTAAGGTAATTGTTGTAAGGTTGTGTCCTCGCTGCTCTCTTTTAGGTGTCGCCATGTTTATGTCGTGATCCCTGGGGGAGCAAGGATCACTTGTGGTGCTGAGCTCATAGTAGTACGACTCACCTGGCGTCTCTTGTTATAATGGCGCCTCATAACACTCTCACGAGGCACCAGAATCTTCATATAATCCGCCAGTTCAACAGTCGCGGGGCCGCCTACATCCGGGACTTGGCTGAACGTTGTATGGTCTCAAAATCAACGTTAAATCGAATTATTGGAGATAAGGAACGACTGAGGAAAAGCGTGGAAAATACATCGTCTCCCGACCAAGAGGAAAGTCACCATGATACTCCACAACCATTACTGATCCAAGAGGAGAAATCTGTCGTAGATCAGACCACCCGCGAGGCTTGCGTGCAGGACGTCACAACTGGCCTGCATAGTGTGTCACTAGAACCAGAGCAGGCGGACGGCGCTTGTGCTGCAGCAGGTGAGGTAGACAGTGTTTTCGAGGAACCTAAGGCAGCCAACATACACAGTGTTATCGAGGAACAGTGTCCGTCACGGAAGCAACTTACCAGTGCCTTGTGTACTCTCTACCAGGTGGTGGAATGTGGGAACAACGTACCCAGATGGTGCACCTACCTCCTTGACCACCTGTTCCCTCGCTCACATTACAGCACCCAGCATGAACTCGTACACCACACACGAGACTCCACCAGTCCTCCACCACGACAACAAATTGTGGCTGCCCTCTTGACTGTGTGCCAGGCCTTCCAGTGTGGTCAAGACCCGCCCGCCTGGTTCTGCTTCTCCCTCAGCCGAGTGTTGCATCACTACCACAGTCGACGCAACGCCACCAGTATGATAGAGCGAACTTCCTCACCACCAGCACCAGTTTGACAAATAAGGTGTACATATACTCAGTCAATAACTGCGCTCTCTGTAATCATTTTGTTGTCTTGTTGAGAAGACTTGATGTAGAGTTAATTACTTAGATACGGTACCAGGTTAACACTGTGATGTAAATAACATGAGTTTAGTGAAGTAGTTCCTATGTCAGCTGGCGTTTGTGATCAGTAAGTGTAGGTAAGCACTGTAGTAACAGCCACACTTCAGGTCTCCTGCTGGTGACCTATTACTGTTGTCAGTGGGACGACGCGTCGAAATAATGGTGATAGTTAGTATCTTAACATTGTACTTCTTTACAGTCACAGAGTATATAATAATATCTGGTACCTAGTCACTGCTGGTTATTTTAGAACAATATTTAATACATATTCTACAGTACATATAAACTGCTGGTTATTTTAGAACAATATTTAATACATACTCTTCAGTACATATAAACTGCTGGTTATTTTAGAACAATATTTAATACATACTCTACAGTACATAGTCATTGAATTTATCAAATAATATTTGAGCACGAGACACACAGTCCTGTAATACGTATATACAGATTAAAACAAGGGTTTTAACGTACACTACATTACACTTTATGAAAAAATTTAAAAGTTTTCAATGCTTCTAAAGTCACAATTTTTTTATTAGTTATGATTGAAATACCATTATTACTAATGTTAATATTTTGTTTCCTGTTTGATGAAACCACAAATGAAATAAATGAAAAGCAGTGACTCTTGTTTACCTCCCCACTGGTTTCTTTAAGTAAGTAATGGTAAAACGTCTCCAACCCAAACAGTAATGTGTGTTGGCTGGTGTTCCCGGAGACACTTAATGTACAGTACAGTGAATCGTACAGTAGTTCAGTTGACAATGGTGAGGTAGTGAAACAGTGGTGACTTTGTTCTTAACCTTTATAACTAATTATAGGAGTAAAAAAGAATGGGAATTTAATTTTATTTTTTTTCCAGGTAAGTGAAGTTAACAGCTCCTTGAGGGACCGTAACACATCACACTTCAGGTATGTGCAGGTTAGGTTTATATATTATATTTGCTTTTCTGTATTTGCTCGGGAGTCTTGTATCCCTGCTAACTGAGTAAGTCGCAGTTACTTTCCGTTTTGAAGAACCGGATCATGTTTGCTGTATATGTCGCTCGGGAAATTTTCTTTATTCAGTGATTTTCCAGGTAGTGACTCGCCAAAGATCGGGTGCACAGTATATCGCAATATACAAGTCAGTTTTCATTGTACTTTCTGCAATGTATGGGACTGAATCTGGTTTCAGTCAGAAGTGATCCTTTCCAGAACGAGGAGGACGTCTCTTAGCCAGACTTGTTGATTCCTCCACAAATAGAAGTAATTACGCTTACCTTGCAAGTCCATAATTACGATTCCTTTCAAAGGTAATGTAATCGATTATTATGACATTAAAAACTGTAATAATGATTCTCATGATTTTAAATTCGGCAGACAAAAGAAAACAATATTAAATAATAAAAAAATGTTAAATTCAATGTCATATATTTATTGTGAGGTACTGTATAATTAAAAAGATTTAATTCATGCACAACTGAACTAATTTACATCATGAGTAACGGAGGGAGAAGTAACTGGTCTAGTTGTGTGTTGTGTAGGTTCATATTGTAGGCACGTGATGTTCAGGTTGTGAGCAGTGAAGGTTGTCTATATTGTAGTCACGTGATGATCAGGTTGTGAGCAGTGAAGGTTGATGTTTATATTGTAGTCACGTGATGATCAGGTTGTGAGCAGTGAAGGTTGATGTTTATATTGTAGTCACGTGATGATCAGGTTGTGAGCAGTGAAGGTTGATGTTTATATTGTAGTCACGTGATGATCAGGTTGTGAACAGTGAAGGTTGATGTTTATATTGTAGTCACGTGATGATCAGGTTGTGAGCAGTGAAGGTTGTTTATATTGTAGTCCCGTGATGATCAGGTTGTGAACAGTGAAGGTTGATGTTTATATTGTAGTCACGTGATGATCAGGTTGTGAGCAGTGAAGGTTGTTTATATTGTAGTCACGTGATGATCAGGTTGTGAACAGTGAAAATTATCATTAACTTGTAATAAACCAGTGTATTCACTACCAGTAAACACTACTCCTTGCACTGTCACTATGTTGAAATGAACTGTAGTTTGAGCTTTTCCCCATCTAGTTATTATATATCTTATTTGTATCACTTATGTTACTTGTATATTATTTGTAATTCGAAACCCATTCCCCAAATATGTAACTGTATATTTTCAGCCTTCTGGCTGCCAAGCTCTTTCAATAAACCCTTAATTATTATTATTATTATTACACACACACACACACACACACACACACACTTGTACAGTATAATGATGGTGAACGAACATTTGTATTTACAGTTCAATAATCTAACAGCTTGTAAACCAAACACAGTTTCATGTTACAAAAGATTTCAATAAAAGAACAAATTGTAATACTGATTGGACACATCCTAGTTACTTCAATGTATGCAAACCAATCAAACGGTTATACAACACCCGGCGGGCAGGTGTACCGTACCAACACTGTTACAACACCCGGCGGGCAGGTGTACTGTACCAACACTGTTACAACACCCAGCTGGCAGGTGTACCGTACCAACACTGTTACAACACCCAGCTGGCAGGTGTACCGTACCAACACTGTTACAACACCCGGCGGGCAGGTGTACTGTACCAACACTGTTACAACACCCAGCTGGCAGGTGTACCGTACCAACACTGTTACAACACCCAGCTGGCAGGTGTACCGTACCAACACTGTTACAACACCCAGCTGGCAGGTGTACCGTACCAACACTGTTACAACACCCAGCTGGCAGGTGTACCGTACCAACACTGTTACAACACCCAGCTGGCAGGTGTACCGTACCAACACTGTTACAACACCCAGCTGGCAGGTGTACCGTACCAACACTGTTACAACACCCAGCTGGCAGGTGTACCGTACCAACACTGTTACAACACCCAGCTGGCAGGTGTACCGTACCAACACTGTTACAACACCCAGCTGGCAGGTGTACCGTACCAACACTGTTACAACACCCAGCTGGCAGGTGTACCGTACCAACACTGTTACAACACCCAGCTGGCAGGTGTACCGTACCAACACTGTTACAACACCCAGCTGGCAGGTGTACCGTACCAACACTGTTACAACACCCAGCTGGCAGGTGTACCGTACCAACACTGTTACAACACCCAGCTGGCAGGTGTACCGTACCAACACTGTTACAACACCCAGCTGGCAGGTGTACCGTACCAACACTGTTACAACACCCAGCTGGCAGGTGTACCGTACCAACACTGTTACAACACCCAGCTGGCAGGTGTACCGTACCAACACTGTTACAACACCCAGCTGGCAGGTGTACCGTACCAACACTGTTACAACACCCAGCTGGCAGGTGTACCGTACCAACACTGTTACAACACCCAGCTGGCAGGTGTACCGTACCAACACTGTTACAACACCCAGCTGGCAGGTGTACCGTACCAACACTGTTACAACACCCAGCTGGCAGGTGTACCGTACCAACACTGTTACAACACCCAGCTGGCAGGTGTACCGTACCAACACTGTTACAACACCCAGCTGGCAGGTGTACCGTACCAACACTGTTACAACACCCAGCTGGCAGGTGTACCGTACCAACACTGTTACAACACCCAGCTGGCAGGTGTACCGTACCAACACTGTTACAACACCCAGCTGGCAGGTGTACCGTACCAACACTGTTACAACACCCAGCTGGCAGGTGTACCGTACCAACACTGTTACAACACCCAGCTGGCAGGTGTACCGTACCAACACTGTTACAACACCCAGCTGGCAGGTGTACCGTACCAACACTGTTACAACACCCAGCTGGCAGGTGTACCGTACCAACACTGTTACAACACCCAGCTGGCAGGTGTACTGTACCAACACTGTTACAACACTCAGCTGGCAGGTGTACCGTATCAACACTGTTACAACACCCAGCTGGCAGGTGTACTGTATCAACACTGTTACAACACCTGGCGGGCAGGTGTACCGTACCAACACTGTTACAACACCCAGCTGGCAGGTGTACTGTACCAACACTGTTACAACACCCAGCTGGCAGGTGTACTGTATCAACACTGTTACAACACCTGGCTGGCAGGTGTACTGTACCAACACTGTTACAACACCCAGCTGGCAGGTGTACTGTACCAACGCTGTTACAACACCCAGCTGGCAGGTGTACTGTATCAACACTGTTACAACACCCAGCTGGCAGGTGTACTGTACCAACACTGTTACAACACCTGGCGGGCAGGTGTACTGTACCAACACTGTTACAACACCTGGCTGGCAGGTGTACTGTATCAACACTGTTACAACACCCAGCTGGCAGGTGTACTGTACCAACACTGTTACAACACCTGGCGGGCAGGTGTACTGTACCAACACTGTTACAACACCTGGCTGGCAGGTGTACTGTATCAACACTGTTACAACACCTGGCTGGCAGGTGTACTGTATCAACACTGTTACAACACCCAGCTGGCAGGTGTACTGTATCAACACTGTTACAACACCTGGCGGGCAGGTGTACTGTACCAACACTGTTACAACACCCAGCTGGCAGGTGTACTGTACCAACGCTGTTACAACACCTGGCGGGCAGGTGTACTGTACCAACACTGTTACAACACCTGGCGGGCAGGTGTACCGTACCAACACTGTTACAACACCCAGCTGGCAGGTGTACTGTACCAACGCTGTTACAACACCTGGCGGGCAGGTGTACTGTACCAACACTGTTACAACACCTGGCGGGCAGGTGTACTGTACCAACGCTGTTACAACACCCGGCGGGCAGGTGTACTGTACCAACACTGTTACAACACCTGGCGGGCAGGTGTACTGTACCAACGCTGTTGCAACACCCGGCGGGCAGGTGTACTGTACCAACGCTGTTACAACACCTGGCGGGCAGGTGTACTGTACCAACGCTGTTACAACACCCGGCGGGCAGGTGTACTGTACCTACACTGTTACAACACCCGGCGGGCAGGTGTACTGGCCATCCCTTGTTGGGTAACTAGGGGTATCTTATTTGTGGATGAGTGACCCTGAGGATGAGGGGCGACACTTGTATCCACTCGGTCACCACAATCAGCAAGAGACTTCTGTATGCTGTTGGTGATCAGTGCTGGGTGTACAGGGTCCTGTTCTCCACGTGTCTGGTCAGTGTCACACAAACACACACACATTTTTGAGACGGTGGTCGTTGAGGAAAGCAAAAATTAGGATATATTGGCAGTAAAACCTTTACAACCATTGTATAAAGGTTGTATATGACCAGTTAAACCATTTTTATGTGTTAACTCTGGGTTTATGCTACGGCCTCGGGATCATGTAAACAGTCCGCCTTATTGCGCGCGCTTCTGTAAAGACTAAATAAAGTTAAAAGTGTTCCTTAATATAACAAAGTTTTTGTGTACTAAAATGTCATACTTTTCGAGAAATAATGTCATATATATCGTGTTGTCTTATATACCGTCATCAGACTTGTTAAACACAACCTAACAACAAGAACGACACACAACACGAGTTTATGATTGGCTGTACAGTATCAGGTGTGACAACAACAAAAACTTCTTCCTGGTCCTATGGTATACTGTAGGGCACTGCACTCGATGGCCTTCATATCCCAGTGGTAAAGTTAGGTACCCGTTCACAGCTGAGTTAACTGTGGATACTCCTGGGCGAGAACCAGTGATTCTCAAGACAATGGACGGGAATTGCATGCACTCGTCCACCGCTTTAGGAATAGTCGTTCTATTACGCTTTAAACACAACGATAACTCGCATATCAGGGTCAGTATTTTCTTATACAATTATTGGTTTATTTAATTCATGTTTTTTTAATTTTTTTTTGCTATTTATGTAAATCTTTCTTATCTATTTTAACATAGGTTAACTTGGATTCAATTGTGTTAGGTTAGGTTAGCTTAGTAGCTTAGCTTAGGTTAATTCAGGGCAGGATGCAAATGCATTACAGGAGGATCTAAATAAACTGCAGGGGTGATCTGAAAAATGGCAAATGAAATTCAACACCAGCAAGTGCAGCGTACTTAATATTGGAAGAACAAATACTTATAATCTATACAGCCTTAACAACATCAACCTAGAGAAGTCGACTTGTGAAAGAGACTGTAGGGGTATCGAGATATTAAAGTTGTCTAGCACTCAGGATGGAAGGAAACTCTAATGTGGTTTTCTTGTATAATATATAAGTTATATGATAGACAGTCTGGTGCTGGAGGTGCTGTGTGGTGAGGGGCTGCTTGGTAGAGACGTGCGGTGAGTAGCTTGTTGAAGGAGGTAGATGTGCAGGAGCTTCGTTAGAGAAGATGTTGCCTGTTGCTGGCCTCCTGGTTGAATGAAATGTTAACAGCGTGGAGCTTGCTGGAGGAGATGTTGCTTGTTCAGAAAATGGGCAGAATGAATCTCAATGGAGAGACAGAGCTTATATACACAGCCGCCGGAAGTAAACCCGTGGGAAGTGGCCGGTGACTAGTTCCGTTGCTAAGATACGGTAACATCTGGGGACAGCTCTCGCTTGGTTGCTAGGGGAGGCGGCACATTGGAATGCGATACGCAGTTGTAGGGGAGACGTCCAATACAAGACCTAGGGGTACTTGTAAGCCCGGACCTACGGCCTAGAAAACAGTGCGTTAATGTTCGAAATAAGGCAAACAGAGTATTGGGTTTTATATCTAGAAGTGTAAGTAATAAGAGTGCAGAGGTCTTATTGCAACTATATCTTGCGCGAGTCAGGCCGCACCTCGATTATGCGGTTCAGTTCTGGTGCCCCTATTATAGAATGGATATCAATTCACTGGAGTCGGTGCAGCGAAGAATGACGAAAATGATTTCGGGACTTAGAAACCTTCCATATCCGGATAGGTTAAAGAAACTAGACTTGCATTCCCTAGAAAGACGAAGAGTGCGGGGAGATATGATAGAAGTATTTAAGTTGGTGAAAGGAATCAATAAAGGGGATATAGATAAAGTTCTTATAATATCCGAGCAGGATAGGACTCGAAGCAACGGATTTAAGTTGGATAAGTTTAGGTTTAGGAGGGAGATAGGAAGAAACTGGTTCACAAATAGGGTGGTGGACGAGTGGAACAAGCTTAGCAACTTTGTAGTAAGTGCTGGAACTCTGGAAAGTTTCAAAAGGAGGCTAGATAGATTCATGGATGATAGAGAGTGGTAGTAACTCTGGACAGGAGCTGCCATACACAGGCCAACCGGCCTATTGCAGACTGATTATTTTCTTATGTTCTTATGTTAAGGTTAGGTTAAGGTTAGGTAAGGTAAGGTAAGGTTAGGTTTGGTTAGGCTTGGTTGGGTTGGGTTAGGTTAGGTTAGGCAGGGTTAGGTTATGTTAGGTAGGGTTAGGTTATGTTAGGTAGGGTTAGGTTATGTTAGGCTAGGTTGTGCTAGGTTAGGCAGGGTTAGGTTATATTAGGTAGGGTTAGGTTATGTTAGGCAGGGTTAGGTTATGTTAGGCAGGGTTAGGTTATGTTAGGTAGGGTTAGGCTTAGGTTAGGTTAGGGAGGTTGGAAAGCGTACAATAAGCGTAGATCATTTTGTCTCGGTCACACACCACCAACACAGCGGACATCACTACTAGTTCGCCAGGTTGTCAGGCAGAACGATTATAAGAAAATCTACACACAGTGGCTGGTAGACCCATGGAACGGTCTACCAGCCCAAGCAGTGGCAACAACAACAGTACTGGGCTTCAAAGTAGACTTTGACAGGACAGTAAAGAACAATGGAGGGATCCTGCACTGACCACTGGCCAGGTCTCCTTCCCTCAGTACGGCCACCTCTAGCTGTGGCGGCCATCAGGTAAATTGGGTAATTCTATTCTCGTCAATCTCCATTCATGAGCCGACACAAGAAGCTGCCGGTGTGTTGGGTTGGCCGGTGTGTGGTGTTGGCCGGTGTATTGGCCGGTGTGTGGTGTTGGCCTGTGTGTGGTGTTGGCCGGTGTGTGCTGCTGGCCGGTGTGTGGTGTTGGCCGGTGTGTGGTGTTGGCCGGTGTGTGCTGTTGGCCGGTGTATTGTGTTGGCCGGTGTGTGTTGCTGGCCGGTGTGTGTTGCTGGCCGGTGTGTGCTGCTGACCGGTGTGTGCTGCTGGCCGGTGTGTGTTGCTGGCTGGTGTGTGTTGTTGGTCGGTGTGTGCTGCTGGCCGGTGTGTGTTGCTGGCCGGTGTGTGCTGTTGGCCGGTGTGTGCTGTTGGCCGGTGTGTGCTGCTGGCTGGTGTGTGTTGCTGGCCGCTGTGTGCTGCTGGCCGGTGTGTGCTGCTGGCCGGTATGTGCTGTTGGCCGGTATGTGCTGTTGGCCGGTGTGTGCTGCTGGCCGGTGTGTGTTGCTGGCCGGTGTGTGCTGCTGGCCGGTGTGTGCTGCTGGGCGGTGTGTGCTGCTGGCCGGTGTGTGTTGCTGGCTGGTGTGTGCTGCTGGCTGGTGTGTGCTGCTGGCCGGTGTGTGCTGCTGGCCGGTGTGTGTTGCTGGCCGGTGTGTGTTGCTGGCCGGTGTGTGCTGCTGGCCGGTGTGTGCTGCTGACCGGTGTGTGCTGCTGGCCGGTGTGTGTTGCTGGCCGGTGTGTGCTGTTGGCCGGTGTGTGCTGCTGGCCGGTGTGTGCTGCTGGCTGGTGTGTGCTGTTGGCCGGTGTGTGCTGCTGGCTGGTGTGTGCTGCTGGCTGGTGTGTGCTGCTGGCTGGTGTGTGTTGCTGGCCGGTGTGTGTTGCTGGCCGGTGTGTGTTGCTGGCCGGTGTGTGCTGCTGGCCGGTGTGTTGGCCGGTGTGTGCTGCTGGCCGGTGTTTGCTGCTGGCCGGTGTGTGCTGCTGGCCGGTGTGTGCTGCTGACCGGTGTGTGTTGCTGGCTGGTGTGTGCTGCTGGCCGGTGTGTGCTGCTGGCCGGTGTGTGCTGCTGGCTGGTGTGTGCTGTTGGCCGGTGTGTGCAGTTGGCCGGTGTGTGCTGTTGGCCGGTGTGTGCTGCTGGCCGGTGTGTGCTGTTGGCCGGTGTGTGCTGTTGGCCGGTGTGTGCTGCTGGCCGGTGTGTGCTGCTGGCCGGTGTGTGTTGCTGGCCGGTGTGTGCTGCTGGCCGGTGTGTGCTGCTGGCCGGTGTATGCTGATGGCTGGTGTGTGCTGCTGGCCGGTGTGTGCTGCTGGCCGGTGTGTGCTGCTGGCCGGTGTGTGTTGTTGGCCGGTGTGTGATGTTGGCCGGTGTGTGTTGCTGGCTGGTGTGTGCTGCTGGCCGGTGTGTGCTGCTGGCCGGTGTGTGCTGCTGGTGTTGCTGGCCGGTGTGTGTTGCTGGCCGGTGTGCGCTGCTGGCCGGTGTGTGTTGCTGGCCGGTGTGTGCTGCTGGCCGGTGTGTGCTGCTGGCCGGTGTGTGTTGCTGGCCGGTGTGTGCTGCTGGCCGGTGTGTGCTGTTGGCCGGTGTGTGCTGCTGGCCGGTGTGTGGTGCTGGCCGGTGTGTGCTGCCGGCCGGTGTGTGCTGCTGGCCGGTGTGTGTTGCTGGCCGGTGTGTGCTGCTGGCCGGTGTGTGCTGTTGGCCGGTGTGTGCTGCTGGCCGGTGTGTGCTGTTGGCCGGTGTGTGCTGCTGGCCGGTGTGTGTTGTTGGCCGGTGTGTGCTGTTGGCCGGTGTGTGCTGCTGGCCGGTGTGTGTTGCTGGCCGGTGTGTGTTGCTGGCCTGTGTGTGCTGCTGGCCGGTGTGTGTTGCTGGCCGGTGTGTGTTGTTGACTGGTGTGTGTTGTTGACTGGTGTGTGTTGTTGGCCGGTGTGTGTTGTTGACTGGTGTGTGTTGTTGACCGGTGTGTGTTGTTGACTGGTGTGTGTTGTTGACCGGTGTGTGTTGTTGACCGGTGTGTGTTGTTGGCTGGTGTGTGTTGTTGGCCGGTGTGTGTTGTTGGCCGGTGTGTGTTGTTGGCTGGTGTGTGTTGTTGGCCGGTGTGTGTTGTTGGCTGGTGTGTGTTGTTGGCCGGTGTGTGTTGTTGACTGGTGTGTGTTGTTGCCTGGTGTGTGTTGTTGGCCGGTGTGTGTTGTTGGCTGGTGTGTGTTGTTGGCCGGTGTGTGTTGTTGACCGGTGTGTGTTGTTGACTGGTGTGTGTTGTTGACCGGTGTGTGTTGTTGACTGGTGTGTGTTGTTGGCTGGTGTGTGTTGTTGACCGGTGTGTGTTGTTCTCCGGTGTGTGTTGTTGACTGATGTGTGTTGTTGACTGGTGTGTGTTGTTGACTGGTGTGTGTTGTTGGCTGGTGTGTGTTGTTGACTGGTGTGTGTTGTTGACTGGTGTGTGTTGTTGACCGGTGTGTGTTGTTGACCGGTGTGTGTTGTTGACTGGTGTGTGTTGTTGACCGGTGTGTGTTGTTGACTGGTGTGTGTTGTTGGCCGGTGTGTGTTGTTGACTGGTGTGTGTTGTTGGCTGGTGTGTGTTGTTGGCTGGTGTGTGTTGTTGACTGGTGTGTGTTGTTGACCGGTGTGTGTAGTTGGCTGGTGTGTGTTGTTGACCGGTGTGTGTTGTTGACCGGTGTGTGTTGTTGGCTGGTGTGTGTTGTTGGCCGGTGTGTGTTGTTGGCCGGTGTGTGTTGTTGGCCGGTGTGTGTTGTTGGCTGGTGTGTGTTGTTGACTGGTGTGTGTTGTTGGCTGGTGTGTGTTGTTGGCCGGTGTGTGTTGTTGGCTGGTGTGTGTTGTTGACCGGTGTGTGTTGTTGACTGGTGTGTGTTGTTGGCTGGTGTGTGTTGTTGGCCGGTGTGTGTTGTTGACTGATGTGTGTTGTTGACCGGTGTGTGTTGTTGGCCGGTGTGTGTTGTTGGCTGGTGTGTGTTGTTGACCGGTGTGTGTTGTTGGCCGGTGTGTGTTGTTGACTGGTGTGTGTTGTTGGCTGGTGTGTGTTGTTGACCGGTGTGTGTTGTTGGCCGGTGTGTGTTGTTGGCTGGTGTGTGTTGTTGACCGGTGTGTGTTGTTGACTGGTGTGTGTTGTTGGCTGGTGTGTGTTGTTGGCCGGTGTGTGTTGTTGACTGGTGTGTGTTGTTGGCTGGTGTGTGTTGTTGGCCGGTGTGTGTTGTTGGCTGGTGTGTGTTGTTGACTGGTGTGTGTTGTTGGCTGGTGTGTGTTGTTGACTGGTGTGTGTTGTTGACTGGTGTGTGTTGTTGGCTGGTGTGTGTTGTTGGCTGGTGTGTGTTGTTGGCTGGTGTGTGTTGTTGACCGGTGTGTGTTGTTGACTGGTGTGTGTTGTTGGCCGGTGTGTGTTGTTGACTGGTGTGTGTTGTTGGCTGGTGTGTGTTGTTGGCTGGTGTGTGTTGTTGACTGGTGTGTGTTGTTGACCGGTGTGTGTTGTTGACTGGTGTGTGTTGTTGGCCGGTGTGTGTTGTTGACTGGTGTGTGTTGTTGGCTGGTGTGTGTTGTTGGCTGGTGTGTGTTGTTGGCTGGTGTGTGTTGTTGACTGGTGTGTGTTGTTGGCCGGTGTGTGTTGTTGACTGGTGTGTGTTGTTGACCGGTGTGTGTAGTTGGCTGGTGTGTGTTGTTGACCGGTGTGTGTTGTTGACCGGTGTGTGTTGTTGGCTGGTGTGTGTTGTTGGCTGGTGTGTGTTGTTGACCGGTGTGTGTTGTTGACCGGTGTGTGTTGTTGGCTGGTGTGTGTTGTTGACTGGTGTGTGTTGTTGACTGGTGTGTGTTGTTGGCCGGTGTGTGTTGTTGGCTGGTGTGTGTTGTTGGCCGGTGTGTGTTGTTGGCTGGTGTGTGTTGTTGACCGGTGTGTGTTGTTGACTGGTGTGTGTTGTTGGCTGGTGTGTGTTGTTGGCCGGTGTGTGTTGTTGACTGATGTGTGTTGTTGACTGGTGTGTGTTGTTGGCCGGTGTGTGTTGTTGGCTGGTGTGTGTTGTTGACCGGTGTGTGTTGTTGGCCGGTGTGTGTTGTTGACTGGTGTGTGTTGTTGGCTGGTGTGTGTTGTTGGCTGGTGTGTGTTGTTGACCGGTGTGTGTTGTTGGCCGGTGTGTGTTGTTGGCTGGTGTGTGTTGTTGACTGGTGTGTGTTGTTGACCGGTGTGTGTTGTTGGCTGGTGTGTGTTGCTGGCCGGTGTGTGCTGCTGGCCGGTGTGTGCTGCTGGCTGGTTTGTGCTGCTGGCCGGTGTGTGTTGCTGGCTGGTTTGTGCTGCTGGCCGGTGTGTGTTGCTGGCTGGTTTGTGCTGCTGGCCGGTGTGTGTTGCTGGCCGGTGTGTGTTGCTGGCCTGTGTGTTGTGTTGGCCGGTGTGTGGTGCTGGCCGGTGTGTGTTGCTGGCCGGTGTGTGCTGCTTGCCGGTGTGTGTTGCTGGCCGGTGTTGGCCGGTGTGTGGTGTTGGCCGGTGTGTGGTGTTGGCCGGTGTGTGTTGCTGGCCGGTCTTGGCCGCTGTGTTGGCCGGCGGGATATAATGGTTGGTGGGGGTAAGAGAAGACAGACTGGGGAGGAGGACCTGATCTTATTAATGATGTTCCTGTACCATGATTTATGCTTCACTGGAACACAATGGCCACTATGGTTATGTAAATGAGGCTCCTGTAAGAAAGTGTTAAAGCTGCAGGGTGTTGAAAGATGAGGGGGAGGTGGAGGTGGTGGCAGGTGGTAGTGGTGGTGGTGGCAGGTGGTAGTGGTGGTGGTGGCTAGTGGTGGTGGTGGCTGGTGGTGGTGGTGGTGGAGGTAGGTGGTAGTGGTGGAGGTAGGTGGTAGTGGTAGTGGAGGTAGGTGGTGGTGGTGGAGGCAGGTGGTGGTGGAGGCAGGTGGTGGTGGTGGTGGCAGGTGGTAGTGGTGGTGGAGGTAGGTGGCAGTGGTGGTGGTGGCAGGTGGTGGTGTTGGCAGGTGGTGGTGGCAGGTGGTAGTGGTGGTGGAGGCAGGTGGTGGTGGTGGCAAGTAGTGATGGTGGAGGCAGGTGGTGGTGGTGGCAGGTGGTAGTGGTGGTGGAGGTAGGTGGTGGTGGTGGAGGCAGGTGGTAGTGGTGGTGGGGGTAGGTGGTGGCGGTGGCGGTGGAGGCAGGTGGTGGTTGGAGGTATGTGTTAGTGGTGGCAGGTGGCAGTGGTGGTGGAGGCAGGTGGCAGTGGTGGTGGTGGCAGGTGGTGGTGTTGGCAGGTGGTGGTGGAGGCAGGTGGTAGTGGTAGTGGAGGCAGGTGGTGGTGTTGGTTGTGGCAGGTGGTGGTGTTGGTTGTGGCAGGTGGTGGTGGTGGTGGCAGGTGGTAGTGGTGGTGGAGGTAGGTGGCAGTGGTGGTGGTGGCAGGTGGTGGTGTTGGCAGGTGGTGGTGGTGGTGGTGGCAGGTGGTAGTGGTGGTGGAGGCAGGTGGTGGTGGTGGTGGCAGGTGGTAGTGGTGGTGGAGGTAGGTGGCAGTGGTGGTGGTGGCAGTGGTGGTGGTGGCAGGTGGTGGTGTTGGCAGGTGGTGGTGGTGGTGGAGGCAGGTGGCAGTGGTGGTAGGTGGTGGTGTTGGCAGGTGGTGGTGGAGGCAGGTGGTAGTGGTGGTGGTGGCAGGTGGTGGTGGAGGTGGAGGCAGGTGGTGGTGGTGGTGGCAGGTGGTAGTGGTGGTGGAGGTAGGTGGCAGTGGTGGTGGTGGCAGGTGGTGGAGGCAGGTGGTGGAGGTAGAGGTAGGTGGTAGTGGTGGTGGTGGTGGAGGTAGGTGGCAGTGGTGGTGGTGGCAGGTGGTGGTGTTGGCAGGTGGTGGTGGAGGCAGGTGGTAGTGGTGGTGGTGGCAGGTGGTAGTAGTGGTGGTGGAGGCAGGTGGTGGTGGTGGCAAGTAGTGGTGGTGGAGGCAGGTGGTGGTGGTGGAGGCAGGTGGTGGTGGTGGCAAGTAGTGGTGGTGGAGGCAGGTGTTGGTGGTGGTGGTGGTGGCAGGTGGTAGTGGTGGTGGAGGTAGGTGGTGGTGGTGGAGGCAGGTGGTGGTTGGAGGTATGTGTTAGTGGTGGCAGGTTGTAGTGGTGGTGGAGGCATGTGTTAGTGGTGATGGTGGTGGCAGGTTGTTACAGTGACACCTATGTTGTCACGAGTCTCATACTGTAGGTCTGGTCTCAACTACACGTTTATAAATAATGACAAATTTGTAATAAATACGTGTGTGTGTGTGTGTGTGTGTGTGTGTGTGTGTGTGTTTGTGTTTGTGTGTGTTCCCTCTCTGTGCTCACAAATATCGTCGAGGTGACAAGTATTCTCTTCACAACTGTCGAACATACAGAGTTCACATATATTTCCTCAGACAGGTCTTGTTTCAGGGGTCTTGATATAAAGAGGCGCTGCGGGCGTGGGAGAGATGCAGCGGGCGTGGGAGAGGTGCAGCGGGCGTGGGAGAGATGCAGCGGACGTGGGGGAGGACCAGAGGGCGTGGGGGAGGACCAGAGGGCGTGGGAGAGGAGTTGGGGGGAGAGGTTAGGTGGGCGGGGGGACAAAGAAGAGATGATAAATGGTGGATATAATAAATAAATATATCACAATTATTGGAAAGACGACACAGATAAAAGTATAGACGGTCAGAAAACTAGAAACAAAAAAAATAGAAAATATTTTTTGTTTTTAAGAAGATAAGTCTTAAAATAATGGAGAGGGCGTAGAGAAGGCGAGCACACGTTTATAACAACATAAGAATATAAGAATGGAGGAAACTGCAGCGGGCCTATTGGTCCATACTGGGCAGTCCGATTTACCCCCAACCCCTATTGCTCATATAAGCATCCAACCTGTGTTTGAAGCTATCCAGCGTATTCGAGTTAATGATGATATTTGGTAACTTGTTCCATTCATCCACTACTCTATTTCCAAACCAATGTTTACCTATTTCGCGCCTAAATCTAAATTTGTCTAATTTAAAACCATTGTTACGAGTTCGCTCCTGGTTGGATAATTTGAGTACCTTTGTAATATCACATTTGTACAGCCCTGACTTCCATTTATACACCTCTGTCATATCGCCCCTCACTCTACGTCTCTCGAGGGAGTGCAAATTAAGATGCTTTAACCTGTCTCTGTACTCAAAGTTCCTAATGCCCGGGATTAGTCTTGTCATTCTCGTCTGAATTCTTTCCAAGGATTCTATATCCATTCTGTAATACCGTGACCAGAAAAGAACTGCTTAATCTAAGTGAGGTCTCACAAGCGCAAGATATATTTTGAAGATGACCTCGCTAATCTTGTAACTAACACTCCTTTTTATGAACCCAAGTACTTTATTAGCCTTGTTTCGAGCAAATACACATTGTTTATTTGGCTTAAGATTCCTACTTATCATTACCCCTAAATCTTTCTCGCAGTCGGATTTCTCAATAACATCGTTGTTCATCTAGTATCTGGTTTCCCTGTTTACCTCTCCTATGCTGAGTACTTTACATTTGTCCACATTGAACTTCATTTGCCATTTTTCAGACCATTCGAAAAATTTGTTTAGATCTAACTGTAGTTTTGCGGAGTCCTCGTCAGATTTAATTACACGTCCTATTTACTTATGTTGCTGTCTATGGCGATATCTATGTCGTTTATGTATATAATAAATAATAATGGTCCAAGTACTGAGCCTTGGGGAACTCCACTAGTGACATTGCTCCAATGGGATTTTGTGCCATTAATGCTCACTCTGTTTCCTGTCCTAATCCATTTTAGAATATCTCCTTTAATGCCATGAACCTCTACTTTTCTTATTAGTCTTTTGTGGGGGACTCTGCCAAAGGCTTTGCTAAAGTCGAGATATACCACATCATAATTGTGCCTCTCGTCCGCTGATTCGAAAACTGATGAAAAGAATGTTAATAGATTAGTTAGACATGAACGCCCGCTTATGAAGCCATGTTGGGAATCATTGAACAACTTGTGCTTCTCCAGGTGATTTCGAATGGAGTTTGAAATGATTGCTTCCAGTAATTTGCCTTCAATTGATGTTAGACCGATTGGACGGTAGTTGAGGATAGTGTTCTATCTCCCTTCTTGAAAATCGGTATTACATTCGCTATCCTCCAGGATTCTGATACTACACCTGTTTTTAAGGACATATTAAACAACTTTGCTAAGGGCATACTAAGCTCTTTCTTACATGTCTTTAATACTCTGGCAAATATTTTATCGGGACCTGGTGACTTATTAGGCTTTAGTTTAACTATTTGGTTACTAACATCGTTACTAGTCACTACAATCTCGCTAAATTTGTTTCTTCACTATCTCTGTATAGAGTCGGTGCCTCGGGTATCATGTTTAAATTTTTGGTTGTGAAAACTGTTGTAAAATATTTATTCAGATTATTGCTCATTTCTCCGTCGTTATCAGTTAGCTCACCGGTAGCTGACTGTATTGGTCCAATCTTTTCTTGAGGGGTTTGACTTTGTCTCCCTTGCTACCTTCAGTTCATTATTTCTCTTTGCTTTTCTTATCTCGGTCTTAACCCTACCGGCCAATACCTTATAGTAATCTCGGAGGTAAATTTCACTACGATTTATTCTCCTACCTAGAGCCTTCCTTTGTCCAATAATTTTCTTTAAATAATTATTTATCCATTTAGGGTCATTGTTGTTTGATCTGAGTTTTTTGTATGGAATGTTTTGCCTTTGTGCATTAAGTAACTCAATATTTAAATTGTCGTGGAACTTGGCAACCTCAGATCTCGTAATCAGGTCATTCTCGACCGTCAGGTCTCCGGGTAGGGTGAGGTCGCCCTCTGTCGGTACATTGAGTGAGGTCATGTTATTCACTTCCAAGCATGATATCCCTTCTCTCAGCTGCCTCTTCAAACTATCAAAGTTTGCCCTTCTGAAATCTGGGACTTTAGTGGAATTTTCCTTGCGGCTGCCCTGAAATTCTTACTGGAATCTAATTACTTTGTGATCGCTGTTAGCAAGTTCGTTCTCTACCTCGACATTGCAAATGAGGTTTTCTATGTTTGACAGAACTAAATCGATATATTATTACCCCGGGTGGGTTCGGTTATATGTTGACTTAGGAAACAGTCTTGGATCGTTTTAAGAAAATCCCCTGATTCTGAGTTACCCTTAAGGTCAATCCAATCTATTTGGCTAAAGTTAAAGTCGCTTACTATGCAGACTTTGCTATGTATGGAAGCCCTGAGCATTTCATCCCAGATAAGTCGCTCATTAACTCTATCAAGATTAGGAGGTCTATATATTGCTCCTGTGTTTAATTTTTCCCGACCATCGATTAATTCTATCTAAATTGTTTCTGTATTCCATTCTGTTTTTATTACCTTATTTATTTCACACTTCAGATTATCCTTGACATAGACTGCTACTCAGCCTCCTTTCCTAATCTGCCTATTAGTAAGGAATAATTTGTAACCTGCAATTTGGTATTCGACAAGTAACTCACGTGAGTCTAGGTTTATCCACGTTTCAGTCAATGCTATTATATCGATTTTTTCGGTACATACCAAGGCCCTAATGTCATCCATTTTGTTTCTCATACTTCTACTTTTTGCGAAGTAGACATTTATGTAAGTCATATTCCGAGTCCTCTCTTTATCGCGTTTAGGTTTTAACTCCTTGTCTGATTTAGTTTTGTCGTCATTCCTAGCACTATTTCCCTGTAACCTTTTACTTTGTTTACCAGCTGCCACTGCAGTCTCCTCCATCCCCTAATCACATTTCCCCTTGCAGTTTAAAGACTTCGACGTCTTTTGAACTGCTCTCTCGAGAGACCCAGCCAGCGTTGCCACCCCATCCCTAGACAGATGCACCCCATCCTTAGCATAAAGGTCACTTCTGCTGTAGAAGTTGCCCCAGTTGTCAATGAATGGGACTGATGTTGACTTGCAATATCTGTCAAGACGGTCGTTGACACCAACTGCCCTTGACAACCATTCATTGCCAACTCTCCTTCTAGGCAGGACACCACATATGATAGGGATCCCTCCCTTATACCTTATCTATCTATCTATCTATCTATCTCTCTATCTATCTATCTATCTCTCTAACAAAGAAGTATGTCTGTGTGTTTGTTTGTTTATGTGTGTGTGTGTCCGCACGAGAATCTCGGAAACTACTTTACCGATCTGTAGTGATGATGGATGGTGTTATATGTAGTGACGATGGATGATGTTATATGTAGTGATGATGGATGGTGTTATATGTAGTGATGATGGATGGTGTTATATGTAGTGATGATGGATGGTGTTATATGTAGTGATGATGGATGGTGTTATATGTAGTGATGATGGATGATGTTATATGTAGTGACGATGGATGGTGTTATATGTAGTGATGATGGATGATGTTATATGTAGTGATGATTGATGGTGTTATATGTAGTGACGATGGATGATGTTATATGTAGTGATGATGGATGGTGTTATATGTAGTGATGATGGATGGTGTTATATGTAGTGATGATGGATGGTGTTATATGTAGTGATGATGGATGGTGTTATATGTAGTGACGATGGATGATGTTATATGTAGTGATGATTGATGGTGTTATATGTAGTGACGATGGATGATGTTATATGTAGTGATGATTGATGGTGTTATATGTAGTGATGATGGATGATGTTATATGTAGTGATGATTGATGGTGTTATATGTAGTGATGATGGATGATGTTATATGTGGTAATGATGGATGTTGTTATATGTAGTGATGATTGGTGGTGTTATATGTAGTGATGATTGGTGGTGTTATATGTAGTGATGATTAGACAATAAAATAATAACAGTTTAATGCTAAAAAAATATACTTTGCTCTACCGTTGTAGTGAAAAACATGGTGGAACTTACATACACCGTTATAGAACTATTGATGGATGAAGAAGTTTTGGGGACTGAACAGTGAGACAATGTGGAGCCTCCCGGAGGGTGGCGTCCGACCGTGGCCTAGCGAATGAGCTGCCCAGAGGGCGGCGTTTGATCGCTAGTACATTCTATACCTGTCTTGAACTTATCCAAAAGCTCCTCACTCCTACACCGGCCAATATCATTGCCTCCTGCACTGAGGCAGATAATGGGTTTGTTCCCATTACCAGACAAGATATTGTCCATCCTGTCAACTATATCCCCCACCCCAGCTCCTGGCAAACACATCCTCATCCTATTTTTATTTTTACCCCAAAAAGCTCTGTCCAGGTATCGTACTTGGGAATCGCCAATAATTAAGGTTTTCGTACCTTCCTTGTTAGCCTTGTCCCTGACTATGCTATCGTCCAATTCGTCTATCAAAGGACTGAAAGAGTTGGTATACTTAGTTGGTGTTGTCGTATCCTTGGTGTGTTTTGTCACCACCAGTTTGGTCGTCCCTCTCCTCACAACCTTCCATTCGCCCGTGTTTTCGTCAAACACGGGCCTTCCTAGTCTAATTTCTTCCTTCATCCTTGCTATCACTTCCAATAATTTCAAGTTTTCCTCTTTGACCTTCCCTAACTCGGCCCTCAGAAGGGCACAACCCTGTTCACAAATAGCACTAGCCATTACAGTGTTGAAACCTCCGTGTTGTACAGTATATATTGTACACTGACTGCTGCCTAACTTAACCTAACCTAGCCTAACCTAACCTAACCTAACCCCCAAGCAGTGTCCATGAACCCAAATTGTTGTGACGCTATTTCATATTACGAACGAGGCCCTTTACCTTTGGGGCTGTTAGGGGTGTGGGCTGTTAGGGGTTGGGGCTGTTAGGGGTGGGGGCTGTTAGGGGTGGGGGCTGTTAGGGGTGGGGGCTGTTAAGGGTGGGGGCTGTTAAGGGTGGGGGCTATTAGGGCGGGGGCTTTTAGGAGTGGGGATATTAGGGGTGGGGTCTGTTAGGGGTGGGGGCTGTTAGGGGTGGGGGCTGTTAGGGGTGGGGGCTGTTTGGAGTGGGCTGTTAGGGATTGTAATTATTGTTTATCAGACCATAGCTTACAGCCCAGAGAAGAACAGCATATATAACAGTAAGTAGATGCCCACGTGGTAACCCATGTAGGTTGACACACCCTACAGTGACAGCAAGACCTAACCCAGGAGAGGTCACGGACAAGGTACCTGAGTTAACCCGGCGTTATGACCGTGTTAAAGAAACCACACCTAGCTAAGACACACCCAGGTGGTAATAATTAGGAAGCATTACCGACCGGCGACATGACCACGCACCTGGACAAACATAGCCGTCCAGATCTAACCAGTTTAGTGCTAATTAGGAGAGGTCATCTGCCGGCTCTCCTCCAATATAAAGGCCCTGCAGCTCCTTCCACGGGCATTACTTCACATCATTGAAGACAGAAGACGAAGTCTCGTTCGTCACTAGTCGAGGTCGGGAGGCAGACTTCCCTCCGTAGCACTGCTTCTCCAGCTAGCAGAGTCTCCCACAGGAGACATAGTCCAGCAGCACCCGCTGGGCCCCCTTCAGGTCACACGTGAGTCATTGTCAGAGCTATCCATAGGGGGAGTTATTTATGGTGGGAAGTGTATCCATTTTATGTTTGTGTTTGAGAGTCAGTGTCTAGTAACGTAAATAATTATAATGTGCTATTAATGTGTCCATGTCATTCAGTTAATTAATAAATAGTTGTATTGAAGTAGTGTATTAGAAAGATTTCCCCTAAGAACGTAACCACAGTTAAATAACTAACCGGCCACACTACCAAACTTCCTCACTTTATAATCCTACAACTAAATATTCTACCTATACTGTATGTATATTTTCAATTACGAGGAAACAGCTAGTGAGCATTAACGGCACTAAGTCCCATTGGAGCAACGTCACAAGTGGAGTTCCCCAAGGCTCAGTACTTGGACCATTATTATTTATTATATACATAAACGACATAGATATCGGCATAGACAGCAACATAAGTAAATTTGCTGATGACACTAAAATAGGACGTGTTATCAAATCTGACGAGGACTCGGCAAAACTACAGGAAGATCTAAACAAATTTTTCGAATGGTCTGAAAAATGGCAAATGAAATTCAACGTTGACAAATGTAAAGTACTCAGTATAGGAGATGTAAACAGGGAAACCAGATACCAGATGAACAACGATGCCATAGAGAAATCCGACTGCGAGAGAGATTTAGGAGTAATGATAAGTAGGAACCTTAAGCCAAATAAACAATGTATTTTTGCTCGTAACAAGGCTAATAAAGTACTTGGGTTCATACAAAGGAGTGTTAGTTACAAGACTAGCGAGGTCATCCTAAAACTGTATCTTGCGCTTGTGAGACCTCACCTGGATTACGCAGTTCAGTTCTGGTCACCGTATTACAGGATGGATATAGAATCATTGGAAAGAATTCAGACGAGAATGACAAGACTAATCCCGGGCATTAGGAACCTTGAGTATAGGGACAGGTTAAAGCATCTTAATTTGCACTCCCTCGAGAGACGTAGAGCAAGGGGCAACCTGATAGAGGTGTATAAGTGGAAGTCAGGGCTAAACAAAGGGGACATTACAAAGGTACTCAAACTATCCAACCAGGAGCGAACTCGAAACAATGGTTTTAAATTAGACAAATTTAGATTTAGGCATGAAATAGGTAAACACTGGTTTGGAAACAGAGTAGTGGATGAATGGAACAAGTTACCAAATATCATCATTAACTCGAATACGCTGAATTGCTTCAAACATAGGTTGGATTCTTATATGAGCAATAGGGGTTGGGTGTAAACGGGACTGCCCAGTATGGGCCAATAGGCCCGCTGCAGTTTCCTCCATTCTTATGTTCTTATGTTTTACTTGTTATAGGATGGTGCTGTTATGACTGGGGGCTGTTAGGGGTGGGGCTGTTAGGAGTAGGGTCAGTTAGGGGGGGCTGTTATGACTGGGGGCTGTTAGGGGCGGGGCTGTTAGGGGTGGGACTGTTCAGTGTGGGTGGCTGTTAGGGGTGGGATCAGTTAGGAGAGGGGCTGTTAGGGGTGGGGAATGTTAGGGGTAGGGGCTGTAAGGTGAGCTGTTAGGACTGGTCTGGTCACTGGATCTTCCCTTCGTCGTGAGTGTAGGCAACTTAGCATGTATAGTACAACCCGACCCAACCCGACCCGTTCAGTGGTGGAGCACAATACCACTACAGAACAGTGTAAAACTTTTAGCTGTAGCCGAGGTGCACGGTAGTCTCAGAGCAATGGTTCAATGTAAACCAGTCTCTGAGATAACCACTAGATCAGCACCCAAGTAACTATCTATCTGTATGTAAATCAAATGTAAACAGACGCTTAAGCTCCTGTCCAGCTGCCCTGCCCAGCTGTACAGAGCAGCATCTCTCTAACACGTAAAAGATTTAACCTAAAGACATACAGTACATCCTGGTGATAATTCTCCTGTTGTGATGGTGATTTGTGTTTCAGCAGAGGTATTAGACTCCTTAATGGATCTGAGGCCGCTCGGTACTGTACTCTGTGCTCGACTTCCAAGAATCCGTCCAACACTTGTTAAATTTGTTATCTTCACTCTGTTGATAGACAAGTTTATATGATTTAGGAAAGTAAAAGTAATGTGAGAAAGTTGCTTAACATCAGACGGTCATTCTCTCTCTCTCTCTCTCTCTCTCTCTCTCTCTCTCTCTCTCTCTCTCTCTCTCTCTCTCTCTCTCTCTCATGTAGTGAACACCAATCGCTGGAGAATGATGAGTTTCAGAACATTTATTTTGAGGAGTCGAGGAACAGCAGTCCTCACCTCCTCCAGCAGGGCGACTCAAGACCTAACGTGCCACCTTCTACAGGATAATGTACGAGGCAGCATCAGTCTTCATCATCTCCGGTAGGTGGTGACGCCGGCATCAGTCTATATCACCTCCGGGTACAGCGCCCCCTCAGTCTGGTCCTGCTTGAGAGAGAGAGGAAATGTTGGGTAATCCTGTAACAAGTTTATATCCTGTTATCTCACACACACACACACACACACACACACACACACCTGGTCCCCACGGAGGTCCTGGACGGAGTTAGTAAGAGTCGGTAAACGAGTCTACACTGTGGCCATAATGTAAGACTCTGGCGGTGTGATTTATAACCTAAAATACGTATATATTATAACAGGTTGTTGTATCATGACGTGTCCTTCCTCCATCATTTGTTTATGTGTACACAGCACTGAGTCATGTTATTCTATGTGGTGGTGACAATAGTGACAGAGGTGAAACAAGGAGTGGTGATGGTGGTGGTTGTAACGGTGGAGATGATGGTGACACATAGTGGTGGTGGTGTTGGTGAATTCGAATTTTGCCGCGGACAGCAGCTAGTTTATTGTGTACCCCATACTCATCCTGTGAGCGGTAGCGCAAAAGAGATACAGAGTAGAGGCCACAAAGGGTGTCTATCAGACCCCAGTGGTCAGGATGCCACGGCATTGTGTAAGTTGGTACATAAAATTTTGATTAGGTATAAATGCAGCTTTAGTGTATCAGCTGTCTTGACATCAGAGATAGTGTGCTGTGTCATTGCATACAGTGTGCTTGAATCTGTCCCTAAATAGCTCTATTTTCAGTGTTAGAGTGTGTGGCCATATGTCTGGCCACTCATTTTACATTTAGTTTTGTTCACATCTGCTTGAGGAACATACTGCCAGAGTGTGTGGCTATATGTCTGGCCACACACTTTACATTTTTTTTTCACATATGCTTGAGGGATATACTGCCAGAGGTACTTATATCCCAACCTTAGTCTAGCGGTTACAACATCTTGTAAACTAGTGATCTTGTTACTTGCTTCATATACATGTTTCACTTGATGCATCTCATCATGGTAAACAATGGATTGACTAGTGTCTGTCTGCACTTGTCTACAGTACTTTTTTTTTACGAGTAATAGCCCACCCGGGCATAGGTCATCGACCCACAACGGGGCCGAGGGGGCGAAAAAAAAAGAAAAGAAGAAAGTAAAAATAGAAAAGGAAAAGTTTATATTAATCTATACCTCGAAGATGACGGAAAACCAGCTTTTAGAAGTAAGACAGATTGTATGAGTATGGAAACACAGAAGAAGGCAGAGCATTCCACAGTGTGAGGAAAGGAGGAGGTACTAATAAGTCATTTATGTCCAATGTATATTTTCAGCCTTCGGGCTGCAAAACTTTTTCAATAAACCGTTAATTATTATTATTATTATTATTATTATTATTATTGTTGTTGTTGTTGTTGTTGTTGTTGTTCACACAAAGAAAGATTGATAGAGTAGTAATACGATAACGTAAGAGAACTGAAAAAGAGAGATTGATACATAACAGACATAAATGGGTTGAAACACAGATAAGAGAGAGAGAGAGAGAGAGGAGTAGGGGTTGACAAGAAGGTACAAATAAAAATCATGATAAAATGGTCATACACACACAGCACTAACTGGCTGCTGCCTCAACACAACGCTGCTCTCCTCCCTGGCTCACACGAATCACATTTAAATTTGGCGAACCAGCTCAATAAAATGCAAATTGTGATTGTCAGTATTGCACCTGATGGATGAGCCTCGCTTTTGACTTACACTTTAACTATTTCTTGGCCGAGGACAACAGGGATGTAGGTTAAGTGAGTCCATGTCTGTCTGTCAAGTCCCACACTAAGCTGCTTTCGCCACGAGATTTGTGAACCAATCATAATAAGCTTTATCCAAACTTAACCTAACCTAACCCACCACCACAACAACCAACCAGGCACTCACACAGGGGTGAGGACGGGAGGGTGCACTGCGCCTCTCACTACACACGTCGTGGTCCCATCACCTTCCGCGGGTGTGGGAGTGTTGTGTTCTCGCCAGGTAAAGGTTAGGATAGAGGAGAACCTGCCCGTGGTGCCGCCTCCCTCACATACGTCAACAGGAAATGTTTCACTTTGTGGAAGTCAACATGATTTATTTCAGCCGGTGAACGTCACAAGAAACCAATTCCTGGTGATGGATGTTCCGCACGACCACACTGAGCTGTTGACATACGACCACACCAGCCACTACACTGAACTGTTGATGCACGACCACACCAGCCACGACATTGAGCTGGTGACGCACGACCACACCAGCCACGACACTGAGCTGGTGACGCACGACCACACCAGCCACGACACTGAGCTGTTGACACACGACCACATCAGCCACCACAATGAGCTGTTGATGCACGACCACACCAGCCACGACATTGAGCTGGTGACGCACGACCACACCAGCCACGACACTGAGCTGGTGACGCACGACCACACCAGCCACGACACTGAGCTGGTGACGCACGACCACACCAGCCACGACACTGAGCTGTTGACACACGACCACACTGAGCTGTTGACATACGACCACACCAGCCACTACACTGAACTGTTGATGCACGACCACACCAGCCACGACATTGAGCTGGTGACGCACGACCACACCAGCCACGACACTGAGCTGGTGACGCACGACCACACCAGCCACGACACTGAGCTGTTGACACACGACCACACCAGCCACGACACTGAGCTGGTGACGCACGACCACACTGAGCTGTTGACATACGACCACACCAGCCACTACACTGAACTGTTGATGCACGACCACACCAGCCACGACATTGAGCTGGTGACGCACGACCACACCAGCCACGACATTGAGCTGGTGACGCACGACCACACCAGCCACGACACTGAGCTGTTGACACACGACCACACCAGCCACGACACTGAGCTGGTGACGCACGACCACACCAGCCACGACACTGAGCTGGTGACGCACGACCACACCAGCCACGACACTGAGCTGTTGACACACGACCACACCAGCCACGACACTGAGCTGGTGGCGCACGACCACACCAGCCACGACACTGAGCTGGTGATGCACGACCACACCAGCCACGACACTGAGCTGTTGACGCACGACCACATCAGCCACGACACTGAGCTGTTGATGCACGACCACACCAGCCGCGACACTGAGCTGTTGATGCACGACCACACCAGCCACGACACTGAGCTGGTGCCGCACGACCACATCAGCCACGACACTGAGCTGTTGACACACGACCACGCCAGCCACGACACTGAGCTGGTGACACACGACCACATCAGCCACCACAATGAGCTGTTGATGCACGACCACACCAGCCACGACACTCTCCAGACATTACAACACTAAGTTACTGGCGGAAAGAATAGACACAAAGCCTCTCGTGTTGTATTTGTCCATAGTGGGTTACGTACTGTAGGTGTGACCGGCCGAGTGTCCACACAGGGAGACAGGTTGGTAATACGATCATGTACTGTGATAAGAGGCGAGTGAAGGTGGCTGGAAAGACGTGAGAGGAGAGGCCAGTGATGAATGATAACCTCCCAGAGCAAAGGTCGTGTGGTGAAGAATGATAACCTCTCAGGGTAAAGGTCGTGTGGTGAAGAATGATAACCTCTCAGGGTAAAGGTCGTGTGGTGAAGAATGATAACCTCTCAGAGTAAAGGTCGTGTGGTGAAGAATGATAACCTCTCAGAGTAAAGGTCGTGTGGTGAAGAATGATAACCTCTCAGGGTAAAGGTCGTGTGGTGAAGAATGATAACCTCTCAGAGTAAAGGTCGTGTGGTGAAGAATGATAACCTCTCAGAGTAAAGGTCGTGTGGTGAAGAATGATAACCTCTCAGAGTAAAGGTCGTGTGGTGAAGAATGATAACCTCTCAGAGTAAAGGTCGTGTGGTGAAGAATGATAACCTCTCAGAGTAAAGGTCGTGTGGTGAAGAATGATAACCTCTCAGAGTAAAGGTCGTGTGGTGTTTATTGTAACCTGCCTTAGTTATTGTTTAGGTGGTGATAACTCTTGAAGAGCTGTAATGATTACCCTTGGCGCCCTCACAACCCTTAACCCTTGGCAGGGTCACTGGTGCCCTCACAACCCTTAACCCTTGGCAGGGTCACTGGTGCCCTCAGAACCCTTAACCCCTGGCAGGGTCACTGGTGCCCTCAGAACCCTTAACCCTTGGCAGGGTCACTGGTGCCCTTACAACCCTTAACCCTTGGCAGGGTCACTGGTGCCCTCAGAACTCTTAACCCTTGGCAGGGTCATTGGTGCCCTCAGAACCCTTAACCCTTGGCAGGGTCACTGGTACCCTTACAACCCTTAACCCTTGGCAGGGTCACTGGTGTCGTCACAGCCCTTAACCCTTGGCAGGGTCACTGGTGCCCTCACACACACACACAGAGAGAGAGAGAGAGAGAGAGAGAGAGAGATTTAATTAATGAAGACTGAATAAGACAGAGGTATGCTTACCTCTGACACACACTACACGTAAATCAATTATTCTTCTCTCTAGGGCAGAAAATTTGTCTTTGGAATGTACGACTTGACAACTGCCACCGCACAAGGTGGGCCGTGATTGGCTGTACTGGTGACTGGGTGAAGGTGTATACATTTGGGAAATATGCGGCCCGGACAGCTTTTAATAATATTCCCGCCCGACGGAGTTGTCCCCATGAGAACCTGGAGTGTACACTGTGAAGTTAATGTATATACTTTTCACCTGTGTGTCCCGACACGCGCAGGTGACAATAAATAATTTATTTACCAGTGTACATTGTAGGTTCTCATATACTAACCTAACCTAACCTAACCTAACCTAACTGGTCTGGTGCACAGATTGTATTACTTCTCTGAAAGTTTAGATTAAGGCTGTAAGTATTAAGTGTAGGGAGACTGTATGCTAGAACAACTTGTTGGAACTGAGAGGTGGAAACAGTTCAGTACACACAGTACGGTAAGGAACAGTACAGTACAGCACAGTACGGTAAGGAACAGTACAGTACAGCACAGTATGGTAAGGAACAGTACAGTACAGTACAGTATGGTAAGGAACAGTACAGTACACACAGTACGGTAAGGAACAGTACAGTACAGCACAGTACGGTGAGGAACAGTACAGTACAGCACAGTACGGTGAGGAACAGTACAGTACAGCACAGTATGGTAAGGAACAGTACAGTACACACAGTACGGTAAGGAACAGTACAGTACAGCACAGTATGGTAAGGAACAGTACAGTACAGTATGGTAAGGAACAGTACAGTACAGCACAGTATGGTAAGGAACAGTACAGTACAGCACAGTACGGTGAGGAACAGTACAGTACAGCACAGTATGGTAAGGAACAGTACAGTACACACAGTACGGTAAGGAACAGTACAGTACAGTACGGTAAGGAACAGTACAGTACAGTACAGTATGGTAAGGAACAGTACAGTACACACAGTACGGTAAGGAACAGTACAGTACAGCACAGTACGGTAAGGAACAGTACAGTACAGCACAGTATGGTAAGGTACATTACAGTACAGTACAGGACGGTAAGGTACATTACAGTATAGTACAGGACGGTAAGGTACATTACAGTAGAGTGCAGTACGGTAAGGTACATTACAGTACAGTACAGTAGAGTACGGTAAGGTACATTACAGGTACAGTACAGTACAGTACGGTAAGGTACATTACAGTACAGTACAGTACAGTACGGTAAGGTACATTACAGTACAGTACGGTAAGGTACATTACAGTACAGTACAGTACGGTAAGGTACATTACAGTACAGTACGGTAAGGTACATTACAGTACAGTACGGTAAGGTACATTACAGTACAGTACAGTACAGTACGGTAAGGAACAGTACAGTACAGTATGGTAAGATTCATTACAGTACAGTACACACAGTACGGTAAGGAACAGTACAGTACATTACAGTATGGTAAGATACATTACAGTACAGTACAGTGCAGTACGGTAAGGTACATTACACTACAGTACAGTGCAGTACGGTAAGGTACATTACAGTACAGTACAGTACAGTACGGTAAGGTACATTACAGTACAGTACGGTAAGGTACATTACAGTACAGTACAGTACAGTACAGTATGGTAAGGAACAGTACAGTACAGTATAGTACAGTACGGTAAGGAACAGTACAGTATGGTAAGATTCATTACAGTACAGTACAGTACAGTAAGGTACAGTACAGTACAGTATGGTAAGGAACAGTACAGTACAGTATGGTAAGATACATTACAGTACAGTACAGTACGGTAAGGTACAGTACAGTACAGTATGGTAAGATTCATTACAGTACAGTACAGTACGGTAAGGTACATTACAGTACGGTAAGGTACATTACAGTACAGTACAGTACAGTACGGTAAGGAACAGTACAGTACAGCACAGTATGGTAAGATACATTACAGTACAGTACAGTGCAGTACGGTAAGGTACATTACAGTACAGTACAGTACAGTACGGTAAGGTACAGTACAGTACAGTATGGTAAGATTCATTACAGGCCAGTACAGTGCAGTACAGTACGGAAGGAACAGTGCAGTACAGTACAGTACGGTAAGATACATTACAGTACAGTATAGTACAGTACGGTAAGGTACATTACATTACAGCACAGTACAGTACGGTAAGGTACATTACAGTACAGTACAGGACGGTAAGGTACATTACAGTATAGTACAGTACGGTAAGGTACATTACAGTACAGTACAGTAGAGTACGGTAAGGTACATTACAGTACAGTACAATACAGTACAGTACGGTAAGGTACATTACAGTACAGTACAGTACGGTAAGGTGCATTACAGTACAGTACAGTACGGTAAGGTACATTACAGTACAGTACAGTACAGTACGGTAAGGTCCAGTACAGTACACTACGGTAAGGTACAGTACATTACAGTACGGTACAGTACAGTACAGTACAGTGCAGCACAGTATGGTAAGATACATTCCATTACAGTACAGTACAGTACAGTACTGTAAGGTCCAGTACAGTACAGCACAGTACGGTAGGATACAGTACAGTACAGTACTGTACGGTGATGTAGGGTACAATATAGAACAGAACAGTAACAGTACTGTACGGTAAGGTACAGTACAGTAAATTACAGAACAGTACAGTCAAGTACAGTACAGTGCGGTAAGGTACAGTACCTGTATAGTACAGTACAGTACAGTACAGTACGGTAAGGTACTGTGCAGTACAGTGCAATACAGTACAGTACGGTGAGGTGCAGTACAGTACAGTAAAGCACAGTAGAATACGGTACAATGCTGTACAGTACAGTACAGTACGGTACAGTACAGTACAGTACGGTACACCACAGTATAGTACAGCACAGTACAGTACAGTGCGGTAAGGTACAGTATAGTACAGTGAAGTAGAATACGGTACAGTACACTACAGTGCAGTACAGTACAGTGCAGTACAGTACAGTACGATACACTACAGTATAGTACAGTACAATACAGTACGGTACAGTAAGGAACAGTACAGTGCGGTACGGTAAGGTACAATACAGTACCGTACAATATAGTACAGTGCAGTATTGCACAGTACCGTGCAGTTCCGTAAGGTACAGAACAGTGAAGTACAGTACGGTATGATACAGTACAGTACAGCACGGTAGAGTACAGTACAGTGCAGTATAGTACAGTACAGTAGAGCAGAATACGGTACAGTGCGGTACAGTACAGTACAGTATGGCATAGTACAATACAATACAGCACAGTACAGTACGGTACGGTACAGTAACGTACAGCACAGCACAGTCGAATACGGTACAGAGCGGTTCAGCACAGTACGGTACGGTAAGGTACAGTTCAATACAGTACAGTACAATACAGTACAGTATGGTATAGTACAGTACAATACAGCACAGTACAGTACGGTACGGCACGGTAAGGTACAGTACAGCACAGTAGAATACGGTACAGAGCGGTACAGCACAGTACGGTACGGTTAGGTACAGTTCGGTAGGGCAAGGTACAGTACAGTACAGTATGGTGCAATACGATACGGTACAATGCGGTACAGTACAGTACAGTTCAGTACAGTAGAGTACAGTAGAGTACGGTACAGTGCGGTACAATGCAGTACAGTACGATACAGTACAATACAGTACAGTATAGTACAATACACTCTGGTAAAGTTCAATGCAGTACAGTACAGTACGGTAGGGTAGAGTACAGAACGGTGCGGAACAATACGGTACGGTATGGTAAAGTACAGCACGGTAAAGTACAGTACAGAACGGTATGGTACAGCACGATGCGGTACATTACGGTATGGTATGGTACGGCACGGTACGGTACAGTACATTACAGTACAGTGCGGTATATGGTACAGTACAGAACGGTATGGTACAGTGCGGTACGGTGTGGTACAGTTTAGTACAATACGGTATAGTACAGTTTGGTACAGTACAGAACGGTGCGGTACAGTACAGTACAGTACAGTGCAGGACGGTACAGTACAGTACAGGCCTCGTGGAGCCTTTGAAGTGTTGCCCAAATAATGTTTTCAATTAAATCTACCTTGAATAAAGTGCTTTGGTCAGGACAAACAAACAGACACAGAAACAAACAAACAAACAAGGCCGCTGAGTATCTGAACATTTTCCTATAGAGTCAGAGACGGAGAACAATTAATGGGAACAGCTAAAATAACTGCATTACTTCCTGCAAACCTTTTATAATTGGTTACCAACGGCGACCCATCAACGTGGAGGGATGGGTAAAATTATGAGTAAAAATAAACGAATAAATTAATATATTGGGTTTGTCTACAGTCATTGATACTTATGTTTGGTCTTTTGTAAATAGTTTATAAGATTAATATTTGCCGGCAGTCAACACATTGTACGGGTCATGGCCAGCTTGTGATGGTATAGTATATTACTTCCAAACTTGTCATCAAAGTCGTGAACTGTGTCTGTACCTACAACTGAGTGTACAACAGAAGGAAAGCAAATGTTTGAAGGCAACATGAGCTAATGATGTATGTCTCAGTATAAACTAGTGTGTGTGTAAACAGCTTGTGGTGTCACTATTTTCACCATCTAATAACACTTCCATAGTACTGGATACAAAAACTTGTCTTGGTTGAAGCTATTGATTCATCTGTTGATGTTAATATATTGCTTCAATATTCTCTACCCAAGTGAAGGAAATTGAGTAAAAATTAGTTAATATTTTACTTATATTATTATGTTGACTAAATCCTCTTTGCTCTTATGTTACTGAAGAAAATTTTAATGCCTAAGAAATGTTAAATGTTTGTGTCGCTCAGATGGCAAAAGCTCGCGGGGGCATGTGGGCCTCTTGATATTATATTTATCAAGTCGCCTTTGGGAGCCGCTGTAAACTTTGGCTGCCATTTATTGTTTACCGCACGTCCAACACTAAAACTCTTGGACAATAAACAATATTATTCAATACTTGTATGTATATTATGTATGTTGTATGTATACCATGTATGTACTCTATATATACACATTACTTCTCTCGTCAGTAGCGTGTGGCAATGCCCCTGTTTCATGTCACCACACGCTTAGATAAATGTGCCTGGCGACATCTGGAAGCTGCTAGTATACCACTTACCACATGTCGCCTGAGAGGTCATAGTGAGGTCAGTTGACCCCTATAGGAGTGTAAGGACTACCTGCGCTTGTGAGCGCACTCCTGTATATTTCCGTTAATAAGAACCTACAGAACTCTACAGGTATTTATGTTCGCTCCTGTAGTTAGAACCAAGTACCCCGAACATCTCCATGGCGCAGTGAGTATCAAGTGATCGATTAAGTGGAAATAAGTGCGTTCGTGTAAAATCAAGACCGGCAGACCTCTTCCGTCAACTCTGTCATCTGTCGGCATTGTCTCCCCCAAAAATTCGTTTGAATTACCAACGAGTTTTGAGCAGTGTGCAGTGACCACAAGTTCCTGTGAAGTGTCTTTAAGTGCCCCTCGTGTGTGTAGTGCTGAAGTGTGTCTCCTTGTTTTAAAGCATTCTCTAAGGTGGAAGGCTGATATAGGGCATTTGTGAGGAGTGGTGCGTCAGCGTCCGTCCCCGGCTGCCTCGGCTGCCTCAAGGATAACTCACCCTCCTAACGCTCACCCCCCACTGCTCACCCCCCACCGCCTCCCCCGCGCTCCCCCGCCTACACACATCAACCCACGCACGGACACACCGACTGCGGTCATTTCTTCATATATATTATATATATATATATATAAGTTACTTATCTGTGTATTCAATTAATTTTGTTGTCTCAGATCTGGTTGATACGACGGGCTGACCGGTCAACACTGATTCGAGATACAATATACAGATAAAGTAATTATGCCCCGGGCCTCTCGCAGGGGTGTCCCTAGCGCCCGGATGAATCAGACGGATGACAGCTCTACAGAGATGGATGACCAGTCAGAGCGCGACGCCCCACCCTCTCCCAGCCACACCCCTCGACCCTCAGCCTCGTCCTCAGAGATAATTGCTCTGATGAAGCTTATGAGGGAGGAAAGGCGCGAGGACGAAGCGAAAAGACGTGCTGAGGACCACCAACGGAGATTGGAAGATAACGAACGGTTTGCAGCTTTGATATCTAGCCTCACTGCTAATCAAGCCCTTGGCCCTTCCACTACTCCGGTACCGACTGGCTCAGATACCTCGTCAATGCCCTCTACCAAAGTGGTTGTCCAACCCCCACCCACCTTGAAGCCTGATGAGACTTTCCAGACTTTTCGTGAGTGGCGGCGACGGTGGACTGATTATGCTACAATGGTGGATCTCCAGAGCTTGCCACAGCCTAAACAACTCATTCAGCTACGTATGTGCCTGTCTTTGGGAACGCAGCATGTGTTGGAACACACGTTGCAAGTGCCCCCAACGTCATTGTTGTCTGTAGAGGAGGTACTGGATGTTCTAGAACGGCACATCAAAGGTCAGCGGAATGAAGCTCTCCGCCGGAGGGAAGTGTTTAGCTGTAGACAGATGGAGGGCGAGACTTTTGACGATTTCTATGTACGACTCAAGAGAGCCTCGGAAGAGATAGACATATGTCCCGGTAATCACCAGCAGTGCGAGGAGACCCAGTTGAAGCAGGTGATCCTGATGGGGATTAAGGACGAGGAGCTTGTCCAACGCCTCACCTCCCTCGACTCTTCCTCCTCTCTTAAGGATGTATTGACAGTATGCCGCTCCTATGAGGCTGCCAGGTGTGCTACCTCTGCCATCCGAGCTCCCCTACAGCCATACTGGCTATTCCCAATACAAGAAAGACAAGAAGTCTACCCCAACGCCTACGCCCACCACGCCCACGCCAGGCTCCCTTTGCAACAGCTGTGGTAGGCAGCACGGAACACAGGTGTGTCCAGCTGCTGAGTCTACCTGCGACAGTTGTGACAGCAAGGGCCACTGGTCACTTACAGTACGGTGCCCAGCCAAACGCGTCCAGTGCAATGTGTGTGGTCGTCTGGGCCACTATGACAAGTGTTGCCCGACCAACAAACCCAAGGGACAGCGTCGGCGGAAGCAGCAGAGCCCTTCCACCAGTGAGGGCCGCCCACAGTCCCCAAATCAGAGGCACGACGACCCTGGACAAAGCCCAACCCATATTAGGAGGGTGTACTCCTCCTCGCGCCCCAGGTCCAAAGTTCCCCAGCACGTCAGCGTCATCGTGACCTACGGCAGTGTGTCATCCTGTCTCGAGATGCTGCCCGACACCGGCGCTGAGGCTACGGTCATCGGTCCCGAGCATTTGCAATGCTTGGGGCTCTCTCCAAGTGATCTAGGACCGCCTCCCAAGGACCTCCGCGTCACGGCAGATGGTTCACAGATGGCCCCAGCCCTAGGTTCACTCTATGCACATGTCACCTTTGGCAACAGGTCGTGTCAAGCCTGGATTGATGTGCATAATGGTGTCCCGACTCCTTTGCTGTCCTACAGACATTGCCAAGAGTTGGCCATCATCTCCCAGGACTTCCCAAAACCGATTCTCGAGGTAAAATACGCCAACAGGGTGCACGAAGGGAGCAGCAACTACCCTGCTGTCGCCCTACCCCTACCTCTGGCCAGTGACACCTCTCCTTCGGTAGTTGTCCCTGCTGCTTCACGTCCCCACGTCTTGGCTCGCCTCCACGACAGTCACCGTGGAGCCGAGGCCACCAAACGGCGTGCAAGACAGACTGTGTTCTGGCCTGGCATCGACCCCGACATCTCCAATGGTGTCCAGGCGTGTAAGCCCCGCCAAGTACTACAACCCAGCCAGCAGCAGGAACCCTTCATGAGTGACGACAACCCCACCCGCCCCTTTGAGTCTGTGTCGGCCGACTTTTTCTGTGTGTCAGGAGAGTCCTTCCTGGTTATCGTCGACCGTCTCTCGGGTTGGCCGGTTGTCATCAAGTGCGGTAATGATACGACATCTGCCGCCACCATCAGCAAGTTCCGCCGCTATTTCCGTTACGTGGGAGTTCCTGCATGCCTGTGAACCAACGGAGGGCTCCAGTTCACAAGCCGGGACTTTGCTGCGTTCCTCGACCGATGGGTAGTCCGGCATGTGTTGTCACCGCCTCATTACCGGCAGTCCAACGGCCACGCTGAGGCTACTTTCAAATCCCTGAAGCACCTCATCTTCAAAGTGGTCCCTTCTGGGAATATTGACTGCGAGGCCTTCGACCAGGGTCTCCTTGAGCTCCGCAACACACCCAATTACACCGGACGCTCCCCTGCCCAGGTCTTGTATGGACGCCCCCTCCGTTCTTGTGTCCCTGCTCACCCTCAATCCTTCTCCAAGGAGTGGCAGGCCAAGACAGAGGATTTTGATCGCCGAGCCGCCGAACGTATTCAAGACGTCGTCGCCCGCCACAACGACCACGCCCGTCCTCTCCCCAGGTTGAGTGTCGGCACCCAAGTCCGTGTCCAGGACCCGACCTCCCTACGTTGGGACAAAGTGGGCGAAGTCATGGGTCTCGGCAGGTCACGGGACTACCAGGTGCGGTTACCCAGCGGTCGGGTGTGGTGGAGGAACCACCGTTTCCTCCGCCCCGTAACGCATCCCGCTGACCCCGTCACCAGTGCTGAGTCTCATATCCCCCCCCCCCCCCAGTGATTAAGCCCCTCGACGCTCAGAACGGATCCACAGGAAAAGGTCCGCTCAAGACTTTGCTATGAGCGTATAGGGTGGGGGAGGTGTATGTATATTATGTATGTTGTATGTATACCATGTATGTACTCTATATATACACATTATTTCTCTAGTCAGTAGCGTGTGGCAATGCCCCTGTTTCATGTCACCACACGCTTAGATAAATGTGCCTGGCGACATCTGGAAGCTGCTAGTATACCACTTACCACATGTCGCCTGAGAGGTCATAGTGAGGTCAGTTGACCCCTATAGGAGTGTGAGGACTACCTGCGCTTGTGAGCGCACTCCTGTATATTTCCGTTAATAAGAACCTACAGAACTCTACAGGTGTTTACGTTTGCTCCTGTAGTTAGAACCAGGTACCCCGAACATCTCCACTTGTTACGCACCATCCGTCCCTCAGCTGTCAACACGATACCTCCTGTAGCTGTTTCCTCCACCTCACCTAACTGACGACACAACAACCTCTCACCTGTAGGTAATGATTCACTGTTATGCCCTCTTGGATCTATCTTGGCCCTAACCTAACCTAACCTAACCTAACCTAACCTAACGTCATGTAACCAATCCTCTGTTTTATCATCAAAATTCGTTTCTGTTTCCCGAGATTAGTTTGTATGTCAGTAATTCCAGCCAGATGAGTCGCCAGTCTCCAGCCTTTGTCATGTTATTGTCATCAGTTCATGTGTAAAATAACACAGTCCAATTACTGCTGTCTCAGTGCGTGTCGACACAGGGGAGTGTGTTGAAGGTACTGTTACATCAGGTGTTGTTGTTGAGAGAGAGAGAGAGAGAGAGAGAGAGAGAGAGAATAGTAACTGTAGTAATATAAAGGATGAACTGCTGTCGACACTGAAACTAAATGTATTGATTCATATTTGTTGTAAAGCTTGACTGTTGAGGCAGTAAGAGGCGGAGTGAGACAGCAAGAGGTGAGAGGAGAAGTTCATGTTTATAAGTGAGGAACAGAGCAACCTTCATCATGTAGACTGTAGAGTTTTGGCGTGACACAGGTCCCCGAACAAACCTTCGTTATAAACAACTCGCTCGATATGTTGACAAAAGTGGAGCTTGAGTTGGTGGAATGTTGTCAGTGTTAAAGTTATTTCCTGCGGACACAGGAGGATGACCGGGCTTTCTTAACACTACTTGTTCAGCATACCATATCAATTACCTCCAGTGTTCAGTAATGTTGTTCTGTGACTGTGTGTGGTGAGGAGCCGGGCAGCGTCCGGAACATTGATCAAGAGGTAAAGTCTTAATGACATAAAATAAATGATAATAAAATACAAATTATGCTTCAGTACAGTTTATTTAGGAAGTTTATGAAGTTTACTAAACAGTTATTTGAACGTCACAGAAATAATGTCAGTTTAGAAATGATTGTCGGCATAGATGAAAGTTACTTTGGTTATTGTAAATATAAATATATAGTTTACTGTAAAATTAAAGTTTTTAATATAAAGTAATTAAAAGTGATGAATTTTACGGTTATTGAAGGATAATTTTAATATTTAGCCAAAGAAATAAATGTTCAATGACTTGGATGTGATTATTTTTCGTTAGATAAAAGTCCAGTAATATGAACAAGTGGTGTTGCTTTCATCTTCTATCTTTATTTACTCTGCTTCTTGACTGGATTTGTGATCTTGATTGTGTTTTCGACCGCATAAGGATGACCTTACTGGGTGCAGTTGCCCAGTCAGGTTTTGTTTTAGGCAGGCTATGTTTAGGGCACCTTTTCTAGCCCCCTCCCCGTGTGGGGTGGGCAGAGTGGCTCCTCGTAAGGGCTGCTCAGTCACACAGACAGGACCGGATTGCACTGCTGCCTAGATCCCGTGCTTAAACGACTATCTTATCTGTGCCGCCCATGTGCAGAGTTGTGACTAGAGACTCCCAGCAGTCATCTCTGCCTGTCCCCGTCGCCACTTGTCCGTCGCCATAGGACTTTTGGGGGTATAGGGGTTTTGATGATGATGAGAGGTATGATGAGGTGGGTGATGGAAGAGCGTGAGTTGATTTTTGTGGTGAGGCAGGAGCGCAGGCTGCAACCACACATCTTGGCTCTTCCATTTCCTGATCCAGTGTGCAAGTGTTGCAACGACTGGGGACAGGGAGAGTTGCAATGGACTGCCGATAGCCCAGTTTGTTGGGTTTCACCATGGTAGCCTGTCCATCAGGCATTGCCTTCGTCTGCCCGTGTAGTCGCTGGGTTTCCACGGTGGTTACCTCCTCCGCCTTTACCGTCGTTGGGGGCTTGTTGGAGCTCTGTAAGCATGTCTGCCTGATGTGGGGCTCCACCTCAGATTTTTCGTTTGGGGTTTGCTCCCGTAGCCTTATACCTACCAAGATTAATCCGCAAGGCAGCGGGGCGGTGGTTGGTAGGCGCCAGGACTTGTCCACATGCCAGTGAGCCTATGCGCAATCCCTCTGGGGCACACTGCTACTCTGAGATCCCCTGCTGGTCTAGCCTGGGCCCATGGGGCACCCAGTTACCGTGTGTTACCACGAGGAGGCACAACAGGAGTCTTGATGGTGAGGAGGCTGTGTACTGGCAGGAGAAGACTTATGTATGTTGCTTCCCTGTTTGCGATGAGGGCTAGCCAGCGTCGGCAGCTGAAAGCGAGAGGGAGCAAGCAGTGCTTGCACCTTAACACTAACATAATGCTGCCACACTAGATGCATTTCACTACCCTTTGTGTGGCTGCACACACACACACACACACACACACACACTGTCGTCAACAAAAACTAATTATCAACACATTTATCATAATTCGCTAAGGCCACTGCCACCAACACAGACCTACTTGCTAGGCTCTGTAAATATCCCTCCCTTCAGAACACTGTGTTGATATAACCGAGAGATTAAATGATTTTCACTTTGTTTATGCAAGAGTTGATGTATAAACCTCCAGTAACGTGAATATCTACTATAAACATACAGTTTTCTCTTCTCTCTTTCTGTTATATTTATTCTCTCAATAGTGTTCATTATTATTCCTTTGATAAGAATAATATTGAATAATATGCCGCTTTAGTTTCCCAAGAGAACACGAGTGAAATATTATGTTCGGCCACAGTCCTGATCCACCTGTCATAAACACCGTCACCTGACCTGTGACGTCCTGTGCATCAGCTCATGTGTGACGTCCTGTGCATCACCTGATGTGTGACGTCCAGTGCCTCAGCTCATGTGTGACGTCCTGTGCATCAGCTGATGTGTGCCGTCCTGTGCATCACCTGATGTGTGACGTCCTGTGCATCAGCTCATGTGTGACGTCCTGTGCATCACCTGATGTGTGACGTCCAGTGCATCAGCTCATGTGTGACGTCCTGTGCATCACCTGATGTGTGACGTCCAGTGCATCAGCTCATGTGTGACGTCCTGTGCATCACCTGACCTGTGACGTCCTGTGCATCAGCTCATGTGTGACGTCCTGTGCATCACCTGATGTGTGACGTCCAGTGCATCAGCTCATGTGTGACGTCCTGTGCATCAGCTCATGTGTGCCGTCCTGTGCATCACCTGATGTGAAACGTCCTGTGCATCAGCTCATGTGTGACGTCCAGTGCATCAGCTCATGTGTGACGTCCTGTGTATCAGCTGATGTGTGCCGTCCTGTGCATCACCTGATGTGAAACGTCCTGTGCATCAGCTGATGTGTGACGTCCTGTGCATCAGCTGATGTGTGACGTCCTGTGCATCACCTGATGTGTGACGTCCTGTGCATCAACTGATGTGTGACGTCCTGTGCATCAGCTGATGTGTGACGTCCTGTGCATCACCTGATGTGTGACGTCCTGTGCATTAACTGATGTGTGACGTCCTGTGCATCAGCTGATGTGTGACGTCCAGTGCATCAGCTGATGTGTGACGTCCTGTGCATCTGCTGATGTGTGACGTCCAGTGCATCAGCTCATGTGTGACGTCCTGTGCATCACCTGATGTGTGACGTCCTGTGCATCACCTGATGTGTGACGTCCTGTGCATCACCTGATGTGTGACGTCCTGTGCATCACCTGATGTGTGACGTCCTGTGCATCAACTAATGGGTGACGTCCTGTGCATCAGCTGATGTGTGACGTCCTGTGCATCAGCTGATGTGTGACGTCCAGTGCATCAGCTGATGTGTGACGTCCTGTGCATCTGCTGATGTGTGACGTCCAGTGCATCAGCTCATGTGTGACGTCCTGTGCATCACCTGATGTGTGACGTCCTGTGCATCACCTGATGTGTGACGTCCTGTGCATCACCTGATGTGTGACGTCCTGTGCATCACCTGATGTGTGACGTCCTGTGCATCAACTGATGTGTGACGTCCTGTGCATCAGCTGATGTGTGACGTCCTGTGCATCAGCTGATGTGTGACGTCCTGTGCATCAGCTCATGTGTGACGTCCTGTGCATCAGCTGATGTGTGACGTCCAGTGCATCAGCTGATGTGTGACGTCCAGTGCATTACCTGATGTGTGACGTCCTGTGCATCAGCTGATGTGTGACGTCCAGTGCATCAGCTGATGTGTGACGTCCAGTGCATCAGCTGATGTGTGACGTCCAGTGCATCAGCTGATGTGTGACGTCCAGTGCATCAGCTGATGTGTGACGTCCAGTGCATCAGCTCATGTGTGACGTCCTGTGCATCAGCTGATGTGTGACGTCCTGTGCACCACCTGATGTGTGACGTCCTGTGCACCACCTGATGTGTGTTAAGAGTGTAAGGTAGAGTGTGTGTTAAGAGTGTAAGGTAGAGTGTGTGTTAAGAGTGTAAGGTAGAGTGTGTGTTAAGAGTGTAAGGTAGAGTGTGTGTTAAGAGTGTAAGGTAGAGTGTGTGTTAAGAGTGTAAGGTAGAGTGTGTGTTAAGAGTGTAAGGTAGAGTGTAAGGTAGAATGTAAGGTAGAGTGTGTGTTTAGAGTGTATGGTAGAGAGTGTGTTTAGAGTGTAAGGCTAGAGTGTGTGTTAAGAGTGTAAGGTAGAGTGTGTGTTTAGAGTGTATGGTAGAGAGTGTGTTTAGAGTGTAAGGCTAGAGTGTGTGTTGAGAGTGTAAGGTAGAGTGTGTGTTAAGAGTGTAAGGTAGAGTGTGTGTTTAGAGTGTATGGTAGAGAGTGTGTTTAGAGTGTAAGGCTAGAGTGTGTGTTGAGAGTGTAAGGTAGAGTGTGTGTTTTAGAGTGTGAAGTGTGTTGTTGGTGGACTTTACCGCCACTTTCTTCATTCGTCTCTATACTTCATCTCCCTACCATCTTCTTTGTGAGGTGAGTCGAGTTTTATCTTCATCAGTACTGAGAGAGAGAGAGAGAGAGAGAGAGAGGAGGCGACCTGATATAAGAGATTAAGGAATTTAATTACCCGGTGATGTAAAAGTGTTGAAATGAATCTTGGGCGAGAGATGCAGGAGATATGTTGATTGATAAATTACAGGCGAACACACACACACACACACACACACACACACACACACACACACACACACACACACACACAAAACAAAAGTTTTAACTCAAAATTTACACGTACAAAGTTCTGTCCTAACATTAATTTTAATCATGAAATAACAAGGTACAGCGAACACATAGACACATGCCTCGTGTTGGTTATAACAACAGTGTGCAGTAGAGCATTTAATGTGTTGGTTACAACAGTGTGCAGCAGAGCAGTCAGTGTGTTGGTTATAACATTGTGCAGCAGAGCAGTCAGTGTGTTGGTTACAACAGTGTGCAGCAGAGCAGTCAGTGTGTTGGTTATAACAACAGTGTGCAGCAGAGCAGTCAGTGTGTTGGTTACAACATTGTGCAGCAGAGCAGTCAGTGTGTTGGTTACAACAGTGTGCAGCAGAGCAGTCATTGTGTTGGTTACAACAGTGTGCAACAGAGCAGTCAGTGTGTTGGTTATAACAACAGTGTGCAGCAGAGCAGTTAGAGTGTTGGTTATAACTGTGTGCAGCAGAGCAGTCAGTGTGTTGGTTACAATAGTGTGCAGCAGAGCAGTCAGTGTGTTGGTTATAACAACAGTTTGCAGCAGAGCAGTCAGTGTGTTGGTTACAACAGTGTGCAGCAGAGCAGTTAGAGTGTTGGTTATAACAACAGTCTGCAGCAGAGCAGTCAGTGTGTTGGTTATAACAACAGTGGGCAACAGAGCAGTCAGTGTGTTGGTTATAACAACAGTGGGCAACAGAGCAGTCAGTGTGTTAGTTATAACAACAGTGTGCAGCAGAGCAGTCAGTGTGTTGGTTACAACAGTGTGCAGCAGAGCAGTCAGTGTGTTGGTTATAACTGTGTGCAACAGAGCAGTCAGTGTGTTGGTTATAACTGTGTGCAGCAGAGCAGTCAGTGTGTTGGTTATAACAACAGTGTGCAGCAGAGCAGTCATTGTGTTGGTTACAACAGTGTGCAGCAGAGCAGTCAGTGTGTTGGTTACAACAGTGTGCAGCAGAGCAGTTAGAGTGTTGGTTATAACAACAGTGTGCAGCAGAGCAGTCAGTGTGTTGGTTACAACAGTGTGCAGCAGAGCAGTCGGTGTGTTGGTTATAACAACAGTGTGCAGCAGAGCAGTCGGTGTGTTGGTTATAGCAACAGTGTGCAGCAGAGCAGTCAGTGTGTTGGTTATAACAACAGTGTGCAGCAGAGCAGTTAGAGTGTTGGTTATAACTGTGTGCAGCAGAGCAGTCAGTGTGTCGGATATAACAACAGTATGCAGCAGAGCAGTCAGTCTGTTGGTTATAATAACATTGTGCAGCAGAGCAGTCAGTGTGTTGGTTACATCAGTGTGCAGCAGAGCAGTCAGTGTCTTGGTTATAGCAAATGTGTGCAGCAGAGCAGTTAGAGTGTTGGTTATAACAACAGTGTGCAGCAGAGCAGTCAGTGTGTTGGTTACAACAGTGTGCAGGAGAGCAGTCGGTGTGTTGGTTATAACAACAGTGTGCAGCAGAGCAGTCAGTGTCTTGGTTATAGCAACAGTGTGCAGCAGAGCAGTTAGAGTGTTGGTTATAACAACAGTGTGCAGCAGAGCAGTCAGTGTGTTGGTTACAACAGTGTGCAGCAGAGCAGTCGGTGTGTTGGTTATAGCAACAGTGTGCAGCAGAGCAGTTAGAGTGTTGGTTATCACAACAGTGTGCAGCAGAGCAGTCAGTCTGTTGGTTATAACAACAGTGTGCAGCAGAGCAGTCAGTGTGTTGGTTATAACAACAGTGTGCAGCAGAGCAGTCAGTCTGCTGGTTATAACAACAGTGTGCAGCAGAGCAGTCAGAGTGTTGGTTTTAACAACAGTGTGCAGCAGAGCAGTTAGAGTGTTGGTTATAACAACAGTGTGCAGCAGAGCAGTCAGTGTGTTGGTTTTAACAACAGTGCGCAGCAGAGCAGTCAGTGTGTTGGTTATTACAGCTGTGTACAGCAGAGCAGTCAGTGTGTTGGTTACAACAGTGTGCAGCAGAACAGTCAGTGTGTTGGTTACAATAGTGTGCAGCAGAGCAGTCAGTGTGTTGGTAACAACAGTGTACAGCAGAGCAGTCAGTGTGTTGGTTATAACAACAGTGTGCAGCAGAGCAGTCGGTGTGTTGGTTATCACAACAGTGTGCAGCAGAGCAGTCAGTGTGTTGGTTACAACAGTGTGCAGCAGAGCAGTCGGTGTGTTGGTTATCACAACAGTGTGCAGCAGAGCAGTCAGTGTGTTGGTTATAACAACAGTTTGCAGCAGAGCAGTCAGTCTGTTGGTTATCACAACAGTGTGCAGCAGAGCAGTCAGTGTGTTGGTTACAACAGTGTGCAGCAGAGCAGTTAGAGTGTTGGTTATAACTGTGTGCAGCAGAGCAGTCAGTGTGTTGGTTATAACAACAGTGTGCAGCAGAGCAGTCAGTGTGTTGGTTATAACAACAGTGTGCAGCAGAGCAGTTAGAGTGTTGGTTACAACTGTGTGCAGCAGAGCAGTCAGTGTGTTGGTTATAACAACAGTGTGTAGCAGAGCAGTCAGTGTGTCGGATATAACAACAGTGTGCAGCAGAGCAGTCAGTCTGTTGGTTATAATAACAGTGTGCAGCAGAGCAGTCAGTGTGTTGGTTACAACGTGTGCAGCAGAGCCGTACAGTATACAGTATATGTTGTGTTGTCAACTAAGAGAAACAATTGACACCTGCAATTGTGTGTAAATGAGGCAGAAAGTCAGATCAGCAACCTGGGACTTGGTCACAATTTTCGTGATGCCATATGGCAGCAGGGTCTACCATTAGACAACACATTATGCTTCCAATGTCTTCCCGGGCGGTAGTACCTCCCTGTTTGATAGCTGTCTACTACCTACTACCATTGCATTTAAAACTATTGTTATCGACACGACGATTCCCGTCATCGGAACATCCTGTTTAAACTCCTGGCATAGTGCACAACAGCGACGTGACCGACTCGTCCAGTAGGAGAATGACCAAACCTGGAAAAAATTTCCACAAATTATTTTGGTGTCATTGGACGTAGAATTATGCCCAATGTCACATATATAAAATCTCCATCAATTCAATTAAGGGAAACAATTTACAAAGATTTAAAATGAGAACATTTCTAGACTATGTTTGTTTTATTTTGATCAAATGAATTAGGGGCATGACATTGTCTTTTTGCACTTTTTATGTTTCCAGAACATCAGTTTCGTCATCAATGACCATGGCAGGTTCAGTGTTAATGCAGGATTCACCCCGATACCCTCCACATGCCATTACACATTTTAAACCATTTTTGCGACAAGAACCCTGATTTGTGATATGTTTTCTTTCATGTTTGCTTGCACTTGCACCGTATAAATTTAAGGACTTTTGATGGTGCTGTATTGGTTGAAGGGATCCATTGACCTCCTTCTAGCCCCACATACAGCTTTCTAAGCTGTCGTTGCTTAGATCGCGCCATCTGACAACCTGGAGGTGGACTCGTAATCTGTAGTAGTGGGCTGTACGTTCGGAAGGTGGCAACTGCCATGGTTCCACTTCGTTACTCTTGGCTATCATTGCCATATATCTGGCACACCTCAGAGTTGTGAGCGTGTTCTTCCTACTTCCTCCTTACAGCAAGCAAATAAAAGATGACTTCCAGTATCACCAACTTCAACTGAGAGGCAGTTGTGTTGCTGTGCAGTATGTGTGTGTGTGTTGCTGCCACCAGGTAAAACACCTCACCTGTATATGTGTGTGTGTGTGTGTGTGTGTTGCTGCCACCAGGTAAAACAAATCACCTGTATGTGTGTGTTGCTGCCACCAGGTAAAACACCTCACCTGTGTGTGTGTGTGTTGCGGACACCAGGTAAAACACCTCACCTATATGTGTGTGTGTGTGTGTTGCTGCCACCAGGTAAAACAAATCACCTGTATGTGTGTGTTGCTGCCACCAGGTAAAACACCTCACCTGTGTGTGTGTGTGTTGCGGACACCAGGTAAAACACCTCACCTGTGTGTGTGTGTGTGTTGCGGACACCAGGTAAAACACCTCACCTGTGTGTGTGTGTGTTGCGGACACCAGGTAAAACACCTCACCTGTATGTGTGTGTGTGTTTGTTGCTGCCACCAGGTAAAGCACCTCACCTGTATGTGTGTGTGTTTGTTGCTGCCACCAGGTAAAGCACCTCACCTGTATGTGTGTGTGTTTGTTGCTGCCACCAGGTAAAACACCTCACAAGGGAACACAAATTTAAGGAAGTACCTCATGTGGTAAGCCTAAACAAGAGTATTAACACAACTGGCCACTTTCCTGTCTGGCCATCTCCGGCTGGGGTGGCGTTTAGGTATATTATTAAGTAGATCAATTTCACAAGCCATCTATTATTTTTCCTCTCCACTAGTCTATGGTTATTTACTCATCTTTTCCATTTCTTCACAACAATTTATAAATATCTAAAACACTGCATTTCATTATATATTTATTTTTAAAACATTTATTTCATCCTGCATGTTTACTCTGTTCATTTGGATCACTTTCCTTCGGCAACATCTACTGTCATCTGCTTCCTTGTAAACATTGCATCAAACACATTCACAAACATTTATGACTTTTCTTATGAACTGCTTACTACAACAGCGTAATCTAAAAACAATAGCCGACTCACCTCTCAGTTACCTCACGTCTCATTAATCACCAACCGACTCACCTCTCAGTTACCTTACGTATCATCAATCACCAACCGACTCACCTCTCAGTTACCTCACGTATCATCAATCACCAACCGGCTCACCTCTCAGTTACCTCACGTATCATCAATCACCAACCGGCTCACCTCTCAGTTACCTCACGTATCATCAATCACCAACCGACTCACCTCTCAGTTACCTCACGTATCATCAATCACCAACCGACTTACCTCTCAGTTACCTCACGTATCATCAATCACCAACCGACTCACCTCTCAGTTACCTCACGTATCATCAATCACCAACCGACTCACCTCTCAGTTACCTCACGTATCATCAATCACCAACCGACTCACCTCTCAGTTACCTCACGTATCATCAATCACCAACCGACTCACCTCTCAGTTACCTCACGTATCATCAATCACCAACACATCATCAGACAAAACTTTTCCTTTCTGAACCTACACTGTTCTTCCCTTACTACACTGTTGTACACTGTAATACACTAATACAACATGATGTAATACACTGTAATACACTAATACACTATATCATGATGTAATACACTGTAATACACTAATACACTATATCATGATGTAATACACTGTAATACACTAATACACTATATCATGATGTAATACACTGTAATACACTAATACACTATACATGATGTAATACACTGTAATACACTAATACACTATATCATGATGTAATACACTATATCATGGTGTAATACACTGTAATACACTAATACACTATAACATGATGTAATACACTGTAGTACATTAACACACTATATCATGATGTAATACACTGTAATACACTAATACACTACAGGTATATCATGATGTAATACACTATGTTGAAATGAACTGTAATTTGAGCTTTTCCCCATCTAAGTTATTATATGTCTTATTTGTGTCACTTATGTTACTTGTATATTATTTGTAATTCGTAACCCATTCCCCAAATATGTAACTGTATATGTTCAACCTTCTGGCTGCCAAGCTCTTTCAATAAACCGTTAATTATTATTATTATTATTATTATTAATACACTATATCATGATGTAATACACTGTAATACACTAATACACTATATCATGATGTAATACACTAATACACTATAACATGATGTAATACACTAATACACTATATCATGGTGTAATACACTGTAATACATTCTTTATTTTGGGTACATTAACTTCGTAATAATATACTCTCCGTCTAATATACTCAACAAGGGAACTATCTAAGGTCTCTATCATACTTAACTGGTTGACTCCATTTACTGTTCACAACATTTCAGCAGTTATTTTTTCATCTACTCATGATGACTTAGCGTTTTTCAGTTTCATTAGGCTCAAAAATGAAAAAAAGTAAAAAAAAAAAAAAAAAAAAAAATCATATGTTCCCGGTAAAGAGCACATCACACTGACAAAAATTTCCGCCGCTCACTGTTCTCATATGTCAATGTTCGACGCCAAAAAAAAACTTGATCACAACCACACGAGCATTTACCGCCTAGGTCTAACTCCGCCGTCACTCAAAACAACAGAGATGGCCGCCTGTCCACTTGGCCGTATTTCACGAAAAAAGAATTATCCAGACTTTCTAAGAATATATTTATTTCCAGTGATCCATCATCAAATTCTGCACATTATATAAAACTTATTAAAATAGGAATATATTACTGATAAAGAAAAATGCATTTTTTTCCCTTGACAGGAAACAGACGATAGTTTTTGAGCCTCACGAGCCAATCTCGCCTCCTTATCACTCTTATTTTCTCTTAGCACTTCACTCGAGCACGTCATCAACAGGTTAATTCTTCTTCTCTCTCATCTATTACTCTTCCCAGGTTGTTTAAAATATTCACCCTCTCTCCCTTTGTCTTCTTTATCTTCATTATATCTTCTCTTTCCTTCTTTACTACTATTCCCTGGTTTTCTCTCCATTTATTACAATCTTTCCATCATCTGTCATCCATCTTCTTCACCTTTAACTTTCCCTCCAGTTTAGTATAATCTTCCTTCTTTGTATTACGTCTTATTGATATCTATGGCTGCTGTGGCCGGGAGGATGGAGTACTTGTATCCTAGCCTCAGGGACGCTGGTTTCATCTGGGATAACTCCCAGTCCACCCAGCTGTAAATGGTTACCAACTTTACGGTTTGGGAAGTGAGGCGGTCATCTACACTGCACAAATGAGGTCTAATATACATGTTCAAATCCAAGTCTAAATCCAAATCCAAATTCGTTAATCCAAATTCAAACATTCAAGTTTGAGAAGCCTCAGATACACACCCGTTGGTTTAGCTCCTCAGATTTACCTAATCCTCCAGTGGAGAATGTTCAATAGAGTACAGTCATAGATAATGAAGCCTATTTTATGGACACCCATAAATGCTTTTACAATTTGCTTTATAGTTTTTTAGTACAGAGGAGTATTACAGAGGATCATGTAATTCAGCTAAACGGGACTGGGTCAAGTACTGCACTCGTCTACCGGGGATTACACAGAGGGGGTCATTTTTGAGCTGCCTGTCTGACACTGGCCGATGGACTGTTTTATATGAACTTACTCTGTATAAAACTTGAAGTGTTTAGCAGGTGTGACTGTGATAGATGAAGTAGTGGCCGCAGTATAGGGATATTAGGGAGGCTGTTAGCAACTTCATCAATCAAACGCTGACGAAGGTTGACTGCCTCTCTAGGGAGCAGCCCACATGAGCTTCCTTTGTGGGTCAAGAACAGCAGATAGGGTGAAGAGTTTCATGGTTTCATACTCTGATAGACGCTGCACCACAGAAGCTGCCAGGATTTTGACCAACATCTTGCGTGTGAATTTCTCTTCAAGTTCAGACAGCTTACACTGTACAGGGTAAAACTATGCTGAGGGTGACATTGTTTTAGGCCTGAGCAAAGTTGGTGGCAGTCTCAAATGGTAATTAATACAAGCTACCAGCTTAAGAGTGATGTATTACTGTTTTAGCTAAAAGACTGGTGAATAAATACTGTATTGTCGGCCCAGTATGACCAAACAAGACTTATGACACCCCAGTATGACCAAGCAAGACTTAAGACCATCCCAGTATGACCGAAGAAGACTTAAGATACCCCAGTATGACCAAACAAGACCTAGTGGTTGTTATGCTGGTAGTGACAAATAAAGAGAGACTTTATGAATATTGTTACCAGTTTTCTCCAGGTAATGACCCCGTAAGACTTCTCCCTCCCTACCAAACGACCTCCGCAGCACCCCCACCACAGGAACCCACCCCCACCCACCACTTATCATCGCTATTGTGAACCCGCCTGATTATTCCAGGAACTCAGTGTAATTTGTTCACGATGTGTCAGAGAAATATTTTAGTTTATTATCCATCAGAAAAGTTGTGAAATTATGTTTAAGTGTTTCCTTGATGACCTAACATGTTGTTGATGATAATACTGTTGTAGGGTGGTGGTGGTGTTGTACTGTGATGGTGGTGGTGTTGTTATGTGGTGGAGGGGGTTATAGTGTGGTGGTGGTGGTGTTGTACTGTGATGGTGGTGGTGTTGTTATGTGGTGGAGGGGGTTATAGTGTGGTGGTGGTGGTGTTGTAGTGTGCTGGTGGTGTTGTAGTGTGGTGGTGGTGGTGTTGTAGTCTGGTGGTGGTGTTGTAGTGTGGTGGTGGTGTTGTAGTGTGGTGGAGGGGGTTGTAGTGTGGTGGTGGTGTTGTGTGGTGGTGATGGTGGTGGTGTTGTAGTGTGGTGGTGGTGTTGTAGTGTGGTGCTGGTGTTGTAATGTGGTGGTGTTGCAGTGTGGTGGTGGTGGTGTTGTAGTGTGGTGGTGTTGTACTGTAGTATGGTGGTGGTGGTGTTGTAGTTTAGTGGTGTTGTAGTGTGGTGGTGGTGTTGTAATATGGTGGTGGTGTTGTGATGTAGTGGTGTTGTAGTGTGGTGGTGGTGGTGGTGGTGGTGTTGTAGTGTGGTGGTGGTGTTGTGGTGTTGTAGTGCGGTGGTGGTGTTGTAGTGTGGTGGTGGTGTTGTGGTGGTGTTGGTGTTGTATTGTGGTGGTGGTGTTGTAGTGTGGTGGTGTTGGTGTTGTAGTGTGGTGTTGTAGTGTGGTGCTGGTGTTGTAATGTGGTGGTGTTGCAGTGTGGTGGTGGTGGTGTTGTAGTGTGGTGGTGGTGTTGTAATGTAGTGGTGGTCTTGTAGTGTGGTGGTGGTGGTGTTGCAGTGTGGTGGTGTTGTAGTGTGGTGGTGTTGTAGTGCGGTGGTGGTGGTGTTGTAGTGCGGTGGTGGTGGTGTTGTAGTGTGGTGGTGGTGTTGTAGTGTGATGGTGGTGTTGTAGTGTTGTGATGGTGTTGTAGTGTGGTGGTGGTGTTGTAGTGTGGTGGTGGTGTTGTAGTGTGGTGGTGGTGGTGGTGTTGTAGTGTGGTGGTGGTGTTGTAGTGTGGTGGTGGTGGTGTTGTAGTGTGGTGGTGGTGATGTAGTGTGGTGGTGGTGGTGTACTAAGTCCGCACCACCTGGAAAAGTACTTAATCCTGTTAGTATATTCGTGTAGCGTCCGGAGAGGTTGTTGGTCAAGGCGTCCGGAGAGGTTGTTGGTCAAGGCGTCCGGAGAGGTTGTTGGTCAAGGCGTCCGGAGAGGTTGTTGGTCAAGGTGTCCGGAGAGGTTGTTGGTCAAGGCGTCCGGAGAGGTTGTTGGTCAAGGCGTCCGGAGAGGTTGTTGGTCAAGGTGTCCGGAGAGGTTGTTGGTCAAGGCGTCCGGAGAGGTTGTTGGTCAAGGCGTCCGTAGAGGTTGTTGGTCAAGGCGTCCGGAGAGGTTGTTGGTCAAGGCGTCCGGAGAGGTTGTTGGTCAAGGCGTCCGGAGAGGTTGTTGGTCAAGGCGTCCGGAGAGGTTGTTGGTCAAGGCGTCCGGAGAGGTTGTTGGTCAAGGCGTCCGGAGAGGTTGTTGGTCAAGGCGTCCGGAGAGGTTGTTGGTCAAGGCGTCCGGAAAGGTTGTTGGTCAAGGCGTCCGGAGAGGTTGTTGGTCAAGGCGTCCGGAGAGGTTGTTGGTCAAGGCGTCCGGAGAGGTTGTTGGTCAAGGCGTCCGGAGAGGTTGTTGGTCAAGGCGTCCGGAGAGGTTGTTGGTCAAGGCGTCCGGAGAGGTTGTTGGTCAAGGCGTCCGTAGAGGTTGTTGGTCAAGGCGTCCGGAGAGGTTGTTGGTCAAGGCGTCCGGAGAGGTTGTTGGTCAAGGCGTCCGGAGAGGTTGTTGGTCAAGGCGTCCGGAGAGGTTGTTGGTCAAGGCGTCCGGAGAGGTTGTTGGTCAAGGCGTCCGGAGAGGTTGTTGGTCAAGGCGTCCGGAGAGGTTGTTGGTCAAGGCGTCCGGAGAGGTTGTTGGTCAAGGCGTCCGGAGAGGTTGTTGGTCAAGGCGTCCGGAGAGGTTGTTGGTCAAGGCGTCCGGAGAGGTTGTTGGTCAAGGCGTCCGGAGAGGTTGTTGGTCAAGGCGTCCGGAGAGGTTGTTGGTCAAGGCGTCCGGAGAGGTTGTTGGTCAAGGCGTCCGGAGAGGTTGTTGGTCAAGGCGTCCGGAGAGGTTGTTGGTCAAGGCGTCCGGAGAGGTTGTTGGTCAAGGCGTCCGGAGAGGTTGTTGGTCAAGGCGTCCAGAAAGGTTGTTGGTCAAGGCGTCCGGAGAGGTTGTTGGTCATGGTGTCCTGAGAGGTTGTTGGTCAAGGCGTCCGGAGAGGTTGTTGGTCATGGTGTCCTGAGAGGTTGTTGGTCAAGGCGTCCGGAGAGGTTGTTGGTCAAGGCGTCCGGAGAGGTTGTTGGTCATGGTGTCCTGAGAGGTTGTTGGTCAAGGCGTCCGGAGAGGTTGTTGGTCAAGGCGTCCGGAGAGGTTGTTGGTCAAGGCGTCCGTAGAGGTTGTTGGTCAAGGCGTCCGGAGAGGTTGTTGGTCAAGGCGTCCGGAGAGGTTGTTGGTCATGGTGTCCGGAGAGGTTGTTGGTCAAGGCGTCCGGAGAGGTTGTTGGTCAAGGCGTCCGGAGAGGTTGTTGGTCAAGGCGTCCGGAGAGGTTGTTGGTCAAGGCGTCCGGAGAGGTTGTTGGTCAAGGCGTCCGGAGAGGTTGTTGGTCAAGGCGTCCGGAGAGGTTGTTCCCATCAAATATCTCAGTCACAGCTGCGTGGCCCACGCGTAATGTTATCAGAACATACTGTTCTACAGCGTCTAGGTGAGCGCGTCCCTGCGTCATTAACACACACCTTACATAGGCATCACACACGCCACGTCCCTCTGCGATCTGTTGGCTAGGCCCAGCCCCTACCACAGACCAGAGACGTCTGGACGCACGATAAATAGTTGTGTGTTTAAGTGAATGCCAACACTAAAGCATTAACAAGCACTTTCTTGGGTGTTGTGAAACTTTCTTCCTGTTCTTTGTTTCATGAGAACTCCGCATTCTTCTCAGGAAGTTTGGTAGCGTATCTTTGGGTTTAAGAAGGGTAGTATCCTGAAGGCCCGAGAGCTACGGGTTTGACCTACGTTCTTGGGACTAGTAAAGTGATTCGCCGCCTTTACTTTGTTGTCTACTGTGTGTATATAGTGTACCTTACCCGTCTACTACGTGTACTAGAAATTCAATTCTAGATTTTAAAAACTCACACCTTCAATCCGGCCGTCTGGAGTTTCTGAAATACTCACAATGATAAGATCTTCTGAGTAGACATAATAAAGTACAGTGTTGTTCATCACCTGCAAATATGGTGTTTATCATTCCTTGAAATGTCAGAGGCTTATTCCTAAACCCAACAGGTATTATTATCAAGGACTCAAAATGTCCGTCGTCTATGTTATTTTATTTTAATATCGGTAAACCCAGCCATTCATCTGAAGGTGATGGTACTGTCTTTTGACCTTGGGGTTAATATTTTAGTTTCATGTATGTTTGTGGCTGTGATGTATCTTGAGATGTGTCTTAGGAAATCTGTGAAGAAGTATCCCGTTAAGCCTTGAAGCAGTATTTAGCTGGATGATATATTTTCCTTTACATATCTTGCAGAGGGAACCGTCTGTTGATGGTGTGGTGACCTAGTGGTGTGGTGATATGGTGGTGTGGTGATCTGGTAGTGTGGTGATCTGGTAGTGTGGTGATCTGGTAGTGTGGTGATATGGTGGTGTGGTGATCTGGTAGTGTGGTGATCTGGTGGTGTGGTGATCTGGTAGTGTGGTGATCTGGTAGTGTGGTGATCTGGTAGTGAGGTGATCTGGTAGTGAGGTGATCTGGTAGTGTGGTGATCTGGTAGTGTGGTGATCTGGTAGTGTGGTGATCTGGTGGTGAGGTGATCTGGTGGTGTGGTGATCTGGTGGTGTGGTGATCTGGTGGTGTGGTGATCTGGTAGTGTGGTGATCTGGTAGTGTGGTGATCTGGTGGTGTGGTGATCTGGTGGTGTGGTGATCTGGTAGTGTGGTGATCTGGTCTGGTGGTGTGGTGATCTGGTAGTGTGGTGATCTGGTGGTGTGGTGATCTGGTAGTGTGGTGATCTGGTGGTGTGGTGATCTGGTAGTGTGGTGATCTGGTAGTGTGGTGATCTGGTGGTGTGGTGATCTGGTAGTGTGGTGATCTGGTAGTGTGGTGATCTGGTAGTGTGGTGATCTGGTAGTGTGGTGATCTGGTAGTGTGGTGATCTGGTAGTGTGGTGATCTGGTAGTGTGGTGATCTGGTAATATCTTGGTGTGGGTTATTGAGCATCAGCATGAAGTCGAGAGTCTGAGAATCACTTAATATACCAACCCTGTTTACTCCTTTGAGGATGACTGCTCTCTCTCTCTCTCTCTCTCTTTGCTTATATATCTCAAACTCCGGTAGTATTCCTCAAGCCTCTAGAGCCACTTCCTTGATAAATCTCCATCACTCACAAAGTCCAACATAACTTTACGATGAGACCGACTTAATTTTGCAATTTATATTCGTGAAGAACCTGAGGTGAACATTTGGATGCTTATCACAGGAGACCAACCTCGGCCAATAGATTATGCAAATTCCTCAAACTAGATGAGATATGAATGTAGTAGACACGTTAATGATTTACCGCCCACACACACCCACCTCTCATAATACTGAGAGCTATGAACCCAACTTTAGGAGACTCCTCCCCTCCCCAACTCATACTTCTCATAGTTTTCCCTCATTCGTGAATAACCAGGAAACAGCCAACCAGACCATAGTGACAGGAGCAACACTGTGATGCCTCCTTGTGTCTTATCATAAGTAAACCTTAACAGCATCGTAATATTTTCTTAAGCTATTTACCAGAAGATTTTCCACTGCAATGTTTGTTATATTTAAAACTTACCAGTGCTCCCTGCCAAGTGTTGGAGAGATAGTGTTAGTTTAATGCTGGAGAAACTGTTGGGGGAATGTTGGCGAGTGATGGTTCTGTGAGGGAAAGAGTGTTGGGGGAATGTTGGAGGGTGTTGGTTATAATGTTGGAGAAAAAATGGAACTTATGTTGGTGTCATGTTGGAGAGAGGGAGTGTTGGTGTAGCCAGAAATGAGGTGATAAGATGCAATGTTTATTGTTGTGACACTTGGTTCCGTGCTGGACTGCCCTTCTATATTATCACTTAACAATTAACAAGCTCCTATTATGTACTCATAAACCTTAAGCTGTAAGTCATTAAAGTGATAAAAGTCTAGGTCTAAACACGCAAACATTCTCTGGACGTAAGCGTGGTGAGAGAGGTGTCATCCCACTTCAACGATTGCTTGTTTTATGCTATTTTTACCATTTTGGTTATCTGATCAGGTTAGGTTACGTTGGCTTAGGTTGGGTTGGGTTAGGTTACGTTACGTTACTCTAAATCGCATAAAACAGACTATCGTCCAAGTGAGATATTATCGTAAGAGAAGGTATCCATTCTTTGAGTCTCAGTGTAAATTTGTAGCCCGTTTTATGTTATTTCTGCGCTGTATCTTAAACCAGTGGGACGTGTGTTGAGGCCCACACCTCCAGGTACACAGTACAACTCAGTCGATGAACCTCTAAAAATCCGTAACCAATTTTATGTAACTGAGTCTTCTTATCGCCTTCCAGACCAGCCGTACATATTCTCGAGTCAGCGAGGAACATGTACATCTTCCACTTAAACTCTGACTACAGTATTGAGTGTGAAGGTTGCCCTGGCGAGTCTAACATTCTTTATGTCTGAGTGTATTGGAATTCCGCGGTGGACTGTAAAACACCTCCACATTCTCCTCTCTCACTTCTTAAATAAAGTGAACCGCGGGGGACCTTTTCATACTGGAAAGTAGATGGAAATAATTCTGGAATTTATATTATGTAACAGAATTTAACGCAAACAAATTATCGTTGTCTTAAAATTTCATAAGACTAATACATTTGTGTGTGTGTGTGTGTGTGTGTGTGTGTGTGTGTGTGTGTGTGTGTGTGTGTGTGTGTGAGTGTGTGTAAAGAATTCAAAGCACAATCATCCACATAATAGACAAAATCACTTTCATTTATTTTAAATTAAACCAAAATTAGTTTATTTTTTTAGCAGCTGTTGTGGTAACAAGACCTTAGTTGTGTGTGAAATCTGAAGAAGGGGACGAGACGTATGAGAGGAATAGGTGAGAGAGGTGGAAGAGAGCAGCTGCTGGTGACGCTATAACAGATGGTGTAGGGAGAGGGAGAGTGAGATAGGTGTAAGGAAGTCTCCAGTGCAGTGTAAAAGAGGATAGTGTGACGTACTTCCTCACTCGCTCACTAGATTTTCCGGCGCTCTGTGGACTTCCGGTGCCCTGCCCAGGTAAGGAAACATTTCGGCGATGTATTAAAACGAACACAACGAGCCCCCTCTATACCCCATCGCGGGTCATCTCGCCGTTTGCCCGGAAATGTGTCTTCATGATTGGCCGTTTACTCTCGCTGGCTCCGCCCTCTTCGCTGCGCTTACTATGCATTGACCGGGCAACCTTGTCCAGGCTCACAAACCCTTCCCACGGATTTGATGTTTTTTCTGTTGTGGTGTAAGCTGCCTCAATCGTCTTTCTTATTGTTTTGTTATATCCCTTATGTATCGGTTTCACCTCTTGGCAGGTGTCCATGGCTGTCAGTGTGAAGCACTGATGAGTTTGATGTACGGTGGTTCTTTATGTCGTGTTTGTGTTCATTGATTCTAACCCCCACACCTCTTGAGGCTCCCCATAGTACGCAACGGGACAAGCACTGCCTGGAATATTATAAGAACTTCAGAACATAAGAAAATAAGGAGTCTGCAATAGGCCGGTTGGCCTGTGCATGGCAGCTCCTGTCGAGAGTTACTACCACTCTCTATCATCCATGAATCTATCTAGCCTCCTTTTGAAACTTTCCAGAGTTCCCGCACTTACTACAAAGTTGCTAAGCTTGTTCCACTCGTCCACCACCCTATTTGTGAACCAGTTTCTTCCTATCTCCCTCTTAAACCTAAACTTACCCAACTTGAATCCGTTGCTCCGAGTCCTATCCTGCTCGGATATTATAAGAACTTTATCTATATCCCCTTTATTGATTCCTTTCACCCACTTAAATACTTCTATCATATCTCCCCGCACTCTTCGTCTTTCTAGGGAATGCAAGTTAAGTTTCTTTAATCTATCCTGATATGGAAGGTTTCTAAGTCCCGGAATCATTTTTGTCATTCTTCGCTGCACCGACTCTAGTGAATTTATATCCATTCTATAATAGGGGCACCAGAACTGAACCGCATAATCGAGGTGCGGCCTGACTAGCACAAGATATAGTTGCAATAAGACCTCTGCACTCTTGTTACTTACACTTCTAGATATAAAACCCAATACTCTGTTTGCCTTATTTCGAACATTAACGCACTGTTTTCGAGGCCGTAGGTCCGGGCTTACAAGTACCCCTAGGTCTCTTTCACAACTCGACTTCTCTAGGTTGATGTTGTTAAGGCTGTATACATTATAAGTATTTGTTCTTCCAATATTAAGTACGCTGCACTTGCTGGTGTTGAATTTCATTTGCCATTTTTCAGACCACCCCTGCAGTTTATTTAGATCCTCCTGTAATGCATTTGCATCCTGCCCTGAATTAATTTGCCGCCCTATTTTGGTGTCATCCGCAAACTTGCTTATGTCACTGCTGATCCCAGTATCTAAATCGTTTATGTAGATTATGAACAAGAGTGGGCCTAGTACTGACCCCTGGGGAACCCCACTGGTTACACGGCCCCACTCAGATTTAACACCATCTACGCTGACCCTCTGCGTTCTATCGGTGAGCCATGATTTTATCCAATTTAAAACTTTCCCCTCGATACCATGAGCCTTAATTTTTCTCAGAAGCCTCTGATGCGGTACTCTGTCAAATGCTTTGGTAAAGTCTAAGTAAATCACATCGTAATTTTCGTCATTATCTACTACCTCGAAGACTTTCCTAAAAAACGTTAGCAGATTTGTTAGACAAGATTTTCCCTTTGTAAACCCATGATGAGAGTCTTAGATTAATTTGCTTTTCTCTAGATGCGATCGGATGCTATCTGCTATAATTGATTCAAGAAATTTCCCCACTACTGACGTCAAACTAATCGGCCGGTAATTTGACGCTGATGCTCTGTCTCACTTTTTGAATATGGGTACTACATTTGCCTGTTTCCACAAGTCTGGCACAAATCCAGTGTCTAATGATTTTGTAAATAAGTTTACGAGGGGTCCGCTAATCTGTTCCCTACACTCTTTTAAGACTCGAGGGAAAATTTCATCCGGCCCTGGGGATTTTGTATTCTTTAGTTTATTTATCTTCTTAAGAACATCCTCTTTTCTGATAGTGATGTTCTTTAATTTTTCTTCTTCCTTTCCCTTAAATATCAGTTCCACCTCCGGAATTTCATCGCAAATTTCTTCTGTGAAAACTGATAAGAAGTAGCTGTTCAATGCTTTGCTTATTTCTTCACTGCCATTTATCAATTCTCCCCTCCCTGACTTTAAAGGCTCAACTTTGTCCTTGACCTTTGTCCTATATACCTAGAAAAATCCCTTGGGATTCGCCTTGGATTCTCTTGCTATTTTGATTTCATAGTCTCTCTTTGCTTTCCTTACATTTTTCTTAACATTCCTAGATAGTTCATTATACCTGTTTCTGAGCTGCTCCTCCCCTCCCTTTAATTTCTTAGATATTCCTTTCTTTATTCCTATGTCATGTTTAAGTTTTCTGGTCATCCACCTTGGCTCATTCTTATTTGACCTAATTTTTCTGTATGGTATATTTTGTTCTTGTGCTTTATGTAGTATACTAGTGAATATATTATAGTCATGATCAATTGTTGTGTCATCTATGACCTCACCCCTTCCTACTGGGAACTGACGTGACTGTTCCCAGGTGACCTCACCTAGGTACCTTCTTAACCCCTGATAATCCGCCAACCGAAAGTTTGGGACTCTGACCATATTGTCATTGTTTTTCGTTTCCCAATTTAGGGTGAACCTGATTTCTCTGTGATCACTGTTACCTAGTTCTTCCCCTACTGTGATATCTCTGATAATATTTTCTTTATTTGTTAATACTAGGTCTAATATATTGTCACCTCTAGTATGTTCTGTAATTAGTTGTTTCAAAAAATTGTCCTGTACTGCGTCTAGGAAGTCTTCAGATTCATAGTCACCTACAATGTTGTCCCAGTCAATATTTCTGAAGTTGAAATCCCCCATAATGCATAGGTTGTTATATTTTGCTGCCCTACTCATTTCCTGCCATATGGGCTGAGCTGCTTCTTTGCCAAGACTTGGGGGCCTGTAAATCACTCCCATAATTAGTTTTTCTCTTCCTTCCTTGATTTCTACCCATACAGACTCGGTTCCTATTTCACCCTTTATTGAATTATTAATACAACAATTTAATGTATCCCTGACGAAGAGTGCGACCCCTGCCCCCTTCCTACCTTCTCTGTCCTTGTGAAAAAGGTTGTACCCTTCTATGTGGAACTTTGATAAAAAGTTCTTGCTCGCCAGATTCATCCAAGTTTCGGTGATTGCTATGACGTCTACATTCTCGGTACATACAACCGCTCTCAGCAGATCTATTTTATTTCTAACGCTCCTACTGTTTGTATAGTATACATTAGGGTGTGTCAATTTAGGGGGTGAACTGGCTAAATTGAAAATCGAGTAATTTGGTAGCAATTTATTGTAGTCTTTAAGCATGCAAAACAATATTCTGGCATAAATTTTTTTTTATAATAAGTCCTACCTACATCAAATGGATTTTTAAATGTACATATTTGTGAATTTATAACATGACCAGCGTTTGCACACATGTTACTGTTTCAAGTTTCAAATTATTATATTTTATTATCCGTAGTCTATTTGAAAGTAACCAATGCCTTCATACTCTCTTTGCTTTGGTTTCTTGTCATCAGTAGTCTGCTTGCTATTTGTGCTTTGATGTAACCTTCTCGTCTCTCGTGGCTGTAAACATGGCCCGCTGCTTCTGTGACCATTTTCACACATCTCTCCACACTTTGAGTGTGGGAAGGCCACTTCGGCACCTGCATTGGAGTCTCTTTAAGGTTTCTCAATTCTTGGCTAGTTAGACTTGTTGTCAATGGTGGCTCTAAGACTTCCAAACTCAAGTCAACCAATTCTGACAATTTGGTGGCATTGACGTTTATTGGGGGAACTTTTCTTGAATGAAACGAACAGTCTCCCAACTGGTCGTCATCTATTAGCGTTCCTCTAATCTTTAGAATGACTTCTACAGCCTCGGTTCGGAGATTGGTACATTGACTGCAAAGCATTGCTTGCAAAACTGCTTCTGATCGAGCATACCAAGCGGGCCTTCTTGCCACAGGTAACACGATGTCCCTCACTACCTTCCTCTGTGTTCTTACTAGCTGCAATTGAAACAAAAGGTGATTGGGCCCATCCACCCACATAGGATTAAGTTTCACACTGAACCACTGGGGAAGATAAACTCCAATAATAAATTCAACAATTAACCTCAAATTCTTCAGCACTTTGCCCTTCAATTCGTGTTTGGAAATCCAAATCCTGCAGAAACGAAGAGCTGTAGTTAACCAACGGCTGTGACTGACAGGTCCAATCTCCAAGAGAGCCAATGACTGAGGCACTTCTCCTGATCTTATTGCTTGGGCAATATGATAAGCATAGGATTGATCTGTGCTGAGATCTTTGATGACTCCTTCAGACAACGCCGGAAGGGGAGGGCCAACTTTGACCTTTGGAAAGGTTGTATTTATTTCTAGTTGTGTTGCTTCATCCAGCATGATGCCAAGGGGACCTGACCACTTGTTGTTGCTCTTTGTAGGACCATCAAGTTCCTGGATGAGATGACGAAGAGGTAGCTCGCCTGTATGTAAATCACATACAATCCAAACAAGTCTTCTTCCTAGTTTTTTCTCTAAATGCGTCATTACACCCCCCTGCCATCCGGTGTTCACTGCAGTTGAATCTCCACCAACAGCCTGCAGTGAACTGCCAAGTCCTCTCTCCTGAACCCAACATAAAATATGATCAGCAATGACCTCTGCATGTTTCTTCCCTTCTACTTCAGTTTCGGGAGCAAAGTGAAACAAAAACCGACCACCAGGCTCAGAACAGACAGAGTAGTGTTCTTCTTTGATGAGACCGGGAAACTTTCTGTTCACTCCCTCTACTTCTAGCAAAACTTTTGTGTCATCTATTCTTCCATCAAACAAAAGACAGGAGAGCCCTCCCTCGCTTAAATCTTTTTCATGCTGATCAGATATTTCCTTCATTATTTTTTCTTGTGCTCTTCAAATTTTATTATGATCTATCACCAAAGATACATCCTCTCGGCTGATGAGGCCTGCATCTATCCAAGCGGCAGTTGCAATTTCTGCAGCCTCACGAAGTCCAGCATGGTGGCGAATACTAGCTAAAGCAATGTTTGAAATATTTCTTGTGTTGTATTTCATTTTCTTTGGTAAAGGTTGAGATGGCTCTTTGGAACTATCATCTGATGTTGCTTCCTGTTCATCAGAAGAACTATCAAAGAAGTGATAAACATCTTGACACAGCTCTTCCTCTCTTTGGATGGCTTCTTCACTCTTCATTTTCTTCTTTTGTTCCCTCTCTCGGATTTGTTCTCTCTTCTTGGCATTAGCAATCTGCTTCTTTGTTTCTGAATAATCTATTGAACCCATTTGCATACTTCCTTGGCCTTCTGCCTTTGTCCTCTGTGCCTTTATAAATTCAAGCTCTAAAACAGGGATCTTCTTTTCACGAGGACAACCACAATCAATGTGGGAATTATTTTCTCTCTTACCTGAGTGAGAACAGTTGGATTCAGAACATAATTGTATGGAGCACTTGCAGGTCAAACAGAGTATCAAGTGTGTGCAGAAATTCATTTTTCCTGGCCAAGTTTCCTTTACCAAGTGATGTTTCAACTGCTTTGTGCCATAGTTTCGTTAGTTTTAGCTCAATAGTTCGACACTGATTAATCACAGGTGGTTTGAATAGTGCATTAGCTTTTGTCCATTGATGCAGAAGAGGGACTATCATGTCATTTATGAGTTCTTTATCTGTATAGTTCCTTCTGTCCTTTGCATTTTTTTCTCGAAGGAGTAACCCTAATCTTAGCATGTCTCTCACTGTTGGAAGTTCTGATACAGGAAGCTCCTTCCCTTTACCAACTAGCAGGCTCAAGTGGGTTGACAACTGACTTCTTGTCTTCAATTTTGACATCTTCACACTATCTGACAAATAGAAAAATATTTCAATGTTTCATAATTCAATTGTTGTTTCAAAAAATATCAATTTGTTTATCAAAAATGCTGTAACAGAAATAACATAATAATTTCTTAGAACATAATGTTTTATACAATGATATAAGTAACTGCGACAATCAATATGCCCTACTTACAATAATTAAAATGTAGAATTCGTCTGGTAGAGTAGGTGCAAGTGCAATGAGAGCAAACCACCGTCTATGATATCTAGAAGGAGAGTGAGCCGGGCGCCTTATCCTCACGCTTGGTACAAGTCAAAACAACAATTAAACTGTCCCACACGGAGAGCCTGTTCATGTTCATGTTCTGACATGCATATTGTACACAAGCTATAGAACCATAAAATACTCCATAATCCATATGCTTACATGAGATTAGTTAATATCAAGTGAATAATTCTAATCAAGTCTCATTAATTTGTTGAAATACTGATATTTGAAACTTTAAGGTATAATTGATGTAGGTGAGGGTTATTTCAATTCATTTTTGTTTGCTAATCTCAAGTTTAGACATAAAGAGGCACAATATTTTGACTACCAAATTTGATTTTTAACATGTTGACAAAATTGACACACCCTAGTATACATTTAAGCCTACCCTTCCCTGGTCCTGTTTTACCCCTTGGTCTGAGTAACCAATTTTACTCCCCAGGACCTGGTTGTTTTTTTGACTCCCACTTTCCCCGACCCCTCTCTACTGGCGAAACCCCCTTTGGAGTGACAATTTCACGCTCCAGGGATGTAGACAACGTCTTTACCCCCGCACGAGACAAGTGTACTCCGTCACGACTGTACAGGTAGTCGTTGCCATAGAATCGTTGCCAGCTATCAATGAATGCCCAACCATTGTTTGCACAATGTTTTTCCAGTCGGCAATTTTTAGCAATTGCCCTTACTCACACTACACGACCGTCACTATAGTTTATGAGCTACACACACCACCTTACTCACACTACACGACCGTCACTATAGTTTATGAGCTACACAAACCACCTTACTCACACTACACGACTGTCACTATAGTTTATGAGCTACACACACCACCTTACTCACACTACACGACCGTCACTATAGTTTATGAGCTACACACACCACCTTACTCACACTACACGACCGTCACTATAGTTTATGAGCTACACACACCACCTTACTCACACTACACGACCGTCACTATAGTTTATGAGCTACACACACCACCTTACTCACACTACACGACCGTCACTATAGTTTATGAGCTACACACACCACCTTACTCACACTACACGACCGTCACTATAGTTTATGAGCTACACAAACCACCTTACTCACACTACACGACTGTCACTATAGTTTATGAGCTACACACACCACCTTACTCACACTACACGACCGTCACTATAGTTTATGAGCTACACACACCACCTTACTCACACTACACGACCGTCACTATAGTTTATGAGCTACACACACCACCTTACTCACACTACACGACCGTCACTATAGTTTATGAGCTACACACACCACCTTACTCACACTACACGACCGTCACTATAGTTTATGAGCTACACTCACCACCTTACTCACACTACACGACCGTCACTATAGTTTATGAGCTACACACACCACCTTACTCACACTACACGACCGTCACTATAGTTTATGAGCTACACACACCACCTTACTCACACTACACGACCGTCACTATAGTTTATGAGCTACACTCACCACCTTACTCACACTACACGACCGTCACTATAGTTTATGAGCTACACACACCACCTTACTCACACTACACGACCGTCACTATAGTTTATGAGCTACACACACCACCTTACTCACACTACACGACTGTCACTATAGTTTATGAGCTACACACACCACCTTACTCACACTACACGACCGTCACTATAGTTTATGAGCTACACACACCACCTTACTCACACTACACGACCGTCACTATAGTTTATGAGCTACACACACCACCTTACTCACACTACACGACCGTCACTATAGGTTATGAGCTACACACACCACCTTACTCACACTACACACCGTCACACTACACACCGTCACGCTACACATTGTTACACTTCTCACCGTCACACTACACACCGGCACACTACAAACCGTCACACTTCACACCGTCACGCTACACACCGTCACAGGCCAGTTTCAACCTGTCAGAGGGAAGTTTAATTGCCGTCATTCAAATCTGACCCGGAAGTCTTGTCCAGCCTCCAGTAGTCTGTAACATTCCAATTCTGTTTTAGGTAAGGTTCCTGGATGGTATTTATACACCTCTCTCTCTCTCTCTCTCTCTCTCTCTCTCAACTTTATACAGTATACTAAACAAAATTGACCTGCTTCCCTCAGGAGGTATATACAGTATTGTACAGTCTTGACTTGTCACAGTGTGTCTCCCCTGCCACGGATATCCTGGCCATGATATATAGTGTGTGGCTCTATTTGGCCATGATGTACAGTGTGTGGCTCTACCTGGCCATGATGTACAGTGTGTGGCTGTACCTGGCCATGATGTACAGTGTGTGGCTGTACCTGGCCATGATGTACAGTGTGTGGCTCTACCTGGCCTTGATGTACAGTGTGTGGCTCTACCTGGCCATGATGTACAGTGTGTGGCTCTACCTGGCCATGATGTACAGTGTGTGGCTCTACCTGGCCATGATGTACAGTGTGTGGCTCTACTTGGCCATGATGTACAGTATGTGGCTCTACCTGGCTATGATGTACAGTGTGTGGCTCTACCTGGCCTTGATGTACAGTGTGTGGCTCTACCTGGCCATGATGTACAGTGTGTGGCTCTACCTGGCCATGATGTACAGTGTGTGGCTCTACCTGGCCATGATGTACAGTGTGTGGCTCTACTTGGCCATGATGTACAGTATGTGGCTCTACCTGGCTATGATGTACAGTGTGTGGCTCTACCTGGCCTTGATGTACAGTGTGTGGCTCTACCTGGCCATGATGTACAGTGTGTGGCTCTACCTGGCCATGATGTACAGTGTGTGGCTCTACCTGGCCATGATGTACAGTGTGTGGCTCTACTTGGCCATGATGTACAGTATGTGGCTCTACCTGGCTATGATGTACAGTGTGTGGCTCTACCTGGCCTTGATGTACAGTGTGTGGCTCTACCTGGCCATGATGTACAGTGTGTGGCTCTACCTGGCCATGATGTACAGTGTGTGGCTCTACCTGGCCATGATGTACAGTGTGTGGCTCTACTTGGCCATGATGTACAGTATGTGGCTCTACCTGGCTATGATGTACAGTGTGTGGCTCTACCTGGCCATGATGTACAGTGTGTGGCTCTACTTGGCCATGATGTACAGTATGTGGCTCTACCTGGCCATGATGTACAGTATGTGGCTCTACCTGGCCATGATGTACAGTGTGTGGCTCTACCTGGCCATGATGTACAGTGTGTGGCTCTACCTGGCCATGATGTACAGTGTGTGGCTCTACCTGGCCATGATGTACAGTGTGTGGCTCTACCTGGCCATGATGTACAGTGTGTGGCTCTACCTGGCCATGATGTACAGTGTGTGGCTCTACCTGGCCATGATGTACAGTGTGACTACCTGGCCATGATGTACAGTGTGTGGCTCTACCTGGCCATGATGTACAGTGTGTGGCTCTACCTGGCCATGATGTACAGTGTGTGGCTCTACCTGGCCATGATGTACAGTGTGACTACCTGGCCATGATGTACAGTGTGTGGCTCTACCTGGCCATGATGTACAGTGTGTGGCTCTACCTGGCCATGATGTACAGTATGTGGCTCTACCTGGCCATGATGTACAGTGTGTGGCTCTACCTGGCCATGATGTACAGTGTGTGGCTCTACCTGGCCATGATGTACAGTGTGTGGCTCTACCTGGCCATGATGTACAGTGTGTGGCTCTACTTGGCCATGATGTACAGTGTGTGGCTCTACCTGGCCATGATGTACAGTGTGTGGCTCTACCTGGCCATGATGTACAGTGTGTGGCTCTACCTGGCCATGATGTACAGTGTGTGGCTCTACCTGGCCATAATGTACAGTGTGTGAGACTATTAGCTGGCGTTACGTCAGGATTGAGGAGCGGTTCTCGTCCTAACACTTGTGTTGTATAAGGACTGATGCTGACGCTTGGTGGTGGAGAAATAAACTTGTGGTAGTTTTTCTACAGTTTATGAATAATACCGACAATTACACTGAAGAGCGTAAGGCGTTGGTCACCTTTGAATAATATGAATTAAAATGAACATTACTCGGTCAAGAATGACTCATTGTATTTAACTCGTTATTTACATTACAGGAATTGTGTTCCGTTGAGGCAACACAACACACACACACCTCAATATATTATGGGAAGAAACACATCTCCACACATGACACACATCTCAATACATTATGGGAAGAAACACATCTCCACACATGACACACATCTCAATACATTATGGGAAGAAACACATCTCCACACATGACACACATCTCAATACATTATGGGAAGAAACACATCTCCACACATGACACACATCTCAATACATTATGGGAAGAAACATCTCCACACATGACACACATCTCAATACATTATGGGAAGAAACACATCTCCACACATGACACACATCTCAATACATTATGGGAAGAAGCACATCTTCATTCATTACTTGGTATAAACAATTTACTGTGTACATAACATATAACTACGAGAAAGATATCCAACCATTTTAAGTCCTAAGTTTATCGTGGGTTAGTTTGTTGAAGAGCGGTGGCCCAGTGAATACAACACTTACTTCCTCTCCTAAAGGTCGATGGATTGCAACCAGGATTTCTACAGTCCACTTCAGTTGTTAATGGTCGTTTAACTCTACTGCAGGTGTTGTAGTGTAGTGTTTGCCTCACTGTTTACAGATAAGAGGCTCAGTCCATTACAACCACACTGTACTGCCTCTAGTCTAACGGGTCATCACATGTATGGAACCACCCAAGTGATGTGAACATTTACCGTTCTATATAAAAAATAAATGTATTTCATCGTTTACACCGAACTTCAATGTACATTTATTTTTGTGAATTTTTATTTTGGCTCAGATGAACACAATTTTTGTTTCATTTCAGACGTGACGCCACTGTCTCCAACACCTCCACTGGATGATGACGTCAAGGAGAAATCAGTTTCCTGGAACATTTAATAATTTTTCTCAATGGCAGTTTTCATTATCAGTTTTAGTGGATCACGTTGGAGTGAATCAGCTTTAAATGGATCCCGTGAGCGTGGATCAGGTAGAAGTGGACCATATGAGAGTGGTTCAGTGAGGGTGGATAAAGGGTTATATTTCACACCTGTACCTGCTACACCACACACCTGTACCTGTTACATGACACACCTGTACCTGCTACACCACACACCTGTACCTGCTACACCACACACCTGTACCTGCTACACCACACACCTGTACCTGCTACACCACACACCTGTACCTGCTACACCACACACCTGTACCTGCTACACCACACACCTGTACCTGCTACACCACACACCTGTACCTGCTACACCACACACCTGTACCTGCTACACCACACACCTGTACCTGCTACACCACACACCTGTACCTGCTACACCACACCCTGTACCTGCTACACCACACACCTGTACCTGCTACACCACACACCTGTACCTGCTACACCACACACCTGTACCTGCTACACCACACACCTGTACCTGCTACACCACACACCTGTACCTGCTACACCACACACCTGTACCTGCTACACCACACCCCTGTACCTGCTACACCACACCCCTGTACCTGCTACACCACACACCTGTACCTGCTACACCACACACCTGTACCTGCTACACCACACCCCTGTACCTGCTACACCACACACCTGTACCTGCTACACCACACCCCTGTACCTGCTACACCACACACCTGTACCTGCTACACCGCACACCTGTACCTGCTACACCACACACCTGTACATTATACACCACACACCTGTACCTGCTACACCACACACCTGCACCTGCTACACCACACACCTGTACCTGCTACACCACACACCTGTACCTGCTACACCACACCCCTGTACCTGCTACACCACACACCTGTACCTGCTACACCGCACACCTGTACCTGCTACACCACACCCCTGTACCTGCTACACCGCACACCTGTACCTGCTACACCGCACACCTGTACCTGCTACACCACACCCCTGTACCTGCTACACCACACACCTGTACCTGCTACACCACACACCTGTACCTGCTACACCGCACACCTGTACCTGCTACACCACACACCTGTACCTGCTACACCACACACCTGTACCTGCTACACCACACACCTGTACCTGCTACACCACACACCTGTACCTGCTACACCACACCCCTGTACCTGCTACACCACACCCCTGTACCTGCTACACCACACACCTGTACCTGCTACACCACACCCCTGTACCTGCTACACCACACACCTGTACCTGCTACACCACACACCTGTACCTGCTACACCGCACACCTGTACCTGCTACACCACACACCTGTACCTGCTACACCGCACACCTGTACCTGCTACACCGCACACCTGTACCTGCTACACCACACACCTGTACCTGCTACACCACACCCCTGTACCTGCTACACCACACACCTGTACCTGCTACACCACACACCTGTACCTGCTACACCGCACACCTGTACCTGCTACACCACACCCCTGTACCTGCTGCACCACACACCTGTACCTGCTACACCACACCCCTGTACCTGCTACACCACACACCTGTACCTGCTACACCACACACCTGTACCTGCTACACCACACCCCTGTACCTGCTACACCACACACCTGTACCTGCTACACCACACCCCTGTACCTGCTACACCACACCCCTGTACCTGCTACACCACACACCTGTACCTGCTACACCACACACCTGTACCTGCTACACCACACACCTGTACCTGCTACACCACACACCCACCTGTAAGATAACAGTGATAACATTATAAGGAGACTGATCACTGAGCTGGCTGTCACGTTCAGTAATGGTGAGTCTTGTCTAGAGTCACTGTGTGGCTGCCGTGGCGACCTGTGGTGTTATGGGCAAGTTTATTTACGCTATCTGCCTCTGTCTCCTCAGCCGTAACTGAGAACCTGGTGTTAATCGAATTGAGGATCGCATTCCAGGGTTGTTAGCCAGTGCAGCTGGCGAGTTGTCCGGTCTTCTTGGATCATTCTCTGACACTGAGACATACAGCTCATTAACTTAGGATGTGGTTGTTGTGTTTGCGATAGCTTCTACACCTTAAACAAATCCACGCCTTGATGATCCTAGAGTTGGCCAGCACGACGGCCAACCATTATTATTGTGGCTCCCTCACTGGTAGTGTTGGTGACGGTAATAATGAAGACACGGCGGCACATTGTTGTGTGTCTGGCCACCAGGTGTCCACCTCACTCACGCGTCAGCTGTTCTCTGTTGGGTCAATATTATGTCATACAAGTTTAAGTTTAATGGAACTGTACAGAGTATTTTGTTCCTTGTTACTTTATGAGGTTAATTAACGGGTTAGAGTTAATAGCTTAATGAAAGCTTGGGAGAGAAAACTTTTTAATGTAAGTTTAAGTAATTGTAGTTCATATGTGTGTGTGTGTGTGTGTGTGTGTGTGTATTACTGTTACTGTTACTTACACTCTCTTCCTTAACATTTGGACCTTTTCTTGTCGTCTCGTCTCCCCCCCCCCCCCCTAAACAGTTAACTCACCGAAGGAGCGGCAGTAGAGAGTCAGAAACACACGTTGAGGGAGGAAGACCTGTGGTCGAGGAACTGCCGTGTTGGTCCTTTACCGTGTCTGTGTAACTTCAGTGTTTATCAAGATTTATTTTTATCAATTTCCTCTTTCCTTTAATTCTGCCTCAAACGGTATATTACGACTGATTCTTTACACACACTAGCGTTCACCCTGGCGTTCACTCTGCTAACACACCCTGGCGTTCACTATACTAACACACCCTGGCGTTCACTCTACTAACACACCCTGGCGTTCACTCTACTAACACACCCTGGCGTTCACTACTAACACACCCTGGCGTTCACTCTACTAACACACCCTGGCGTTCACTATACTAACACACCCTGGCGTTCACTCTACTAACACACCCTGGCGTTCACTCTACTAACACACCCTGGCGTTCACTCTACTAACACACCCTGGCGTTCACTCTACTAACACACCCTGGCGTTCACTCTACTAACACACCCTGGCGTTCACTCTACTAACACACCCTGACGTTCACTATACTAACACACCCTGACGTTCACTCTACTAACACACCCTGACGTTCACTCTACTAACACACCCTGGCGTTCACTCTACTAACACACCCTGGCGTTCACTCTACTAACACACCCTGACGTTCACTATACTAACACACCCTGACGTTCACTCTACTAACACACCCTGACGTTCACTCTACTAACACACCCTGGCGTTCACTCTACTAACACACCCTGGCGTTCACTCTACTAACACACCCTGACGTTCACTATACTAACACACCCTGACGTTCACTCTACTAACACACCCTGACGTTCACTCTACTAATACACCCTGGCGTTCACTCTACTAACACACCCTGACGTTCACTCTACTAACACACCCTGACGTTCACTATACTAACACACCCTGACGTTCACTCTACTAACACACCCTGACGTTCACTCTACTAACACACCCTGGCGTTCACTCTACTAACACACCCTGGCGTTCGCTCTACTAACACACCCTGGCGTTCACCTTCAATAATTATCTGCTCTTCGTTTCTACCACTTCACAATACTCTAATTTTTACTCAAATATTTCGTGCAGTGTGTGTGTGTGTGTGTGTGTGTGGCTCCCTCAACACCTCTCCTATAGCCGTAATGTTCTAACATAATCATTAACATCATCGTAAACATTGTGAGTCTTAGCGCCTTGACATTGTCTTACACCAGAACTGGTGGTACGTGTTCCAGGGACCGACCTTTGGGGAACAACAATAATAATAATAATAATAATAATAATATTATATATATATATATATATATATATATATATATATATATATATATATATATATATATATATATATATATATATATATATATATATATATGTTCAAATATTGTTTTAAAAGCACCACCAGTATGCATCGGCCACCGTACCCTCTACTCACAACACGCCCTACACACGGTACCTGAGTTTTTCCTTCAGAGATAAACTTACGGGACCCCTTAGTTATTTCTACACCACAATTTCACAGAGAATAAATTTCAGCACCCAAAATTTTATACACCGATTCTTCCGAACAAAATATATGACACCCACACACCTGCAATCACCAGTTCACGTGTGGCGCTGTATACCTGTAAGGCGGCATGGAACGATGTATTTATTTATGCAATTAAACTTCATCACGTTTGTCCATATAATATTTTAAACTTGTTCTGTCATTTAAATATTTCTTTGTTTGTCCTCAGTTTGTATTTATTGTATATGTTGTTAAGACAGTGTTCACTCCAACATATGCTTGTGTCTGTACGACTTTAGCCCCCGCTCTGAGGATGAGTTACAAAGTCTCCCCAACTCTCGAGTCTTACTAATTCAAGGGCAAGTAGTTGAGTGAGTTGGAGTAACACCCCACTCAACCTCTTCATTCATTGTATGATTAGTGAGGCCTCAGTCGTCTGGGGTGATGCCTGTGTCAACTCAAAATTTGTGTTAGGTTGGGTTAGGTTAGGTTAGAGTGATGCCCATTAGAACTGCCACCTTTCACTCAGCTCCAGAGCGACATAGTCCTTCAGTAGACAGTATCAGCAGCAGGACATGGAGCCAAGTTCCTGCTGCTTCATGCTCACACTGGCTGCTTCATATATTTCAGTAGAGTTATTGACTTCGTGTCTTGGGTAGTGTTTTATCTTGAGTCACGTCTCTCGGTCACTGCCAGACCCTCAGTTGGTTCACCACCAGGAAGAAAAACACAAGTAGTGATTATTGATATTACAGATAAATGATTTACCAAATACATAAGATATCTCAAGTATTACCACACACTTCACCACACACTCCACCACACACTCCACCACACACTCCACCACACACTCACCACACACTCCACCACACACTCCACCACACACTCCTCCACACACTTCACCACACACTCCTCCACACACTTCACCACACACTCCACCACACACTCCACCACACACTTCACCACACACTCCTCCACACACTTCACCACACACTCCACCACACACTCCACCACACACTCCACCACACACTTCACCACACACTCCACCACACACTCCACCACACATTACACCACACACTCCTCCACACATTACACCACACATTCCACCACACACTCCTCCACACACTCCACCACACACTCCTCCACACACTTCACCACACACTCCACCACACACTCCACCACACACTTCACCACACACTCCTCCACACACTTCACCACACACTCCACCACACACTCCACCACACACTCCTCCACACACTCCACCACACACTCCACTACACACTCCACCACACACTCCACCACACACTCCACTACACACTCCACCACACACTCCACTACACACTCCACTACACACTCCACCACACACTCCACCACACACTCCACCACACACTCCACCACACACTCCACCACACACTCCACTACACACTCCACCACACACTCCACTACACACTCCACCACACACTCCACTACACACTCCACCACACACTCCACCACACACTCCACCACACACTCCAATACACACTCCACTACACACTCCACCACACACTCCACCACACACTCCACCACACACTCCACCACACACTCCACCACACACTCCACCACACACTTCACCACACACTCCACCACACACTGCACCACACACTCCACCACACACTCCACCACAAACTCCACCACACACTCCACTACACACTCCACCACACACTCCACTACACACTCCACCACACACTCCACCACACACTCTGCCATTAACCATTTTAACACTATTGGTTTTCTTTGTAAACTTATTATCAGGATGTTATGTACGTACCTAATGTAATGTTCACCAAGTTGTACACATGACCCACGTTCACGCACACTGTGCACGTGACCCACTCTCACGTACACTGGGTTTCCGTGACCCAGACTTACGTACACGATGTGCACGTAGTCCACGCTCACGTACACGATGTGCACGTAATCCACGCTCACGTACACTGTGTCCGTGACCCATACTTACATACACGATGTGCACGTGACCCACGCTCACGTACAGGCCAATTATGCTAGGTTACACTAGTCTTGCTGAGAATGGTACAAAATACTCAACACACACAAGGCACTTGGTCAGGTGTTGGCAACATTGTTCTGGTACACTTGGTCAGGTGTTGGCAACATTGTTCTGGTACACTTAGTCAGGTGTTGGCAACATTGTTCTGGTACACTTGGTCAGGTGTTGGCAACATTGTTCTGGTACACTTGGTCAGGTGTTGGCAACATTGTTCTGGTACACTTGGTCAGGTGTTGGCAACATTGTTCTGGTACACTTGGTCAGGTGTTGGCAACATTGTTCTGGTACCCTTAGTCAGGTGTTGGCAACATTGTTCTGGTACACTTGGTCAGGTGTTGGCAACATTGTTCTGGTACACTTGGTCAGGTGTTGGCAACATTGTTCTGGTACACTTGGTCAGGTGTTGGCAACAGTGTTCTGGTACACTTGGTCAGGTGTTGGCAACATTGTTCTAGTACACTTGGTCAGGTGTTGGCAACATTGTTCTGGTACACTTGGTCAGGTGTTGGCAACATTGTTCTGGTACACTTAGTCAGGTGTTGGCAACAGTGTTCTGGTACACTTGGTCAGGTGTTGGCAACATTGTTCTGGTACACTTGGTCAGGTGTTGGCAACATTGTTCTAGTACACTTGGTCAGGTGTTGGCAACATTGTTCTGGTACACTTGGTCAGGTGTTGGCAACATTGTTCTGGTACACTTGGTCAGGTGTTGGCAACATTGTTCAAGTACACTTGGTCAGGTGTTGGCAACATTGTTCTGGAACACTTGGTCAGGTGTTGGCAACATTGTTCTAGTACACTTGGTCAGGTGTTGGCAACATTGTTCCGGTATACTTGGGGTGTACTCAGCAACACAGCGGTATACAGCATCGTGGACGAACATCAAAGTGAATGTTGAGGGCGGCCACCACACCCTCACACCCAGGTAATGTTGAGGGCGGCCACCACACCCTCACACTCAGGTAATGTTGAGGGCGGCCACCACACCCTCACACTCAGGTAATGTTGAGGGCGGCCACCACACCCTCACACTCAGGTAATGTTGAGGGCGGCCACCACACCCTCACACCCAGGTAATGTTGAGGGCGGCCACCACACCCTCACACCCAGGTAATGTTGAGGGCGGCCACCACACCCTCACACTCAGGTAATGTTGAGGGCGGCCACCACACCCTCACACTCAGGTAATGTTGAGGGCGGCCACCACACCCTCACACCCAGGTAATGTTGAGGGCGGCCACCACACCCTCACACCCAGGTAATGTTGAGGGCGGCCACCATACCCTCACACCCAGGTAATGTTGAGGGCGGCCACCACACCCTCACACCCAGGTAATGTTGAGGGCGGCCACCACACCCTCACACCCAGGTAATGTTGAGGGCGGCCACCACACCCTGACACTCAGGTAATGTTGAGGGCGGCCACCACACCCTCACACTCAGGTAATGTTGAGGGCGGCCACCACACCCTGACACTCAGGTAATGTTGAGGGCGGCCACCACACCCTCACACTCAGGTAATGTTGAGGGCGGCCACCTCACCCTCACACCCTGGTAATGTTGAGGGCGGCCACCACACCCTCACACTCAGGTAATGTTGAGGGCGGCCACCACACCCTCACACTCAGGTAATGTTGAGGGCGGCCACCACACCCTCACACTCAGGTAATGTTGAGGGCGGCCACCACCCTCACACTCAGGTAATGTTGAGGGCGGCCACCACACCCTCACACTCAGGTAATGTTGAGGGCGGCCACCACACCCTCACACCCAGGTAATGTTGAGGGCGGCCACCACCCTCACACTCAGGTGCCCTTGCCTCTAACACTCCCGGGTAAGAGTAGGTCCTCCACCAGCTCAGTTAAGAATAGTGTTGTAAGCAGCACCGCCAGGAGGCCGGAGTAGGTCGCTGACATACCCTTCACCCCATTGGTCTGCATTGCTCGCGGCGTCTCCCCTGAGTAAGACAATTTTAAACAGTTAGAATCAATATTTCTGAATGAAGAATAACTGTACATTAAACACAGACATAAATGTTAACTTGCAATATTTTTGATGAATCGATGACGAATTAATTATCAAACTTCTGCCTATAAGTGTATCTATATATTGTGTTGAGTTTTTGATCACCTGTTAAAATTGACAGGGGGACAATTAGGGTAGCTTAGGTTAGGTTAGGTAAAAAGTGTTACGAGTTTCCTGCTTCAGAGTAAAACTTGTACAAGTTATTCCAAGAGAAAAAACACCGCTGTTCCGTATACCTCTTTTACATACCACACTGCCTCACCACACACACCACACTGCCTCACCACACACACCACACAGGCTCACCTCACACACCACACTGCCTCACCACACACACCACACAGCTTCACCACACACACCACACTGCCTCACCACACACACCACACTTCCTCACTACACACACCACACTGCCTCACCACACACACCACACAGCTTCACCACACACACCACACTGCCTCACCACACACACACCACACTTCCTCACTACACACACCACACTGCCTCACCACACACACCACACTGCCTCACCACACACACCACACTGCCTAACCACACACACCACACAGCTTCACCACACACACCACACTGCCTCACCACACACACCACACTCCCTCACCACACACACCACACTGCCTCACCACACACACACCACACAGCCTCGCCACACACACCACACTGCCTCGCCACACACACCACACTGCCTCACCACACACACCACACTGCCTCACTACACACACCACACTGCCTCACCACACACACCACACAGCTTCACCACACACACCACACTGCCTCACCACACACACCACACTTCCTCACTACACACACCACACTACCTCACCACACACACCACACTGCCTCACCACACACACCACACTGCCTCACCACACACACCACACAGCTTCACCACACACACCACACTGCCTCACCACACACACACCACACTTCCTCACCACACACACCACACTGCCTCACCACACACACACCACACAGCCTCGCCACACACACCACACTGCCTCGCCACACACACCACACTGCCTCACCACACACACCACACTGCCTCACCACACACACCACACAGGCTCACCACACACACCACACTGCCTCACCACACACACTACACTGCCTCACCACACACACACCACACTGCCTCACCACACACACCACACTGCCTCACCACACACACCACACTGCCTCACCACACACACACCACACTGCCTCACCACACACACCACACTGCCTCACCACACACACCACACTGCCTCACCACACACACCACACAGGTTCACCACACACACCACACTGCCTCACCACACACACCACACTGCCTCACCACACACACCACACTGCCTCACCACACACACCACACTGCCTCACCACACAAACCACACTGCCTCACCACACACACCACACAGCCTCACCACACACACCACACAGCCTCACCACACACACCACACTGCCTCACCACACACACACACACACCACACACACCACACTGCCTCACCACACACACACACACACACCACACACACCACACTGCCTCACCACACACACACCACACTGCCTCACCACACACACCACACTGCCTCACCACACACACCACACTGCCTCACCACACACACCACACTGCTTCACCACACACACCACACTGCCTCACCACACACACACACCACACTGCCTCACCACACACACCACACTGCCTCACCACACACACCACACTGCCTCACCACACACACCACACTGCCTCACTACACTGCCTCACCACACACACCACACAGCCTCGCCACACACACCACACTGCCTCGCCACACACACCACACTGCCTCACCACACACACCACACTGCCTCACCACACTGCCTCACCACACACACCACACTGCCTCGCCACACACACCACACTGCCTCACCACACACACCACACTGCCTCGCCACACACACCACACTGCCTCACCACACACACCACACTGCCTCACCACACACACCACACAGCCTCACCACACACACCACACTGCCTCACCACACACACCACACTGCCTCACCACACACACACCACACTGCCTCACCACACGCACCACACTGCCTCACCACACACACACCACACTGCCTCACCACACACACCACACTGCCTCACCACACACACCACACTGCTTCACCACACACACCACACTGCCTCACCACACACACCACACTGCCTCACCACACACACCACACTGCCTCACCACACACACCACACTGCCTCACCACACACACCACACTGCTTCACCACACACACACCACACTGCCTCACCACACACACCACACTGCCTCACCACACACACCACACTGCTTCACCACACACACCACACTGCCTCACCACACACACCCCACACTGCCACACCACACACTGCCTCACCACACACACCACACTGCCTCACCACACACACCACACTGCCTCACCACACACACCACACTGCCTCACCACACACACACACACACCACTCTGCCTCACCACACACACCACACTGCCTCACCACACACACCACACAGCCTCACCACACACACCACACTGCTTCACCACACACACCACCACACTGCCTCACCGCACACACCACACTGCCTCACCGCACATACTACACTGCCTCACCACACACACCACACTGCCTCACCACACACACACCACACTGCCTCACCACACACACCACACTGCCTCACCACACACACCACACTGCTTCACCACACACACCACACTGCCTCACCACACACACCACACTGCTTCACCACACACACCACACTGCCTCACCACACACACACACACCACTCTGCCTCACCACACACACCACACTGCCTCACCACACACCCACACAGCCTCACCACACACACCACACTGCTTCACCACACACACCACCACACTGCCTCACCGCACACACCACACTGCCTCACCGCACATACTACACTGCCTCACCACACACACCACACTGCCTCACCACACACACCACACTGCCTCACCACACACACCACACTGCCTCACCACACACACCACACTGCTTCACCACACACACCACACTGCCTCACCACACACACACACACACCACTCTGCCTCACCACACACACCACACTGCCTCACCACACACACCACACAGCCTCACCACACACACCACACTGCTTCACCACACACACCACCACACTGCCTCACCGCACACACCACACTGCCTCACCGCACATACTACACTGCCTCACCACACACACCACACTGCCTCACCACACACACCACACTGCCTCACCACACACACCACACTGCCTCACCACACACACCACACTGCTTCACCACACACACCACACTGCCTCACCACACACACCACACTGCTTCACCACACACACCACACTGCCTCACCACACACACCACACTGCCTCACCACACACACCACACTGCCTCACCACACACACCACACTGCTTCACTCTCTTTATTCACACAAATTTCCTTGGTTCCTAGTCATTAATCCGTCATATTTCTGCTCGTGTCTATCAATAATAACTCCGGCTCTTACATCCACTCAGAAGGTCCTGGGAATGTTTGGACCTCACCTTATTGCAGCTGATGGTTGAGCACCCCAACCTAACCTAACCTAACTCTCAGTGAGCTTAATGATCAGGTAAAATAAGTTTTAAGTCGTTAATCTTCTAGTGATGCGAAAATTTTCCTAACTAAGCTTAATTTGGTTGGGTGTCCACATGGCTTCACCTGAAACTTGAGAAATTCTTATACCTTTCTTCTTCTTCTTCTCCTCCTCCTCCTGCTGTACTTCTCTGTCTTGAAACTTTAATGAATCTTCTTGTTAAAATTCTCAAATGATTTTTCACTTGTCAACATGAAACGTTCAATCTTTTATCTTTCTTACTTAAGGTTAATTATCACGTCTTAGGCCCACCATCCCGATCGTCTCTTTATGGTGTGTCAGATAGTCTCCTCCCGGGTGAAGTGAAGGACGTGTACTGTAGGTGTGATGAAGGTGTTTTCGTATGACGTGTGGGCAGTGAGTCGTCAACAGTAGTTATTTTCTTCCATTTTTTCCACTCACTCACTCACTAACAAGTTCATTCATTCCTTCACTCACTTATTCACTCATTCTCTCACTTATTCATTCCCTTATTCACTCACTCGCTCACTCATTCACTCAAGTCACATTAACTCATAAGTTCATTCATTCACACATTAATACACACACACACACACACACACTCGCAAGTTTGTACACTCACACAGTCACTCATTCACTCACAAGTTTATACACTCAGTCACACACACTCAATCATTCACTCACTCACTCTTAAGTACAAACACTCACCGTTAAGGACGTGGACCCTGATGGTGGTGCCGGCGGTGTTGGAGGGAGAACACGAGTAGTTACCAGAGTCTGAGTCACGAGCGTCCTGTAACACACACACACACCTTACTAGTCTCTGCAACTTGTACTACTACTACCATTAATAATATAGCCACTAGTGCTAATGGTTATAGTTCCATAGCTAAAATTATGTGTGGGTTATTATCGTTGTTGTTGTTAATAATTATATAGGTTATCAGTAATGGTTCACTTACTCTTCAACTCACATTCATCAAGAACCTCCCGTAGACACTCTCTGGTGGTGGTGACTCACCTGTATCAGCAGGTAGGTGGTGGTAACGTTGCCTCGCTCGGTCAGCACGGTGATCCCGCCTCTCGGGGAGTCGTAGTTGACCACCTGCAGGAGACCAACAGCAGGTGTTATGTCTGTCGATGTTTACTTAGTAGTCAATATAACACTGTGGTGCAGCGATTGATTATGTATAATGTTATGTACAACGTACGTAACTGTATATTGAATAACGTACGTGACTGTATATTATATATAACGTACGTAACTTTATATATTGAATAACGTACGTGACTGTATATTATATATAACGTACGTAACTGTATATTATATATAACGTACTTAACTGTATATTGAATAACGTACGTGACTGTATATTATATATAAAGTTCGTAACTGTATATTATATATAACGTACGCAACTGTATATTATATATAACGTACGTAACAGTATATTATATATAACGTACGTAACTGTATATTATATATAGCGTACGTGACTGTATATTGAATAACGTGCGTAACTCTAAATTGTATAACGCACGTGACTGTATATTGAATAACGCACGTAACTGTATATTGAATAACGTAAGTAACTGTATATTGCATAACGTACGTAGCTGTATATTATATATAACGCACGTAACTATATTGTATAACGTACGTAACTGTATATTGTATAACGTACGTAACTGTATATTGTATAGCGTACGTAACTGTTGTCATACGCCGTGCCTCGAGAATGAGTTAGGGAGTCCATCTGGAGATGACAAACACAATAATTGACAGAGATTGTACTGAATTTTATCCTAAGTTTAGTACAAGATCTCGGAGTAACTCGATAACGTTAGTGTTTTGTGTCATTACAACAGTGAAGCTTGCCTTATTTTACCGTCAGTGGGGACAAGAATAACAATAGCACCACAACTTACACCAGTAGCAAAGACAGGAACCATACCAGCAAGGATAACAGCATTCTAGGACCACCACCACCACCACCACCAGCGCTCACCTTGTTGTTGTGGAGCCAGACGATGTAGGAGGGGGGTTGAGAGCTGTGGGTGATGACACAGGTGAGATTGATGGTTGATCCCATATCCACGTGCATGTCTGGTGACCCCGTGATGTGTGCCAGGGGAGCCGCTGCCACGTACACGAGAGGACGAGGTTACAGTAGAGAGGAAAATTAAGGTTATTTTAGGTACACATTATAAACATTGATAATATATTGTTCTATACACATTGTCATCACCGGTATCACAGCTTGGTCAACTTGCAGACGGAACTGTGGACAAATCATAAAGTATTTCTATGAATCGTCCTGTATAAGGCTGTAATTTCTTATTTGGGTTTTTACAATTTCCATCATTTTTATTACCAAACACTATAGACTAAAGAAATTGAAATCTAGGTCCCGAGGTGAGATATATTGACTTAGTTGTGTCGAGGCGTGAGACTGACCCATTGTTACTGTCAGTCTTGTTATGTTATGTGTACACACGATACCTTCACCAGTAACTGTCTCTCTTATTACTGCCAGTCTAATTTTTCACAGTTGGTTGTAATACTGAGAGACAATCTCTATCGCCGTCAGTATCTGTTGAAGATATTTACAAAGGTTCATCAAACTCGCGGCCGATCACGACACCCTCACAACGTACCACATAAACTAGTTCTAACATTTTGTTTGACCCTAACTGCCATCATGGTGAGGGCTGGGGTCAGGTACAAGGGTTTAACTGACAATTAAAACTATTTCCCCTCGTGGTCTACACATATAATTGTTGAACTCTTAACCACTGGTCGTGCAGAATGTCTACAGTGTCTTTATTGAAGAAATAAAAATCGTGTTTTTATTCTCAATATTGTATACTTGTCTGGCGGGAGAAGTGAGGTGGTGCTTATCTTCAGCTGCCGTCAACACGTTTTCATTTTCTTAACTCGATATGTTAGGCTGTCATGCCAAGTTGTTCTTTCTCTCACTGATACTTGACTTAGGGTTTATCTACACACAACCACACTTTTGTTCCTGATCTGTGATCCTGTCCGCCAAGTCTTCCTCAACCATCGTCGGTTCGGGCTTAATCTTTCACTTCCCTTAAAAAATAACATTTATCTGTTGTATCTCTCTTCCCTACGACCATGAAAACCCAACTTTCTTTTATTTCTTAACAGCTAACGTCTACAGTTTAAAACATTCTCTCAACTAATTAGGTCTGTACACTTGTGGTCGTAAAAGCAACTCATCCAACGATATACGGTATAATGGAAATTCCAGTGACTTTATACAAAAGTAAATAAGAACGGGTAATATGTATATGTTCTGTTTATTTTTACCAAAGTTAAAGGACCTTGTTGTGTACTGGTCTGGGCATTATTACATCACATTACGAACTACATCACTAAACATTTGTGTCTTCCTAAAGGCACCAACAGTTGACGTCAGAACTCTCTCTATCACATCATTTAAGATTTATATGACAAACATATTAAACAAACAGAATATATTGAGTGTAAGATCAACTAGAAAAGATTATCATGAAGATATTTTAGAAATATTTATTGTCCCGCTTGGTAAGTGTTTGTCTGTGTTTTTAAAGTTTATACACGTGTTCATGTACAGTAGCCTCTCTATGTAGCTACTGTACACGTATTGGGGGGGGGGGGGGGGTCAACCCAGCCAGAACGTCAGTCTTTAGTGAGTAACAATGTCTGGATCCTTAAGTATATAGATTCCTTTGTACCGTTTTTCTTGAGAGTTATTTATAACCTTGAATAAATTTATGGAATATTATGGCACCGAGTTCTCCGACGTGTACGTGTCTGTGTACGTGTCTGTGTACGTGTCTATTTACGTGTCTGTGTACGTGTGAGCGTAAGTCTTAAACAGGTGAAGTGGAAAAGTGATAAATGAAAAGTCACGAAAATCTTCTGACATTAGATAAGTTCAAGGTAGGTTATGTTGCCTAACCTCACCTAAACTTCGAACATACAATAGACTAAAAATTCTGGCCGCGTTACTGGTTTCCTTCCACACAACTAAACAAGACTTTATTCTTGCAACAACAAGACTGAGCCTAAAATATTTCCCAACAACTGGACGCTACGAATTTCTTGACTTATTGCGGCTGGAAAACTTTGGAGAGAGAGTTTGAGGTCCTCCACACGTTTTCCCTTTGTTGGTTAATGGTGGTGGTAACAAGTTCTTCCTCTTAGTCGACTCTGGCGAGAAATGTGTGCAAGGATGTTTGGTTTGTTTTTGTAAGAATATTAATGATACTATTACTACTACTACTACCACTTTCTTTCCTTAATAACGTGGCCTCCAGCCTCCCCCAATGGCCACACCTTAGTCACCATTTTATTACCTTAACATTAAATATCATAATACATAAGTAGCGATACTAGCTGTGTTGAGTTAGTTGGTCTGCAGATCTATGCGGCATTCAGTGACTGTAGCCTCATAGTCAATATCTGCAACTGCTGTCGGCTTTGGGGCCGAAGCTCTCGTTCCCCTGAGGCAGAGCAAAGCCGACCGAATGAGAGAGGAGGACAGTCGATATCTCATCCAGGCTGTAACAACTTCTGGGCTGCTGCTTCTGTTCGGAGATCACCTCCGCGAGTCTGGCGTAGAAACATCTTGCACTTGGTCCCATCCCACCAGAGGTTGTGAACACTGGAGGAGTGAAGCTGCCTTGATCAACGTTCTGAATTCTCTCCCCGTATGCCCTTATCTTGTCGTTCTCGTTCCTCCTGTGTGCAGCATCGAGAGCTAAGTTACGGTGACATGCGGCCATGGGATAAGAAATCCTGATGTCGAAGAAGGCTCGCTGTCCCGGCGTCCAGAATCCTCGAGCACTGACGTCAACACTGGCTTCGTTGGATGTGTTTGAAGTCCTATGTTAGAAAATCTCACCGTCCAGTGGAAGGAGGATCGGTTCTACCATGACATCACGGCAGATTTCCTTCAACATATTTGCTGTGAGATCCCTTACTTCGTCATGCCTCATGCATATGAAGCCCCCTTTCTTGCACGCCTTGGCATGATCGGCGTCATAGGAAGAGCCACACATGCATTGGGAAGGCAAACCTTCCACTGGCCTACCGTACCTTAGAGCAATGGCATCTGTAAATTCTTGTTTATTGAGACTGAAACCGTTTGCCCTTCTTGGTAACGTAGTTAACCAGCTCGAGGCGCCCACCTCCTGCGCTATAGCTACTTTTTTTCTTCAAATTCTCTGGTACTTGCAACAACAGTTGCTGCAACTTATCCCTACTACTACTACTACTACTACTACTATGTATATAACGTGGCGTCCATCTTCCCCCAATAGCCACACATTCGCGGCCATTTTAATACTTTAAAATTAAATATTCTAATACATAAGTAGCTCTCCTAGCTGTGTTGAGTTAGTTGAGCCGCAGATCTATGCGGCATTCAGTGACTGTTGCCTCATAGTCAATATCTGCAACTGCTGTCGGCTTTGGGGGGCCGATGCTCTCGTTCTCCTGAGGTAAAGCAATGCAATACTACAACTACTACTACTACTTTTTTAATATTTTTTAAAACGTGGCCTCTAGCCTCTTCTAATAGCCACATCTTCGCCACCATTTCGTTACCTTAATAATAATAATAATAAATTATAACCAAAAGATACTCTTCAGTTTTGTGTTAACTTTGAGATCGTTAGAAGAATGTCTCAGTGACCAGGAGCTAATCTGCGGGAACCATTATTGCTTGTTTGTCTACTGTTATAGTTCGAGTGTGTTAACATTATTTTGACAACCCGAGCTTCTCTCTCTCTCTCTCTCTCTCTCTCTCTCTCTCTCTCTCTCTCTCACAGTCACAAGAGTCAGTCATACATAAGAACATGAGTCACTAAGCTGTCATACACTTACCAAACACATTAAGATGGACGACATATGACATGACAGGTTTAGTTGACACTTGACATTCATAGTAACCAGAGTCCCTCGCCTGGGTGTACTTCACCTTAAGGATCCAATCTTTTGATCCTGGAGAGTGGATCACCTCATACCGCTGATCCGTCGTGTAGGTGTACTGGCCAACTGTTATGATATGTAGGTCTCTCTGTCTGATCCACGACACCTGTAGTGAAGAGAGATGCTAGTTAGAGATAGTATAGGTCTCTCTATCTGATCCACGACACCTGTAGTGAAGAGAGATGCTAGTTAGAGATAGTATAGGTCTCTCTATCTGATTCACGACACCTGTAGTGGAGAGAGATGCTAGTTAGAGATAGTATAGGTCTCTCTGTCTGATCCACGACACCTGTAGTGAAGAGAGATGCTAGTTAGAGATAGTATAGGTCTCTATATCTGATCCACGACACCTGTAGTGGAGAGAGATGCTAGTTAGAGATAGTATAGGTCTCTCTATCTGATCCACGACACCTGTAGTGAAGAGAGATGCTAGTTAGAGATAGTATAGGTCTCTCTATCTGATCCACGACACCTGTAGCCAGTCAGTCTATCAGTCACTCAGTCACTCAGTCAGTGAGACACACAGCGAGGTGAAGGAGTGACCGTGAAATTGAAAGAGAATATTAATTACTAAGAGAGGCGGACAGATAACAGGTGCTGGCTGACGAGACACACAAGGGTACACCACCTGACACCACCTGACACCATTTGACACCACCTGACACCACCTGACAATAATCGACTCTTAGAATGAAGGGAGAAGAGGAATACCAGTACCCAGGGTAAGGGAGTACCCAGGGTGAGGGAGTACCCAGGGTAAGAGAGTACCCAGGGTAAGGGAGTACCCAGGGTAAGAGAGTACCCAGGGTAAGGGAGTACCCAGGGTAAGGGAGTACCCAGGGTGAGGGAGTACCCAGGGTAAGAGAGTACCCAGGGTAAGGGAGTACCCAGGGTAAGGGAGTACCCAGGGTAAGGGAGTACCCAGGGTAAGGGAGTACTCCGGATAAGGGAGTACTCAGGGTAAGGGAGTTCCCAGGGTAAGGGAGTACCCAGGGTAAGGGAGTACCCAGGGTAAGGGAGTACCCAGGGTAAGGGAGTACCCAGGGTAAGGGAGTACCCAGGGTAAGGGAGTACTCAGGGTAAGGGAGTACTCAGGGTAAGGGAGTACCCAGGGTAAGGGAGTACCCAGGGTAAGGGAGTACTCAGGGTAAGGGAGTACTCACGGTAAGGGAATACCCAGGGTGAGGGAGTACCCAGGGTAAGGGAGTACCCAGGGTAAGAGAGTACCCAGGGTGAGGGAGTACCCAGGGTGAGGGAGTACCCAGGGTGAGGGAGTACCCAGGGTGAGGGAGTACCCAGGGTGAGGGAGTACCCAGGGTAAGGGAGTACCCAGGGTAAGAGAGTACTCAGGGTAAGGGAGTACCCAGGGTGAGGGAGTACCCAGGGTAAGGGAGTACCCAGGGTGAAGGAGTGCCCAGGGTAAGGGAGTACCCAGGGTAAGGGAGTACCCAGGGTAAGAGAGTACCCAGGGTGAGGGAGTACCCAGGGTAAGGGAGTGCCCAGGGTAAGGGAGTACCCAGGGTAAGAGAGTACTCAGGGTAAGGGAGTACCCAGGGTGAGGGAGTACCCAGGGTAAGGGAGTGCCCAGGGTAAGGGAGTACCCAGGGTGAGGGAGCACCCAGGGTAAGGGAGTACCCAGGGTAAGAGAGTACTCAGGGTAAGGGAGTACCCAGGGTGAGGGAGTACCCAGGGTAAGGGAGTGCCCAGGGTAAGGGAGTACCCAGGGTGAGGGAGTACCCAGGGTAAGGGAGTGCCCAGGGTAAGGGAGTACCCAGGGTAAGAGAGTACTCAGGGTAAGGGAGTACCCAGGGTGAGGGAGTACCCAGGGTAAGGGAGTGCCCAGGGTAAGGGAGTACCCAGGGTGAGGGAGCACCCAGGGTAAGGGAGTACCCAGGGTAAGAGAGTACTCAGGGTAAGGGAGTACCCAGGGTGAGGGAGTACCCAGGGTAAGGGAGTGCCAAGGGTAAGGGAGTACCCAGGGTGAGGGAGTACCCAGGGTGAGGGAGCACCCAGGGTAAGAGAGTACTCAGGGTAAGGGAGTACCCAGGGTGAGGGAGTACCCAGGGTAAGGGAGTGCCCAGGGTAAGGGATTACCCAGGGTGAGGGAGTACCCAGGGTGAGGGAGCACCCAGGGTGAGGGAGTACCCAGGGTGAAGGAGCACCCAGGGTAAGAGAGTACTCAGGGTAAGGGAGTACCCAGGGTGAGGGAGTACCCAGGGTAAGGGAGTGCCCAGGGTAAGGGAGTACCCAGGGTGAGGGAGTACCCAGGGTGAGGGAGCACCCAGGGTAAGAGAGTACTCAGGGTAAGGGAGTACCCAGGGTAAGGGAGTACCCAAGGTAAGGGAGTGCCTAGGGTGAGGGATTACCCCGGGTGAGGGTGTACACAGGGTGAAGGGGTACCAAGAGTAAGAGAGTACATTACCCAGGGTGAGGGTGTACACAGGGTGAGGGAGTACACAAGGTGAGGGAGTACACAAGGTGAGGGTGTACACAGTGTAAGGGAGTACCCAGGGTGAGGGAGGAGTATCTCCCCTTGTTCACCCTGAGCAACATTTAAACATCACTAACTCGTACAATAACACCAGCACACAGTACCGTAGCGTCTCTTCTACTAGTCATTAATGGCCATATTGCGCCCCGTGTTCCCACTATACATTGTGAACGTCATAATTTGTGTTTATAGCATTAAAACAATGGTTATGAATTTTGGAATTTATACTGACTTTATGGTCTGGTAACACTGGTAAAGGGATAATGTACCAGAAACCTCGTTCAGTATTGCAAAGCGGTTTGGAAATATTTACCTGCCACAGCACGACTAAAGCTGATCTCACAGTCTGATAGTGCACCCATTAGCATAATTCAATCATTTAACCTAATTTAACCTGATCGAGTCTATGAACACTACTGTCACCCGTATCTAACCTTCAGTCAGCTAGCTAAATTCCTGTCAAGATGCTGATAGTCGGTAAAGTGGCGGAGATAAACTTAATATTTACGTAATTGTACTGTCTGTAGATGAAAGACTCTGCTCGTTCTGTAAATTACGAAATGGAGGCGTCATAGGATGGTTATTATGATGGTTTATTTACAGAGCTTGCCGCTTTGATCACTCCACACTGACCAACGCCGCGCCGGTCACGGATGGCATTTGAGAAAACGACCTTTAGAACACTTCTGGTCAAACGTGATGATTAACATGATAACTGTCTTAATAGATTCTGGTACTAATGGATTCTAGTCTTAATGAGTTTTTGCCATAATGGGTTCCGGTATAATGGGTCCCATTACTAATGCGCCCGAGTTTTAATGGGTTCTAGTTCTAATGAGTCCTAGTGTTCGGTGGTGATGTTGCCGTCTTCTAATCTTGGGGAATTCCTAACCGTAGTTGGCGTGAATCAACAGTCCCACTCCTGGCCCGCTTCGTGTGTTAGAGCAGGCGGTTGTGTGCCTCCCTTGGGTACATTACCGACTGTAAGGGAGATGACTATAATAGTTAATAGTATCTGTACTATGGGTTATCGGGTCAAATAATCAAAACAGTTTATCATTAGTGGTGTTGATAAGCCAAGAGGCGAGTCTGGCTCAACACCCTACGTCACATGCTGGTCAGTCTGGCCATATGGTGGTCCGGCAAAGTGGTCAACATTGTGATAAAAACTTTTGTTATATAGTTAGCAGACCGAAGCAATATTTCCCTATAAAAGAGGTTGTCGTGTGTGCCTCAAAACTTAGTGTGCGATCAGAGACCTGGGAGTGTGTGTAGCCCAGCCCTGAGTGTGTGAGTGTGAGGGTGTGTGTAGCCCAGCCCTGAGTGTGTGAGTGTGAGGGTGTGTGTAGCCCAGCCCTGAGTGTGAGGGTATGCGTAGCCCAGCCCTGAGTGTGAGGGTGTGTGTAGCCTAGCCCTGAGTGTGAGGGTATGCGTAGCCCAGCCCTGAGTGTGAGGGGTGTGTGTAGCCCAGCCCTGAGTGTGAGGGTATGCGTAGCCCAGCCCTGAGTGTGAGGGGTGTGTGTAGCCCAGCCCTTAGTGTGAGGGTATGCGTAGCCCAGCCCTGAGTGTGAGGGTGTGTGTAGCCCAGCCCTGAGTGTGAGGGTGTGTGGCCCAGCCCTCAGTCCCCTCATCAAGACGTTATTTTCTCCAACTCTGGTGAATTCACTCTTAGATAAGGTTAGTGGCGTAACCCAGGAGTAAGCCTTTAAGTACAATTATATAGTGAACTATCTCCTGCGAATAGTGTTCATATTTGTTGTCTTATATATTAATAAATGCAGAACAAATAATGTACTGTTATATGGTCCGTATTATTAAATAAGTTCAAGTTTAATATGACACCACATGTAAAAAACAGTACCAAGTGGCATGTATTACTCACTGTTTCTTGAAGTTAATGACTATTTCCTCACAATCAACAACATAGTTAGTCGTTATGCCGTTATGCAGTCGTGGCAGTCTTAATTACCAGTAAATTATTACTAAGAGAAAATATTCTCCAGAATGGCTTTTGTGAGAGTAAACGGCAACAATAACAGGCGAAGAATATAAACCCAAGAGTGAGAATCTCGTAGTGGAAGTGTTCTCAGGTCCCTTCGTGGTTCTGCGGCAGGTAAAGTTGGCGTCTTGTCTACTAAGTGTCGATTGTTGAGCCTGGATGTTGATCTGACTGAAGAGGTAGATGATGAGGGTTGATATACTGTAAAACCTCCCTGATGCAACTTTCTGCATCTAGCTCAACATGTCGGTAATTGGATGCAGTGAGGCGGGGCAAATGGGGTACGCTCATGTCATCCCAACTTGGAAGGACCCACACAGCTGGGCACCTGACACTCCTCTTTCTGAAGTGGTCGACGCTCAGTCAAAGTTGTGATGACATTCCTCTGGACATACTGCTCTCGTCTCCAGTGAGTTGCTGCTACTGTACACCTGTGGCCTTAGCTTATACAGATATTGGGAATCCAGACTAGTGCAAAACCCACAAAAGTTATTGCTTAACTTTCTCTGTGTAGTGCCAGATATGTTTAATTATGCATTACTAATGGAGACACAATACATACTGGATAAACACCTGACCATTGTTACGTGAGTAGCGCAAGATATAAAAATTCACATCAATTTTCTGTTAATGATGATGACATGAGTTTACTTTCCTTTGACCAGATAGTCTCTGTTGGGAGGAATACTTACTCTTACCTTGTTCAGTGTGTACCTGAGGCTCCAGATCACACCTGCAACTTCCTTAACCTAATTTGAGAAAAACAATCGACAATTGCAACTTTTTTCCTAGAAATTATATAAATTGTCGTAGTCTGGTGAACCGGTCAGTAGAAAAAATGTTCATTGTACAGGTAGTCAATATATTCAAGTGTATAATCCTAACAGTCGCTTCCTAATTACAGGGTAGCTTAGAGACCAACAAGCTCCATTATTACAGGTGTTCTACAACGTAATTAATGTCAACGGAGAATATCTAAGAAAATTTATACACCGATGTCTTCTGAGCTTTAAGGTTTTACACACACACACACACACACACACACACACATACACTACTACTACTACTTTGCTGTCACTCGGAATCGAGTATGACTATCATCCAGCTATGATACAATGATATGAGCTATTAATGATGTCACCTTCGTTGGTGAGCTCTGAGGTGACTAGATTGGCCAATACGGGATCGGCAGGGCCGTCCACAGATGTAGCAAGTGTGGGGGGCTACATCTAGTGTGGGAGGGGCGACGGCAGCGTCTTTCCGGCGCTGGCGTTTGTCTGCCTCGGTATGTAGTCGGGCCAATTCGAAAGTATTGACACCTTCTTGTGTGGTGCTCCTCCAAGCACTACGGTGCCGAGTGATCGTCTTCCAGCTGAGAGCATCCAGTTGGCACTTTTTCAGGTTTGTCTTAAGACTATCAGTATACCATTTCCGTTGTCCGCCAACGTTACATTTACCATTCGTTAGGTGACTGTAAAGTAGCTGCTTTGGCAGTCTACTGTCGTCCATGCGGGCAACATGGCCAGTCCAACGTAGTTGTTCAAGGATAATAGTAGCCTCGATGCTCCTACAATTGGTGTCAGCGAGAATACTGGCATTTGTTGTCTTGTCTTCCCAGCGAACTCGGAGGATGGAACGTAGACTACGTTGGTAAAAGTTTTCAAGTGCCTTGAGGTGCCTCTTGTATGTGACCAATATTTCGTTGCCATAAAGCAGAGTGGGGAGGACCACTACTTTATACGCGTGCAATATTGTAGATAATTTCAGCTCCCTACAGCTGAAGACACAGGCACGTAGTCTGCCAAAGGCTTGAGATGCACATCTGATCCGATGATGAATCGCATCATCGATGTCTGTGGAGGTGGACAGATGGGAGCCAAGGTACTGAGAGTGGATGGATGGTGTAGATGTGGTTGAACCAGGGGCAGGCTGTAAGAGAATCTGAGCCTTACGTGCATTCATCTGAAGGCCGAAGTGTGCATACTCATCTGTGTAAGTGTTTAGGATCTCCTGTAAGTCGCGTTCAGTGTGAGCGACAAGGGTGAGGTCGTCTGTGTACTGAAGATCAGTGATGGAAGCGGCCGACACTTTGTTCCTGCCTGGAGTCGTCTTATGTTGAAAAGTCCTTTTATCCGGTACTCGATGTCCACCCTGCTGGCTAAAATGGCACTGGCACGAGTAAGGAAGGCAGCCAAGAAAGTGGAAAAGAGAGTTGGTGCCAGTACACATTCTTGTTTTACCCCTGTTTGGATGGGGAAGAACTCAGACTGGGTGCCATTGTATGATGCACTGCAATTCATGCCATCATGGAGCTGCCTCACAATGGCAATAAAACGTGGTGGGCAACCAAAACGACTGAAGGCCTTAATAAGGTCAATGGAGGCCATGTACAGGTGAGGATGATGTTCTCTGCACTTTTCCTGTATCTGGCGGGCAGCAAACATCATGTCAGTGGTGCCACGTGATGGTCTAAAACCACATTCAGATTCTGGGAGGAAGTTTTCTGCCTCAGGAAGAAGTCTTTTTAGGAGGACTCGGGCGACAAGCTTGTCAACTACAGACAGCAGTGAGATCCTGTGGTAGTTGCCACAGTCTGACTGGTCTCCCTTGTTCTTATAAATATTGACGATAGAGGCATTGTATTAGCCCCTTAGTTTTTATATAAATGTGGGTTACTACATTAATTTTATATACTCTATCATCCCCTGTAAGTTTCCACTAGCTATGAGGCTCATGTTCAGAGCATGTGATAATGTGTGCCCACGGGATGTCGCGTCACTTCGTGCTGAGCTAAGGATTAAGTAACCGGCTCTCTGACCACCTATTGCGGGCACTAGTTTGATAACCCTGACGAGAGGAAGACATTATGTAGAGCCATCGTTGATGATTACGTCTTCCCTCGAGGGAGGACGTCGAATATATTTCCGTTCTCCCTCGACGGGTCCCTACTCATTTTCAATCAACCTCACATCAACAGAACGTACTTAGCAGAGCTATTTAAGATAGCCTCCGTCCTTATTTAACACTCATAACTACAGTGGTTAAGTTACGGCGATAATACTTTTTGAAAGTGTACATAGAAACCTTTTATAATAAATACAGACAAAAGGAACATATTGGATTTCACTACAGAAGATCCAATAAACTTTGATCTATATTTTAGTGTGTCTGAAATATAAGGTAATGTGATTCGCAAGTGATTGTACAAGTGGTGACAACCCAGGAAGGTTGTTACATATATGACAGTTTCACAAGTAGCTGTTATATTCACAGTAACAGTCACCCCGACAGATGTACAGTTGGTAAAGGTAGAGAATATATTTATTCTCCCTGTTCCTGTTCATACTGTTACAAGGAAGATATCTTTACAGCGTCTTTAAGATCTTGGGGATTTCCTGCTTCTCCCATATATTCTTCAGGAGAGTGGAGATGGCTGGTAAGCATAGGTCCACCTGCTTTATACACCTTAGCTGGGATTCCATCAGACCCTGTGGCTCTGTTATTTTTCATCTGCTTGATGCTGGCTGAGGAACCTGTTGGGTAGTCAGGATATCCACATCGGTAATTCGGTTGAGCATGGAATGGGTAGTGCTCTTTCCAGCACTGACGATGCCTTCTTCATTTTTAATTAGGGAGTTACCGTCGGATGAGTATTTTGGCCGAATATTGATTTAGTGGAATTGAAAAATTCATGCATCTTGTGTTCATCCGCAAATTCTTGCATTTCACACGCTTCATTTTTCCGATATCCGTTCATTAGTTTGCGAAGTTCGCAATGGACTGCCGCTTTCTCCTCTTGGAAGGTCTCAGATTTAGTCCAAGACTTAGGGTTGTTCTGCCATTCAGTGAGAGCAGCACGTTTAATATTGATGAGAACTTCGATTTCTAGGTCGTTTTCATCAAGCCAATCGTGGTGCTTTCTTTTGATCAGACCAAATCTCTCGCTGCAGGTTTTTGTGATGACAGACTTGATGGGAACCCATTCGGCACCAGGTTGTTTGTTTTTGGGTTGTTTATCAGCCCATCGTTGAGCTGCTCTCTGAAAGCATGCGCTACCCCTGGTTCCTCCAGTCGCTTGGTTTTAAAGCCTCTTCTGGAGGCTTGTTGCCTTCGCCGTTTTGGGCCGACGTGAAGGGAGAGTTCGGCTCTGACGAGCCAATGATCTGCATCACAGTGGTTTGAGCCACGCATGGCTCGGGTGATGAGGACATCTCGGAAATCGCTTTCTCTGACAATGATGTAGTCAATGAGATGCCAGTGTTTGGATCGTGGGTGTTGCCAAGAACCATTGAACTTGTCGGCCTGCCTAAACAGGGTGTTGGTGATAGTGAGGTTGTGTTCAGCACACCTGCTGAGGAGGAGTTAGCCGTTGGGATTACACTTGCCTACTCCGCTTCTTCCTATGGTTCTTTGCCATATGTCAGCATCTCTACCAACTCTGGCATTGAAGTCACCTAGGAGCACAACCTTATCTTCTCTGGGGATAGAGGTTAGCACTCTGTCAAAGTCAGCATAAAGGGCCTCCTTAATGTCGTGCTCTGCATCCAGTATTGGGTCGTATGCATTAATAAATAAGGAATGATGTGAGTGATTCAGTGGAACTCAGAGCGTCATGAGGTGCTCGTTGATCCCAACAGGCATTTCAATAAGCCTATGTAGGATGGATTGGTGAATGGCAAAGCCAACTCCGTAAACGCATTTCTCTCCTCAGCAGGCTTACCCTTCCAAATGAAGGTATAACCGGACCCCGTTCTACGAATCGACCCTCGTCTTGGAGGCGGGACTCACAAATAGGTGCTATGTCGACAGCTCTTTTGCCACAGGGGCGGTTCTTCTTTCGGGACGCTCATTTGTGCTAGTCTCCAGAAGGGTCCTGACATTCCATGCAGCGACCGTAAGTTTTGCTTAGTTTGTTTTTGCTTTGATCTGTGAAAGTGATTATGTTTTCGACCATATAAGGATGACCATACTGGGTGCGGTTGCCCAGTCAAGCTATGTTTAGGGCACCTTTTCTAGCCCCCTCCCCATGTGGGGAGAACAGAGTGGCTCCTGGTAAAGGCTGTTCAGTCGCATAGACAGGACTGGATTACACTGCTGTCTAGATCCCAGTGCATAAACGATCATCCTATCAATGCCGTCATGTGCAGAGTTGTGACCAGAGATTCCCAGCAGTCATCTCTGCCTGTCCACGTCGCCACTCGTCTTTTCTCATAGGACTTTTGGGGGTATAGGGGTTTGATGTTGGTGAGAAGTATGATGAGCAGGATGCTGGCTGCGCATGAGTTGATTTTTGTAGTGAGGCAGGAGAGCAGGCTGCAACCACACATCTTAGCTCTCCCTTTTCCTGATCCAGCGGTGCAAGTAGTTGCAATGGACTGCTGGTTGCCCAATTTGTTGGGTTTCGCTTTAGTAGCCTGTTCATCATGCATTGCCTTCATTCGCTAGTGTAGTAGTTGGGTTCCCATATTGGTCACATCTTCTGCCTAAACTGCAGTTGAGGTCTTATTGGAGCTCTGCAAACATGTCTGCCTGATGCGGGGCCCCACCGCAGATTTTTCGTTCAGGGGTTTACTCCCGTAGCCTTGTACCTCCCAAGGTTAATCCGTAAGGCAACAGGGCAGTGGTTGGTAGGCGCCAGGACGTGTCCACATGCCAGTGGGCCTATGCGCTGTCTCTCTGGGGCCCACTGCTGCTCTGAGATCCCTTACTGTCTAGCCTGGGCAAACGAGGCACCCAGTTACCGTGTGTTGCCACGAGGAGGCACAGCAAGAGTCTTGGTGGTGAAGAGGCTATGTACCGTCTTCAGCCCCGCTAAGGCGGCTGTGGTCTTTTAGGCCATGAAGACAGCTACCAGCCTAGTGTGTCGGGCCTTCCCCTTCCCCATGTCCTCCCCACCTGGATCTATCAACATCCTCCCACCAACAATATAGCTCAAAGATTGGCGATCAACCCACAACTGATATACAAAAGTGAAAATTTCAACTCGAAACAAAGAAACAACTGCTAGAGTAGCAATCAGTGCTCGGCTGTCAATGGTAACCTGACGTGGACCTTACACACCGAGGGTCCGCCGTACACCTGCCACCACCAACACTGGATGAGAAGCCAAGAAAGACTCCAAACTACATCAGGAGAGAAATGAGGACTCCCAACTGCATCACAAGAGGAACAAGAACCATTTCCAACACCCTGTGCGAGCTGGAGGACCTACCCGAGCCACGTGGTGGATGTGCCAAACACCTGCAGCTGTAGTGAGGGAGCAGCTTTTAACACCTAGTTACGACGGCCATCCTGACCATGAGAAGGACTTTCTTGTCACCAATATCAGGTCACTAGACTGTTTATAAGACCAGCTCCCACAGCACCAGATCTACAGTTTCTTATCTCTTTGTATTGAAAGCTTTGTCAATCAAGTGACCCACTCCCCAGTTTCACTGTATGTAACTTATCATATCTGTTTATTGTATATTTTCAGCCTTCTGACTTCCATGTTGTCTTAATAAACCGTTAATAATAATTATTATTATTATTATTATTATTATTATTATTATTATTATTATTATTATTATTATTATTATTATTGTGTAAATGGCGATAATTAGGTACAAAAGTGAGGCATGATGGTCATTGGTCAATACACACACACACTGTGTCAGAACATCGTGAAGTTTGTTACATGTCTCATTTAAACAACAACATACAGCGAGACGTCACTTAAAAACATAATAACATGAGAACATAAGAATGGAGGAAACTGCAGCGGGCGTATTGGTCCATACTGTACAGTCTCGTTTACACCCAACCCCTATCACTCATATATCCACCCAACCTATGTTTGAAGCTATTCACCTTATTCGAGTTAATGATGATGTTTGGTAACTTATTCCATTCATCCACTACTCTGTTTCCAAACCAACGTTTACCTATCTCGCGCCTAAATCTAAATTTCTCTATTTTAAAACCATTGCTAAGAGTTCGCTCCTGGTTGGATAGTTTGAGTACCTTTGTAATGTCCCCTTTGTTTAGCCCCTCACTCTACGTCTCTCGAGGGAGTGCAAATTAAGATGCTTTAACTTGTCTCTGTACTCAAGGTTCCTAATGCCCGGGATTAGTCTTGTCATTCTCCTCTGAATTCCTTCTCGCGATTCTATATCCATTCTGTAATACGGTGACCAGAACTGAATTGCTTAATCCAAGTGAGGTCTCACAAGCGCAAGATATAGTTTTAAGATGACCTCGCTAGTCTTGTAACTAACACTCCTTTGTATGAACCCAAGTACTGTATTCGCCTTGTTTCGAACAAATACACATTGTTTACTTGGCTTAAGATTCCTACTCATCATTACTCCTAAATCTTTCTCACACTCGGATTTCTCTATAACATCGTTGTTCATCTGATATCTGTTTTCTCTGTTTACACCTCATAGACTAAGTACTTTACATTTGTCTACATTAAATTTCATCTACCATTTTTCAGACCTTGGGAAAACTTTGTTCAGATCTTCCTGTAGTTTTGTTGAGTCCTCGTCAGATTTAATTACACGCCCTATTTTAGTGTCATCAACATATTTACTTATGTTGCTGTCTACGCCGATATCTATGTCGTTTATGTATATAAATAATAATGGTCCAAGTACTGAGCCTTGGGGTACTCCACTAGTGACGTTACCCCAATCGGATTTAGTGCCGTTAATGCTTACTCGCTGTTTCCTGTCCTGTAACCACGCCCTAATCCAATTTAGAATATCTAATCCAATGCCATGAGCCTCCACTTTTCTTAATAGTCTTTCATGGGGGACAATTGATGTTAAACTGATTGGACGGTAGTTAGAGGTTAGTGATCTATCTCCCTTCTTGAAGTCAGTATCACATTCGCTATCCTCCAGGATTCTGGTACTACACCTGTTTTTAATGAAATGTTAGGCACTACATAACAACATAGAAGGAATCGTCACATAACAACATAGAAGGAAGCATCACATAACAACATAGAAGGAAGCATCACATAACAACATAGAAGGAATCATCACATAACAACATAGAAGGAAGCATCACATAACAACATAGAAGGAAGCATCACATAACAACATAGAAGGAAGCATCACATAACAACATAGAAGAAGCATCACACAACAACATAGAAGGAAGCGTCACATAACAACATAGAAGGAACCATCACACAACAACATAGAAGGAAGCATCACATAACAACATAGAAGGAATCATCACATGACAACATTGAAGGAAACGTCACATAACAACATAGAAGGAAGCATCACATAACAACATAGAAGGAAGCGTCACATAACAACATAGAAGGAAGCATCACATAACAACATAGAAGGAAGCATCACATAACAACATAGAAGGAAGCATCACACAACAACATAGAAGGAAGCATCACATAACAACATAGAAGGAAGCATCACATAACAACATAGAAGGAAGCATCACATAACAACACAATAAAGACAACTGGACTCTTTAACTGTATCGAAGAAAGACGTTGTGTTTAATAGATGACAAGAACAGGTAATTGTGTACTCCAGCTCACAGTATTAGAGACCCACACAACACATCTTACAGAGTTGGTGAATATTAAAGGTCGCTGATGTTAGGGAGGAAGTAATCACCTCATTACTATTTGACAGAGACACAGGCCTCTCTCTTTAAGGTCGCCCACACGCTCACAACTACTCGTCCAAACAATGGCTAAGCAAGACAAAGATATTACAGAAACGGGTGTGTGAAGAGGTGGTGGTGTGGGGCTTATAACACGGTGGTGGTGTGGGACTTATAACACGGTGGTGGTGTGGGACTTATAACACGGTGGTGGTGTGGGACTTATAACACGGTGGTGGTGTGGGACTTATAACACGGTGGTGGTGTGGGACTTATAACACGGAGGTGGTGTGGGACTTATAACACGGTGGTGGTGTGGGACTTATAACACGGAGGTGGTGTGGGACTTATAACACGGTGGTGGTGTGTGACTTATAACACGGTGGTGGTGTGGGACTTATAACACGGAGGTGGTGGTGGTGGTGTGTGACTTATAACACGGTGGTGGTGGTGGTGGTGGTGTGGGACTTATAACACGGTGGTGGTGGTGGTGTGTGACTTATAACACGGTGGTGGTGTGGGACTTATAACACGGAGGTGGTGTGGGACTTATAACACGGTGGTGGTGGTGGTGTGTGACTTATAACACGGTGGTGGTGTGGGACTTATAACACGGAGGTGGTGTGGGACTTATAACACGGTGGTGGTGGTGGTGTGTGACTTATAACACGGTGGTGGTGTGGGACTTATAACACGGAGGTGGTGGTGGTGGTGTGTGACTTATAACACGGTGGTGGTGGTGGTGGTGGTGTGGGACTTATAACACGGTGGTGGTGGTGGTGTGTGACTTATAACACGGTGGTGGTGGTGGTGGTGTGGGACTTATAACACGGTGGTGGTGGTGGTGTGTGACTTATAACACGGTGGTGGTGGTGGTGGTGTGGGACTTATAACACGGTGGTGGTGGTGTGTGACTTATAACACGGTGGTGGTGGTGGTGTGGGACTTATAACACGGTGGTGGTGGTGTGGGACTTATAACACGGTGGTGGTGGTGGTGTGGGACTTATAACACGGTGGTGGTGGTGGTGGTGTGGGACTTATAACACGGTGGTGGTGGTGGTGGTGTGTGACTTATAACACGGTGGTGGTGGTGGTGGTGTGGGACTTATAACACGGTGGTGGTGGTGGTGGTGTGTGACTTATAACACGGTGGTGGTGGTGGTGGTGTGTGACTTATAACACGGTGGTGGTGGTGGTGGTGTGGGACTTATAACACGGTGGTGGTGGTGGTGGTGTGGGACTTATAACACGGTGGTGGTGGTGGTGGTGTGTGACTTATAACACGGTGGTGGTGGTGGTGGTGTGGGACTTATAACACGGTGGTGGTGGTGTGGGACTTATAACACGGTGGTGGTGGTGGTGTGTGACTTATAACACGGTGGTGGTGGTGTGTGACTTATAACACGGTGGTGGTGTGGGACTTATAACACGGTGGTGGTGGTGGTGTGGGACTTATAACACGGAGGTGGTGGTGGTGGTGGTGTGGGACTTATAACACGGTGGTGGTGTGTGACTTATAACACGGTGGTGGTGGTGGTGGTGGTGGTGTGTGACTTATAACACGGTGGTGGTGGTGGTGGTGGTGTGGGACTTATAACACGGTGGTGGTGGTGGTGTGGGACTTATAACACGGAGGTGGTGGTGGTGGTGGTGTGGGACTTATAACACGGTGGTGGTGGTGGTGTGTGACTTATAACACGGTGGTGGTGGTGTGTGACTTATAACACGGAGGTGGTGGTGTGTGACTTATAACACGGAGGTGGTGGTGGTGGTGGTGTGGGACTTATAACACGGAGGTGGTGGTGTGTGACTTATAACACGGAGGTGGTGGTGGTGTGGGACTTATAACACGGTGGTGGTGGTGTGTGACTTATAACACGGAGGTGGTGGTGGTGGTGGTGTGTGACTTATAACACGGAGGTGGTGGTGGTGGTGGTGTGGGACTTATAACACGGAGGTGGTGGTGTGTGACTTATAACACGGTGGCGGTGGTGGTGGTGGTGTGTGACTTATAACACGGAGGTGGTGGTGGTGGTGGTGTGTGACTTATAACACGGAGGTGGTGGTGGTGTGGGACTTATAACACGGAGGTGGTGGTGTGTGACTTATAACACGGTGGCGGTGGTGGTGGTGGTGTGTGACTTATAACACGGAGGTGGTGGTGGTGGTGGTGTGGGACTTATAACACGGAGGTGGTGGTGGTGGTGGTGTGGGACTTATAACACGGAGGTGGTGGTGGTGGTGTGGGACTTATAACACGGAGGTGGTGGTGTGTGACTTATAACACGGAGGTGGTGGTGGTGTGTGACTTATAACACGTTGGTGGTGGTGGTGGTGTGTGACTTATAACACGGAGGTGGTGTGTGACTTATACACGGTGGGTGGTGGTGGTGTGTGACTTATAACACGGTGGTGGTGGTGGTGGTGTGGGACTTATAACACGGAGGTGGTGGTGGTGGTGGTGTGGGACTTATAACACGGAGGTGGTGGTGGTGTGGGACTTATAACACGGAGGTGGTGGTGTGTGACTTATAACACGGAGGTGGTGGTGGTGGTGTGTGACTTATAACACGTTGGTGGTGGTGGTGGTGGTGGTGTGTGACTTATAACACGGAGGTGATGGTGTGTGACTTATAACACGGAGGTGGTGGTGGTGGTGGTGTGGGACTTATAACACGGAGGTGGTGGTGGTGTGTGACTTATAACACGGTGGTGGTGGTGGTGTGGGACTTATAACACGGTGGTGGTGGTGTGTGACTTATAACACGGAGGTGGTGGTGGTGTGGGACTTATAACACGGAGGTGGTGGTGTGTGACTTATAACACGGTGGTGGTGGTGGTGTGGGACTTATAACACGGAGGTGGTGGTGTGTGACTTATAACACGGTGGTGGTGGTGGTGTGGGACTTATAACACGGAGGTGGTGGTGGTGGTGGTGGTGTGGGACTTATAACACGGAGGTGGTGGTGGTGTGGGACTTATAACACGGAGGTGGTGGTGTGTGACTTATAACACGGAGGTGGTGGTGGTGGTGTGGGACTTATAACACGGAGGTGGTGGTGGTGTGGGACTTATAACACGGAGGTGGTGGTGTGTGACTTATAACACGGTGGCGGTGGTGGTGGTGTGGGACATTTAACACGGTGGTGATGGTGTTGGTGTGGTGATAATATTGTTGTTTGTAACTGTGTCTTCCAGAGTACCACACTCTGTTGATGCTTCAGTGTTAATCAGTTAATTAGCCAAGAAGTGTGTCAGGTATGTGTTAGTGTCAAGACTCGGAGTGAGGCGGCAGCTCTTAATTAATATGTAAACTTGTTGAATGTTAAATACACCTCATCTCGTACCTTATCCCCCTCACCTTATATCGGCTTACACCTTATACCTCACATCTCACACCTTATGCCTTAATGGTCTCACTTCGCCTCATCAGGACACATCATTTGTGCCATCGGCTGTATGATAAGAATTAAAGCAAGCGAAAAGAACTGAAGGAAAGTTTTCATTAACTGTGGTAAATAATGTTGTCGTTGTCAGCTCCATCTTCTTTACCTCGGACACAAACTTTGGATGTCGTGTGAGAAAATCATTAATTCTATTTAAAGGTCTTTACATCTTCCTACATATGAATAAAGAACTTACTGGGTTAAGATGGTAATGACAGTCGGCACACAACAGACAAAAATAAACATAGGTTACTGTTTTTCACCTTTGTATTATTTTACACCCTCTGGCTGGTTGAACAAGTCCTCTTATTGTTGGTGGGTACTGACTATCCCATGTGACTTGTCTCATAGTCGTGTAGTGAACAATCCTGAAACATGATGCAGCGAGAAAGTAAACGTTACATCAAAAGAGTTATACAGGAGGTGGGGTGGGGTGGAGGCTGGTTGATTTGAGTGCAGACAAAACCTCACTACATAATTATCTCAGGCGGTCCAAGGCATCGATCTATACAGCCTCTTCAAACGTTTTTTTTTTCTTTACCCTTCAACCAACGGCAGAGTTCCCAACCAACACAAGAATTCCTGCGATTTTATTTTCTGCGCTACTGACTATAACATCACCTGAGTCACGTGATCACTGCTGACTATAACATCACCTGAGTCACGTGAGAACTACTGACTATAACATCACCTGAGTCACGTGATAACTACTGACTATAACATCACCGGATACCTGACGGAAGGTACTGTAGGGACCTGTGACCTGACGGAGGGTACTGTAGGGACCTGTGACCTGACGGAGGCTACTGTAGGGACCTGTGACCTGACGGAGGCTACTGTAGGGACCTGTGACCTGACGGAGGGTACTGTAGGGACCTGTGACCTGACGGAGGGTACTGTAGGGACCTGTGACCTGGCGGAGGTTACTGTAGGGACCTGTGACCTGGCGGAGGTTACTGTAGGGACCTGTGACCTGACGGAGGGTACTGTAGGGACCTGTGACCTGACGGAGGGTACTGTAGGGACCTGTGACCTGACGGAGGTTACTGTAGGGACCTGTGACCTGGCGGAGGTTACTGTAGGGACCTGTGACTTGACGGAGGGTACTGTAGGGACCTGTGACCTGACGGAGGGTACTGTAGGGACCTGTGACCTGACGGAGGGTACTGTAGGGACCTGTGACCTGACGGAGGTTACTGTAGGGACCTGACAGAGGGTACTGTTGGGACCTGTGACCTGACGGAGGTTACTGTAGGGACCTGTGACCTGACGGAGATTACTGTAGGGACCTGACGGAGGTTACTGTAGGGACCTGTGACCTGACGGAGGTTACTGTAGGGACCTCTGACTTGACGGAGGGTACTGTAGGGACTTGAGACCTGACGGAGGATACTGTAGGGACCTGTGACCTGACAGAGGTTACTGTAGGGACCTGAGACCTGACGGAGGGTACTGTAGGGACCTGTAACCTGGCGGAGGGTACTGTAAGAACCTGTGACCTGACGGAGGTTACTGTAGGGACCTCTGACTTGACGGAGGGTACTGTAGGGACCTGTGACCTGACAGAGGTTACTGTAGGGACCTGAGACCTGACGGATGTTATTGTAGAGACCTGACGGATGTTATTGTAGGGACCTGTGACCTGACGGAGGTGTGAGTTAAGCAGCTACTGTACATCACCTCAGTTTAATAAGTCAGCAGTACTCCCACACGGCGTTAAATAACATTAAAGTAGTGTATATAGCCCACAGTAATTATCGGTAACCATTGCTACACGTACCATAATGTGATAGTAATTTAATGAAGGACCAAAACCGTATATAACGGTCGTATGTAAGTCAGAGGTCCGCTTGTACTGTAATACTACTTGTACTGGTGACTCGTGTGTGGCGCTACACTCGTACTCTAACACTTCACTATTTGCATCTATAACTTATTAATTTTTCCCATCTAAGGAAAATATTTTTCTGCACGGTAATGATATTATTGATTTTCTTTTCATAAATAGAAACCTTTTACCTCAGCGAGTAACTCGTTCGATGGCAGTTATGTAGTATGCATGTGGTCTGTATATGGTTGGTATGTGGTAGGTATGTTGTAGGGATATGATAGGTTGTTTTAGTCAGAATACTGAGAATTAAGATCATTATTTGGATGAATTGTTAAGTTGGTAGCGTGGTTACTGGCAGCATCTCAACGTAACTGTATACAGTCCTTGGGTCTTGTTCCTCACCTCACCTTGACCGAGAGAGTTTTCGGGGTTGAGATGTGTGAATAAAAATATATTGTATAGTTGTAAATAATAACCCACACACACTATACTTAACCAATACTGTACCAACAAGGTTTCAACCAGGTTCCCATGAAGAGAGAGAGCTATGTTACCCCAGACTACAGTGAATAAATGAATTGGTCACTATACCATTTTCAGTCGAACAGCCAAACCATCCTGCCAATATATTCACTTCACTTCGGCTCCCAGGTAGGCCATTTAGCCCGTCAGTGTGGCCAGCCTCCTCCTCCACACTAACACAACACAACACCTTTACTTGGCTGGACGACAGATGGTCTTCCTCGGGGTCTTCGCTATCAGGTCTCCATATCTATTTTCTTGACGTCTCCTCCGTCATCCATCTGAGCTTCACAACCTTTTACACTATACTACAATACTACAATTTCTTATTTCTGCTGTTAATATTTTTCTTTTACTTCGGCTGCCGTGGAGTGACGTAGGGAGGGTGGGGGAAGTAAGGTCACTCAAAACTATTGTCTGATCTTCTTGAGATGCTTAGGGAGCTCTAGAAGGGAGTATAGTGCTGTTGTATACTGACCCTGGGAGTATAGTGCTGTTGTATACCCACCCTGGGAGTATAGTGCTGTTGTATACCCACCCTGGGAGTATAGTGCTGTTGTATACCCACCCTGGGAGTATAGTGCTGTTGTATACTGACCCTGGGAGTATAGTGCTGTTGTATACTGACCCTGGGAGTATAGTGCTGTTGTATACTGACCCTGGGAGTATAGTGCTGTTGTATACTGACCCTGGGAGTATAGTGCTGTTGTATACTGACCCTGGGAGTATAGTGCTGTTGTATACCCACCCTGTAAGTATAGTGCTGTTGTATACCCACCCTGTAAGTATAGTGCTGTTGTATACCCACCCTGTAAGTATAGTGCTGCTGTATACCCACCCTGTAAGTATAGTGCTGTTGTATACTGACCCTGTAAGTATAGTGCTGTTGTATACCAACCCTGTAAGTATAGTGCTGTTGTATACCCACCCTGGGAGTATAGTGCTGTTGTATACTGACCCTGGGAGTATAGTGCTGTTGTATACTGACCCTGGGAGTATAGTGCTGTTGTATACTGACCCTGGGAGTATAGTGCTGTTGTATACTGACCCTGGGAGTATAGTGCTGTTGTATACCCACCCTGTAAGTATAGTGCTGTTGTATACCCACCCTGGGAGTATAGTGCTGTTGTATACTGACCCTGGGAGTATAGTGCTGTTGTATACTGACCCTGGGAGTATAGTGCTGTTGTATACTGACCCTGGGAGTATAGTGCTGTTGTATACTGACCCTGGGAGTATAGTGCTGTTGTATACCCACCCTGTAAGTATAGTGCTGTTGTATACCCACCCTGTAAGTATAGTGCTGTTGTATACCCACCCTGTAAGTATAGTGCTGCTGTATACCCACCCTGTAAGTATAGTGCTGTTGTATACTGACCCTGTAAGTATAGTGCTGTTGTATACCCACCCTGGGAGTATAGTGCTGTTGTATACCCACCCTGTAAGTATAGTGCTGCTGTATACCCACCCTGTAAGTATAGTGCTGTTGTATACCCACCCTGTAAGTATAGTGCTGCTGTATACCCACCTCCTCCAGGCAACACAATATCTTAGCTTCCCATTCCCAAGCCATTTGTTCCCACAGTTCCTCGTGGTCATCTGTACACAATATTTCTCACTTACCAACATTAAGCTCTATCATACTCATACACCGCTCTTCATGTCATTTACCAAGCCTAAAACAACCGCTAGTGTGAGAGCTTGTGTTTGGGCCCCAGTCAACATATGATAATTTTGTGCCAACCGCCATGTGTCACTGTGACTTGATGGGAATAATAATGATAACAGAGATCCCTTAATGTGATGGTGACACTACAGGTCTTTGTTTTTCTGTTATGGTGTGCTAAATGATGGTGACACTACAGGTCTTTGGTTGTCTGTTATGGTGTGCTAAATGATGGTGACACTACAGCTCTTTGTTTGTATGTTATGGTGTGCTAAATGACCATCCTAATAACACCGTGACCATCCCAGTAACACTATGACCACCCTAGTAACACTATGACCATCCTAGTAACACTATGACCATCCTAGTAGCACTATGACCATCCTAGTAACACCATGACCATCCCAGTAACACTATGAACATCCTAGTAACACCATGACCATCCTAGTAACACCATGACCATCCTAGTAACACTATGACCATCCTAGTAACACCGTGACCATCCCAGTAACACTATGACCACCCTAGTAACACTATGACCATCCTAGTACCACTATGACCACCCTAGTAACATTATGACCATCCTAGTAACACCATGACCATCCTAGTAACACCGTAAACATCCTAGTAACACCATGAACATCCTAGTAACACCATGACAATCCTAGTAACACCATGACCATCCTAGTAACACCGTGAACATCCTAGTAACACCATGACCATTCTAGTAACACCATGACCATCCTAGTAACGCTATGACCATCCTAGTAACACCATGACCACCCTAGTAACACTATGACCATCCTAGTAACACTATGACCACCCTATTAACACTATGACCATCCTAGTAACACTGTGAACATCCTAGTAACACCGTGACCATCCAGTAACACCATGACCATCCTAGTAACACTATGACCATCCTAGTAACACCATGACCAGACTAGTAACACTATGACTATCCTAGTAACACCATGACCATCCTAGTAACACCGTGACCATCCCAGTAACACCATGACCATCCTAGTAACACTATGACCATCCTAATAACACCATGACCAGACTAGTAACACCATGACTATCCTAGTAACACCATGACCATCCTAGTAACACCATGACCATCCCAGTAACACCATGACCATCCTAGTAACACCGTGACCATCCTAGTAACTGACCATCCTAGTTACACTATGGCCATCCTAGTAACACTACGACCATCCTAGTAACGCCATGACCATCCTAGTATTACCATGACCATCCTAGTAACACGATGACCATCCTAGTAGCACCATGACCACCCTAGTAACACCATGGACATCCTAGTAACACTCTGACCATCCTAGTAACGACATGACTATCCTAGTAACACTATGACCTTCATAGTAACACCGTGACCATCCTAGTAACAACATGACCATCCTAGTGACGCCATGACCATCCCAGTAACACCGTGACCATCCCAGTAACACCATGACCATCCTAGTAACACCGTGATCATCCCAGTAACACCGTGACCATCCCAGTAACACCGTGACCATCCTAGTAGCACCATGACCATCCTAGTAACACCATGACTTTCCTAGTAACACTGTGGCCATGCCAGTAACACTGTGACCATTCTAGTAACACCATGACCTTCCTAATAACAATGTGACCATCTCAGTAACACTGTGACCATCCTAGTAGCATCATGGTCTGTGAATTAAAACATAGCGGTAGATTGATTAACCTAACCTAACCTAACATAACCAGTTGGTAAAATGTAACACATAATGGCAAGGGGAGTATATTGCCTCCATCACCCCCTGTAAGGCCTCTTAGCCCTTAACAAAGTCTGTGGTCCTACATCTTAACGTAATCTCTACAACACTAACTCAGGAAGACCTACAGTGGCGTTATGTGTCTGTCTTTAGCACCGCGTCCTAAGTTATTCACGTTGTGTTTACATTATACAGTGAGGGATCATACATACAGTAGTGGTCACAGCAGCGTTTACTCTTAGTTCTTTGTTCTTCATTGTCAAAATATTTCTTAAATTTAAATATGTGCTCTGTATGTATGTATGTATGCATGAATGTATGTATGTATGTATGTATGTACAGGGTAATTGTTTGAAGGAATATTATATGTAAGGTGGCTGTGTGTGTAGCCTACTCTACCCCTCCACACCTGCAGGTTTGTTTCTTCGCCACAATCATTTAATAAAAACGTTACTGTGTTGCTGACATTCTACATTAATTTACACAACTCTTGAATTTTCTTATACCAGCATATATGCAGACTATAATAGTTTAACATTATTCTTCTGGAAGTTTTCTATTATTCCAAATTTCTTTTAGCATGGCCAGAATTTCCTCTCTCAAACTTTCTCCGTCTTCCATAATAAGTTGAAGCGTTATTTCATCACACCCTGGACCGGGCATTTAACCATTTCCATTCTCTTTATATCTTCTTCAAGTTGAGGCCGCGTTATGTGATCTCCCTCCTGTTGTCGCCTCTTCCTGGCCATCACGTTAAGCCCTTAACTCAACCATTATATTTCCACGGGTTGATCTTGTGAGTATTGTGTTCCTGGCTTCTCGTTGCTAATTCCTCTTCTGGTGTTTCTATGTCTCTCTTATTTTTAGTTCCCTCGTCTCTCCTCTTGTTTCAGAACCTCACTCTCCTCCACCCCTCACTCTCTCCACCCCTCACTCTCCTCCACCCCACACTCTCCTCCACCCCTCACTCTCCTCCACCCCTCACTCTCTCCACCCCTCACTCTCCTCCACCCCACACTCTCCTCCACCCCTCACTCTCCTCCACCCCTCACTCTCCTCCACCCCTCACTCTCTCCACCCCTCACTCTCCTCCACCCCACACTCTCCTCCACCCCTCACTCTCCTCCACCCCACACTCTCCTCCACCCCACACTCTCCTCCACCCCTCACTCTCCTCCACCCCTCACTCTCCTCCACCCCACACTCTCCTCCACCCCTCACTCTCCTCCACCCCTCACTCTCCTCCACCCCACACTCTCCTCCACCCCACACTCTCCTCCACCCCTCACTCTCCTCCACCCCTCACTCTCCTCCGCCCTTCACTCTCCTCCACCCCTCACTCTCCTCCACCCTTCACTCTCCTCCACCCCTCACTCTCCTCCACCCCTCACTCTCCTCCACCCCTCACTCTCCTCCACCCCTCACTCTCCTCCACCCCACACTCTCCTCCACCCCTCACTCTCCTCCACCCCTCACTCTCCTCCACCCCACACTCTCCTCCACCCTCACTCCCTCCACCCCTCACTCTCCTCCACCCCTCACTCTCCTCCACCCCTCACTCTCCTCCACCCCACACTCTCCTCCACCCCTCACTCTCCTCCACCCCTCACTCTCCTCCACCCCACACTCTCCTCCACCCCACACTCTCCTCCACCCCTCACTCTCCTCCACCCCTCACTCTCCTCCACCCCTCACTCTCCTCCACCCCACACTCTCCTCCACCCCTCACTCTCCTCCACCCCACACTCTCCTCCACCCCTCACTCTCCTCCACCCCTCACTCTCCTCCACCCCACACTCTCCTCCACCCCTCACTCTCCTCCACCCCTCACTCTCCTCCACCCCACTCTCCTCCACCCCACACTCTCCTCCACCCCTCACTCTCCTCCGCCCTTCACTCTCCTCCACCCCACACTCTCCTCCACCCCACACTCTCCTCCACCCCTCACTCTCCTCCACCCCTCACTCTCCTCCACCCCACACTCTCCTCCACCCCTCACTCTCCTCCACCCCACACTCTCCTCCACCCCACACTCTCCTCCACCCCTCACTCTCCTCCACCCCTCACTCTCCTCCACCCCACACTCTCCTCCACCCCTCACTCTCCTCCACCCCACACTCTCCTCCACCCCTCACTCTCCTCCACCCCACACTCTCCTCCACCCCACACTCTCCTCCACCCTTCACTCTCCTCCACCCCTCACTCTCCTCCACCCCACACTCTCCTCCACCCCTCACTCTCCTCCACCCCTCACTCTCCTCCACCCCACACTCTCCTCCACCCTTCACTCTCCTCCACCCCACACTCTCCTCCACCCCTCACTCTCCTCCACCCCTCACTCTCCTCCACCCCACACTCTCCTCCACCCCTCACTCTCCTCCACCCCACACTCTCCTCCACCCCTCACTCTCCTCCACCCCTCACTCTCCTCCACCCCACACTCTCCTCCACCCCTCACTCTCCTCCACCCCACACTCTCCTCCACCCCTCACTCTCCTCCACCCCTCACTCTCCTCCACCCCACACTCTCCTCCACCCCTCACTCTCCTCCACCCCACACTCTCCTCCACCCCACACTCTCCTCCACCCCTCACTCTCCTCCACCCCTCACTCTCCTCCACCCCACACTCTCCTCCACCCTTCACTCTCCGCCACCCCACACTCTCCTCCACCCCTCACTCTCCTCCACCCCTCACTCTCCTCCACCCCACACTCTCCTCCACCCCTCACTCTCCTCCACCCCTCACTCTCCTCCACCCCTCACTCTCCTCCACCCCTCACTCTCCTCCACCCCACACTCTCCTCCACCCCACACTCTCCTCCACCCCTCACTCTCCTCCACCCCACACTCTCCTCCACCCCACACTCTCCTCCACCCCACACTCTCCTCCACCCTTCACTCTCCTCCACCCCACACTCTCCTCCACCCCACACTCTCCTCCACCCCACACTCTCCTCCACCCCTCACTCTCCTCCACCCCACACTCTCCTCCACCCCACACTCTCCTCCACCCCACACTCTCCTCCACCCTTCACTCTCCTCCACCCCACACTCTCCTCCACCCCACACTCTCCTCCACCCCACACTCTCCTCCACCCCTCACTCTCCTCCACCCCTCACTCTCCTCCACCCCACACTCTCCTCCACCCCACACTCTCCTCCACCCCACACTCTCCTCCACCCTTCACTCTCCTCCACCCCACACTCTCCTCCACCCCACACTCTCCTCCACCCCACACTCTCCTCCACCCCACACTCTCCTCCACCCCTCACTCTCCTCCACCCTACACTCTCCTCCACCCCACACTCTCCTCCACCCCACACTCTCCTCCACCCCACACTCTCCTCCACCCTTCACTCTCCTCCACCCCTCACTCTCCTCCACCCCTCACTCTCCTCCACCCCACACTCTCCTCCACCCCTCACTCTCCTCCACCCCACACTCTCCTCCACCCCTCACTCTCCTCCACCCCTCACTCTCCTCCACCCCTCACTCTCCTCCACCCCTCACTCTCCTCCACCCCACACTCTCCTCCACCCCACACTCTCCTCCACCCCTCACTCTCCTCCACCCCACACTCTCCTCCACATCACACTCTCCTCCACCCTTCACTCTCCTCCACCCCACACTCTCCTCCACCCCACACTCTCCTCCACCCCACACTCTCCTCCACCCCACACTCTCCTCCACCCCTCACTCTCCTCCACCCCACACTCTCCTCCACCCCACACTCTCCTCCACCCTTCACTCTCCTCCACCCCACACTCTCCTCCACCCCACACTCTCCTCCACCCCTCACTCTCCTCCACCCCTCACTCTCCTCCACCCCACACTCTCCTCCACCCCACACTCTCCTCCACCCCACACTCTCCTCCACCCCTCACTCTCCTCCACCCCACACTCTCCTCCACCCCACACTCTCCTCCACCCCACACACTCCTCCACCCACCACTCTCCTCCACCCCACACTCTCCTCCACCCTTCACTCTCCTCCACCCCACACTCTCCTCCACCCCACACTCTCCTCCACCCCTCACTCTCCTCCACCCCTCACTCTCCTCCACCCCACACTCTCCTCCACCCCACACTCTCCTCCACCCCTCACTCTCCTCCACCCCACACTCTCCTCCACCCCACACTCTCCTCCACCCCTCACTCTCCTCCACCCCACACTCTCCTCCACCCCACACTCTCCTCCACCCCTCACTCTCCTCCACCCCACACTCTCCTCCACCCCACACTCTCCTCCACCCCACACTCTCCTCCACCCTTCACTCTCCTCCACCCCACACTCTCCTCCACCCCACACTCTCCTCCACCCCCACTCTCCTCCACCCCTCACTCTCCTCCACCCCACACTCTCCTCCACCCCACACTCTCCTCCACCCCACACTCTCCTCCACCCCTCACTCTCCTCCACCCCACACTCTCCTCCACCCCACACTCTCCTCCACCCCACACTCTCCTCCACCCCACACTCTCCTCCACCCCTCACTCTCCTCCACCCTTCACTCTCCTCCACCCCACACTCTCCTCCACCCCACACTCTCCTCCACCCCTCACTCTCCTCCACCCCTCACTCTCCTCCACCCCACACTCTCCTCCACCCCACACTCTCCTCCACCCCTCACTCTCCTCCACCCCACACTCTCCTCCACCCCACACTCTCCTCCACCCCACACTCTCCTCCACCCCTCACTCTCCTCCACCCCACACTCTCCTCCACCCCACACTCTCCTCCACCCCCACTCTCCTCCACCCCTCACTCTCCTCCACCCCACACTCTCCTCCACCCCACACTCTCCTCCACCCCTCACTCTCCTCCACCCCACACTCTCCTCCACCCCACACTCTCCTCCACCCCACACTCTCCTCCACCCCACACTCTCCTCCACCCCACACTCTCCTCCACCCCTCACTCTCCTCCACCCCACACTCTCCTCCACCCTCACTCTCCTCCACCCCACACTCTCCTCCACCCCACACTCTCCTCCACCCCACACTCTCCTCCACCCCACACTCTCCTCCACCCCACACTCTCCTCCACCCTCACTCTCCTCCACCCCTCACTCTCCTCCACCCCACACTCTCCTCCACCCCACACTCTCCTCCACCCCTCACTCTCCTCCACCCCACACTCTCCTCCACCCCACACTCTCCTCCACCCCACTCTCCCACCTCACTCCTCCACCCCACACTCTCCTCCACCCCACACTCTCCTCCACCCCACACTCTCCTCCACCCCACACTCTCCTCCACCCCTCACTCTCCTCCACCCCACACTCTCCTCCACCCCACACTCTCCTCCACCCCTCACTCTCCTCCACCCCTCACTCTCCTCCACCCCACACTCTCCTCCACCCCACACTCTCCTCCACCCACACTCTCCTCCACCCCTCACTCTCCTCCACCCCACACTCTCCTCCACCCCTCACTCTCCTCCACCCCACACTCTCCTCCACCCCACACTCTCCTCCACCCCTCACTCTCCTCCACCCCACACTCTCCTCCACCCCACACTCTCCTCCACCCCACACTCTCCTCCACCCTTCACTCTCCTCCACCCCACACTCTCCTCCACCCCACACTCTCCTCCACCCCACACTCTCCTCCACCCCTCACTCTCCTCCACCCCACACTCTCCTCCACCCTTCACTCTCCTCCACCCCACACTCTCCTCCACCCCTCACTCTCCTCCACCCCACACTCTCCTCCACCCCACACTCTCCTCCACCCCACACTCTCCTCCACCCCACACTCTCCTCCACCCCTCACTCTCCTCCGCCCTTCACTCTCCTCCACCCCACACTCTCCTCCACCCCACACTCTCCTCCACCCCTCACTCTCCTCCACCCCTCACTCTCCTCCACCCCACACTCTCCTCCACCCCACACTCTCCTCCACCCTTCACTCTCCTCCACCCCACACTCTCCTCCACCCCACACTCTCCTCCACCCTTCACTCTCCTCCACCCCACACTCTCCTCCACCCCACACTCTCCTCCACCCCTCACTCTCCTCCACCCCACACTCTCCTCCACCCCACACTCTCCTCCACCCCTCACTCTCCTCCACCCCTCACTCTCCTCCACCCCACACTCTCCTCCACCCCACACTCTCCTCCACCCCACACTCTCCTCCACCCCTCACTCTCCTCCACCCCACACTCTCCTCCACCCCACACTCTCCTCCACCCCACACTCTCCTCCACCCCACACTCTCCTCCACCCCACACTCTCCTCCACCCTTCACTCTCCTCCACCCCACACTCTCCTCCACCCCACACTCTCCTCCACCCCTCACTCTCCTCCACCCCTCACTCTCCTCCACCCCACACTCTCCTCCACCCCACACTCTCCTCCACCCTTCACTCTCCTCCACCCCTCACTCTCCTCCACCCCTCACTCTCCTCCACCCCACACTCTCCTCCACCCCTCACTCTCCTCCACCCCACACTCTCCTCCACCCCACACTCTCCTCCACCCCTCACTCTCCTCCACCCCACACTCTCCTCCACCCCACACTCTCCTCCACCCCACACTCTCCTCCACCCTTCACTCTCCTCCACCCCACACTCTCCTCCACCCCACACTCTCCTCCACCCCACACTCTCCTCCACCCCACACTCTCCTCCACCCCTCACTCTCCTCCACCCCACACTCTCCTCCACCCTTCACTCTCCTCCACCCCACACTCTCCTCCACCCCTCACTCTCCTCCACCCCACACTCTCCTCCACCCCACACTCTCCTCCACCCCACACTCTCCTCCACCCCACACTCTCCTCCACCCCTCACTCTCCTCCGCCCTTCACTCTCCTCCACCCCACACTCTCCTCCACCCCACACTCTCCTCCACCCCTCACTCTCCTCCACCCCACACTCTCCTCCACCCCACACTCTCCTCCACCCTTCACTCTCCTCCACCCCTCACTCTCCTCCATCCCACACTCTCCTCCACCCCTCACTCTCCTCCACCCCACACTCTCCTCCACCCCACACTCTCCTCCACCCCTCACTCTCCTCCACCCCACACTCTCCTCCACCCCACACTCTCCTCCACCCCACACTCTCCTCCACCCTTCACTCTCCTCCACCCCACACTCTCCTCCACCCCACTCTCTCCTCCACCCCACACTCTCCTCCACCCCACACTCTCCTCCACCCCTCACTCTCCTCCACCCCACACTCTCCTCCACCCTCACTCTCCTCCACCCCACACTCTCCTCCACCCCTCACTCTCCTCCACCCCACACTCTCCTCCACCCCACACTCTCCTCCACCCCACACTCTCCTCCACCCCACACTCTCCTCCACCCCACACTCTCCTCCACCCTTCACTCTCCTCCACCCCACACTCTCCTCCACCCCACACTCTCCTCCACCCCTCACTCTCCTCCACCCCTCACTCTCCTCCACCCCTCACTCTCCTCCACCCCACACTCTCCTCCACCCCACACTCTCCTCCACCCTTCACTCTCCTCCACCCCACACTCTCCTCCACCCCACACTCTCCTCCACCCCTCACTCTCCTCCACCCCACACTCTCCTCCACCCCACACTCTCCTCCACCCCTCACTCTCCTCCACCCCACACTCTCCTCCACCCCACACTCTCCTCCACCCCACACTCTCCTCCACCCCTCACTCTCCTCCACCCCACACTCTCCTCCACCCCACACTCTCCTCCACCCCTCACTCTCCTCCACCCCACACTCTCCTCGCACAGTATGTAGTTACACTCAGGACATATTGCCAGAGTTTTTATTTGTGCTTTATCTCACTGGTAAGGTTGGCCACCACACTACAGTACAGTGTGTCGTAAGTCGTTTTATGCAGAAACTGGTATTGCTAGTTTAAACATTGTTAGATGTCTCATAGTTTAAAAACTCTTGTAATTCTGGACAATTTGTAATGATTGTTATCGACTTATAGCTCTCTCTTGTCAGATCACTTAAATCAACCAAATCCATCCATTTATACGCTAACTGTGAGTTTTGGTTGGTGCATTTGGCGGACATCTTAAAGAATGGCCGCCGCCTTAGATTTTCAAATGTCCAATCAGGTAGATTGGAAAAGTAACCAACAGTACATAACAGTAGACTAAACAAACCAACACACATGGCATCTGACTGACTAGAGATAATTTTACACTAGTTATTGTGTTGATTATAAACAGTATACGGATCATATGAAGATTAGGTACCCCGGCTTATTTCACCTTGATAAAGTATTAACTACTATAATGCTAACCCAACCCAACCCAACCCAACCCAACCCAACCCATCCCAACCAAACCCGTTTATGGTGTTTAAATAAAATATGACTTTTTTCCTACCTTAAATTGTCTTTTCTTTCATTTGTCAATCGTTCATGAGGTATCATAAGCTGAGGTGACTAATCTTCATTATACATACAGAAACATATTCTACATTTACGATACAAATATGGAAATGGGAACATGTGTGTGTGTGTGCGTGTGTGTGTGTGGAGAGCAAGAGAGCCAGTGTGCCCCGAGTGAGCCTCCACTAACGTACACAACCGCTGGGAACCATTACACTGACTTTGGGTTTTCCGGTAATCCATCTTCCTTCTTGTTATATACCGCGTTGTGTCTTGCGAGGAAAACTAATCTTAAAAGGAAATATAGTCTGCATTTTTTTTTTTATCTTAGGGTGAATAGCGTGTTTTTTTTTTTTTTTAAAGAGTATTACGTGAACTACTGTGTCGAACAATATTGCCAGTAACGGTTAATAATGGCTGTACAGTACAAGCGTATATGTACTTCAATAAACTGCTTAAGTGTTTACCCAATCACTCAGAACATGCGGTCTTATACAGTGTTGGCCATATGACACACTCCACAAAATCTTCTGAGTGACGTAGGTAAACATTGGCATAAGCAGTGATACTATAATGAAGTGATGTAAACAGTGACATAATGAATTAGTTATACAAGTAGCAGTGATACAATAAACAGTGATACATATAACAATGGTATGATGAAACAGTGATATTAAAAGTAATGTGAGAGTGCAGTGACAAAAGAGACCAGTGATACAAATGACAGTGACGAAGAGGAATGATAAGGGAAAGAACATTTGAAGCCAGTGACTTAAAATCGCAGTGACATTTGAAAGTATTGATTTGAAAAGCAATGATATTACAAACAGTGCCACAAAGAACAGTTATACAGAAATGCATTGAGACAAGAGAGCTGTGACGTAAGCAGAGACAGCAGACACTGTTACTCACACTGCTGTTGCCGAGGTTGTGCACGAGACAGTGAAGGTACGCGGCGGTGCCAGTCAGGCCGGACACGTTGCGTGGCGCCGCCTCGTCGAATAGCGGGCGCGACGACTTACTACCGGGCTGCCCGTCTGTGCTGAGGTCCAGTAAAGGCTCTATGGGCTCCACAAGACTGTCTTTACTTTTGCTGCCAAGCCCAAGCGGCACGATGATACTGTTGGAGGTTTCTCGGCCGCTTCTGCTGCTCCTGTTGACCGGACCTCCTGATAGCTGCAACTTCCGGTGTGATAGGCGGGTGTGAGGAGCTTGTCGTGTCGCCGAAAACACTAGACACATTCCTGAAGGAACAACAACACAGAGGTTTGATATACTCGAGTCTTAGTTAAATAGGTAGGCATGTACTGTATATACGTGTTTGTGTATGTGTACCCGGTGGGAGTAATACCATATGCCTCCGTCTACCCAACAGTCCTATGTTAATTGGTTACTTGATCATGTCTGGTCCAATTATTCCCTGACCGAGGGTGTGAAGGTGTGGTTGTTGTGTTAACGACAGCTTCTACACCTTAAACAAATTATCCCCTTTTGACCAGTAAGCCTTGAATTATAATACTACTCTCTATTACACACACACACACACACACACACACACACATACACAGTGTGTATGTTACTTTTTTTTATGAAATTGGTTATTTTTCAAAATTCCCTGCTTGCAAATAAGTAATTTTGCGAAATAACTTACAAACAGACAACCTAAACTAAGCGAGAGGTTAGGCTAGGTTAGGATGGCTTGTGTAGATTGTTACACAGTTAAATGGTCGTGTTCATTTTTTTTTTAACTTTGGTTAGTCTGTTTGTAAGGTATTTCGCAAAATTATCAATATGCATGCCGGGAATTTTGCAAAATAACCGATTTCATAAAAAAACCCCGTAACATATATACTGTGTGTGTGTGTGTGTGTGTGTGTGTGTGTGTATGATTTAAAACAATAATACATAAAACTTAAGAACGAGTGAGCATGAACTTAAATTAGGGCCGTCCAGTATGGAGACCTTACAATAAGATAGGCAACACAAACTGTGGGTGGGAGGTGAGAGATAGTGTTCCTGTGAGATACCAGTGAGCTCAACCTAACCAAACCTAACCTAACCAAAAAAAATGTTGAGGAGAATTAGATAGTTGTGTTAGGTAACTTAAATAATAAACTCAGTATCCTGGCAATAATTCAGGTTTATTTACCAACAAGTGGCGAGTCAGTTGAGTTTTGTTATGGTATTAATATTGTATGGGTTATACCAGGGATGGGCAATTATTTTTGATGGAGGGCCACTTCATGAATGGTGGCACACTTCGCGGGCCACAGGTTAACAGCGACGAGCCAGTATTGCTGCTATGTCCACCCAACTTCCAAAATTGTCCTTTCTGTAATTAATAAGAATTTTTTTTTTCTGATTGCCAAATGCAGTGGCGGGCCACAGAAATAATTTGGCGGGCCAAATGTGGCCCGCCGGCCGCACTTTGCCCACCCCTGGGTTATACAGTACAGTGAAGGCTTAATTGTCTGCCACAGTTTAGTAGATGACATTTTTAGTATTTACCAACACACCATACAGTTCATTTATGCTCTATACTGAACACTGTAATGTCTAAATGTATTCTTCCCTGTATTTTTTAAGTAATGGTGTACTGTACACTTACTTACAACCCACACTTAATAATATATAACTGTACAGTTACATTTTATAATACCCTTCGATAAACACAAGTATAACAACACTACTACTACATGTTTGGTGAATGGTTAAGTTGAACTACCTCTTTACCATGGGACAGGGTGGGACAAACACACGGTGGGCAGCTGTGAGTTAAGTGATAAAGACTTTTCAGAATGATCTGTCTGCAGCAGATTTTTGGATTATCTGAAGATTAGCCGCCAGCTTATGTCATCAAATGATTAATACTTTAATTATACCTGTGGAGTTAGATTAGGATAGGTTAGGTTAGGAACAAATGGAAGGGAATGGGACTGAAGTTTTGGATAAGATGGCCTCTGTTCACCACACTGAAGATCTTACCAATAATTAAAAATAAATCCACATTTGTGAAAAATTCGAATTCACTATTTAACGATTCAAGAAACCTACACTGCCAGACACACAGTACCACACGTTACACTGCCACACACACAGTACCACACCTACACTGCCACACACACACTACCACACGTACACTGCCTCACACACAGTACCACACCTGCACTACACACCTACACTACCACCCCTACACTACCACACACACAGTGCAACACCTACACACCCACACACACAGTATCACACACACAGTGCCACACACACAGTACCACACCTACACTGCCACACACACAGTACCACACCTACACTACCACACACACAGTACCACACCTACACTACCACACACACAGTACCACACCTGCACTACACACCTACACTACCACCCCTACACTACCACACACACAGTGCAACACCTACACACCCACACACACAGTATCACACACACAGTGCCACACACACAGTACCACACCTACACTACCACACACACAGTACCACACCTACACTACCACACACACAGTACCACACCTACACTACCACACTCACAGTACCACACCTACACTACCACACCTACACTACCACACCTACACTACCACAACTGCACTACCACAACTGCACTACCACACCTACACTACCACACACACAGTACCACACCTACACTACCACACCTATGCTACCACAACTACACTACCACACCTACACTACCACACCTACACTACCACACCTACACTACCACACCTACGCTACCACACACACAGTACCACACCTATACTATGGCATACAGACTTCCTCAGCGACCGACACCAAGCTGTACGCTTCCGAGGGGCTGTCTCTACCTTTCAGTCACTCACTTGTGGCATCCCCCAAGGCACCAAGATGGAACCACTCTGCTTCCTTATGCTCATCAATGATGCCCTAAGAGAAACCCCTGCTCGCTGGAAATATGTCGACGACTCCACCATTGGGATCAGCGTCAACAATTCTGCTCCCAACTATACCGCCCTTCAGGATTTATTGAACAGTCTCCAAAACTGGGCCACCAACAACCATGTCACCATCAACCATACCAAGACCATGGTTATGCACATCAACCTCTCCTCCGACATTGTCCCACCTCCTTCCATTACTCTAGGTCCGAACACACTCCAGGTTGTAGATTCCACGAAGCTCCTCGGCGTCACCATAGACAACAAACTAAATTGGAAACCACACGTCAGTGAAGTTGTCAAATCCTCCAGTTTCCGTCTCCACCTCCTCCGCCGACTCAAGTCCCTCGGAGTTCCTGCACCCGAGCTCCTCAGTGTTTACACAACATTCATACTTCCCAAGCTCACCTATGCCTCCCCCACCTGGTCTTCCTCCCTGAATGCCACACAACGTAAACACCTAGAAAAAGTGCAAAAGAGGGCATGCAAGATTATTCTCTCCCCTTCATACTCCACATATCAAGAAGCGCTCAACACACTGACCCTTTCGACTCTCACTGACCATCACCACGACCTCATCTGCAAATTTGGTAAGAAGCTTCTACACTACACCATCCTCGACACCGGCTCCTACTACCACCTGAGATCCCTAGCCCGAGAATTGCTGTTCGACACCACAACCGCATCCAGCCCATACGTGCACGAACTGATCGCTATAAGAACAGCCCAGTCCCAACCATTGTAAAAATTATCAATAACCTGTAATAAACCAGTGTATCCACTCCCAGTAAACACTACTCCTTGCACTGTCACTATGTTGAAATGAACTGTAGTTTGAGCTTTTCCCCATCTAGTTATTATATATCTTATTTGTATCACTTATGTTACTTGTATATTATTTGTAATTCGAAACCCATTCCCCAAATATGTAACTATATGTTCAACCTTCTGGCTGCCAAGCTCTTTCAATAAACCGTTAATCATTATTATTATTATTATTATTATTATTATTATTATTATTATTATTACACTGCCACACCTACACTACCTCACACACACTACCACACCTACACTACCACACCTACACTGCTACACACACACACACTACCACACCTACACTGCCACACACACAGTACCACTCCAGTGATCAACATTGTGCTATGCTCCAGTGATCAACATTGCGTTATGCTCCGGTGATCAGCATTGTGCTATGCTCCAGTGATCACAATTGTGTTATGCTGCAGTGATCAACAATGTGTTATGCTCCAGTGATCAACATTTTGTTATACTTCAGTGATCAACATGGCGTTATGCTCCAATGATAAACATTGCGTTATGCTTCAGTGATCAACATTGCGTTAAGCTCTAGCGATCAACATTGCTTTATGCTCCAGTGCTCACCATTGTGCTATGCTCCAGTGATCAACATTGTGTTCTGCTTCATTGATCAACATTGTGTTCTGCTTCATTGATCAAGATTGTGTTATGCTCCAGTGATCAACACTGTGTTATGCTCCATAGATCAACATTGTGTTATGCTCCAGTGATCAACATTCCATTCTAATCCGGTGATCAACATTGTGTTGTTTCATTGATCAACATTATGTTATGCACCAATGATCAACATTGCTATGTTCCAGTGATCAACATTGCGTTATGCTCCAGTGATCAACATTGCGTTATGCTCCAATGATCAACATTATGCTCCAGTAATCAACATTGTATTATGCGCCAGTGATCAACATTGCATTATGGGCCAGTGATCAACATTGCATTATGCTCCAGGAATCAACATTGGGTTATGCTCCAGTTATCAACATTGTGTTATGCTCCAGTGATCAACATTGTGTTATGCTTCAGTGATCAACATTGTTATACTCCAGTGATCAACATTGCATTAGGGGCCAGTGATCAACATTGCTATGTTCCAGTGATCAACATTGCGTTATGCTCCAGTGATCAACATTGCGTTATGCTCCAATGATCAACATTATGCTCCAGTAATCAACATTGTATTATGCGCCAGTGATCAACATTGCATTATGGGCCAGTGATCAACATTGCGTTATGCTCCAGGAATCAACATTGGGTTATGCTCCAGTTATCAACATTGTGTTATGCTCCAGTGATTAACATTGTGTTATGCTCCAGTGATCAACATTGTTATACTCCAGTGATCAACATTGTGCCATGCTCCAATGATCAACATTGTGTTATGCTCCAGTGATCAACATTTTTATACTCCAGTGATCAACATTGTGTTATGCTTCAGTGATCAACATTGTGTTATACTCCAGTGATCAATATTGTGTTATGCTTCAGTGATCAACATTGTGTAATGCTCCAGTGATCAACATTGTTATACTCCAGTGATCAACATTGTGCCATGCTCCAATGATCAACATTGTGTTATGCTCCAATGATCAACATTGCATTAACCTCCAGTGATCAACATTGTGTTATACTCCAGTGATCAACATTGCGTTATGCTCCAGTGATCAACATTGCTATGCTCCAGTGATCAACATTGTTTTTCTCCAGTGATCAACATTGCGTTATGCTCCAGTGATCAACATTGCATTATGCTCCAGTGAGCAACATTGTGTTATGCTCCAGTGATCAACATTGTTATGCTCCAGTGATCAACATTGTGTTATGCTTCGGTGATCAACATTACGTTGTGCTCCAGTGATCAACATTGTGTTATGTTCCAGTGATCAACATTGTGTTATGCTCCAGTGATCAACATTGTGTTATGCTCCGGTGATCAACATTACGTTATGCTCCAGTGATCAACATTGTGTTATGTTCCAGTGATCAACATTGTGTTATGCTCCAGTGATCAACATTGTGTTATGCTCCGGTGATCAACTTTACGTTATGCTCCAGTGATCAACATTGTGTTATGTTCCAATGATCAACATTGTGTTATGCTCCAGTGATCACCATTGTGTAGTTTGCTCCGAGGATCAACATTGTGTTATGCTCCAGTGATCAACATTGTGTTATGCTCCAGTGATCAACATTGTGTTATGGTCCAGTGATCAACATTGTGTTATGCTCCAGTGATCAACATTGTGTTATGCTCCAGTGATCAACATTGTGTTATGCTCCAGTGATCAACATTGTGTTATGGTCCAGTGATCAACATTGTGTTATGCTCCGAGGATCAACATTGTGTTATGCTCCAGTGATCAACATTGTGTTATGCTCCAGTGATCAACATTGTGTTATGCTCCAGTGATCAACATTGTGTTATGGTCCAGTTATCAACATTGTGTTATGCTCCAGTGATCAACATTGTGTTATGCTCCGAGGATCAACGTTGTGTTACGGTCCAGTGATCAACATTGTGTTATGTTCTCGTGATCAACATTGTGCCATGCTCCAATGATCAACATTGTGTTATGCTCCAGTGATCAACATTGCATCATGCTCCAGTGATCAACATTGTGTTATGCTCCAGTGATCAACATTGTTATGCTCCAGTGATCAACATTGTGTTATGCTCCAGTGATCAACATTATGTTATGCTCCAGTTATCAACATTGCGTTATGCTCCAGTGATCAACATTGTGTTATGTTCCAGTGATCAATATTGTTATGCTTTGATGATCAACATTGTGTTATGCTCCAGTGATCAACATCGTGTTATACTCCAGTGACCAACATTGTTATGCTTTGATGATCAGCATTTTGTTATGCTCCAGTGATCAACATTGTGTTATGTTCCAGTGATCAACATTGTTGTGCTTTAATGATCAACATTTTGTTATGCTCCAGTGATCGACAAGTTTCGTGACATAAACTTAACACAGTGAACAAGTTGGAAGCAAAGTTTGCCGGCTATCTCTCCACACACTCTCCCTCTCCTAACTTTTATTAAGAAAATAAAGTTAAGTTTTTCTAAAGAAAATTTTGTGAGCTGAGAAGACGGGAAAACGTGCCTAAAATATTTGAGTACAGAAGAATTATACAGTATTGGAAAATTCTTTTAAAATAATTTTTGGTTGGATACAAGTTTTTCAATTACCTTAAATAAAATACCATTAATTATATATATATATATATATATATATATATATATATATATATATATATATATATATATATATATATATATATATATATATTGATAAAATCACACACAGGAAAAGGGAAACAACGGAGCACCTTAGCTTTCGTCTGAAGATGTCTTGAATAAAGACGAAAGCTAATCTGCTCCGTTGTTTCCCTTTTCCCGTGTGTGATTTTATCAAGATTTATCTTATCCACGTTTTCATTGTGGATCAACATGAAATATATATATATATATATATATACGGTATATATATATATTATATATATATATGCAGTATATATGTATAATATACATCGGTCTGTAGAGACTTCAAGCTCACCAGTCGAGGACGGAGTGTAATTGATAAGCACGAAGTAGTGACAAATACTGTAAGTACAAGTTCCCTTAATCATCTTAATGAGTTGTAGACACAACCAGCACACATTACAGTGTGCTAGTGCTCAGATACAATTCAAACCCCTGAGCACGTCCGACTAATTATCGAGAAAATCAGCTGTGAAATGTTTCTTACATTCTCGTGTTTCAGCAACACAGTTGACACGACCACCAACAGGTTAAGTCACTGTTTCCAATTCTAACGAGGAAACTTGTGGAGCCAGCCAGGGATATGTCGACAAATCTTAGGATATGGGACGAAGTTTTAATGACCCGAGAAGTAACGTGGGCTTGAATGGACCCTGTTATGTGTGTATATTTAATACACACACACACAAACACACACAAACACATACACACCACACACACACACACACTCACCACACACACACACACACACACCACACCACACACACCAGTCATAGGGACAGATAAGTGGTGTTGAGTTATCAAAAGGTCACATTTTGTTGTAATTCAGTTGTGTTTCATCAATTATTTTGTTTGGGGAATTCACTTTGTTTAACCTTATAATTGACGTACCTGGTGTTGATAACATCGTTTGATTATTTCAATTATTTCACTTACTAACTTCCAAATGATACTTTGTTAATCTAATTGTTAAAACTTTAGTCCTATACTAATCCTTAACACAATTCTTTCTAATTCACTGTTTTTACAAAATTGCACACAAAGTCAAAACAAGTTAAAGGTATGTGTTATTATGGAATCCGGTCATTTCGCCCACACTATGGAGTCGGTTCGCCCATAAGTCATTTCACCCACACTATCGAGTCTGTTCGCCCACACCTGTTTTGTTACCTGTTTTATTTAGGTTTAGTATTGTATTAATGTAAAGAGCTGAACTTCTATCAAGTTTTCGAAACTATGAAAATATCGTCTGTAGGTTTCGTAATTGTTAAAGTCCAACGGATTTAGTCAGTCAATGACAAGATGGCAGACTGTCAAGATTATTGTATTCAAGGCAATGTGACTACGGGCACGGCAAGAAGGTCTGCAATGCGACGGGTGTGGGAAGTGGCATCACAGGAAATGTGGTACTGGTGTATCTCGAGCTGAGTACCGGGCAGCTGTTAGATCCGGTCATTCCAATGACTGGAGTTGCAATTCGTGCACTGACAGTATCATGCTAGTATCAGGCATGATTATCCCCACCGCGGAGAGCACCAGGACTGAAGGTGGGTATCACTTTAATCCAGACGTTTTATACAATGTAATTTCTGTACAATGCAATTTCTTCGTAGTTTGACCTGAACGAGAGTCAGCTTGTCAAGTTCTGAGCTTGAGCCCATCTCAATGGACCAGTCAGCAGCTGATATGTGACCAAACATCCTAAGTCCACTCTATATTACCTGTATGATTGACATTTTAAAACTTTTTAGTTTGTGTATTTTATATAGATTTTTATATTTGAAAGTCAGCGAATAAACAACCTGAGACTTAATTTGTATATATTACATTGTTATCTAGTACATGAATAAACATAAATAGAACTTGACAAAGTGTGGGCGAATTAACCGTAAACCGTTATCATTTACATGCGTTGATTGGCACACTTACTGAGTACAAAAATTGGTCATGCTAGCCACTCCCCTTGACAACAGTACTGTACTAAAAACGGAAGAATCTAGGCAAGGCTTTCAGTTATATACTACATTAAGGGTTTTGTGTCCACGAGCTAACATACAATAGTGACTCACCGGGAATAGACTTAACATAACTTAATTTTGGGGGACAAAGCGAGCGAACTTAACAGTTTCCCTTTGGCATTATATATCTAGAACTGAACTCATCCAGTACCACAAACTTAGAAAACTAGGTTATGTTCACGACGGTAATCTATCCCCTAATGTGGTGATCTTCAACTACTCAGAGCTGTCTCTCTCACTAGTACAACAACAATCTTTATCTAAAGGTCTGAAATTTGCTTATAATCCCAGCAAATTAGACTTTTTTATTATTTTTATTTTTTGGTTTCGAGACAATTTAAAAAATTGTCTCCTCTCAGTTTATATGATCCAGTATCAAAAGGTTTGCATTATTTCATTAACTCTTTCCGCCACTTAGCGTTTTGGTTCTATTATAATAGAATGCTGAATGAATTGTATGAATAATTATTCATACAATTCATTCAGCACCAAACTCTTTCTTAGGAAGAATTTCTCGCATTTAAGAATTAAGCATCCAACGACAATATTGTCAGCACTAAACCAGACAAGGGTAATGGGATTGTGGTACTTAATAAAACATTATACATTCAGAAAATGTTGAATATACTTAACGACAGAACTAAATTTGCCCCATCTTAGACGTCTTATTCAAGGTAATTCTTAAGTATGAGGACAAGATAAACATGCTTCTTCGTAAACTTAAAACAAGAATGTCATTAATGACTCCTCCTTTTTAAAACTCTTTGTTAGCGGGTCTAAACCAGGTATCCTGTACGGTCTGCCAGAGGTAAACAAGGATGAGTGTCCCTTACACACTATCTTGTCTGCCGTCGGCACCTTCAACAATAATCTGTCAAAACTCCTTGTTCCCATATTGTCACCAATAACCTATAACACTGGTCAACAAAGTTTTTGTTGCATTGCTATAAACACTTGATTCTACCTAATTTGGGTGTGCTGATCTAATATCTGAAGTTAGTGTCTTTCTGTAAGCTCTAGGTTTTTGTTGCAATCAAGGATTTTGAAATTTCAAAATTTCGTCTGGTCTTATGACCTCGCGTCATCTGAAAATATGGCATTAAACTGTCATTAAATTAGGGTAATAAAACAATAAAAATTCAATATTAAATTATCAAACAACATCAATTTGAAAAGGTTCCATCTAAAAACAAAATTTTGAAATGTATAAAAATCAATGTTAGGTTAAGAAATTTGTTACTCTTGATGCGCCAAAGCCGAATACATTTAGCAGCTAGGAATTTGCGCTTGAAGCTCTTGCGTTTGTGAAAAGTCTCAGGGTCACTCTCGTTTAATGCACCCAGCAGTAGTCTGCCATATATGTTTGTCCCTCCCTGGTAGCGGTTCCAGGGTCTTGAGATCACTGATGAAACGCTCGCCTTGCTCGTCACTTAACTGCCCCGAGGTTCTCAGGGAATCTATCAAGATGGACTATATAGGAATGGAGTTGACACTCATATTGGCATCCAAGGCAATGAAAGCTGCCAACATGTTGCTACAGGGTCTTCATAGTTGTCAGCCTTTTATACCAAGAAAGTTTCACATTACCGCCACAAAGGAAAGCCAGTCACACCTATTCCTTGTCGCATCTTTTGACAAAAGTCTCGATCACGTACACAGGCAACGAATTTGTGGTTCCATTCAAAAACACACCGCCTTATCTTCTCAAATGACAAAAGCAGGGTGAGCAGAGACCTATGTGTTGGAAAGCATCACCATCAGTATTTAATGCTCTGACCAAACTCTTTCATCAGGCCCAGCTTTGATATGGAGAGGAGGAAATAGGATCTTTTCTCGGACTGACGATGAGGATCCTGACAATGTTTGGCATACCAGCTTCCTAGAGTCTCACGTAATGGGCCACTCCTTCAGGTTCAATGCCTGTCTCTAGTCGGCAGTCCACATGCAAAGAAAGCAGGATACTGTAAAATCCTCGTGTGGCAAGAAGAAGTCACCATTTTGAGGCAACACAAATGTCCAGTTGCTGCTCATGGGGATTTTAGCAGGTGAACACAGTTTTAATTGTCATTATTACTACCTCGTAAAGCCACAGGAATGACACGGGAACAGCTGCATAGACATACCATATGTAGTTAGCACACACTTCAGGCTACGGCTTACAAACTATCTAGAAATAAATCGCCAGTATTGACTATACAATGGAATCCCTAATCCGGAGAAGACCCGGAGATTTATGACAGTGAAAACAAACTTATTCTCCCTGTACAAGAATGGCACACAAATCCTGTTCCGCTTTCTGAGCCAATGAGGCTTGTGCGTCTGAAATTTGTGGTTCTGTCAGTAGAGCCATTTTCTTGCAACCTAAGAAGCTAGAACTTCTGCTGCATTTTGGAGAGACCCAAATCACGCACAAGGTAAATTCAGCTCTGGCGAAACTAAACTCGAGGGTGATGACTCTGGGTACCCATCCAGAAGAATTCGTCGGAATCTGCACAGTATTTCTTGCGGTGTCATTTCAACTCTCTTGGGTCTTTGTCGCTTTCCTCTCTCAGCGGAGACAACCAATTGAAAAAACTGGAACTGGTAGCTCCATCAGAGTGAAAGTAGGTCGAATGTGAAGGATACTAGGATAACGATATTTTTGTCTGTTTTCTACAAACACCTTCGTAATTGATCAGACAAAAAATAGCAGTCAGTGTGTGGTCCTGCGGTTCTCGCCAGGTCAGGGAATTACCGAACAGTGGCCCTTACGTTTTCATTTTGTCCAGTGACGCAGCATTTATTCGCTGTTATGTCACACAGCATGTGGAGTACATTTTTTGTCTGGTCGCCAGAGTAAGTCCGAAGTACGCTTATCGCCGCGCCACAAACGATTGTTATATTGCGCCTCTGACGAATAGCGTGAATTATCCACAAATATAACAGAAAGGCATCATGTTTGTCACCCATTGATTTCTAATTGGCCATGACCAAATCGAAAGAAAAAACAGACAAATATATTCCCTCGGCTACCATAATCGTGTAATTAATTAAATCTTTGACCGCAAACGGCTAGACTGTAAAACCTCAAGCTGATTGAAAACTGGAGATGCAGAACCAAAACTGGTTTCAAAATGAAATCAGCCGATCAAAAATAATGTAAGAAACAGTAAAAGAAATACTCATGCACTGGGAATATAAAAAATTTGTTGTCCTGTGTAATCAATACTCTGTTATAGACTCTTTTAGTTTTGTTAAGGAACTAACGAGCATCTCGTTCATCAACTGTGTTATGGCTAACTTTGATATACAGTCTTTATTTACCAACATCCCTCTTGCCTAAACTATTGACATATGTACAGATGAATTGTTCTCAAATACAGATATAGTTAATGGATTCAATAGACCACAAATTAAAGAATTTTTAAAACTGGCTGTAAATGATTGTTTGCTTTTATTTAATAACAAAGCTTAAACAATGTCATGGTGTTTAGGTCCTACGTTGGCCAACATGAAGTTTTGACTGACCTTTGTTCTATCGACGGTATGTTGAAACATTTTAAATTTTCGTATAGCTTGGTCACGTCCCTATGTTCCTAAATTAATTATATTCAAAGCATGGCAACATGAAATTTACTCGTGAATTAGGTAAGGACAATATTGAGACAGCCTTAAACAGACAACCAATATTCACAGGTTTGAGTACAAAATTTTCAGCTTTCATTCCTCTTAATTACAAACGAAATGTAGTGCGTACTCTTACCGACAGAGCCTTTAATATATGTTCAAGCTATTTCCACTTGGACATTGAACTGAAATATATAAAGGAACTACTCTTTAACAATGGTTTCCTTAAGATATTTACAGGTACTTATATAGGCAAAACCCTAATAGGATTTTTGGTAGTAGGCAGTAGGCAGCTACCAAACAGGGAGGTACTGGGAAGATATTGGAAGCATAATATATTGTGTTATGGCTTCCTGTTGTGTTTTTCTCACTAAGGTTCGACTCAATTAAGGTAATACAATACCTCCTGTATGTCTTAGGTTTTTTCCGATTTAGTTTTGCATGTAGGTCTCTCGTCATTTTTATTGGTTTTAAATTATAATGCTCAAGATGTTTATTATTAAAGCTCAGTGTTCCCAGACATTGAGCTAGGATGCTGTGTAAACGCTTTTTGTTGCACTACTGCATACTCTTATTTTAGTGTTTGTTCTTAAACTTGGATTTCTTACCATAAAGTGTTTTCTTATCATGTTGCTGATAGTGTAATGGACTCACTATCAGCTCTATACTGTACACGACTGTTCTGTAACTCGACCAGATTCTTTTGTTGCAAATTCCCTGATAGTTGGCACTGAATTTATTCTCCTGGTCATAGTGGAAGTAGTGTACAGTACATTGTGCAATACTGCTATTTTAGATCAGATAGTAAGCATTAAGTGTTCTTGCCTTGTAAAACATGTCATTAAATTGTTGTACGTGTAAGGCCTCCACTTGTGTTTCATGGAACTTTTTTAGCATCGAATTATTGAAAGGTGTCCAGTAGGATCTTCCTCTTCAATTCCAAAGGACTTAATATAACTTACTGTGTCACTTACCATTTTTCTAATAAGTTTGTTGAAAATTCTGAACACATTAAAAAAAGTTCGAACGTGAAGTCGAGAACTACTAATCCAGACAGAACGTAACTGTGCTGGTGTTTAGGGAAGGCGATCCTCACTAACCGCATTTCTTAGTATCTGTTTGACTGATTGTCCACCTGTTTCTTGTTCCTCGCCAAGTTCTTTGTAATAAGGTTGTCCCTGCGTTTATGTATATCTTTGTCTATTCATGCATCTCATCTGGAAGATTTTGTTACGTCAGCCCCTAACTCATTAAATCTGAGCCACTGTGGGCAATGATTTGGTCCTGATGTCTTGTAAGTTGTTTAATCCTTCCTGCAGTGATTGTTGGATCTCTGTTATATTTGTCTTGTTCTTATGTAACTTATCGGCCTTGGGGTCATGTTTCCATGTTTAATAGCTCCTTAACTTATTCCATACTCTCTGTGAAAAGAAACATGATTGCTTATTGTCTGGACATAAGATGCATTTGAAGGCTTTAAATAGATCTTCAGTCATTCCTAAACATCCCTTGTGGTAATCTATCTTGTAGCTTTAGCGTGTAAGGACCTGCCCGGTTTTGTTGCCTGAAGGTTCATTGTAGGAACCACAGCTGCTTCCAGTCATTGTTGTTATTTTGTATTGCCTTAACTGTCTTGTTGTAGTACGATCTACATGTGGCAGTGTTGACCGATACTTGGCGAGGCCGCGGCGAGGATAATGAATGCTTCAGGTTAATGTCTGTTACACGACTCGTTGTCTGTGTAGGGAGAGAGAAATGTCTTCCCTGTAATATGAGTCTTAAACAGCTTCTAGGTATACGCACATTTCATCCTAAATGTAGTAACTTATCTGTTCCGACGGTGGGGTGAGGGGGACCCGGGTGGGGCATTGCTCTACATGTGCGTGGAGTTGGTTTAATGTTTGTCGGTTTCTTCACAATGTTTACTTATAGAAAAATCTCTCTTGTGCACTAATCACTTACTGCTGACGCTCCACGATACACTTATCATTATGAGCGTTAGTGTAATACTGTACATTGATGACACCGGTGACATGATGGTACACCAGTTACTAGGTCACTAATGATCCCTCTTCACCATTCCTCTGTTTCTATTATATACTATATTACTCGGTGTTACCGTGGCGGGCAGCTCACGGTCACCATTAATGGATATTTCTGGTTTATTGCTCTATTTGCCACTCTGAAGGCGGCGGCACACTGGGCACTTTCCCCCAAACATGTTGCCCGTTTTGCTGGCCTCAGGATTTCGGCTGTTGTGAGAAATGGTCAACGGTTTGGCGGGGATCTTTGCCTGCCGGATTAGTGTTCAAATAAGCTTCATATAATTTCAAGTAAAAATTTAAATAAATCATGATCAATAATAATTTAATAATTTAAAATATAGTACATAAACGGTGAAATTGTTATTTATTCGTCACTTTAAAACTTATTTAGCATTATTAAATCTTTAATCAGGATTTTCTTTAACCAGCCAACCACTGCCACTTTTAAAGAAACTTTAAGAAGCTTTTGCAGACGCTTCACTTGCTTCATCAATTGAACTATAGCACAATCCTGCAAGGCCTCAACCATGGTAACGGGATCCATGGTGAACCTCGTCTTGACGCTTTGCTGTTGTTTTCATTGCCCTGGGCAGTCGAGCCAACAAAACATTCCAGTGTGACGCGAAACGTCCCTTTGTTTTGCCAAACATATTTGGAAGAAAGTTCAATTGAATTGAAACAGTTTATTTAGCGAGAAAAATACAGACACAGAGTGGATAATAATAACAATATTTACATGACTGAGCCAGTTGAGAACCTGAGCTCTCTTTGAGGCACCTGATATATACTATACATTTATCTCAAGGAAATATTATGTAACATTTAGTATCATCTGGAATAGTACAATAGCATGGTGGTAATAAGAACATCTCATAATGTTACCACGGTTATCACTTCAATATTTATTTATTTTATTTATTTAATATTTTTATTTTTTATTTATTTTTTTATTATTTACTATTTTTATTTTTTATTTATTTTGTATTTATTTATTTATATATGCATACATATACACATACATATACATATACACGTACACATATATATATATATATATATATATATATATATATATATATATATATATATATATATATATATATGCAAGTAAATCACTGTAGGTGCGCGTGATCTAGGTACAGTATATGCTGATAACCACAAGGAAAGAAGAAAACACGAAGTTCCCAAGCACTTTCGTGTAATTCACATCTTCAGGGGTGAGTACAGACTAAAGTAGAAGTGCAGAACAAGTTTTATATATACAGAGGAGGGTGAGAACAAGTCCACAGAGGTCAAGTATAGGTAGTGACCCTACTAATCTTTACCAAAGCACGGCAGCGGTCGGTAGTCAGGTCAGAGGGAAAACTGACCCAACCTTCTCACCTCGTTACTAATCTTCTTAGTTACAAAATTGTCCAATTTGTACATACCGTTACTCAAATTCATGTTAACGGTATGTACAAATTGGACAATTTTGTAATTAAGAAGATTATTAACCAGGTCTAGTTGGCAATTATGTTTATTGCAATGGTAATTACTTATTTATTTACATGATAATTTCCGATAAAACGGTTTTGATGGTACAATAAAAGCAGGTACTGTAAATATAGTGGGTGCTACAAAAATATTAATACTTCGTCACCTTACCCGTAACTCTGGTGACCTGAGACACCTGATAATTTTCCGCTTGGTGTTTCACTCAAACTTATAATATTGATATTTTCCTCAATTATTGACAAAACGCGGCACTAATACGAGTGGTCTTTTGTACGAGTCGCAAAGATCATCCCGCCAAATGTTTCAAATGACGAATGTCTTTTGCAGTACCCGCCTACATGACAGTTGAATATAAACACAAAATGGTGATTTAGCAACAACAACAAAACCCCCAGAAGAGATGACCTACTTCACCGAGTTATGGATGGTGCAGAACACATACACGTTCTTGTTGTTATACGACGAGCTACAGTGTACAGTATACACAAGCTGGTGGCAGAGTAAAAATTTATCGTAGACTAAACTATACAGTTATTCAGTAAAACATTTTATGTACAAGTCACTAATTTACTGCAAACACCTATAGTCCGAAACTGTTAAGAATCTCACCCGTATTCCTAAAAAAAAATTGACTGGAAATCACATAGAAAAATAATTAATGAAGTATAAACATAAAGTTCTGGGATGCCTTTTATATATATATATATATATATAATATATATATATTATATATATATATATATATTATATATATATATATAAATATCTTAGCAATGTAAATTTAATGGTAAAATCCCATTAGTGGTGAATGTGGGTGATAGCTTCCTGAGGTGGCTGGCGGTGTGACCCAGTTGGAGAGGCAGCTAACTCACCTCTTGTGACCTGGATATTTTTGAGGGGTTGTGGGACGCCAAAAGACCTTGGGTAGCCAGAGCTAAGAACGTTTTTCATAACTACTTGAGATACTTTTCCTACCTCACCGTTCTCGCCTGATATCTCAATGTTGCTGGGTTGGAGGAGCGGCCTTGGGCTATAGCGAGTTAACCCACATTTTTCGAGTTTTGGGACATTTTTGGTAACTTAAAAACCGATGCCGTGCCTGCTGCTGTTGTTGTAAACACTGTAATCTTACGGTCATTTAGTTTGTACTTTGATAAGTAATTGTACACGGTAACCCCCCCCCCCCCCTGTAATAGTTGCTTCGATTGTTTGCATGCTTGTTGTGTAAGGAAGCTGTAATATGAAGATCACTAAGATCAGATGCTTCGGCAAAAACGGTTCATTTTTATTTATTTACTTACATTGTATAAAATATTGTTAATGGCACAGTATGGGAGGCTACTTTGTTCATGGCACAGTATGGGAGACTACTTTGTTGATGGCACAGTATGGGAGGCTACTTTGTTCATGGCACAGTATGGGAGGCTACTTTGTTCATGGCACAGTATGGGAGACTACTTTGTTGATGGCACAGTATGGGAAACTACTTTGTTCATGGCACAGTATGGGAAACTACTTTGTTGATGGCACAGTATGGGAGACTACTTTGTTCATCGCACAGTATGGGAGACTACTTTGTTCATGGCACAGTATGGGAGACTACTTTGTTCATGGCACAGTATGGGAGACTACTTTGTTGATGGCACAGTATGGGAAACTACTTTGTTCATGGCACAGTATGGGAAACTACTTTGTTGATGGCACAGTATGGGAGACTACTTTGTTCATGGCACAGTATGGGAAACTACGTTGTTCATGGCATGGTATGGGAGACTACTTTGTTCATGGCACAGTATGGGAAACTACTTTGTTCATGGCATGGTATGGGAGACTACTTTGTTCATGGCATGGTATGGGAGCGTAGACCAATACTAACCTAGCCTAATCTTACCTTACCTAATTTAACATAATCTAACCTAACCCCTCCAGGAAGAGTTAAGGTAATAAATCTTCAGATAAAATAAGCTGGGGTGTCTAATCTTCAGGTGATCTAATAATATACCACCAACCTGTTTCCCGCCGTTAACTGTTGGTACCGTTACTTGTTTCTGTTAATGGTAATAATATCGATGTCGTAATTACTGTTTCGATTTCTCTTGTTGTGGAAATTGTCGCTTTTATTTATGTTAGTGGTGTTAATTATAATGTTGTTGCCATTGTTGTAACTTTGATTTATTCTCGTTACCTCTGTTATTTTTTATGTTATTGTTATTGCATTGTTGTGAGTTGTTAGTACTGTTGATTAATTGTTGTTCCTGTTGATTAATTGTTATTACTGTTGATTAGAACATAAGAAGAACATAAGAAAATAGGGAGTCTGTAATAGGCCGGTTGCCTGTGCATGGCAGCTCCTGTCCAGAGTTACTACCACTCTCTATCATCCATGAATCTATCTAGCCTCCTTTTAAAACTTTCCAGCGTTCCAGCACTTACTACAAAGTTGCTAAGCTTGTTCCACTCGTCCACCACCCTATTTGTGAACCAGTTCCTTCCTATCTCCCTCCTAAACCTAAACTTATCCAACTTAAATCCGTTGCTATGAGTCCTATCCTGCTCGGATATTTATCTATATCTCCTTTATTGATTCCTTTCATCCGCTTAAATACCTCTATCATATCTCCCCGCACTCTTCGTCTTTCTAGGGAATGCAAGTTAAGTTTCTTTAACCTATCTTGATATGGAAGGTTTCTAAGTCCCGGAATCATATTCGTCATTCATCGCTGCACCGACTCCAGTGAATTGATATCCATTCTATAATAAGGGCACCAGAACTGAACAGCATAATCGAGGTGCGGCCTGACTAGCGCAAGATATAGTCGCAATAAGACCTCTGCACTCTTATTACTTACACTTCTAGATATAAAACCCAATACTCTGTTTGCCTTATTTCGAACATTAACGCACTGTTTTGTAGGACGTAGGTCCGGGCTTACAAGTACCCCTAAGTCTCCTTCACAAGTCGATTTATCTAGGTTGATGTTGTTAAGGCTGTATACATTGACAGTACAGTATTTGTTCTTCCAATATTAAGTATGCTGCAGTTGCTGGTGTTGAATTTCATTTGCCATTTTTCTGACCACTCCTGCAGTGCATTTGCATCCTGTCCTGAATTAATCTGCCGCCCTATTTTGGTGTCATCCGCCAAAATGCTTATGCCACTGCTGATCCCAGTATCTAGATCGTTTATGTAGATTATGAACAAGAGTGGGCCTAGTACTGACCCCAGGGGAAACCCACTGGTTACACAGCCCCACTCAGATTTAACACCATCTACGCAGACCCTCTGTGTTCTATCGGTGAGCCATGATTTTATCCAATTTAAAACTTTCCCCTCGATACCATGAGCCTTAACGTTTCTCAGAAGCCTTTGATGCGGTACTCTGTCATACGCTTTGCTAAAGTCTAAGTAAATAACACCGTAATTTTCGTCATTATCTACTACCTCGAAGACTTTCCTAAAAAACGTCAGCAGATTTGTTAGACAAGATTTTCCCTTTGTAAACCCATGTTGAGAGTTGTAGATTAATTTGCTTTTCTCTAGATGCGATTGGATGCTATTTGCTAAAATTGATTCAAGAAATTTCCCCACTACTGACGTCAAACTAATCGACCGGAAATTTGACGCTGATCCTCTGTCTCCCTTTTTGAATATGGTTACTACATTTGCCTATTTCCACAAGTCTGGCACAACTCCCATGTCTAATGATTTTGTAAATAAATTTACGATGGGTCCGCTAATCTGTTCCTTACACTCTTTCAAAACTCGAGGGAACATTTCATCCGGCCCTGGGGATTTTGTCTTCTTTAATTTGTTTATTTTCTTAAGAACATCCTCTTATCTGATAATAATATTTTTAAATTTCTCTTCTTCATTTCCCCTAAATATCAGTTCCACCTCTGGAATTTCCTCGTGAATTTCTTCTGTGAAAACTATTAAAAAGTAGCTGTTTAATACTTTGCTTATTTCCTCACTGTCATCGATCACTTCCCCCTCCCTGACTTTAAAGGCTCAACTTTGTCCTTGACCTTTGTCCTATATACCTGGAAATATCCCTTGGGATTCGCCTTGGATTCTCTTGCTATCCTGATTTCGTATTCCCTCTTTGCCTTCCTTGCATTTTTCTTCACATTCCTAGATAGTTCATTATACCTATTTCTGAGCTGCTCCTCCCCTCCCTTTAATTTCTTATAAATTCCTTTCTTTATTCCTATGTCATGTTTAAGTTTCTGGTCATCCACCTTGGCTCATTCTTATTTGACCTAATTTTTCTGTATGGTATATTTTGCTGTTGCGCTTTATGTAGTATACGAGTGAATATGTTATAGTCATGATCAATTGTTGTGTCACCTATGACCTCACCCCTTCCTACTGGGGACTGGCCTGACTGTTCCCAGGCGACTTCACCTAGGTACTTTCTTAACCCCTGATATAATCCGCCAATCGAAAGTTTGGGACTCTGACCACATTGTCATTGTTTTTCGTTTCCCAATTTAGGGTGAACCTGATTTCTCTGTCATCACTGTTCCCTAGTTCTTCCCCTATTGTGATATCTCTGATAATATTTTTTTTATTTGTTAATACTATGTCTAATATATTGTTACCTCTAGTAGGTTCTGTAATTAGTTGTTTAAAATAATTGTCCTGTACTGCATCTAGGAAGTCTTCAGATTCATAGTCCCCTACAATGTTGTCCCAGTCAATATTTCTGAAGGTGAAATCCACCATAATGCACAGGTTATTGTATTTTGCTGCCCTACTCATTTCCTGCCATATGGGCTGAGCTGCTTCTTTCCCAAGACTTGGGGGCCTGTAAATCACTCCCATAATTAGTTTTTCTCTTCCATACAGACTCGGTTCCAATTTCACCCTTTATTGAATTATTAATACAACATTTTAATGTATCTCTGACGAAGAGTGCGACCCATCCCCCCTTCCTACCTTCCCTGTCCTTGTGAAAAAGATTGTACCCTTCTATGTGGTACTCTGATAAAAAGTTCTTGCTCACCAGATTCATCCAAGTTTCGGTGATTGCTATGACGTCTACATTCTTGGTACATACAACCACTCTCAGCAAGTCTATTTTATTTCTAACGCTCCTACTGTTTGTATAGTATACATTTAAACCTACCATTCCCTGGTCCTGTTTTACCCCTTGTCCTGAGTAACCAATTTTACTCCTCAGGACCTGCTTGTTTTTTGACTCCCACTTGTTTTTTGACTCCCACTTACCCCGACCTCTCTCCACTGGCGAAACCCCTCCTTTGGAGTGACAATTTCACGCTCCAGGGATGCAGACAACGTCTTTACCCTAGCACGAGACAAGTGTACTCCGTCACGACTGTACAGGTAGTGTTGACATGAAATGGTTGCCAGTTATCAATGAATGCCCAACCATTGCTTGCACAATGTTTTTCCAGTCGGCAATTTATAGCAATTGCCCTGGACAGCCATTCACGACCAACCCCTCTTCTAGGCAAGACACCACATACTATCGGGATCCCTCCCCTATCTCTAATCTTCCCCAGCGCCTCCCTAGTCCCTATACCTCTTGAAAAGTTCCTCACTCCTAACCTTTCCTATGTCGTTTCCTCCCACACTAAGACACACTACTGGCTTGGTACCCTCCCCTGACAAAACCCTATCTATCCTCTCAGCTACATGCCCTATCCCAGCCCCAGGAAAACACACCCTAGTCCCACGTTTCCTATCTCTTGCACAACAAGTCCTATCTAAGAACCTCACCTGGCTGCCCCCAACTACCACGACCTTACCACTGGGCAGGGTCTGAACAACTGCCCTTTTCACTCCTGGCACCATATCGTCCTGCCTCTTCTCTTCCTCGTCCTGCCTCTTCTCTTCCTCGTCCTGCCTCTTCTCCTCATCCTGCCTCTTCTCTTCCTCGTCCTGCCTCTTCTCTTCCTCGTCCTGCCTCTTCTCCTCATCCTGCCTCTTCTCTTCCTCGTCCTGCCTCTTCTCTTCCTCGTCCTGCCTCTTCTCTTCCTCGTCCTGCCTCTTCTCTTCCTCGCCATCTTCCTCCAACACCTGGTAAGGGTTACTGCACTCCACACCTTGGTCAGCTTTCCTGAGTCTGACCCTAGTCCCCTTGGAAGCAACAACTCTCCACGCCTGTTCCTCCTTAGCAGGACACCTACCTGAAGGAGTTCAGTCCTGAGGGCTTCGTTTCTTCCCCTTTAACATGTCCATCTCTCTCCCCGACTACCACGGCGGCCATTTCCTCTGGTCACTAACACGAGCACGCCCTTCTCCAAGCTAGGTCAGGTAGCGTATTAAATGTTATTACTGTTGATTAATTGCTATTACTGTTGATTAATTGCCATTACTGTTTATTAATTGTTATAACTATTGATTAACTGTTGTTACTGTTGATTAATTCATGATATTGTTACAGTTATTAATACTATTAAATCACTATTCTGTTTTGAGAGCGTTGTATTGTTGTTTTGTCATTCCTTACTATCGTTGCAATTCGGGTTGAGTCTAACGGTAATTATGTAACCATTTGTGTTTGTTAATATAATTTCTGGTGGTGCGGATAACGAGAGAAGGTCAGCCGGGTGTTGATTGGCCAATAAACGTCTGGTAATACTGTTTTCATTGCCGTTATTCCGTTATCTCTCGCTTTTTCATTATATTTTTTTTCTCGGATGTGTGTCTGTGCGTCTGTTCGTCCGTCTGTCCGTCTGTACACCCAGAAGTTGTAAACACGATAACTTGACGAATTTCAGCCAAACTTCACCCGCGGGTCTCACAATAACATCCAAACATTGGTATATTTTCTTTGTTTTAAGATTTATAACAACTTATTCACTATATTATCACACTTGTTAATATTTCTAATATTTTATATATTTTTTCTAATTATTTCTTATTTCTCTTGTTATTTATTTTCCTTATTTGGGACTTGATTTGATATAAGAGGATGTTGGTTTGTTGTGTTATCTGCCTGGTACGTAAAACACACTCTCCTCCACCTGGTCACTCCACAAACAGTACATTTTAAGATGTTTATGAAAAATAAGCTGAATTTTGTGTAGTGGATGGTTGTAAGTTGAAGAATAACACATCATCATCATCATCATCATCATCATCACAGTTATTGGTGGGGTAAAAGCGTGTACTCTACGGATAATACAGTGTGTCTGCCCGTTTCAGTTTTACTCCATTTTGGTTCACCAACGATAAGCAACGACTTAACCCCAAAATTGCTACAGACTTGGCTGGCGCGAGTTAGAACTTACAATGTACCTTCACGTAGGAGTCACCAGTCACTTACTCTGTCGGGTGAGCAGAGTGTGGCAGTAAACCTCTTTATCTATGAGAACACTGATGCGTCTCACCCTAAAATTGTAATAAATGTTTAAGTATTTGAATATTGAGACACGAATTAATCTTATTTGTGCACATGCCTGTAAACTGAAGCACCAGTGTAGGAATTAATCTTTCTCTGTTAGTAAGTGAGCGACAGAACAGCTTCTCTCCTGGCTACACCTTCAGTATCTTCCTCCAACTCTTCACTGCATTACCTCGTGATTCTTGTTAGTATTGCTCGATTTGGTGACCAAAAAGGCAGAAATATGACAGAGAACGATATTCTTTTGAGAGTGATAAGGAGGCATGAACAAACCTACGTGTCAGACCCAAACATTCCTTCCCAGAAATTCCAGAGACATAAAGCTCCTTGTATATGTCTCTTGGTGACAATGGAGGAACAAGTTTATGAGAGCAGCACGGCGTGGAGAGCTTTACTGGGCTATATCCTGTCTTGCACTTAGTTGATGTGTGTCGTCCTCAAACACTCTCGTTCTTCATATACCTACTGTAGACCTTAGCGTTGGCGGGAGAGTAACTTTATAAGCTCTGCAGTTCTGAAGCGTACAGTTATCGACGCTACCATTGCAGGATCATTTTGCAGTAAGAGGCTTGATGTAGTGGCATCCGGCGCGGGTTGGGGATACACACTAGCGGGTTATACCTGAAGAAACACTTTGGAATTTTGCTACGCCAGGATCCTCACAGTGTGATGCATTTTTTAAGAGCAAGTAACGTTGTACGAGTCGTAGCGAAATTCATAACTACATTCTGGAGGTTTAGGGAGGCAGCCTCATAAACCAACGTCGTACTAAATGGCCAGTCTGAAGATGGTTAGTCGGAAGATGGTTAGTCGGAAGATGGTCTGGCTGACGATAAAGACTTTGAGAGTGAATCTTAATACTTGACACACAGAGGTCAACCAACATACCAAAGGTCGATGACGTTGTATTGATACCAAGTGCTTGTCTGCACGACCCCGTACTGCACGACCGTATACTGCACGACCCCGTACTGCACGACCGTATACTGCACGACCCCGTACTGCACGACCCCATACTGCACGACCCCATACTGCTCTACCCCCATACTGCACGACCCCATACTGCTCTACCCCCGTACTGCTCGACCCCCATACTGCACGACCCCATACTGCTCTACCCCCGTACTGCACGACCGTATACTGCACGACCCCATACTGCACTACCCCATACTGCTCTACCCCCATACTGCACGACCCCATACTACTCTACCCCCATACTGCTCTACCCCCATACTGCACGACCCCATACTGCTCTACCCCCATACTGCACGACCCCATACTGCTCTACCCCCATACTGCACTACCCCATACTGCTCTACCCCCATACTGCACGACCCCATACTGCACGACCCCATACTGCTCTACCCCCGTACTGCACGACCCCATACTGCTCTACCCCATACTGCTCTACCCCCGCACTGCTCTACCCCATACTGCTCTACCCCCGCACTGCTCTACCCCATACTGCTCTACCCCCGTACTGCACTTCATACATATAAGCAGAGTATGACTGGCACTCCAACATTAGGTGTTATAAGACTAGGTAATATACTGCACAGGACATCAGGTAACTGTAGTCTGTCACTTATAAACTCGGTGCTGTAACACTGCCTCTCTCGTTCCTATGTTTCATTATATAACTAAGTTGAGATTTTACTTATTAAAGTATCTTGTATCTCAACTGTATGCTTTTAGTGTTTTACCCCACTGACTAGGTTAAGCTATTTTGTATTTGTAAAATGATTTGCAATATTTAATCTTAGCGAATAATACTGTCCGTGTACAGTAATATTATTTAGGTAATTTTTATTCCTGAAGATACACTCCTTTTATCAATAATGTGAACATTACATTGTACTGAAAAACATAACATTGTCGTTAAGTTAATAATAACAGTTTTAATTCATTTTTCTATCTAACTGTGGTGCTGTAATTAAATCATGGAACAATTTATATGTGTATAATAGTTGTTAACGGCTGAAACAGTAACGTGACGTCACCCGAGGGCCCGTTACCTTCATTCCGCACACACACACACACACACACATACATATACACACATACACACCACCACCATCATGTTACGCCTTACGTAGTTTGAATGATTAAATGGGGAGCTATAAGTGACCAACATTTACTCTCCACAGCAGTGTCTCTCCCTAAACTAAACTCATTGTTGCTTTTAATTTAGGTGTGATTGTTATAAATAGATTTTGTTCTTAAGATTTCCTCAAAAAAAGAAATCTGGTGACGAGAGACTTAAGGTGGAGTTGGCCATAAAGTGTAGTGCACAGTGAGGCGCCAGACGCACAGTACTGAGGCTGAGGTGTGGCTCGTATTTTCCCCGTCCAGCTTCAACATGTGTAAAGGTTTCCACATACTTGGTGAATTAAGTTTATGTGAAGATATCAGGACTATAGTTTATTCCCACGATGGCTTATAGCGCTCCTAATACAATGTGTTATAATGGATTTTTCATGCATGGTGTTTGGTCGTTCATTTAATGATAAACTGGGGTTTTGTAAATTATTATCACAGCCAGAAATATGCAACCAGGTTATATCTGTAAAAAACTGTACATCCTTAATAACATTACGTTGGTCTCTTATCAGCGTTAGGAGCCACTTACGGGAAGTACACATGTTTCTGTTTATCTGGCTGCAGTAACTATCTGGTTCCAGTAACTATCTGGCTGAATTAACTATCTGGCTGCATTAACTATCTCACTGCAGTAACTATCTGGCAGCAGTAACTATTTGGCTGCAGTAACTATCTGGCAGCAGTAACTATCTGGCTGCAGTAACTATCTGGCTGCAGTAACTATCTGGCTGCAGTAACTATCTGGCTGCAGTAACTATCTGGCAGCAGTAACTATCTGGCTGCAGTAACTATTTGGCTGCAGTAACTATCTGGCTGCAGTAACTATCTGGCAGCAGTAACTATTTGGCTGCAGTAACTATCTGGCAGCAGTAACTATCTGGCTGCAGTAACTATCTGGCTGCAGTAACTATCTGGCAGCAGTAACTATCTGGCAGCAGTAACTATCTGGCTGCAGTAACTATCTGGCTGCAGTAACTATCTGGCAGCAGTAACTATTTGGCTGCAGTAACTATCTGGCTGCAGTAACTATCTGGCTGCAGTAACTATCTGGCTGCAGTAACTATCTGGCTGCAGTAACTATCTGGCAGCAGTAACTATCTGGCTGCAGTAACTATCTGGCTGCAGTAACTATCTGGCTGCAGTAACTATCTGGCTGCAGTAACTATCTGGCTGCATTAACTATCTGGCTGCAGTAACTATCTGGCTGCAGTAACTATCTGGCTGCAGTAACTATCTGGCTGCAGTAACTATCTGGCAGCAGTAACTATCTGGCTGCAGTAGCTATCTGGCTGCAGTAAGTAAATAATAATAATAATAATAATTAACGGTTTATTGAAAAAGTTCTGCCACCCGAAGGCTGAAAATATACATTGGACATAAATGACTTATTACATACATTGGTGGTTTAACAAAAGCCTTCATTAGAGAAAGGTAAAGGAACATACAGTGAACATACAGATTAATGTAGGTGTTGAACAGCAAACACGTAGTGTAGTAACTCCCTGATAAATTATCATGTAAATAGATAAGAAATTACCATTGCAATAAATACTCTATATTTGCCAACTAGACATAATCCTGACAGCTCTGTCCTCTTGTTCAACCTTAATACTGTACAACCCATGTACTGTTTCCCCATTATACTTATGTTTTTCAATTCCATTGTAATTTATGTATATACTTATAATATAAAAAAATACAATAAAATAAATAAATAAAATAAATAAATATTGAAGTGATAACCGTGGTAACATTATGAGATGTTCTTATTACCACCATGCTATTGTACTATTCCAGATGTTACTGAATGTTACATAATACTTCCTTGAGATAAATGTATAGTATATATCAGGTGCCTAAAAGAGAGCTCAGGTTCTCAACTGGCTCAGCCATGTTAATATTGTTATCATTATCCACTCTGTATCTGTGTTTTTCTGGTTAAATAAACTGTTTCAATTCAAATTCAATTCAAGATGGTGTTAGGAGGGACCTCACGTGGTGTAGTAATTCCCTCACAGATGGTGTTATGAGGGACCTCACGTGGTGTAGTAATTCCCTCACAGATGGTGTTAGGAGGGACCTCACGTGGTGCAGTAATTCCCTCACATATGGTGTTATGAGGGACATGTGGTGTAGTAATTCCCTCACAAATGGTGTTATATGAGTGAGGTTTGGTCCCAGGCCTTCCTATCGTAGACGGATTAACACATCGGTGGTTGTTGTTGGGTCTCGCGGGGGCCGTTATCACTGGGTACCTGGGACCTCACTGTGTGAAGGTTAACTTGGGTGCGACTGTTACTGTTGAGTTGTTCTCACTGACTTAAGCACTGTTCACCACTGTTCAACTCTGTTCAACACTGGTTCCGTTCCTTTCCTAAATGAAATTGTAACTTCTGGCGAGAACTTGTTGATATTCCGGTGGGTCTATGTTTGTCTTTGGTACCCCCAAAATGTTCTACACTACTGAGGGTATACACAAACACTTGTTATCTTGAAAATAGGTTCTTATTCTCGTACGGGAGATATATATAGAGGAACACAGAAACTGGCTTCCACACCATAAGGACTAGCAATCTCAACTCTCTGTATCACTCCGCACTGGCATGTACAGATGCCAGCATTCACAAGCTGAATACATTATATGTAAATGTGATAATTCACATACATAACATGGTGCATAAAAAATGGAAATATTACATAGGATTAACACACGTTCTGTAATACTTTACTATGCATAATTAATAGAGTAATATAAGAATACACAGCTTAAGGTACTACTTCGTGTCCATATTATACCGTGGGGAGGAGGGTTCAGGGGAGGGGGTTGGTATGGGCCAACTTAACAGTTGATCTGGCTGCTCTCAGAGGAGCGCCAGGTACGTCTTGACCCTTCGGTGGTCAAGGATGAAGTAATGTACCTACGGGTGTTATGAGGTTAAAGTTTAAGCTTCTTCGCCACCTTTCTTCTACTACAGTAACAGCAGAGAATTTGTTGCTAAAAGTCACAAATATAGTTCTTGGTTTCCTTCCTTTGCTTGCCGCACTTCCTCCACATTTCCCTACTGTAACATGAGCTGACTGATGCCTGAGTCTGTGCACTCTCTTAATTACTTTATCAGTTTCCAAACCACTGATTTCCCAGGTTGTTTCTGCCCAACAAAACGACATGGAGGTTGACTTAATACACCTTAAAAGAATCACTGTTACTGCATTGTCAGACGATAAACGCGAGTGTCTCCACGTTAATCTCCAACACACCCGGAGGATAAGAGGGACATTAGCGGCGCTGTACTGTTCACTGATCACAGGAGTGTCTGAAGAGATAATTATCCTGACACTGATGACACAACAGTCTTTAATCATAACGATTTTTAATGACTATCTGACCGTACAGTACAGTGTGTCCCAAGAGGAAACAATAGTGTATTTTATGACTTGGGAATAATGAGTGCTCTCTGTCTCTCTCTCTCTCACACAATAACTTTAAATATTGCGTCACCACAAGATAAGGAATATTTAGTCAGCTCCATCAACAAGTAAAACCATTATTTACTTACCTAGGGTAACGAGGACAAGGGTCAGCCCCACCGCCCATGATCGCGCCTCCACCATTATTGTACAGTACAGAGTGTCATCTGTAGTCGCTCACACACTGTACTGTACACACTAGTTCTTCTGATCGACACTCACCAGTCTTACTCTTCTTTTAAAACAGTGAGTTCACTTCCTTGTCCCAGGAGTAGTATTTTTATCTTCTATTGGTTAGCCCAGAACTAGGAGTAACACTACTGATCAGTACAAAACTAGCAGTAACACTATTGGTTAACCCAGAACCAAGAGTAACACTATTGGTTAGTCCAGAACCAGCAGTAACACTATTGGTTAGCCCAGAACTAACAGTAACACTATTGGTCAGTCCGGAACTAACAGTAACACTATTGGTCAGTCCGGAACTAACATTAACACTATTGGTCAGTCCGGAACTAACAGTAACACTATTGGTCAGTCCGGAACTAACAATAACTCTGTTGTTTTTTCCATTTTTGCCTGAAATTTAATTTATAAAATATGGAATTATTCGAGAAACTGATGAGGACAACTCAAATGGGAATACTGTATAAGATGTACAGTATTTAACATTATCCAAGTTAAGTGTCGTGTGTGTGTGTGTGTGTGTGTGTGTGTGTTAATGAGTTGAGGTGGATATGTAAATCATGTGTTTTATTTATATAGATCCTTGATGGTTATGATTACAGAGTCCCCAGAGGAAGTTGAGGGTCAAAGACGTAAGTATACTCTTAATAATGCTCTGTACGCCTGTAGTCTGACCCATGTCAACAGTGACGTACACCTGTAGTCTGACCCATGTCAACAGTGACGTACACCTGTAGTCTGACCCATGTCAACAGTGACGTACACCTGTAGTCTGACCCATGTCAACAGTGACGTACACCTGTAGTCTGACCCATGTCAACAGTGACGTACACCTGTAGTCTGATCCATGTCAACAGTGACGTACACCTGTAGTCTGACCCATGTCAACAGTGACGTACACCTGTAGTCTGACCCATGTCAACAGTGACGTACACCTGTAGTCTGACCCATGTCAACAGTGACGTACACCTGTAGTCTGACCCATGTCAACAGTGACGTACACCTGTAGTCTGACCCATGTCAACAGTGACGTACACCTGTAGTCTGATCCATGTCAACAGTGACGTACACCTGTAGTCTGACCCATGTCAACAGTGACGTACACCTGTAGTCTGACCCATGTCAACAGTGACGTACACCTGTAGTCTGACCCATGTCAACAGTGACGTACACCTGTAGTCTGACCCATGTCAACAGTGACGTACACCTGTAGTCTGACCCATGTCAACAGTGACGTACACCTGTAGTCTGATCCATGTCAACAGTGACGTACACCTGTAGTCTGACCCATGTCAACAGTGACGTACACCTGTAGTCTGACCCATGTCAACAGTGACGTACACCTGTAGTCTGACCCATGTCAACAGTGACGTACACCTGTAGTCTGATCCATGTCAACAGTGACGTACACCTGTAGTCTGACCCATGTCAACAGTGACGTACACCTGTAGTCTGATCCATGTCAACAGTGACGTACACCTGTAGTCTGATCCATGTCAACAGTGACGTACACCTGTAGTCTGACCCATGTCAACAGTGACGTACACCTGTAGTCTGACCCATGTCAACAGTGACGTACACCTGTAGTCTGACCCATGTCAACAGTGACGTACACCTGTAGTCTGATCCATGTCAACAGTGACGTACACCTGTAGTCTGACCCATGTCAACAGTGACGTACACCTGTAGTCTGACCCATGTCAACAGTGACGTACACCTGTAGTCTGACCATGTCAACAGTGACGTACACCTGTAGTCTGAACCATGTCAACAGTGACGTACACCTGTAGTCTGACCCATGTCAACAGTGACGTACACCTGTAGTCTGACCCATGTCAACAGTGACGTACACCTGTAGTCTGACCCATGTCAACAGTGACGTACACCTGTAGTCTGATCCATGTCAACAGTGACGTACACCTGTAGTCTGACCCATGTCAACAGTGACGTACACCTGTAGTCTGACCCATGTCAACAGTGACGTACACCTGTAGTCTGATCCATGTCAACAGTGACGTACACCTGTAGTCTGACCATGTCAACAGTGACGTACACCTGTAGTCTGATCCATGTCAACAGTGACGTACACCTGTAGTCTGACCCATGTCAACAGTGACGTACACCTGTAGTCTGACCCATGTCAACAGTGACGTACACCTGTAGTCTGATCCATGTCAACAGTGACGTACACCTGTAGTCTGATCCATGTCAACAGTGACGTACACCTGTAGTCTGATCCATGTCAACAGTGACGTACACCTGTAGTCTGACCCATGTCAACAGTGACGTACACCTGTAGTCTGACCCATGTCAACAGTGACGTACACCTGTAGTCTGACCCATGTCAACAGTGACGTACACCTGTAGTCTGATCCATGTCAACAGTGACGTACACCTGTAGTCTGACCCATGTCAACAGTGACGTACACCTGTAGTCTGATCCATGTCAACAGTGACGTACACCTGTAGTCTGACCCATGTCAACAGTGACGTACACCTGTAGTCTGACCCATGTCAACAGTGACGTACACCTGTAGTCTGATCCATGTCAACAGTGACGTACACCTGTAGTCTGACCCATGTCAACAGTGACGTACACCTGTAGTCTGATCCATGTCAACAGTGACGTACACCTGTAGTCTGACCCATGTCAACAGTGACGTACACCTGTAGTCTGACCATGTCAACAGTGACGTACACCTGTAGTCTGATCCATGTCAACAGTGACGTACACCTGTAGTCTGACCCATGTCAACAGTGACGTACACCTGTAGTCTGATCCATGTCAACAGTGACGTACACCTGTAGTCTGATCCATGTCAACAGTGACGTACACCTGTAGTCTGATCCATGTCAACAGTGACGTACACCTGTAGTCTGACCCATGTCAACAGTGACGTACACCTGTAGTCTGATCCATGTCAACAGTGACGTACACCTGTAGTCTGACCCATGTCAACAGTGACGTACACCTGTAGTCTGACCATGTCAACAGTGACGTACACCTGTAGTCTGATCCATGTCAACAGTGACGTACACCTGTAGTCTGATCCATGTCAACAGTGACGTACACCTGTAGTCTGATCCATGTCAACAGTGACGTACACCTGTAGTCTGACCCATGTCAACAGTGACGTACACCTGTAGTCTGATCCATGTCAACAGTGACGTACACCTGTAGTCTGATCCATGTCAACAGTGACGTACACCTGTAGTCTGATCCATGTCAACAGTGACGTACACCTGTAGTCTGATCCATGTCAACAGTGACGTACACCTGTAGTCTGATCCATGTCAACAGTGACGTACACCTGTAGTCTGATCCATGTCAACAGTGACGTACACCTGTAGTCTGATCCATGTCAACAGTGACGTACACCTGTAGTCTGACCATGTCAACAGTGACGTACACCTGTAGTCTGATCCATGTCAACAGTGACGTACACCTGTAGTCTGATCCATGTCAACAGTGACGTACACCTGTAGTCTGACCCATGTCAACAGTGACGTACACCTGTAGTCTGTACCATGTCAACAGTGACGTACACCTGTAGTCTGATCCATGTCAACAGTGACGTACACCTGTAGTCTGATCCATGTCAACAGTGACGTACACCTGTAGTCTGATCCATGTCAACAGTGACGTACACCTGTAGTCTGACCCATGTCAACAGTGACGTACACCTGTAGTCTGACCCATGTCAACAGTGACGTACACCTGTAGTCTGATCCATGTCAACAGTGACGTACACCTGTAGTCTGATCCATGTCAACAGTGACGTACACCTGTAGTCTGATCCATGTCAACAGTGACGTACACCTGTAGTCTGATCCATGTCAACAGTGACGTACACCTGTAGTCTGATCCATGTCAACAGTGACGTACACCTGTAGTCTGACCCATGTCAACAGTGACGTACACCTGTAGTCTGACCATGTCAACAGTGACGTACACCTGTAGTCTGATCCATGTCAACAGTGACGTACACCTGTAGTCTGATCCATGTCAACAGTGACGTACACCTGTAGTCTGACCCATGTCAACAGTGACGTACACCTGTAGTCTGATCCATGTCAACAGTGACGTACACCTGTAGTCTGATCCATGTCAACAGTGACGTACACCTGTAGTCTGATCCATGTCAACAGTGACGTACACCTGTAGTCTGATCCATGTCAACAGTGACGTACACCTGTAGTCTGACCCATGTCAACAGTGACGTACACCTGTAGTCTGATCCATGTCAACAGTGACGTACACCTGTAGTCCGATCCATGTCAACAGTGACGTACACCTGTAGTCTGATCCATGTCAACAGTGACGTACACCTGTAGTCTGACCCATGTCAACAGTGACGTACACCTGTAGTCTGACCCATGTCAACAGTGACGTACACCTGTAGTCTGATCCATGTCAACAGTGACGTACACCTGTAGTCTGATCCATGTCAACAGTGACGTACACCTGTAGTCTGACCCATGTCAACAGTGACGTACACTTGTCGTCTGATCCATGTCAACAGTGACGTACACCTGTAGTCTGATCCATGTCAACAGTGACGTACACCTGTAGTCTGACCCATGTCAACAGTGACGTACACCTGTAGTCTGACCCATGTCAACAGTGACGTACACCTGTAGTCTGATCCATGTCAACAGTGACGTACACCTGTAGTCTGATCCATGTCAACAGTGACGTACACCTGTAGTCTGATCCATGTCAACAGTGACGTACACCTGTAGTCTGACCCATGTCAACAGTGACGTACACTTGTAGTCTGACCCATGTCAACAGTGACGTACACCTGTAGTCTGATCCATGTCAACAGTGACGTACACCTGTAGTCTGATCCATGTCAACAGTGACGTACACCTGTAGTCTGATCCATGTCAACAGTGACGTACACCTGTAGTCTGATCCATGTCAACAGTGACGTACACCTGTAGTCTGACCCATGTCAACAGTGACGTACACCTGTAGTCTGACCCATGTCAACAGTGACGTACACCTGTAGTCTGACCCATGTCAACAGTGACGTACACCTGTAGTCTGACCCATGTCAACAGTGACGTACACCTGTAGTCTGACCCATGTCAACAGTGACGTACACCTGTAGTCTGACCCATGTCAACAGTGACGTACACCTGTAGTCTGATCCATGTCAACAGTGACGTACACCTGTAGTCTGATCCATGTCAACAGTGACGTACACCTGTAGTCTGACCCATGTCAACAGTGACGTACACCTGTAGTCTGATCCATGTCAACAGTGACGTACACCTGTAGTCTGATCCATGTCAACAGTGACGTACACCTCTAGTCTGATCCATGTCAACAGTGACGTACACCTGTAGTCTGACCCATGTGAACAGTGACGTACACTTGTAGTCTGACCCATGTCAACAGTGACGTACACCTGTAGTCTAACCCATGTCAACAGTGACGTACACTTGTAGTCTGACCCATGTCAACAGTGACGTACATTTCTGGAAGAATGTAATAAGTTAATACTGAACCGCCCAGACGCGGTCTCCACAAGCACCAGCAAGATATTTGTATCTAAATTCTTAGTTGTTGTTAAGTCGTCTCTTACTAACCAAGAGTAAGCATTTAAAGGTCTTTATTATTGAAGGGCAGTAATATATTATAACTCAACACCTCCAAGAGAGTCACGGTGAAGATGACTAATGTATGGAACACAAACTCAGGTTTTGGACGTGTGTAAAGTTTATGTGACTATGGTCAAACACGACGGGAAAGTTATCACTACTTTGTACCATGTAGGGCCGCGATACTACACTACCTAGCTCAATGGCGTCAGCCAGCCAACTGCCGAGCGAGCGTGGGAACTGGGAAAGCTGTCTTGCTGCCGCCGCCGAGCGAGACCTCAAGCGGCCTACGCAGAATCATAAGAAACTTCAGTCGGAACTACAATGTCACCGTACTATGGAACGGATATATATTATATGTTTCTTAATTTCTTACCATAGAGTTAGATACCTTCGCACTGGTTACTAACAGGAGATTATGGTGTATATACGCAGAAATTCACTCCACCACCCGACATTCCATGTGATTTATACTTACTTGATAATTGATGATTTAATGAATTTCATTATTTCCACCATCCATCTAAGTTGTTGATTATACTTTGTCATAACCAATCAGTCATTATCTTTAGTGATAATAAGATAGGATCACAGATACAGGCAGATACTTGCACTTACATGTATTTGTCAAGCTTCCATACAATAATTTACAATTTGCATGGATATATGAGTCACTCACATTCACGCCGTAATAAAATTAATCTTGTAAAGAGGGAATTTCCAACCTGTGATGAGCTCCGTGTTTTTCGACGAAAAACAGGGCCATTTCAGGAGTACCCAGCCTGATTTCTAGAAAATCTGATTCGTGAGTGACTAGTGAGTGGCGCGACCAGTACAATATCTATCTGCGATCCCCCTAAGTAGATATATTTGTTAATTTACTGGTGAATCTGTGACTTTGACTGTGACTCCCTTCAGTACCACGGCTTGTAATCCGAGATCTTGTCTACCCTACCGTCCCACCAGGCCGGCCACCCCAGCTGACCACACATCTTGACCGATTTTCTACTACCAGCTACACAGCTAGACTCCCCTCACTAGCTCCGATATGTCTAAGTTGGCTGCTAGTGTCAAAATTTCAAATTTCACGAAACAACAGCTGGCTATAATAATGGAAGTCCAACGGACTCTCATACAACAAATGAATAAGGGGACCATCAGGAAGCTAGAAGAGGCTGACCGGCGTCTCACTGACCAGCTAAGTGAGGTTAGAAGAAGCTTGGAATTCTCGCAAGGGGAAATAAGTGACTTACAAGCAAAGTTGAACGTTGAGCAAAGACTACGCTCCCTTTAAATCATCTCTTAAAAAATATCTATTGGTTAAGTATTAATATTTCTTGTAACACACCTACTATACCTACAGAACCTGTTTTTTTTTTGTGTAGTTTTGTACCATTAAAACCGTTTTATCGGAAATTATCATGTAAATAGATAAGTAATTACCATTGCAATAAACATATTTGCCAACTAGTCAGCTGTCAAGAGTACAGCTCTGTCCTCTTGTTCAACCTTTACTGTACAACCCATGTTGTACTGCTCCCCCATTATACTTATGTTTTTCAATTCCGCTGTAATTTATGTAAAAAAAAAAAAATAAATATAAATAAAATAAAGTAAATTAATAAATATTGAAGTGATAACCGTGGTAACATTATGAGATGTTCTTATTACCACCATGCTATTGTACTATTTCAGATGTTACTAAATGTTACATAATACTTCCTTGAGATAAATGTATAGTATATATCAGGTGCCTCAAAGAGAGCTCAGGTTCTCAACTGGCTCAGCCATGTTAATATTGTTATTATTATCCACTTTGTATCTATGTTTTTCTGGCTAAATAAACTGTTTCAATTCAATTCAATTCCAAAGAGAACCGAATACTCAAAACCCAAGTTAAACAGCTAAGCGAGGAGAATTCCAAGCTCAAAACGGAACTAGGGACAACAGCAGAATCAAATGCCTTTGATTCCACCCTATCTAATAGTTGGACAGAAGAAGAGCCACCCCAGATATGAGAGCAGTACTCCAAGTTAGGACGAATGAATCCCTTATATACTTGGAGCAACTGCTCAGGAGTGAAGTAGCTGCGGCATCTGTACAGCATTCCCAACTTTCGGGAGGCAGCTTTAGTTATACTAAGGATGTGTGATTTCCAGGACATATTGGAGGAAATGGTGAGGCCAAACATATCTATTTCAGAATTTGGGGGGATGATAGTGTCCTGAAATGTAATTGGTGGGAGATAGTCTACTTTACAAAGTGTAATTGGTAAATATTGAGTTTTGTTACTATTGAACTTAACCAAGTTTGTATCTCCCCATTCAGAGATGCTGCACAGATCCGCGTTGATAGAAGTAATGATATCAGTTCTAGAAACAGATCTAGTTTGAGAGTTAGGAGGAAGGGGAAAATGTGAGGAAGAGTGAAGAGTAGAGTCATCGGCGTAAGAATGGATAGAATTAATTGTAGTGTGAAGTAAATCATTGATAAAAAGAAGGAAGAGAGTTGGTGAAAGAACGAGCCCTGTGGGACGCCACTACTGGGAGAGAAAGAGCGAGAGATCGATCCCTCGACAACAACTGCCATGGATCGATTCTCAAGGAAGCTAGAGATGAGAGAACAAAGTGGGGGAGAGAAACCAAAAGAGGGAAGTTTAGAAAGAAGAGACTTGTGCCATACCCTGTCAAATGTTTTGGAGATGTCGAGGGCCACGACAAAAGTTTCCCCATAATCCCTAAGAGAGGATGACCAAAGATGGGTGCAATAGGAGAGCAGATCACCAGTAGATCTTGCCTGGCGAAAGCCATACTGGTGATCCGACAAAAGAGAAAGGCGTTCAAGGTGACGGAGAAAATGGGAGTTCAAGATAGTTTCGAAAATCTTAGAGAGGGATGAAGTTAGGGCAATGGGGCGATAGTTAGAGGGATTAGAATGGTCACCCTTCTTCGGGATGGGCTGAACCAAGGCATGCTTCCAAGAAGAAGGAAAAGTTTTCGTTTTGAGGCAAAGGCGAAAGAGGCGAGCAAGCGCAGGGGCCAGGGCTTCAGCACACTCCCTCAGAACACGAGGGGGTGTTCCGTCCGGTCCATGTGCCTTACTCACATCCAACCTGGATAACACACCGGCAACCCTGCGAGTGGAGATTATAGGAAAGTGCATAGGTTCAGTAGGAGGTGCAGGGGTAGGAGGGGTAGAGTGGGAATCGTCTAAGGTGGAATTAGAGGAGAATAAGGTGCCAAAGAGGTTGGCTTTCTCAGGGGGAGAGTTGGCTATAGAGTTATTGGGACGGAAGAGAGGAGGAAAAGAGGGAGTGCAAGTTGTTACAGATGTTTTTAGCTAAGGACCAGAAGGATTTACTAGAGGAAGAATTAGTCAGGACAGCTGTCTTTCTTTTAATAAAATTCCGCTTGGCCCTACGAAGAATAGCCTTACAACGATTCCTAGAAGTAATGAAAGAGGTGTGGGTAATAGTTATCCTTTATGTATAAAACTAAACAAATAACGTAATTGAAATACTGTGTAACATTCAGTGCCATAATATCCTGACAACGGGGGTTAATTATTATGACCCTTTGTAAACTCTACTCTGTAATCCTTTTGTGCTACCGCTCACAGGATGAGTGTGGGGTGCACAATAAAATAGCCGCTGTAAGTGGCAAAATCAATCACACACACACACCCACACACACACCCACACCCCCACACCCACACACACACACCCACACCCACACCCCCAGACCCACACACACACCCACACCCCCACACACACCCCCACACCCCCACACCCACACCCCCAGACCCACACACACCCACACACCCACACCCACCATATCACATGTTTTCTTCTTCCTGGTCCTGGGTTTTGCTGTTGGTAATCTCTTGGGGATGATAAAGTGTTGACCACAGACGTGTAGGGTCTTCTCAGGCTCCTGTCTGGGGGGGACAGAACACCTTTATTATTAGTATGGGGTCTGGTGGTAGTTAAGGGTCGTTACACCACACCATTTACCTGCACCGGTGTAATCAAATTAATGTCGGAAAATGAAATACAATAAACAATGACTTACAGGTTGATGTCGAGAGCCTCCAACCACAAGAACCTCTGAGCCTCGTCACTGGGGATGGTGTAAAACGAGGCTGTACACTCCCTCTCGTCCAATCGCGTCGCACAATCAGGTACGCAACAAACCAATGACTGACTGCCGCTTTTCTGTCCGATAAAAAATTGAATTGTCGATAAATATTAAAGGGTTTGTTTATTATTTAATGCTCACCTGAAGATTAACCCCCAAGTGTTCACCTGAAGATTAACCCCCAAGTGTTCACCTGAAGATTAACCCCCAAGTGTTCACCTGAAGATTAACCCCCAAGTGTTCACCTGAAGATTAACCCCCAAGTGCTCACCTGAAGATTAACCCCCAAGTGCTCACCCTGAAGATTAACCCCCAAGTGTTCACCTGAAGATTAACCCTCAAGTGCTCACCTGAAGATTAACCCCCAAGCAAGGCTGGTAGTGCGGTACGGTACGGAATATTTTTCCGTACTCCGTACCTGGCTAAAATACCGTACCGAAATTCTGTACTTTTATCGTACCATCAGCAAAATATATTTACATTAAAATAATTCTTTATTTGTGAACAAATTATTAGAGTACAGTACATGTGTGGATTTTAAAAGGAACATTTACGAAGTGACTATAGATGTAAATGTGCTGTGACTGGACACTGAAGATAAATTGTATCAGCCTACAGCCAGAAAAATATTAAATTGTAATAAGAATAATTTTTATAATAATAATAAAAATATCAATAATATTAGGTAAAGTGCCCCTGCCTGCCTCAGAGGATGACTGCTCCGTCCCAACAATGGCAGGAGTGACTGTG